>CM062295.1:155242636-156442636 GCA_031216915.1 Pictodentalium vernedei
ATTGCACTTTTTTTTTCTTTTCGTCAAAGGCAATTATTCCCCAAAATGCATTTTGAAGGATTGGGAGTTATTACATGCAAAAAAAAAATTGACTCATATAGCCCAACATTGCTTTATGTACTGCATTCTTTTAATCCTATACCTTACACAAGTTGAAGCCAACAGTACAAATTATTTTTCTGAAACCTCAGATTTTTTTCATTTTTTTATTTACTTCTAACCATGGCTTATTACTCCTTATTGGAACAAGCTCATCAAGTTTGTTCCATTAATAGGTCATGAGGTATGTTTTGAAGTAGTGGGGGAGGGGATATTCACAGGTTATGGGTGTTGTCCAATCATTTTTAGCTCAACTTGACAAAGTCAAGCTGAGCTATTGCCATGACTTCTCGTCCGTCGGCGTACGTACATTAGTACGTACGTCCACAATTTCCTTTGGCACACCTCACAGGTCGCATTTATGATCAGATCGCTTTGAAACTTGGTATGCTTGTTTCGTGTGACCTCTAGATGGGAGCTATCAATTTTCTTCCATTTCTGTCAAAAAATGTTGCCACGGCCAACGTTCTTAGAACTTAGTTTAGTCAGACCTCAATATTTCCCCTTTGGCACCCTACAGGGCACATTTATGATCGCATTGCTTTGAAACCTGGCATGCTTGTTTGGGGTGACCTCCAGATGGGAGCTATCGATTTTCTTCCATTTTCCGTCAAAAAAATGTTGCCGGCGGCCAATGTTCTTAGACCTTAGTTTAGTCAGACCTCAATATTTCCCTTTGTCACACCCTACAGGGCACATTTATGATCGGATTGCTTTGAAACTTGGCATGCTTGTTTGGGGTGACCTCTAGATGGGAGCTATCGATTTTTCTTCCATTTCCGTCAAAAAAATGTTGCCACGGCCAACGTTCTTAGAACTTAGTTTAGTCAAACCTCAATATTTACCTTTAACACACTCTTTAGGGCACATTTATGATCGGATCACTTTGAAACTTGGTATGTGTGTTCGGGGTGACCTCTAGATGTGAGCTATTGCTTTTTTTTATTTCCATAAAAAATTATTGTCGTTATCACCAGTCTTTGAACTTACAGCATTTGTGCATCAACTTATTTATCCCTTTTGCACTCTCTGCAGGATATATTCATGAATTTCCATAAAAGAACCCCCCCCCCCCCCCCCACCAAAAAAAAACCATTGCTGCAAGCAATAACCTTCTACTTAGTGCATTTGTGCATTAACATCTTCCTTTGGCATGCCTCAGAGGGCACATTCATTATCAGGTTGTTTTGAAACTGTGTATGCTTATGCAGGTTGACAAAGATAGGAGCTATTGATTTTTCTTTTCATTTCCATCAAAAAACTGTTGCTGTTAGCAACAATCTTTGAATTTATTGCATTTGTGCATCAAACATTCTTCTTTGACATGGCCTTCAGACCATATTTATCACAGGATTGATTTTGTACTTGGTGTGCTCATTAGGCAAGACCTTTAGATAAGAGCTATTGATTAGTATCATTTCTGTGAAAAAAGTGGCCATTTACAATAACCTCTGAACATACTGCATTTGTGCATCAGCATTCTTCCTTTAGCTAGTCTTGCAGTTTACATTTAAAAATGCATGGATTACTCTGACGTTGTGCACACACAATGCTGTTATTTTAAAATTTTATCAAATAACACTGGTACCAATGATCTTCAATTTTGCCATTTCATTTATAACTTACCAAGTTCAAGTTTGTCAAGTTGAGCTACAGTGTCATTGACACTTTCATTTTCTAGAGTTTGTGGGTCCTTTTTTTACTTTTTATTACTTGGAAAAAATTTCAATTTTTATGGTATCTGGTTGATTGTCCACATGGGGGCATGATGCCGCCATGTACAAAGTCATAGTGCACGACAATGGTATGCATGTCTTCAACCAATCTAACCCTGCCTGTGCTGCAGTGCAGAGTTACGATGTTGGGGAGCTGGCAGCTGCTCGTCGTTGCTCAGTGGTTCTCTCCGGGTTCTCCGGCTTCCTCCACCCATAAAACTGTCACGGTCATGATTAGCCATTGTGCATAAGTATATGACCTAAAAACACCAATAAATAAATAAATAAATAAATAAATAAATAAATATTCTGGTTAGTAAACCTCTTCTCGTGTACACCAGTATTGTTGCACTTTATGTTAAAAACAATGTTTTGAGCATGTGTTGAGATCAACTTAAAATGGCTCACTGGCTTGCTGGTTTACAATTGCATGTTGTTGCTTCATCAACTTTTATATTAAGGTCACTATTCATAAAGGACCTTTCTCTGTGATATCTCCCCAAAAGATATAAAATTGGGATTATTGTTGACTCCAAGCATGTTGTTGGAAGATGTTCCCACTCATGACGACAAATCTCTTGCCAGTAGAATAAGTATACTTTTTTGTTCCTTTAACCCTTTGATCCCTGGTGGTATTTTTCATGTCAGTTTAATGGCAGTAGTTGGTAGAGTTTATCATATTCATTATCTGTGTGTCGATCAGTTAATATTTTCAGTGCTTAGCCTTAACTGGTAGAGTGCTGGAAGCCCATATTTGGGCTTTATTTGGAAGTACTGGTACCCTAAATTAAAGGCTTCATACTTGCTGGGTTCACTTTATATTATCTTTGAAGCAAAGTTATTTGGCTTTTAAGAATTTCCTTTTATATAATATATAATCTGTGGGAGTGCGCCTGCTGACTCTTTCCCATAGATTGTAACAAGACAAAGACACTTGAACTAATATAGATGATCAAAAATAATTTAGCACTCGACCAGTTGAGGAAGCAGGTTAAAAATAATTATTGGTCTCCCCTGCACATTTTACTTAGCAGCCATCATACTTGCTGAAATTATGATGTATCGGGTCCCGTAGGCCAAAAAGTTGGCCTCTCTGCTTCAAAGGGTTTTCTCAGTTTTTGATCAATGATTTTGAGTCCAGTTTTCATAATTTTTTATCAAATGTAGCTTCATATCTATAACTAGATTTGATCAGTATGTTAAGAATTATAACTGATGAAATGCTCAAAAAGTAGTCCTCAGTGGTTTGGGATTCACAGTGAATCCTGGACATAAAGAGGTACATGTAACAAAAGGCAATGACCTACAAATGACAAATGGAAAAAAAAAAGTTTTTTTCTGTGAAAGCAAGGGTTTGTCTAACAGATCACCTATAAGGCCTAAAAATGTTAAAAATCTGTTTCTAAGGCTCTCCTGCATGGTCCGTTTGGCTGCCGCATGCTCTCTTTTTATAACCAGTGCAAACTTGAAAAAATAAAAATTAAATGGTTTATGTCTGATATTTTACCGAAGTTATTAAAACTGATAAATTTGTCCCTTGAGTGCAATTAAATGCTTCATGTCTAATATTTAACCCAAGTTAATAAAATTGACACATTTGTTCCTTGAGTGTAAGAAGGCTTTGCAATGCTTTAGCATTGCAAAGCCTTCTTGCACTCAAGGGACGAAATACACCCCCATGCATGCTATTCTGTAGATTATGAGGCCGTAAAGATAAAACAAACCAATAACATGAATATTTGATGGCAAAGAAATAATTACAAAAATAAAAAAATAAAAACCATGGCCTGAGAAACAGATCTACTTTGTGGGGGCGTAATGACCTATGTCTTTTTGTTTCTGCAGTGTTATTGGCATTTATTCATGTGTTCCTTGGTAAGAGCTTTTGTTCAACAAGTGCAAGCTCTTCAGAAAGAAAGAGATTAATAGATTACATGATGGAAAAATATTCTTTATTTGATAATGTTACAGGTTAGCCCAGATGCCCAAACCGTTAATAATTTAGGAACAGGCATGGTGTACTTTTGTACAGATTTTAGTGTCATCCAAGAAAAATCATTTCACTTGATATTTTTTATTTGTTTTATCTGTAGATTACTGGTGCAAAAGCACCGCCATTGAAACATTTAGCTGAATGGTTAGAGAAGAATCCAGAGTTTGATATAGACCCTAAATGGGCAGATATAATCAAATCAAAGGTTAGATTAGTTTCAGCATGTCATAAAATTTATTGCACATGTAAGTAAATGTCATGAAAGAAACATTAACCTTTACAAAACATGATAAAACTATTTTTATCCCCTGCCGTTGAAGTTGGGAGGGGGATATTGAAATGGTGTCTGTCTGCCGATCCATCCATCCATCATGCTCATTTGTCCACTTAACTTCTCCTACATCTCTTGTCAAACTGTTGTGAAATTTATTTTGAAGTATCAGAATGGAGTGCAGATGTGCATGTGGAAAGAAATTTTGTATTCCACCTTTTTGCCACAGTTTTGGTCTGTTGTTAAATAAACAAATGTTTGCCCACGTAGATCCTCCAACATTTCTTGTCAGATTTTTGCAAAAAATGATGTGAAATATGATTACACAGTGTAGATATACATGTTGAAAGCAATGTTCATTTCCAAAATTTGTTATCCTTTTATATCATTAAAAGTTGTCACAAATGTTTGTCTCTTTAACTTCTCTCACATTTTTTGTCAGAGTTTTACGAAATTTGGTGAATGAATGAATATGAAATCTGGATGTGCATGTGGAAAGGAATTCTCAGGGTGCACCACAATGGGCATAACTCTGATAGCACCCATAATTTTTTTCAAAAATTCAAAAAATCTTCTTCAGATCCACCAGTCAGAATCTTTTCATATTTGTTATACAACATCTCTGGGATGGTCAGGTTCAAGTTTGTTCAAATCGGGTCCCTGGGTTAAGATTTGGGCTCTCTATTGGAGCCCGAATTTTAACTTAGTGCAATATGTGTAATATTCTTTAAAAATCATCTTCTTCAGATCCACCAGTTGAAATCTTTTGATATTTGGTATACAACATCTCTACGGGGGCAGATTCAAATTTGTTCAAATTGGATCCCTGAGTTAATATTTGGGCTCACTTTTGGAGCCCGAATTTTAACTTGGTGCAATATGAGGAAATTTCTTTGAATATTTTCTTCTTCAGTTTCACCAGTCTGAATCCTTTCATATCTGGTATATAACATCTCTAGGGGGGGGGGGGGGGGGGGGGGGGGGGGGGGGGGGGGATGTCAGATTCAAATTTGTTCAAATCGAGTCCTTGGGTTAATATTTGGGCTCTCTATTGGAGCCTGAATTTTAACTTAGTGCAACATGTGGAATATTCTTCTTCCGATCCACCAGTTGAAATCTTTCGGTATTTGATATACAACATCTCTACGGGGGTCAGGTTCAAGTTTGTTCAAATTGGGTCCCTGGGTTAATATTGGGGCTCCCTATTGGAGCCCAAAGTTTAACTTAGTGCAATATGAGAAATTTTTGCCTGAGTTATGCCCCTTTATTAGCTCACCTGACTGAAAGTCAGTGTGAGCTTTTGCCATCATTTGGCGTCCGTCGTCCGTTAACTTTCGCGACACGGTCTTCTTCAAAACCACTAGCACAAACCCAAACAAATTTGACATACAATATTTTGGGGGTATCCTCTTTCCAATTTGTTAAAATGAACTCGGTGCCCCCACTGGGGTGGGGGGTGATTCCCCAAAAGCATCAATTTCTCCTGAAATCTTCTTCTTATGAGCCACCAGTCAGAATGCTGTGATATTTGGTATGTAAGCTCCTTTGGTACTCAAGATTCAAGTTTGTTCAAAGTAATTTTCTCGGTCAGTATTTGGACTCGCTACGGGAGGATCCCCATTTTGTGCCCCGCCTAAAATTTCTATTTTCCGAACCGAGAGGCCGATTTGAACCAAATTGCTATGAGGTATTATTGGGTCCTAAGTACTTGATTAATGCAAAAAAAAATTTCCCGCAGCGCCGTGGGAACCTCAGGAGCTAAAAATAGAAAAAAATTCAAACGCCCATATCTCCAAAACTGCACGGCACTGAAACTTTTTTATTTGGTGTGAAGCTTCCTTAGGACCAATAGAAAGGAATGGTAAAAAAATCGCTATCGGTTTTGTCCTAAGGTACAGTTTCGGGACTTTGAAAAAATGCTGAGTCAGCATTATTTAACACTGAAGGTAATGGAAAAAATATAAAATAATCTTTTTCTCCCCAACCACTGCTCCAAAAGCTTTCATATTTCACATATAACATCTATGGAAGATTGATTCACATGGTTGTTGAAATTTAACCCCTGGGTCCATATTTGGGCACTCTACAGGAGCCCAAATGTTCAAATTTGTGCAATATGAGGGATATTCTTTAAAAATCTTCTCCAGATCCAACAGTCAGAATCTTTTGATATTTGGTATACAGCATCCTTAGGGAAGGGAGATTCAGGTTTGTTCAAGCCAAGTCCCCGGGTTCATATTTGTGCTCCCTGTGGGAGCCTAAATTGTAACTTTGTTCAATATGAGGAATATTCTTTAAAAATCTCTTTCTTCAGATCCAGCAGTCAGAATCTTTTGATATTTGGTGTATATCATCCTTAGGGAGGTGTGATTCATGTTTGTTCAGGAGGCATTTTTTGTGTCCAGTGGGAATCCCAGGAGCAAAAAATAGAAACAAATTCAAATGCCCATAGCTTTCCATTCATTTCACCTTTAGCACAGTCTACAGGTTGTATTTATGAAGGGATTTCATAGTAACTTGGTAGGATGACTCTGTATAATATCTAGATAAGAACGTCCCCTTTTGGTCATGATCTGTCAACTATGACGGCTGCCCAAGCCTGAAAACCCAAAAACTTTTAGCACAGTCTAATATGGAGGGATTTTGTAACTTGATAGGATGACTCCGTATGATGTCTAGATGAGAACTTCCCCATTTGGTCACGATCTGTCAACTGTGACGACTGCCTGAGCCCAAAACCCAAAAACCTTTAGCACAGTTTACAGGTCGTATTTATGGAGGGATATCATTGTAACTTGGTAGGATGACTCCATATAAAGTCTAGATGAGAACGTCCCCTTTTGGTCGCGATTGGTCAACTGTGACGGCTTCAGGGGCCTGAAGCCCGAAAACCTTTAGCACAGTCTACAGGTCACATTTATGAAGAGATTTCATTGTAACTTGGTAGGATGAATCAGCATAATGTCTAGATGAGGACATCCCCTTTTGGGTGCGACCGGTCAACCATGATGGCTGCCAAAGCCCAAAACCTGAAAAACCTTGAGCACAGTCTACAGGTCTTATTTATGAAGGGACTTCATGGTAACTTGGTAGGATAACTCGGTATAATATCTAGATGAGAATGTCCCCTTTTGGTCATGATCTGTCAACCGTGACTTGGTAGGATGACTCTGTATGATGTCTAGATGAGGACGTCCCCTTTTAGTCGCGACCGGTCAGCTGTGATCGTTACACAGGCCCGAAGCCCAAAAATCTTTAGCACAGTCTACAGGCCATATTTATGAAGGGATTTCATTGTAACTTGATAGGATGACTCGTTTTGGAATAATTTCACTGTAACTTTGTAACTTTGATTGACATACATTTACTGTGAGGGTCACATTAACGCACCCCTCAATTTTTTAGTACAGTCCACACCTCAAATTATTTTTATTGAAAACATGGCATACACTGAACAGAAATTAACATATTCCCAATTATCACAATTCTTGTCTTATTTCATAATCCTTTCATAAACATTGAACATTATCCTTTTCATCAAACACAACACACAGGTTAAGCTACACTGTCACTGACACTTTCATTTTGGTTTCCCGATGATAACTTAAGTCATAGTTGGCAAAATCAAATAAAATTTGGTACATGCGTGTATCAACATAAAATACAGGTCAAGTTCAAATTAGGGTGTGGTCTGACAATTTTTGCCAGAATTATGCCCCTTTTTCGACTTTGAAAAATTAAATTTTTTTCAAATACCACAAATTGCACACTTTTTGGGGGGACATGTGGCCGGGTGTCCTTTTATTCTTGTTGGATTGTTATGAAGTATGATGTGAAATATGAGTATGATGTGTAAATGTTCATATGGGAAGAATTTTTTATTCTGTGGGTTTTCCAGAGTTTTTATCATTGAACGTTTGTCACGAATGTTTGTTCAACTTCTCTTTCATTTTTTGTCGGATTTTTACAAAATTTGGTGTGATGTGTAGACATGCATGTGGAAAGAAGTTTTTGATTTCACAGTTTTTTCCTGTTTTATAGCCCTTTACACTGTTAATATTGTTAATTGTCTATTATAATTGTTTATTATGCCACTAACCACCTTAGGAGGTTATGGGGTATGTAATCAAGGGCTCCACCCACAGGACTGCCATGGGTCTATCTGTCTGTACTTCCGTACAAACATTTTACATTATAGCTCGAGCATCGGTTGTCAGATTTTGGTATCCTTTGGTATGCTACCAACATGGGGGAAAAAGCTATCTACATATTGCTGGTTTTGACCTTCATATGTACCAGTGTCAATGCCCTTGTTACACTTAGAAACGTTAAGACATTTTACATTATAATTCCAGCATCGGTTGTTGGATTTCGATGTCCTTTTGTATAGTGATAGACCAGTCTGGGGGAAATTATATCCGCGTATTGCAGGGTACTGTCCATTCATTCCATAGCTATGCCCCTTTTGGAAATAAACTTTGTTGAATGGCAGCAGAAAATATAGTAATTTTGGTATTGCCCATGTTAGCATTACAGGAGGCAGCATTGGGAAAGGATTTCCATATATTGCGGTATTCTTCCATGTATATGTACCAGAATTATGGCCCATGTTGCACTTAGAAAACTATTTCAT
The DNA here is from genome assembly GCA_031216915.1 of Pictodentalium vernedei. Classification (NCBI taxonomy): domain Eukaryota; kingdom Metazoa; phylum Mollusca; class Scaphopoda; order Dentaliida; family Dentaliidae; genus Pictodentalium; species Pictodentalium vernedei. The sequence goes on from CM062295.1 coordinate 155,251,348, forward strand.
TGTTGTTTTTAGCCCACCTGAGCGAAGCTCAAGGGGAGCTTTACTAATCACTTTCCGTCCGTCCATCCGTCATCCGGCGTTAACTTTACATTATCGACTTCTTCTCACAAACTACTCAACCAAATTGAACCAAATCTGTTGTGCATGTTCCCTATCATATGTCAGTTCAAGTTTGTTCAAATCAAGTTGACCCACCCCTTGGTAGGGCCACGCCAAAAAAGTAAGCCTAAATCAGCAGTAGCAGAGACTTGACATTAGGTGTGCAGCTTCCTTTTGAAGTGTAGACTCAGATTTGCTCAAGAGATGTTCTAGGGGCTGTATTTGCCATTGTTATGGGAGGGACAAGAATTTTCGCCCTGCCCAAAATTTCTATTTTCCAAACCGAGAGGCTGATTTGAATCAAATTTGATATGAGGTTTTATTGGGACACTAGTAGCTAATTAAAAAAAAATTTTCCCGTCGCCCCATGGGAGCCGCAGCTAAAAATAGAAAAAAATTCAAACGCCCATGTCTCCAAAACTGCACAGCACTGAAAATTTTTATTTGGTGTGAAGCTTCCTTAAGACCAACAGAATGGAATGGTAAAAAAAAATTGCTATCGGTTTTATCATAGGGTTCTTTTTCGGGACTTTGAAAAAGTGCTGAGTCAGCATATTTTAACACTGTGGGTTATGGGGAAAACATTAAATAATCTTCTTCTCCCAAACCACTGGTCCAAAGGCTTTCATATTTCACATATATCATCATTGGAAGATTGATTCACATATTTGTTGAAATCAATCCCTTGGTCCATATCTGAGCTCTCTGTGTTCGAATTAATGCAAATATGAGGAATATTCTTTAAAAATCTTCTTCAGATCCACCAATCAATATCTTTTGATATTTGGTATGCAGCATCCTTAGGGGGTGAGATTCAAGTTTGTTCAAGCCAAGTCCCTGGGTTCATATTTGGGCACCCTGTGGGAGCCCAAATTATAACTTAGTTCAATATCAAGGAATTTTCTTTAAAAATCTTCTTCGGATTCAGCAGTCAGAATTTTTTTTTTTTGGTATACAGCCTCCTTAGGGTGGTGAGATTCAAGATTGTTCAATCCAAGTCCCTGGGTTCATATTTGGGCTCCCTGTGGGAGCCCAAATTATAACTTAGTTCAATGTGAGGACTATTCTTCCAAAATCTTTTTCTTCAGATCCAGCAGTCTGAATGTTTTGATATTTGGTATGCAGCATCCTTAGGGGGGGTGAGATTCAAGTTTGTTCAAGCTATGTCCCCATTTTCATATTTGGGTTCACTGTGGGAGCTTGAATTGTAACTTCGTTCAAAATGAAGAATTTTCTTTGAAAATCTTCTTCAGATCCAGCAGTCAGAATGCTTTGATATTTGGTATGCAGCATCCTCAGGGGGGTGAGATTCAAGTTTGTTCAAGCCATGTCACTGGGTTAATATTTGGGCTCACTGTGGGATTATGAGGAATATTCTTCAAAAGTCTTCTTCACATTCAAAAGTCAGAATCTATTGATATTTGGTATACAGCATCCCACTGGATGTGAGGTTCAAGTTTGTTCAAGCCAAGTCACTTGGTTCATGTTTGGGCTCACTGTGGGAGCCCGAATTATTACTTAGGTCAATATGAGGAATATTCTTTAAAAATCTTCTTTTTTTTTTTAGATCCACTGGTCAGAAATCTTTGTATATTTGGTATAAGCTTTTCTTAGGAGAGCAGATGCAACTTATTGAAGTCAATTCCCTGGGTTGATATTTAGGCTACCATGTCAGGTGAGCACCCTCAGGCCCTCTGGGGCCTCTTGTTTCATTTTTTTGTCTCAAAAACACAGGTTATGACCAGTCGTTGGAACGAGCTCATTCCAACGAGGGGCCATAACCTATGTTTTTGAGACAAAAAATGAATTAATTATTCAATTTTTTTTTTTTTTGCGAGTGTTGTCTGCTTTTCATGTTAGGTAAAGGGTTAAGGATAGACCACACCAAAAATTATTACACGGTTTTACCATCCAAGTTTGGCCAAATTTGCACTGAGTGTACAAGTTTTGATTTTTAGTTAATGTGCTGTTGTACCCCTATTCCGTTTTGCATTCATGAGCAACTGGAATTTTTCTCATTTAAAATTTCACGCGGAAATATATGTATAAACCCCAAGTATAGCTAATGGCCCATTAGTGGCCCATTCATCCACTAGAAAGCTGGTACATAGGCTATATTTGAAACAAAAAAAATGATTTTGTTGAGATATTTTTTTTGGTCAAAGTTTGGTTCTTTTTCCGTTTCCCATATTTTGGTTGAGTGTTTTCAAGTTCATCAGATGGTTTTTAGCTCACCAAAGGGAGTTTAACATATCACTTGCAGTCTGTCGACGTCGTCTGTCGTGAACTTTACATTATCGACTTCTCACAAACTACTTGACCAAATTGAATCAAATTTTGTATGCATGTTCCTTATCATATGTCAATTCAAGTTTGTACAAATAAACTTGCCACGCCCACAGGGGGGCACCAGAAGGGGCATAACTCTGATAGCACCCATAATTTTTTTCAAAAATTAAAAAAAAATCATCATCTTCAGATCCACCAGTCAGAATCTTTTCATATTTGTTATACAACATCTCTAGGGGGGTCAGATTCAAGTTTGTTCAAATCGAGTCCCTGGGTTAAGATTTGGGCTCTCTATTGGAGCCCAAAGTTTAACTTGGTGCAATTTGAGGAAATTTCTTTAAAAATCTTCTTCTTTAGATCCACCAGTCAGAATCTTTTCATGTTTGGTATACAACATCTGTAGGGGGGTCAGATTCAAGTTTGTTAAAATCCAGTCCCCGGGTTAATAATTGGGCTCCCTGTAGGAGCCCAAATTTTAACTTACTAAAATATGAGGAAATTTCTTTTAAAATCTTCTTCAGATCCACCAGTTAGAATCCTTTCATATTTGGTATACAACATCTTTAAGGGTGTCAGATTCAAGTTTGTTCAAATCAGGTCCCTGAGTTAGTATTTGGGCTCTCTATTGGAGCCCAAATTTTAACTTTGTGCAATGCGTGGAATATTCTTTAAAAATCTTCTTCAGATTCACCAGTCAGAATCGTCTCATATTTGGTATAGTTCATCTCTAGGGGGTGCAGATTCAAATTTGTTCAAATAGAGTTTCTCGGTTAATATTTGGGTTCCCTATGGGAGCCTGAATTTTAACTTACTGCAATCTGAAAAAATTTCTTTAAAAATCATCATCATCTTCAGATCTGGGGGCGCGGTGGCTCAGCTGGTAGAGGTGCAGGCTGCAAGCCGAGAGGTCCTCGGTTTGAATCCCACCTGCGGCAACCGTGTTGTGTCCTTGGGCAAGACACTTCACCCCCATTGCTCACGTGGGGGCACGGTGACACTGTGTACTTAGGCGTACTGCACGTCGTTGGTGCACCTGTCTTCAACCAATGCTAACCCTGCTTGTGTGGAGTTGGTATGTTGGGGAGCTGACAGTTGCTTGCTGTTGCTCGGTGGTTCTCTTCAGGTACTCCGGCTCCCTCCACCTGTAAAACTGTCACGGTCATGGTTAGCCATTGTGTAGAAATATGTGACCTTGAACACCAATAAATAAATAAATTCTTAGATCCACCAGTCAGAATCCTTCCATATCTGGTATACAACATCTCTTGGAGGATAAGACTCAAGTTTGTTCAAACCTGACCCAAGGGTTATTAATTTGGGCTACCTATGGGAGCCTGAATTTTAACTAAGTGCAATATGAGGGAATTTCTTTTATAATCTTCTTCTTCAGATCCACCAATCAGTATCCTTTCATATTTGGTATGCAACATCTCTAGGTGGGTCAGATTCAAGCTTGTTCAAATCGGGACCCTGGGTTAATATTTTAGCCCCCTATTTGAGCCCAAAGTTTAACTTTGTGCAATGTGAGGTGATTTCTTTAAAAACCTTCTTCATATCCACCAGTCACAATTATTTCCTATTTGGTATATGACATCTCAAGGGGGATCAGATTCAAGTTTGTTCAATTTGAGTCCTTGACGTAAAATATTTGGGCTCTATGGGTGGGGGGGGGGGGGGGGGGGGGGGTCTTATTAGGTTCAGGTTTGTTCAAATCCATTCCTTAGTGTTTTTCCCTAAAATTTGCCTCTCATGACTTCATTCCCTTGCAGTGTTGATGAACCATGTCTAACTGAATGTGACCCCAAATACTTCTTTGAACCACTTTGGCCGGTGAGCGATTAAGACCCTTTGGGGCCTCTTGTTATTATTCAAATTGAAAAAATATTTCTTCTGTTATCATATACCTCAGAGCAAGTTCACAGTTAAAAAATAATCTTATTTTATTTATATTATAGAAACTTCTTCCAGAGAATTTAATGTCGAGATTACCAACTCCATCCAAAAGAGGTCGTGGTCGACCTCGTAATGAGAGACTACCTCAAGCTTTATTGTCATCAGGCGAGTTTCCATTCCCTGTTTCCTCTATGAGTGCCTTAGCAGGTTTAACAAGTGGAGGCATGATGGCAAGTTTTGGTAAACTACCCATGGGTTATCCCTTTGGTCATTTACCTGGATTAGGAATGGCCAATCCATTGTTAGGAATGGCAGGACTCAATATTCCAGGATTAACAGCTCTGAATGCACAGAAAAAAGATGATGGAAAGGAAAAGGATTCAAGTTCATTAGATGGAAAGGAACAGAAAACTGACAGTGATAATTCCTCCTCTTTACCTCATCCTTCTTTTCCAGTTGTGTACAATCCATTGATATTTAATCCATTATTAGCTTCACAGGGTCTCAGGAATTTCCCAATACCTTCAAATAGACCTACATCATTTGCTCAGTTACAAACTGCTGGTGTAAATGGATACCCAGAATCAGAATCAGATGATGATGAAAAGTCAAAAAAGAAACAAAAAGTGCACCAAGCAAAGGACTTGTCAATTAAAAAACTTGACAAGGTACACTGTGATAGAAAACTTGAATTATCTCATTCAGAATCTGAAAAACCTCAAGATCTTTCAATGAAAAATTCTAAATTTCAGGATACTCCTACTGACTTGTCAATCAAGAAAACATGTGTTTCCAAAGATTCTAAACCCAAGATATTCAGTTCAAAGAAACTAAATAAAATTGTGGATTCCCTGAAGGACAGAGTGCTAAAAATGGAAGACAAAGACTGTGATACCGCTACAAAAGATTCAGACAGTATAACATGTGAGGAGTTTTCAGACACTAGGTCGGAAAAATCCAAATCTGATGACTGTGACAGTATTGATGAAAAACGATTGCATGCATTGGAACAAGATTGTGTTGCATCAGATGGAAGTTTATCTGATTCGGCTTCCTGATGACGGAAATTTCTTGTCTTGTGTTATGCATATGTGTTGTCTTAGCAGATTTTTGGTGTCATGAAGATGATTATAAATAAGGGCTTAAATAATCCTTCACCTAACAAATTGATAGATCTTCCAAGCACTACAGACAAAAATCACCATTCAGATTTTCTTCCTGCTTATGAAATATGACTCATGATTATCTTTGGAATGAACTCGTTGAGCATGTTCCATTGAGGGATCATAGCTATATTTTGGAATTAAAAAATATGAATTTTGAGTGAGTAAGAAAATGATTGGCTGATGTCTGCAAGTTGAGTGAAGAATAAGATTCAAAACATGGTTGCAGTCTTTATTATGAAAGTATTTTATTGAGGTTAATTTATTCTAATGGAGAATGCATTTTAGTATAATGTGTCCATCAAAGCTTTTTTTCATTTTGAAAGCTTAGTTGCTGCTGAATGGAAATCAAATGCCTGCATGGATTGTTTGTCATTATGATGATAATACTACATTACAGCTGAAATATGTTAGTAGGTCCTAATTTATGATCTTTCGGAATCTTTTTATTTGATAGATCTTTGATAAGTGTATAATGCCATGCAAAGCATTCCAGGTTCTTATATAAACAAAGTTTTTTTTATGTCGGAAATAATTCAAATGTAATTGCATCAAGACTAAAGACTGCAGCAGTTCACTAACAGATTTTAAAAGGGAAACCTTAAATCTTCTTTCAGTTGTAAAAATTTTCCTTTCTAATGTTTTAGGATCCTGTCCTAAGTGGGGATTCCAACAGTGATCTCTGCCTATGCGTGTGTGCGCATGTCTTAATATATCTGATGTGGTTTCCAGACTCACCTTGATAATGATTTGGCCTTGGATCTTGAAACTTTACAGATTTCTGTCTCGGGGAAAGGGAAGAACCCTATCAATTTGGGGTAAAAGTCGCAGGGTGCTTCCAATTTGGTTTCCAGACTCTAAACTTGATGGTACACTGCTTAAGTGAATGGAATGAACCCTATTGATTTGGGTGGTCAAAGGCCTAGGTTACAAATCAAAGGGTGCTCTACCCCCAAAATGGATTCCTGACGCAACTTTACAATATTTTGGCGTAGGTTCATGAAATTTCCCAGGTACACAGCCTTTGGGGAAGTTTTTAACCCTATCAGTTTGGAGGCAAAAGGTCACAAATAACGTTGCCCCAACCTGAAGATGGTTTCCAGGCTAGAACTTGAAGATGCGTTGCCCTAGGATTATGAAATGCCCCAGGTACTCTTCCAAGGGGATGTGAATAAACCCTATCGATTTGGTGGAGGGGATGGTTGAATTGTCAAAGTCGAAGGTTGCACTAACCACAAAATGTTTTCCGGACATTTCAGTGCTTTTGGCCAAGGATCATGAAATGTCGTGCAAACAATGCCAAGAATGGACAGTATTGATTTGGTGGTCAAGAGCTATGGTCATAGGGGCCTGTAACCTGAAAAATGTTTCAGGACTCTATCATGACAACACAATTGCACAGTATTATGAAACTGAACATGGGTATTGCCAAGGGGACCAGGATGAACCCCATCAGTTTGGAGGTCAACATGTTATGGTCATAGGGGGCTCTAACCCCAAATTACTTTTCAGACTCTTAACTCGACAATGCTATGGCCTAGTATTATGAAGCTGAACTACTTAGGGAACAGGAATGAACCCTGTCAGTTTGGGTGTCAAAGGCCACAGGTGCTTCAGCCCGAAAACCATTTCCAGGCTCTAACTCGAGAATGCTTTGGTCTGGGTTCATTTTCAGGGTGCGAGTGATGGTCCCCATCTATTTATTTTTTGGTGCATAATGCCACTTAAGCAAAAAACATCACAAAAGCATCTAGTTGTTTATTGCAGAACTCACAGTGTAGAAGGAAATGATATGTTTCAACTAAAAAGTTTACACAAGCATACAAATGGATGAAGAAAGAAAATGGGGTTTGCAGTAATGTTTTTATTAATTTGTTTCTTGTATTAAAGTCTGACCACATGTGGAAGAAGGCCCAGTTTGATTTTCAGTATTTTAATGCTTGTAATATCGCAGTTTTAGTTTTACATGTATTGTGCAAACACTTCTCATTGGAACAAGCTTTGAAACCTGTGTTAATCAGGGGTCGTAATCAGGACATCTCTTAACCGATACTATTGCACACTTGCAGGACTAAAAGTTTAGCCAACTGTACCTTGTTTGACAGAGCTCACTGAGATATAGTAGGTTAAATTTGCAACTGCAGTATGGGAAATTTTCACTGCTGAGAACCTTGCTTTTTCCACAGAATAGTGCAAGTAGGTAAGTAAATAATTACACTATTTTCAGGACTGTTTTGTGGATAAACAAAAAAGAAAGAAAATGCCTCTTCCCTCATTATCATAAAATTGTGAAAAAATTACCTGAGAAACTGGCCATTTTTTTACATAGGCCTAACTTATGAAAACATTGCATATTTCACCAGAAATTGAGTGAGGTAAAAGTATTTAGTATAGTTGGAAAACAGGAAGATAAGATATCTGGTTTTCAAAATTGTATTTTATTTATGAGATGCCTTTGTATATAATCATCTATGTGATGCCATGCAAAATGTTCCAGAATGTGTGTTCACTTGATCTCAGTTTAATCCATCCCACCATGCATGTGTAAGTGGATGTTACATGTGCCAAGATAAATGCTTATTGGTTGATGTGTCCCCCATCATCATTCATTTTATTATTGCCTGAGCTCAGGGTGTTGCATTTTTCATCCAGGACGACTGGGGAAGATAATCATGTCACTCTATACATTCATCTGCAGTATTTTTCCAATTTTGAATTGTGATTGTTTTTTTTTTTTTGTTTATATTTTCCTATCATGTCTGGATATTACAAATCTGCAGCTGACAAGAGGAAGCTGCTTGTCTTTCATTCAATTAGGTGGTTGAAATTGTCAGGTCAAGCTGTTCTTAACTGTTGTGGTGTCAAGGCTGTTTTTATTGTCCTCATGGTGGGAACCATGGGAATTGGAGCATTGCTTATTTGCTTGTTGATGCGACATGTTAACCAATGTCTAAGGTGGACGACATCTTCTAAAATGGGCAAAAAAAGTATAAGCGATTGGCTAAACTTTACCGTATACACCCATTGTGGTCATGATACAGTCACAGATGCTGGAAGTCTTTAACACTAAAAAATGAATAAATGTTATTGTCCAAGAGTATCTCCAACACCCTAAGTTTCTGTCATGACATTGAAATATTCTGTGCCATGTTGTTAAAGGCTCTCTGAGCCTATACTGAAAGTGTATTGCATAACTGCTCCCCATGGGACCACGGTTGGAACCCTGGGAAGTGAAGCGGTGCTTGTTTACTGTGGTTAAGAAGCTCTGTTTTACTATTAAAAAGAACCTGGTCACCAAACTGGGTTGGAAATACTCTAAAATGGATATAAACAGTTGGCTTGACTCTACTTTATATACATGTTGTGGTCACACCTTCGCCATTTATTTATTTAGTTATTTATTTATTGGGATTTAATGGCACTTTGGACAGCCATTGTCACCCTGTATTGGACAGTTTTACGGGTGGAGTAAGCTGGCATACTTGGAGAGAACCACCAAGCTGCAGTGAGCAACTGTCGGGCACCCCAACGTACTAACGCCACACAAGGAGGGTTAACATCGGTAGAAGACAAGTGTACCATCGAGGTGAGTACACCATAGTACACAGCCCCACCGTGCCCCCATGTGGGCAATCAGGATTAAGTGCCTTGCCCAAGGACAACACAGTTACCCCCTGGTGGGGATCAAACCATGGATCTTTTGGTTTGAAGTGCAATGTCATTACCAATGAGCCACCGCACTTCCACGATTGGCCGTTGTGTAGAAATATATGACCTTGAACACAAATATAAAATGAATAATTACATAATAGAATTTATTGAGAAAATTAACAACTTTAAAAATGATTAGCGACAAACAAATCCTCAAAATAAATTAATCCATCTACCAGTTAACTTCCCCGTGGGAACCCCGGGAAGTAAGCAGCACTTGTTTACTGTGGTAAACCAGTTCCGCTTTACTAGTAAAATAGGACCCAGTCATCAATGCTTGGGGTGAAAGTCCTCTAAAATGGGCAACATGTAGATCAACGATTGACTAAACTTGACTTCATCTCCAAGTTGTGTCACGATTAGCCATGGTGCATAAATATGTGACGTTCACACCAACAAACACAAACACTACCAGTTAACCCTTTACATAACGATTTGGCCGCATCCACCTGCATAATTTACAAATTAAGCAGTTGAAAAAAGTGAAAAGTCATAAAAAACATATCGTATGACACTCATTGGAACGAGGTTGTCAAGCTTGTTTCAATGAGAGGTCATACAATATGCTTTTCTTGATTTTTTTTTTTTTTTTTTTTTTGGGGGGGGGGGGGGGTGTAATTAGAAAAAAAAAACAGTAATTGAAATAATTTGATATCCTGTGCATTAGGTAGTGTGTTAAAAGATGGGGAAAGTTTTTTTTCAGATTTAGTGCAATTATTTATAGGCCAGTTTTCTTTCTGCATGGGTTTCAAGAGTATTCCTCCAAAACCATCACTTCCCTATTCACTTACTATGATGACATTGTTGATTCTAACATGTCGTCATGATGATTCACGCATATATCTATGCAATCTACCATTTGTTTCAAACAGAAAAATGACCTGCACAGGCAATAAAGTCAATTCAAAATGACAGCGTTTTGCATAAAATCAATAGAAGTATCCTATACAAGGTGACAGAAGATGATCAATAATGAGAGCAATTTTCCAGGCTGATGGATGGATGGTAGTATCAAATCACATATCTGAAGTTCTTGTTTTGCATTTTTTTTTGACGATTAAAGGTTTTGGTTTTTTTAATGCAGTGGAATCCTGTTAATTAAGTATTTCTTTTTTTCAGTGAAAAATATTGAGTTACTGGATTAATTCAGTTAGAAATTTGATCTTTTTCTTGCATTTTAGTAATAAAGTTGAAAAAAATTTTGTGATTCACTGGTAGAGGAATATTTTGATTGATCACAAGATTTTTTTTCCAATTAACAGGAGCTTACTCTAAAACTTGTATCCAGTTTATAGGTCATATTTGTACTGAAGGTATTTTAAGACCTGCAGCAGAGTGAAGTAGAAAATTGGGTCTTTTTCAGCATGCTTGATTTTTCAGCTCTCTTGGTGCAAAGTCTGAACTTGTTAATTTCTGTGAAAAACTATTACACAACTAGCATTGCCACAGTTTCTCAACAGTTGCAAAGATTGCAATTCAGAATTGTTATAACCAGCTACTGAGCGGCAAGATCTTTTTTTAAATTCCAAACGTCTAGATTTTAAAGTTACTTTAAAAGATACAAATTAGAAACCATTTCAGAGATGTTTACTATCTTCTGTCAGCCTAAAAACTAGGGCTGTTACGATTATTCGATTAGTTGACTAGAAACCGTTGACTACCACAACAGTCGACAGTGCTTAGTTTTTATCGATCGTTGTTCATTTTCAAAGTGGTACAGGTCGGGTCTAAATTGTACTGTGTAGAGAGGTGAATGAACATTTATATTGACCTTTGAAATGTCTAACCATAGTTACTTGTAAAATCTCATGGTCTTTGTGTTCCACATGCTTGTGCAACAACATAATTTTTGAAACACCAAGTCTTTCCATTTGATCAATCTATATTCTCTGTAGAATTAACAAGCACTCTGTTAATCAGTACTAAAGAGTATTGTTCAAATGGTGCACCTTGGAATAATTCGCTGTTTGGGAAGTCTGCACACCGCAGAGTAAACAAAATCTTTAGTCTTGTTCACTCGAACGACCCTATTGGAACAATTGGATCTGCGAAAGTGAGAAAATTGTCACAAGACTCACAATAGTCAGATCATTTGTAGTTGTAACTTATATAGGAATGGAGGGAGTTTTATGTTCAAAATTCTGGAAATTAGTTCTAGAAATGAAACATTTGCACAAATGTTCTTCTGTTCAAATCTTCAGAAGAAATGACAATATTTTTGTGTTTCCATTTTATCTCAACCCAGAAGTGTTTCAGTCTTGTACACTCGAACGACCCCATTGGAACAATTGGATCCACGAAAGTGAGAAAATTGTCACAAGACTCGCAATAGTCAGTTCACTTGTAGTTGTAACTTGTATAGCAATGGAGGGAGTTTTATGTTCAAAATTTCTGGAAATTAGTTCTAGAAATGAAACATTTGCACAAATGTTCTTCTGTTCAAATCTTCAGATGAATAGACAATATTTTGGTGTTTCCATTTTATCTCATCACAGAAGTGTACACATTCAAACATCATTATTATACGCCAGTCATTTTTTGACGAGACAGACGTATTATGATATTGCATTGTCCATCTGTCTGTCTGTCTGTTTGTAAACAATTTTTGTGTCGCCTACTCCTCCAAAGGTTTACATGTTATATCGTTCAAACTTTACAAACATGTTGATCAGTAATTGCCGTTGTGCATGTGACAAGAGCAGGTAACTCTGTTTTGTATTCCCAAAGTTATGCCCCCTTTTAGTACTTGAAACATCACATTATTGTGTTGCCTACTCCTTCAACATTTTACATGCTATATTGTTCAAACTTTGCACACATGGTGATCACCAATTGCCGTTGTGCATGTGACAAGAGCAGGTAACTCCATTTTGTATTTCCAGAGTTATGCCCCTTTGAGTACTTAAAACATTATAGTATTGTGTCGTGTACTCCTTCAGCATTTTACATGCTATATTGTTCAAACTTTGCACACATGGTGATCACCATTTACCATTGTGCATGTGACAAGAGCAGGTAAAACTCCGTTTTGTATTTCCAAAGTTATGCCCCCCTTTTAGTACTTGAAACATTACATTATTGTGTCGCCTTCTCCTTCAACATTTTACATGCTATATTGTTCAAACTTTGCACACATGGTGATCACCAGTTGTCGTTGTGTATGTGACAGGAGCAGATGACTTCATTTTTTGGGGAAATGACAAGAATCCTTGCCGTTTATGGCTGTTATGATCCTCAAAATGTCCTTTTCCTTGGCGCCACTATCGGCAATCATTATCAATGAAGTTAACCTGTCAATAAATGGACACTACCATTGTAAACGGCGAGGAGAATCTTCTACACCTAAAAATTGTTTGTATTTCCATTCTGCATACTAAAATTTCACAAAAACAATATGAAATGTGTGCACACAAGCATACAATTTGAAACCCTTTACCTTTACCCCAGACAGGGCAGGGGAATAGGCAATGATTGGAGGGGGGAGGACAGACATAGTCGGGTCAACAAAAATTTCAACATTTTACCCCAGAGAAACTTGTGCATGTTTCAATGTTGCCCCGCTAGGCAGTGCTCTTGGTTTTAAATTTGTGTTTTAAGTATATTAGAGATTGTTTATGGAAAACAACTATTCATTGACTGAGCGTCAGTGCTGGTGATTAATCGACTTCGGAAATTGATAGTCGTGACAGCCCTACTATGAACTCAGCCAACAGATATAAGGCCCCACAAAGTAGATCTTCTGTATGTCAGGCCATTTTTTGTAAAATTGTATGGGGGCAGACAGTTTTTTATTTTATTTTTCATTTTTGTAATTATTTCATTACCACCAAAAGTTCATGTTCTTGGTTTGTTTTATGTTTTAGACCTCATAATCTACAGAATTAGTATGGTGGAGTATTTCATACCTTGAGAGCAACAGGGCTTTGCAATGCTAAACGGACAAATTTATCAATTATATTAACTTGGGTAAAATATCAGACATAAACCATTTATTTTATATTTGCATTTAGTTTGCATTGGTTATAAAAAGAGAGCAAGCGACATCCAAAAGGACCGTGTGGGAGGGCCTGAGAAACAGATGTTTAACTTTTTTAGGTCTAATAGAAAAAATCGGCAGTTCATAACCAGACAATATGAAAATGATAAAAATTCATGTTAATTGACTATTTTTCACTGGTAAAGTTGCTATTGAACAGGGTTTCATTGTCCAGGATGCACAGCTTCATTTGGAACTTGTCCACTCAGCAAGTGTACCCCATCCTTACTTGCAAAACTAGCTGAAACTTCAAGAAGCAAACATTTGTAGTTCACCTAACACCACTGATCTTTATACAACTGGATTGCTGGAACATTGGTGAGAAATGTTGCCACTCTACTGTCTTCCCTAAGATGGTATCGAGTCAATCATTGCTATAACCCATGTGAATCCATGACATTTGATGATGTGCAAGATGTTAGGCATTTACCTTTCATGAAAACCAATTACACTTTATCATCTTTCCAATCTTGGCACTTATTTTTAATAACCGAAATATTTTGTAAATATTCAAAAATGTGTAGATCATCAACATTCATTTTCATTTTTCACATACCAAAGTCTTTTCTTCAAAAAATGATCGTAGATTTCAAGGCATTGGGAAATTGAACATCTTCAAGAAATTTTGGGGTAGTTATAATTTATTGCAACTTCCTTTCCCACTCCATCCAATTCCCCCAGATGGCAGCAGTGGGGACACTTTTCTATATGTGACCAATGAGCATTCCAGCAATCCAGTTATATAGAGATCCATGCCTAACATTGACTACCCAATGGTCTATGAACTGTAAATTTGCTTATGTCCTCAAGTTTTTACTGGCCTAACAAGTAAGTGCATCAATAGGGCCCTGCAAATCTAACATTTCAGGTTAAATTGGGCAGAGAAACCAATTCGAACCAATTGAATTGAATCTCACCAATTTTCAAGTTGTAGATATTGCACCTTTTTTCAACGGTGGAATATTTTGTGCACATAACCCTTCACCCAACTCAATGGTCAAAACTGGTCAGCGCTATTCTCAAAAATCGGCATTTAATTTTCATTATTTTTTTCATTTTTTGTCTCAAAAACATAGGTTATGACCCCTCATTGGAACAAGCTTGTTGTGCTTGTTCCAACGAGGGGTCATAACCTATGTTTTTGAGACAAAAAATGAAAAAAATTAGTTATTCAAGAATGTTTTTTGCAAGTGTCGTCTGCTTTTCATGTTAGGTAAAAGGTTAAGTATTATTTTTAATGGCAACTCGTCTGCCTGTGCAAGCCAATCAAAAAGTGGAATATCCCAGAAACAAAATCAACTAAGCTTTGGAAAATGATAACCTCCTTGAACTCTTCCTGTTCATGGGGAGACATTTCTAAGGGTTTTGAAAATATCTCAATGGTTTGAAAATGTCTGAATCAGCAAGCCTAGAATCAAATTGAATCATATTATTGGGACCGTTTCGAATCAAGTTGAATTTGAAATCTTCACAGGATCCTAGGCATGGAGGGATGACAACCAATCAGGTTACCAACAATTACAAATCACTGTGTTTACTGTATTTTAGAATATGTTCTTTGATGACCTTTTCTTGGCAAACTCAGGTAATAGTGTACATAAACACCATGATATTACATGTTTTGTTTTTTTTAATGAACCCCCTTACCTAACAGAAGACAACAATGTCTTTTTTTTCATATCTAAAACTTGCATTTTTCCACCAAAGCAAGTCTTACAAGTATAATGACCACTCATTGCAATGAGTTTATTCCAGTGAGCGGTCATAAGTTCGTTATGGAAGCAAAAATATTGAAATATGCATGGCGGTTTTTGTAAATCACCCTAACCATACATTGGGTAAAGGGTTAAAGAATGTTTTTGTGGTTACAGGAAAGTGTGAAAGTAATTCCTTAACCTTCTGCACATTGATGTCAAAATAACAGAATTTCAGCCAATAAATTTGTCTCACAGCACAACTAGAAATTTCACTGATTAAATCTTGTTTTAGAGAGTTCATTGAGCACTGTCAAACAGTATTGAATTGTTTAACTCTTTTGCTGCAACTGTCGCATAAATACGAAATTCGGGGCCAATGCCACTCTCGTATAATTGCGAATTTCATATGTCTGGTGAACTGCAGCAGCAACTCTATTTTTTGCTTTTTTTCTCTTGTATCTTCTTTTCATATGTGATGCATATGTATTCTGCTATTGGCGACTGGCGATTGCTGCCAATAAGAGGTCAAGATCAAGTCAGGCATCGTCAGTCAAGGTCAAATCATTCATCCATGCCAGAGCAAGATAATTTCTTGGGAGCATCACTTGCGTTTTGTTTTCCGCACACGTTTTGGAAATGTCTGCACACAAACGTGGAGGAAGCTATTGGCTGTATATTTCATGACTCAGACAGTGATGATCTCAGCAACGAAGGCTCAGATGAGGATGATGAGAATAATGGTGATGATGATGATGGATGATGGATCCTCTTCTGTCGCAGTCAGGGAGATGGCCATCGTTGGTGGCGGAGGAGATTTACAGTGTAGTCCGGTAAATGCATTGGAGTGGGAGACATATCCTGAATGTAATCCTTTTGAAAGTTGTTGAAATTTAGGAGTTTCACAAATTCATCCGGCAATCATCTATTCAGTAAACAATTACCTGAATATATTCTGCAACTGATGAAAGGTGAAAGATAATGGGTGGAGATATATTGGCATCTGCAAGTATAAGGTCCCATTGATTTAATATTTTCCTGAATAGATCTTACTGCTTTATAATGTTTAAAGTATATTAAACTCACCCTGGTCCCAAGCCCTCATATACATGCACAGAGTTTTTATCCCTTTGAGTTATCAAAAGATAACTGTTGAAAGAAAATAATGACATGGTTATGAGAATTGATGTTTTTCTTAATCTGGGTCTTTTTTTCCTTTTCCTTTTTTTTTATTTGTTTGATTGTTTCAGAGGAAGGCCCATATAAAACAATCATTACTGCTTTTCCTGCTGAATATGTTTGACCTAAATACCCTCTATTATCAAACCCCTGACGGAAAGGGATATATTGAAAAGCCCTGTCCATCCATCCATCTATATGGAACAGTTGTCTCTGTGATAACATGAATGATAACAGATTTCAATTAATTTTGGTATACAGTCCTTATCGCATGTTCACAAGATATGAAAGCAATGTTTTTTTTAATTTGAAAATAATAAGTTGCAATTTATAGGTGTTGAACAGGTCCTTAAAAATGCTTGAATGTAAAAGTGAAATTCTTGGGCCCTGAAAGTGTTTAAAACTTAAAAGTATGGGAAAAAGTAAATGAAGGTCTTTAAAAATTATTTTTAGGAAGTTGTACAGCTCATTTTGGTCAAAATTTGTTCTTTGTAAAGTTGTGGCATTTGTTTGCTGTTAAGCAAATGGTGTTTTGTCCAGCAAAATTAAATAATACCCTACCCAGACCCCCCCTCCCCCCCACCCCCACCCCCCCCCCTCCCCACCTCCTGACACTCACCTCTACGCAGCTCTCATGGAGAGCTTTCAAAAGATCGTTGTCGGGTGTAGGTACCATTGATTTGGAATAAAAGTATAAAACTGATTTGTTTATTCACTTATTGGGGTTTAATGACACTTTCAACAGCCAGGGTCATATCATGTTGGAAGGTTTTACAGGTGGTGGAAGCTGGCAAGAACCAACGAGCAGAGACAAGCAGTCAAAATCTCCTACTTATTACTTAACACAGAGGGTCAGCCGTGATTGAAGGCAAGTGCACTATAGACTTGCGGTATGCCTTAGAACACATTGCCACCATACCTCCCCATGGACAGTTAGGTTTAACTGGTTGAGTGCCACTATCAGAGCTTTCAAAAAAATTAGGATACCACAGCAAAGCCAACATTTTCCTTGCTAATGTTTCCTATTTAGTCCGATGCAAA
This sequence comes from Pictodentalium vernedei, assembly GCA_031216915.1. NCBI lineage: Eukaryota > Metazoa > Mollusca > Scaphopoda > Dentaliida > Dentaliidae > Pictodentalium > Pictodentalium vernedei. The sequence continues at coordinate 155,268,453 of CM062295.1, forward strand.
TAATATTTTGTTTATACAAGTTTGTTCTATTACAAACTATTGGAGAGTGTCTTTAGGCACTCTCCAATAATTTGTAATAGAACAAATTTTGTATAACAAATTTATACCACCAAAAATAATCTAGCTTTCAACCAGTTAAGTGCTGTGCCCAAGGATACAATGCAGATGGCACCGGTCAGGATCAAACTGTTGACCTTTCAGTTTAAAGTCCAGTGCTCTAACTAAGGAGCCACCACACTCCCATATAAGAATTGGTAACTGGAATATATACAAACAGCAGACATGATTAAAATAATTTCAAGGAGAAGGGGGGCGGGATGGTGAGTTCTTTGAAACTGCTTGAAAATCCCTGGAAATGTCCGAGATAGTCCTGGGCTTTTAGCTCACCTGGCCTAAAAGGCCATGTGAGCTTTTCTCATCATTTGGCGTCCAGCGTCCATAAACTTTTCACATTTTCATCTTCTTTGTTACCGCTGAGCCATTGTGAACCAAACTTGGCAGGAATGGTCTATGGGAGGTCCTCATTTTGTTCCCGTCAGATGAAAAACATGGCTTCCAGAGGCATTCTTTGATTCTGGTTGGTGGATTTTCAAAAATCTTCTCCTCTGAAACTGCCAGGCCAAATGTTTTGAAACTTCATATAAATGATGACTGGGACCCCCTCTACCAACAATCGTCATTTAATGTTGATCGGGTTACAAACGTGGCTGCAATTGCGGCTTACAGTTACTATAGAAACCCTATGGGAAATCACATTTTCATCTTCTTCTCTGGAACTACTGAGCCAACGTGAACCAAACTTGGCAGGGATAGTCTATGGGAGGTCCTCTACAAACGATCCTCATTTTGTTTCCATGGGTTGAAAAACATGACCGCCAGAGGCATTCTTTGATTCTGATTGCTGGATTTTCAAAAATCTTCTCTGAAACTGCCAGGCCAAATGTTTTGATACTTCACATAAGTGATGACTGGGACCCCCTCCCTCTACCAACGATCCTCATTTAATGTTGATCAGGTTGTAAACATGGCCACAATTGCGGCTTATAGTTACTATAGAAACCCTATGGGAAATAACATTTTCATCCTCTTCTCTGGAACTACTGAGATGACGTGAAAACAAACTTGGCAGGGATAGTCTATGGGAGCTCCTCTACAAACGATCCTCATTTTGTTCCCATGCATTTGAAAACATGGCCTCCAGAGGCATTCTTTGATTCTGATTGGTGGATTTTGAAAAATCTTCTCTGAAACCACAAGGCCAAATTGAAACTTTGCATTGTTAATGACCGGGATCCCCTCTACCAACAATCCTCATTTAATGTTGATTGGGATGTAAACATGGCCACAATTGTAGCTTATAGTTACTATAGAAACCCTATGGGAAATCACATTTTCATTTTCTTCTCTGGAACCTCTCAGCCGACATGAACCAAACCTGGCAGGGATAGTCTATGGGAGGTCTTTGACAAATGCTCCTCATTATTAGCTCAACTTGACAAAGTCAAGCGGATCTATTGCCATCACTTCTCATCCATCGGCATACGTACGTATGTTAGTATGTTAGTACCTTTGGCACACCTCACAGGTCGCATTTATGATCAGATCACTTTGAAACTTGGTATGCTTGTTTGGGGGGACCTCTAGATGGGAGCTATCGATTTTTTTCAATTTCCGTCAAAAAATGTTGCTGCGGCCAACGTTCTTAGAACTTAGTTCAGTCAGACCACAATATTTCCCTTTGGCACACCCCACAGGACACATTTATGATTCGATTGCTTTGAAACCTAATATGCTTGTTTAGGGTGACCTCTAGATGGGTGCTATCGATTTTCTTCAATTTGCGTCAAAAAATGTTGCCAAAAATGTTGCCACAGCCAACGTTCTTAGAACTTAGTTTAGTCAGACCTCAATATTTCCCTTTGGCACACCCTACAGGGCACATTTATGATCGGATTGCTTTGAAACCTGGCATGCTTGTTTGGGGTGACCTCTAGATGGGAGCTATTGATTTTCTTCCATTTCCGTCAAAAAATGTTGCCCCGGCCTATGTTCTTAGAACTTAGTTTAGTCAGACCTCAGTATTTTCCTTTGGCACACCGTACAGGGCACATTTATGTTTGGATTGCTTTGAAACCCAGTATGCTTGTTTGGGGAGACCTCTAGATGGGAGCTATCGATTTTCTTCAATTTCTGTCAAAAAATGTTGCCGCTGCCAACGTTCTTAGAACTTAGTTTAGTCATACTTTATCTGTACATTTGTTACAGGCTACGGTCAGTATTTATATACAGACCTTTACAACACTTTACATGTACCTTTATTATCAGGTCATTACCTAGATGTGTGTCATTGCTGTGTCACATACAATACATGTACATGTCTAACACATGTTGAGCTACAGTGTCATTGACACTTTCATTGTTACCATGCATTGAAAAACATTGCTGCCAGAAGCATTTTTTGATTCCGATTTGGATTTTGAAAAATCTTCTCCTCTGAAACTCTCTTTGTTCCCATTGGTTGGAAAATATGGCCACCAGAGACATTCTTTGATTCTGACTGATGGATTTTGCAAAAATCTTCCCCTCTGAAACTACAAAGTCAAATGTTTTGAAACTTCTCATGATTAAGGACTGGGACACCTTCTTCCAATGATCCTCATGTAATGTTGATGTATTGTTGCAAAGATGGCCACAATTGCAGCTCATCGTTACCATGGAAAGCCTATGGGAAATCGCATTTTTATATGTAGTTCCAGGTGAGCGCTTACAGACTGTTTAGAGCCTCTAGTTGTTTCTCTCAGGGGAGAGCAAATCCAATTTGATATTGCTAAAATTGGTCCTCGCAGCTTATGCTTTCATGCAAGTCCACAATAGTACAAAGAAGTTCAGGGAAAGTTCTCAAGGTGTCCAAACACTCTTTCATCATCAATTGTTGTGTTGATGCTATCACAACATACCGTCCTATCAGGTGGGGACATAAAATGGCTGTCTCATGTGCTGAGAGTAACACACTCATTGCAGGTTAAAGATCCCTTCATAGTATTCGAGAAGAACAAGTCCAAGAAGTTGCCACTACCGAGGTCATCCCACATACATGTGCCATTGGTTCAAGGGGAGGTGTATAACTTGCTCGCCAATCCTTGAAAATGAATAAACTCAAAACAAATACCTGAAATTATTGGCTTAACTTCCTTTTATAAGGAACATTAGGCCCTGAAGTGAATCCCCATAGTAATCACTCTGTCTAGCCATCCATCTGTCTGTCCATCCATATTCCATTTCCAGATGAGAACTTGAGTTTCCATTGGCCAATTGTTAGGAAAAGCCTATGGGTGTTAGATGTGTCATATATTTTTTCAGTTGTCAGCAGGTCAAATATTGGGTCTCAGTTACTAAAAATAAATTTTTGCTAATAAATTTGTTTAAGATGAAAACATAAGTTTTCCTGGGCCAATTGTTATGAAAATTCAAATGTTAGCTAGAGGCGTGCTGTGTATTTTTTCAGATCACGAGGTCAAATATTGGCATTACTTTTACTAAAATAGATTTCTGTCCATAAATTCATTTCCAGGTGAGAACTTTAGTTTCCTTGGGCCATTTGTTTTGAAACTTCACACACATGTTAGCTGCAGGTGTTGGATGTGCTGTACACTTTTTCAGATCAGGTTACATTTTTCTTGGCTTGGTTGTTATAAAACTTTATACAATTTACCTATAAGTGAGATATGTTGTAGTTCACTGAGGTCAGATCAAATGTATAGGTTGCTGTTAGTAAAAAAGAGAGGACAACTTGATTTGGTGACAGGTTCCTTTGGCCTTTGAAAGACCCATCTGAGGGGCCCCCTTGAACCCTATTCTAGGAATCTCTGGGTGTTCATGCTGAAATGGAAAAACTTTGGCAGTAATTTCTCAACAGTTGGCGGCATCTTTATGATAAAGTTTGTTGAGCGAGAATTAAAATGTTCCAGGACCTGAAAGAGCAGGAATGAATTTCAATGGCTTGAATTGAGATTTTCATAAATTGATGAATATTATTCCTCCATGTATATTGGAGGTTATTGTTGTGACACACTTTTCTTCTGTGGTAAACAAGTTCTGCTTTCTGGTATAATAGGATTTTGAGCTCACCTGACTGCAAGTCAGTGTCAGATATTGCCATAACTTGGTGTCTGTTGTCTGTTAACTTTTGCAAACTTGGCTTCTACTTCACAGCCATTCAGCCAAATTCAAACATATATTGCGCAAACCATCCCTGGCATATACACTTTCTATTTTGTTCACATGAAACGGCTGCCTTCTTCGGGCTCTGGTCAATGATGCCAAAGCCTAAAAATCTTCTTCTCATGAACCACCAGAGAGATTGCCTTGATATATGTTATGTAACACTCTTTGGTGTTGAAGATTAAAGTTTGTTCAAGAGAAGTTGGTCGATCAATATTTGGGCTCTCTGTGGGCACATACCCATTTTGGGCGCTGCCCAAAATTTCTATTTCAAGAACCGATGGGCCGATTTGAACCAAATTTGGCATGTAGCATAAGTGGGTCCAAAGTACTTGATTGATGCCCGAATTTTTTTTTTCGTAGCCTTGTGGGTACCCCAGGGGCTAAAAATAGAAAAAAATTCAAATGCCCATATTTTCCAAACTACACGGAACAGAGAACTGTTATTTGGTATGAAGCATCCTTTTGACCAGTAAAATGGATTAAAAAAAAAAAAGGCCATCAGTTGTGCCAGGGTGTTCTGTAGGGGTGCTGAGTCGGCATATTTGCAAAAATTGAAAAAAAAAATTTCTTCAGAACTGCTGAGGGGAGCGCGGTGGCTCAGTTGGTAGAGGTGCAGGCTGCAAGCCGAGAGGTCCTCAGTTCGAATCCCACCTGCGGCAACCGCGTTGTGTCCTTGGGCAAGACACTTCATCTCCATTGCCCGCGTGGGGGCACGATGACGCCGTGTACTAAGGCGTACTGCACGTCGATGGTACGCATGTCTTCAACCAATCTAACCCTGAATTGTGCTGCAGTGCGGAGTTACGATGTTGGGGAGCTGGCAGCTGCTCGTCGTTGCTCGGTGGTTCTCTCCGGGTACTCCGGCTTCCTCCACCCGTAAAACTGTCACGGTCATGATTAGCCATTGTGCATAAATATGTGACCTTAAACATCAATAAATAAATAAATAAATATTCAGAACTGCTGATCAGAATCTTTTGATATTTGGTATACAGCATCCATAGGACGGTCAAATACAAGTGTGTTCAAATCAACCCCCTCGGTTTATATTTGGGCTCAACAGAGGAGCCCAAATAATTAACTTCGGTGCTATGGGGAAAAAGCTTTAAAAATCTTCTTCAGATCAAACAGATTCTTTTGATACTTGGTATACAACATTTCTACAGGGGTCAGATTGAAGTTTGTTCAAATTGAGTCCCTGGGTTAATATTTAGGCTTCCTATAGAAGCCTGAATATTAACTTGGTGCAATTTGGGGAATAATCTTTAAAAATCTTCTTCTTCAGATCCACAAGTCAGATTCTTTTGATATTTGGTATGCAGCATCTCTAGGGGGGTTAGATTCAAGTTTGTTCAAATGGGATTCCTGGATGAATATTTGGGTTCTTTATTGGAGCTCAAATTTTAACTTTGTGCAATATGAGAAAATTTCTTTAAAAATCTTCTTTTTCAGACCCACCAGTGAGAATCATTGTATATTTGGTATGTGACATCTCTAGAGGTGTAAGATTTGAATTTGTTCAAATCGACTCCCTGGGTTAATATTTGGGCTTCCTGTGAGAGCCTGATTATTAACTTGGTGGAATATGGGGGATATTCTTTAAAAAATCTTCTTCAGATCCACCTGTCAGATTCTTTTGATATTTGGTATGCAGCATCTCTAGGGGGGTTAGATTCAAGTTTGTTCAAATGGGATCCCAGGATGAATATTTGGGCTCTTTATTGGATCCCAAATTTTAACTTAGTGCAATGTGAGAAAATTTCTTAAAATTTCTTCTTTTTCAGACCTACTAGAGAGAATTCTTTGACATTTAGTATGTGACATCTCTGGAGGTGTAAGGTTCAAATTTGTCCAAATTGAGTTCCTGGGTTAATATTTGGGTTCCCCAGGGGAGCCCAAATATTTACTTAGTGCAATATGGAGAATTATTGTTTAAAATCATCTCCTTCAGATCCAGCAGTCAGATTGTTTTGATATTTGGTGTACAACACCTCTGGGAGGGTTAGATTGAAGGTTGTTCAAATCAGGTCTCTGGGTTAATATTTGGGCTTTTTATTGAAACCCAAAGTTTAACTGAGTGCAATATGAGGAAATTTCTTGAAAATTCTTTTTCACAGTGAGAATCCTTTCATATTTGGTATGCAACATCTCTAGGGAGGTCAAATTCAAGTTTGTTCAAAGCAAGTCGCTTGTTTTTTCTTGTCTTTTTTTTATTTTATTTTTTTTTTTTTTTTTGTGGGGGGGGGGGGGGGGGTGGGGGGTGCTAGAGAGAACCACAGTAGTTGAAAACAAAACAAAAATTTTGTTTGGTTGTTGATTTTTAATACTTCCCAGAACAGAGCTTGCTAGGAAGCTTTCCTAGGACCAGCAGAAATGTATGGCCAAAAAAGTTGCCTTTGGTTGTGTCATAGCAAATCAAAAAATTGCTCTTGCTGCTGCTCACTTACTGATACACTCATCTCTTTTGACAATTTGAGCCAGGTGAGCGTTTCAGGCTCACTTGAGCATCTGGTTTTATTACACGCCTGTTTTATGAATTTCCTATCTACAGCAACACTAAACCATGCAGAAAATGAAAATCGGCTCCGCACATTTGTGCGGAACGGAAATTGTTGACAGACTATTTTTATAAAGAAGCGAAATTTCACTGGAATTTTTTGCAAAACGTGCACTGCAATTACAATTTGAATTGCTAGCGATAATTAAAAATTGTACCCTGAGTTCCAATGTGTTCTATGTGCCAGGAGGCACATAGAATACATTGGAACTCAGGGGACGAATAGTAACACAGGTTCCCCACACAAATTTGGTTGGCAATGATGTGTTCTTTGTGTTTATAGTTGTCAAATGAATTGTCGAATGTCCTTCTAATAATTGTTTTTATAGATGTGAAGGCGTGTAATAAGCCCAGCACGACACACGTGTGTGAATGGGTTAATCGATATAGCACTTGTGCCATTGCGGAAGGATAAAACTCTAGGCCTGCAGTCTCTCGTTCTATCCTTCCACGCTGGCCCCTGTATCATATTGATTAACCCAATCACACACGTGTGTTCTGTGTATATAACCAACCCATGTTTTTTAAGTCTTCTAAAGAGGGCAGCATAATTGCAAACGTTTGCCTAAACTTGCTTTATACTTGCATTGTGGCCATGATGAAGCTATAGATGCTGAAAGTGATGTGAAATAAATCGAGGATATCCACGCTGTTTTAGTAACTATCGAGACTTGTCTCATGAGTGTGTACCTGAAAGTTTTATTTTTCACAAGCACTTGCATGAGTGAAAAATAATACTTTCAGGTCCACACAAATGAGATAATTCCCGATATTCACTAAAATAGTGTAGATTTTCTTTTTATATGCTGTGACATTTTACTGTGCAATATTCAGCCCAATTTCACTGCCAACATGTTTCAAAACCATAACAAAGATCTGCTGATTGTTCATTCAAGGTGCCGTCATGCACCGAAGCGTAACGTCATTTAGGAAGCTACTGAAAAAATTCATTGTGTGGACCTGAAAATATTATTTTTCACTCGTGCAAGCGCTGATGAAATATAAAACTTTCAGATCCACACGCGTGAGATAATTCCCGATACTGACCAAAATAGAGAATATTTTCTTAATTTATTACATGCTATTTTATTTTATTGCACAATATTCAGCCCAATTTGACCCCAAATGCATACGTTTCAAAACAATAACAAAGATCAGCTGATTGTCACTTCAAGTCAACATGATGCGGCTTCGCGTGACCTCATTTATGAAGCTGCCGAGGGATATTCCTCGATATCCATCAAGTCCATGGATATCGAGAAATATCTTTCAGATAATTTGCAATAATTCACAGGCTTGCATATAATAAATATAAATAAACAGAATAACATTATGAACTGGAGTTCAGTGTTAATAAAAATTGTTGGCGGAGGCATTCTACTTCTGTTATTAGTTGTGTAAAGTTCCTGCAATTTATAAAGGTTTCTGAATATACATGTAAGACTATAAGTTGCTATATTTGTAACATTTAGGTTTGTGTTTCAGAAAACCTACATGTAAACTTTATATTTATGTATTTCAGTGAGTTAGATTTGCATTTGTCCATATGAGAAGTGAGACTTTCAGTATTGGCAGTGTTCAAAGTAAAGGTGGTCTCCACATTGAACATGATGTGTGTGATATGACAGTTATGACAAACTATCTTTGTTCTGAATATGAAATTTCATCAGAGTATGATGCCTGTACCTTGAGCATTGTGTTGAGCGCATCTGATTAATCCTTTAACTAATATGAATTCCCTGTGGGAACCCTGGGAAATGAAGCAGTGCCTGTTCACTGCGGTAAACAGGCTCTGTTTTACTGGTAAAATAGGACCCAGTCTCCAATGCTTGGGAGGCACAAACCCTCTCTAAAATGGGCAACATGGCTTATTAACACTCACCCCTGTCTTGAGCTGATACTCATGTTCTGGTCATGATTAGCCATTGTGCAAAAATATGTGACCTTAAACACCAATAAATAAATAATATGAATATAAAAAATCCCTGTAGGAACCCTGAAAAGTGAAGCAATGCTTCTTTACTGTGGTGAACAAGCTCTGTTTTACTAGTAAAGTAGGACCCGGTCACCAATGCCCGTGATGGAAGTTCTCTAAAATGGGCAGCATGGATATAAACAATTGGCTAGACTTGACTTTATATCCATTTTGCGGTCACAATTCGCCATTGTGCAGAAATATGTGACCTTAACTGGATGAGTGCTAGAAGCCACTATCAGGACTTTCAAAAAAATGACGGTACCAGAGCAAAAGCCAAAATTTTCCTTGCTCATGTTTTCATTTTCAGTCAAACACAAATAATATAGTGTTTATATAGATTTGTTTTTTTACAAATTATTGGAGAGTGCCTGAGGGCACTCGCCAATAATTTGTAACAAAACAAATTTTGAGTAACAAATGCAGACCACCAAAAATAATCCATCCCTCAAACAGTTAAATACCAATAAATAAAGAATGAATGAATAACAGATGCCACTTGCAAAAAAAATTCATGAACAACTAAACAGTTTTATATTTTGCCTCAAAAACATAGCTGATGACCTCCTCATCATAATGAGCTTGTCCAAGTCAGGAGTTTGAGTGAAGACTTTTATGAATAGCTGTGGCCGTTGAGATAGAGTGTTGACCAGTGTTTTCATAAAAATTTGTCTCAAAAACATAGCTTATGACCCCTCATTGAGGGGTCATAAACTATTTTTTGGGGACCAAAATTGAAGATGTTCAGTTATTCAATAAAATAAGTGTCATCTGCTACTTGCATTGGTTAAAGAGTTCAGTGATCGAGATGAAATAAGGAAAAGTGATTATAATGATGATGCAACTAAATGTTGCATCAAACTTATAACCAATGATTTTGTTTTAGTGTTGCTTTGTTCATTTTACAGCAAGGGTCAATTGCAGTCGTACATGTAATATGAGGACAACATTTCAAACACAGAAGAAAAATTGTAAAATAAAATTTATTACAAATCATAAAATGCATCCTGGTTGAAGTAGCCTTAAATGTATTTCTTGCAGTGATAAACTCTCTGTGGGAAGCCTGTGAAGTGGAGCAGTGGTTGCTTACTGTGGTAAACAAGTGCTTCTTTACTGGTAAAATAGGACGTAGTATCCCATACCTTGGGTGCAAGTTCTCTAAAGTGGGAAGTATTGCTATAAATGATTGGCTAAACTTGGGTTTATACTTATTATAATAAATAGTATATTATATTTTTATATTAATATTATATTATTATAATAATTATTGTCATGATATAGCCTGAGATGTTAAATTTAGTTATTTCTTGGAGTTTAACGACACTTTCGACAGCCAGGGTCACCTCGAGTCGGACAGTTTTACAGGTGGAGGAAGATGGAGAGACCCACCGAGCAACTGTCAGACTCCCCAGCATACTAACTCCACATATGCAGGGTTAGCATTGGTTGAAGACAGGTGCACCATCGACATGCAGTACGCCTTGGTACACAGTGCCACCATGTCCCCACATCGAGATGCTAAAAATGGCCTAGAATAAGTAGCAAACTCGCATTGATCAACATATTTCATTTCATCTCCTTGTGGTATCACCAGGAAGTGGTAGAGTGCATCTTTACTGTGGTAAACAAGATATGCATCACCAGTATAATAGGACTGGGTAACCTAGTGCCTGGGGAGACAGTACACTAAAGTGGGTACTATAATCATAAACGACTGACAAAACTTTACTTTATATTTGTTCTGTGGTCATAATATAGCCATTTCTGCTGAAACTGACCTTAAACAACAATAACTTAGTGAATAAATTTCAATTCAACATCAATTCACTTTTCTGTTGCTTGAAAACAAAGGAATGCAATTCAATGGCAAGACATGAATTTTCAATTGTTCTATGGTCATAATATAGCCATTTAGGCTGCTGAAAGTGACTTCAGACCCCAATAAATAAGTAAATAAATTTCAATTCAACTTTTTTATTGCTTGAAAAAAAAAAATGCTATAAGGACAGTTTTGCATTCAAGAAATTTTGATCACCGCCTATTAATTTTAATTTACCTGTGGGAACTCCAGGAAGTGAACCAATAATTATTTACTCTGGTAAACAAGCTCTGTTTTACCAGTAAAATAGGACCCGGTAACCAATGCCTGTGGTGGAAGTCCTCTGACAAGAGCAACAAGGGTGTAAACGATTGGCTGGACTTTACATTGTATCCTTGCTGCATTCATGATTATCCAGAAATGGTGCAGAAATATGTGACCTTGGACAGAAATTGTCTGTCTGGGAAGCCAAAGAATGCCGTACTGCAGAAATTGGACTAAAATGCATGCTTTCGATTCAATCAGTAACTAAACCTGACTTTAACTCTTTACCTTACTCTAATAGCAGTTGATGTTTGCAAAAACATTACTTAACTGGTTGAGTGCTAGAAGCCACTATCATGGTTCAACAGAAAATTGATGAAAGCCACTAGAGTGGCTTTACACTAAATGCATTAGCTTGATGTTTGTCAGCAGTAGAAATTTTTGTATTCATATAAATTTGTTTTGCTACAATTTATTGGGGAGTACCAACATGCACTCTCCAATAAATTGTAATAAAACAGTTATTTATGAACAACATCTTTCTAAACTAAGGCTCCCTGTGCTGGTAGCCTGGTATCTTGAAAAAAAAAATACTTGTGTTACAAATCGCCTTTGAAAAATAATTCAGCACTCTACCTGTTAAATAAGTGAAAACTTTCATTTTTTTGCCTCAGAAACGTAGCTTATTGCCCCCTCTTTTCTGTAAGGAGTCATAAGTTAGGTCTTTGAGGCAAAATATTAAAAGATGATAAAATTTGAATGACAGGTTTTTTTGGTGAAGAGTGCAGGTGAGTTTTGGCAGTTACATCAGGCAATGGGTTAAAACACTTGAAACTGTTGCTATACAGATACATGTCCAGATTTTGAATATAGCTTTCATTCCTGAATAATCAAGAAAGGAAAATTTTAAAATTTAATGTTTCTGGATCAGGACACTGCAGGTGTCCTTTCAGTACAGTAGCCTTACCAAGTGAATTTAAATTACAGATCACATTTTGGTGTAAAAAAATAAAATCTGTCTGCAAATCCTCTTTCCAGAATTGCTTGCATTCTTTTGTAAATGTTTTACATCGTACAGTTTTTTTTCATAAAGTGATTAACTGGTAGAGTGCTAGAAGCCACTATCTAGGCCCTACTGAAAAGTGCTGAAAGACACTTTAGTGGCTTCGCATTGTGTGCATTTGCTTGCCATAGTGCTGCAGTAGATAAAGAAATTATATTGTTACAATTTATTGGAGAGTGCCAATAGGCACGCACCAATAAATAGTAGCAAAACAATTATTGAAAAATCTTGGTAAACTAAAACTCCACTTGCTGGTAGCATTGTATCTTTGAAGAAAAAAAACTCATGTTCTTCTGTTCGACTGATAGACCAGGACCTAGTAACCATAGCCTGTGAGTTTTCAAAAAAGGATCGCATTGACAAAAGCAATTGGCTAAACTTGACTTGATACTTTTCTTGTGTTCATGACATTGCCATAGATGATGGAGATGACCTTAAACATCAACAAACTAACAAATATTTACAAGGCAATGGGGGTGGGAGTATTGTTAATGGTCGCTTTTGTGTGAAGGTGGCACTGAAAGAGTGATTGCTTTGTTGGTGCATCCTGTTGACCAGGGTTTCTATTAGCTAAAAAATGTTGAGGGATAGTCCATTGGGAAAATCTTCAGATGCAGTGGGTATGTTTCTAACTGCATGACTTTACAAGTTTGTTGAAATCAGTGTTACTGTACCGTTTTGACAATTCCTTCACACTTCTGTTCAAAGGAACAGAATTCTTTCTTGGGTGTGGGTGCTTGAATTGCACTCAGCAATAGCTCTATTTTTTCTTTATTTTTTTTCCAATTTAATTTTAAACCTGACTGTTGATAACAGCCAGGTTAGGCCAAAAAGTGAAAAAAAATGTTTCTCAGGCCCTCCTGCGTGGTCCTTTTAGCTGCCACATGCCCTCTTTTTATAACCAATACAAACATAAAAAAAATTAAATAGTTTATGTCTGATATTTTAACCAAGTTAATAAAATTGATAAATTTGTCCCTTGAGTGCAACAAGGCTTTGCACTCAAGGAACGAAATACACCACCACCCATGCTATTCTGTAGATTATGAGGTCTAAAACATAAAACAAGAACATGAACTTTTGGTGGTAAAGAAATAATTACAAAAATTAAAAATAAAATAAAAAATGTTAACCCACATGCCATTTTACACAAAAAAGGTCTGAGAAACAGAAGATCTACTTTGTGGGGCCTTCTGATTATTTACTTGCTTATAATAGCAGAGGCTTATTCTAATGAAGAATGGTTGAGATGGCAAGATCTTGAGCTGTTGGTGTATCATTGTACCAAATAACTGTAAATTGACAAATTGCACTAATACTTTTCTCACAAATGTTTTGTTTACTTATTTCTACATTATTGTGAAGCTAGTCACTTCCAATTAATTTATTAAATTTACAGCACTTTGAGATCCTCATGCCTTCATGTTTGGTGAATTCTTGTACATGTTAAAATTTTGTATAGGAGAATGTTGATAGACAAATGTTGGAAGTTGGTCAAAAGTATTGACTGCAGAAAAATAAATTGTAATAGTCTTCCACCATGTTGATTTGAGTAAATATAGATATGAAATACAAAGCCATTGTTAGTTCTTTCATTGAGTTTTGTACATTTTATGCCTCACCAATCTAATGAACCCTGGGAAGTGAAGCAGTGCTTGTTTACTGTGGTCAATGCTGTTTTACTAGTAAAATAGAACCTGGTAACCTATACCTGGGGTATCCTCTAAAATTGGCAACCTTAGTATAAACAATTGTCTGGACCAGACTTTTTTTCCATGTTGCAGATATGATTAGCCATTGTACAGAAATGTAATCTTGAACGTCAATGAATAAATAAATATAATGTCAACGCTTGTTTACTGTGGCAATCAAGTCCTACTTTACTGGTATACTGGGATTGGATAAGCAATGCCCTGGGAGGGATGTGGCAAAAATACTTTCTTTTTTTCTTTTTTTTCCATTTTATAAACTGCATGGATGCGAGTGATTATTCAGTTCAACTTCCTATTAAGGTGTTGTGTAAAGTTTGTTCATAGGAAGTTTGAGGAGGGGCAAGATTTTTTCCTCCTGTCCAGGTTTTCAGTTTCCTGAATCCCTCAGACCATTTTGAAAGAAATTTGGACTTGTATTTGTGGAGCACATGTATTTGGTTTCTGTAAAAAATATGCGGCTCCCCACATGCGATAAAATACTACAACATTTACAAGGTTTTTTCTATTCGGAAACTGCATATCACAAGCAAATGTCATTCCATTTCCCATTTTGATTACCTTTATGAGAACTACAATCAAATTTAGCTGAAGAACCTGATTGGTTTTATTATGAGGCACAATATGGGGAGATTGTATTTTAAATCAGTGGGTAATGGGGGAACGCGGTGGCTCAGAAGGTCGAGACAGGCTGCAAGCTGAGAGGTCCTCAGTTCGAATCCCACCTGCGGCAACCACATTGTGTCCTTATGCAAGTCACTTAATCCCAGTTCCCTACATGGGTGCACGGTGTCATTGTGTACTAAGGCGTAATGCACATCGATGGTGAACTTGTCTCCAACCAATGCTAACCCTGCTTGTGTGGAGTTAGTATGTTGGGGAGTCTGACAGTTGCTTGGTGGTTCTCTCCAGGTACTCCAGCTTCCTCCACCCGTAAAACTGTCGGACCCTGTCTGTTGAAAGTGTCATTAAACCAAAATTAATAAATATGGGTAATGGGCGAAAAATATTTGAAAACTTTTTTCTGAAATCAGCAGTCCAAATGTTTTCATGTTTCACAGTGTATTGCTGAGAATAATTTAAGGGTTCCCACTACTTAGGTTTCACTGCACAGTTTTCCAGGCATTTCCAATAATACATTTTACCTGTGGGAACCCCGGGAAGTGAAGCAGTGCCTGTTCACTGTGGTAAACAAGCTCTGTTTTACTGGTAAAATAGGACCCAGTCACCAATGCTTGGGAGGAGCAAACCTTCTCTAAAATGGGCAACAAGGCTTATTAACACTCACCCCTGGTCTTGAGTTGATACTCATGTTGTGGTCATGATCAAAAATATGTGACCTTAAACACCAATAAATAAATAATAAATAATACACTCTTCAAATGCAAATAATTTTTACATTAATTAAAGTAACAAAGTAGAAATAAACAATCTTAATGAGAGTGAACTAATTTACTGTCGAAAGCAAGGCTTCATTTTGGAAAATTGTTTTTAAAAATGCCCAAACCAGTCATTTTCAGTTACCCAGCAGCCTCAAAAGCAGAATTTCACACTACCTCCACGTACCTCACCTGGAGCATATTATCCTCGGTTTCTAAAATGTGAGAAAGAAAATTGCGTGTATCCTCCTCATTCAATAGTTACATGTCTGGTAACAACTCTGTAAAAATGACTTTTTAAAAAATAGTCAATATTTCAAAGCCACCAATTCCCATAATTCCTCTGGTAATTTATCCATATGCAGTAGACTCCAACCCTGTGACCAAAACTTCAAATTCTGTTGTGGAACAAATAGCCTAATGTAATATATCTGATGGGAGCGCGCTGGCTCAATGGTTGTGGCGTTGAACTTCAAACCGTGAGATCGTCGTAACTGTGTTGTGTCCTTGGGCAAGGCTCTTAATACATGGTTGCGTTGTGTAGAAATGCGTAATGCACGTCGATGGTGCACCTGTCTTCAACCAATGCTAACCCTGCGTGTGTGGAGATAGTATGTTGGTAGTCTGACGGTTGCCCGGTGGTTCTCTCTGGGTACTCCGCCTTCCTCCACCTGTATAACTGTCCAACACGAGGTGACCTTGGCTGTCGAAAGTGTCGTTAAACTCCAATAAATAAATAACAAAATCATATCTGATACTCAAAATAATCTCCAATTTTAACTGGTAGAGTGCTGGAAGCCCATATTTGGGCTTTATTCTGAAGTGCAGGTACCACAACTTAAAGGCTTCATATTTTGTGGATGTTGTTCATACCACCTTTGAAGTGAAAGTATTTAGTCTGTTAGGATTGGCCTTGTTACAATTTACGGGAGAGTGCCTATTGGCACTCTCCCGTAAATTGTTACAAGGCAAACATATGTGAACAAATTTTGATGACCAAAAATAATTCAGCACTCTACCAGTTAATGGCCTTAGTTTCAACACGTGTTGAGCAGAACCTTAAATCCAGTTTACACATAACCTCTTAAACAAGAAGTTTTGCGATAACCTGCCTCGCATACACGCAATATCTTAAAATTGGTCAGAAACCTCATCTCTTTTGATGTCTATTGTCCCTTGGGTGCATTCAGGTGTCATCAGCATTGGCATTGTAGATGGCACCTTATTGCACTCAAGGGGTGAAAATTAACTAGCCATTTGGGTTTTCCAGAAATCAGGCTCTCAAGACTGAAATTCTTAGTGTTGTTCATGGTGTTGTAAGTTGTAGTGGAAATTATAATAGTCCTTGAAAATCATGGTCGGAGTCCTTGTAAAATGCTTGAATAGGGCATGAATTTGATTCTTTGATGTCCGTGGGAAGCCCGGATTTATAAGTTTATTGAAGTCAAGCCCGTGAGGTCAGATTTGGGTATGATGTGGGATCTCATATTTAACGCTTTGGGATATGGGAGAAACATTAAAACATTTTCTTCCAAACCACTAACCAAACACTTCCATGGCTGACACATCTTTATTGGGGTAATTTACAAGTTTGTTTACAACAATCTTCTGAGCTCATAGTTAGGATGTCATGGGACTTGCAGATTTTTAAACCTGCGAGTTATGATGATAACATTCTTAAAAAAAAAAAATTCTCCCAAACCACTGTTCCTATTGCTTCCACTGTATATTTGATATATAATATCTTTGAAAGGATGATTGATAAGTATGTTCAAATCGCACCCCTTTTGCCAATTATAGGGTGTTATGAGACCCCATATTTTAACAGAGAAAAACATTTTAAAAATCTTGAAACCGTTTGCCTGAATGGTTCCATGTTTGATCAAGAACAACTTGGTAGCATGGTATGCGCACAACCTTGAAACGCTCTTGAATTTTGAAAATTCAGAAAATGTCCTTGAAATAAGCTTGAAAATCAGTCTTGACTCCTTGAAAAAGCTTTAAATTTTCCTTACATTGCAATAGCTTATGTGATTTGGGTCAATTACCAACTTCCATTTGTGTTTAATTTGATATAAAAAATTTAAAAAAAAAACAAAGTTTATATCTGGAACTTAATTAAGCACCGCCTGAAATGTTTCATGACTGAAGCTGCTGTTGCTGATTATGTTTTAATGATTGCTACGTCATGCAGTACATTCATCTTTGAAACATGTTTCTGGTTGATAGCGTACCCCAAACACATCCCCTCGTCCAAGTGGAGCACGCTTCCCACGAATGTCACAAAACACTATTATCCACATGCAAAATCTGGGTATAAAACAAGAAAATTTGTCACTTCTTTTATTAATAAATGTTGACATGGCAAGAAGACTGTCAGACACACTAAGATGGCAAATGGTTGGCATGCATGCAACAGGCATGTCATTCAAAGCTATTAGGAGGCAATTTGACTATAGTCATTCTGAGATCAGCAGACTTGTCCGAAAACATCAAACAAACTAACGATGTTAACCCTTTACCCAACGTAACGGCCAAAACCGGCCAGCGCTATTCTCAAAAATCGCCAATTAATTTTCAAAATATTTTCATTTTTTGTCTCAAAAACATAGGTTATGACCCCTCGTTGGAACGAGCTCGTTCCAACGAGGGGTCATAACCTATGTTTTTGAGACAAAAAATGAAAAAATTTAGTTATTCAAGAATTTTTTTGGCAAGTGTCGTCTGCTTTTCACGTTAGGTAAATGGTTAAGGATCAACCAAGGCCTGGACAACCCCAAAAGACCTCCTCGGGAAGATCGGAGTCTGGCACGCCTCGTTAGCCCTGAACCCTTTGATTCAAGTGGGGTTTTGAAAAGCCTTTGTCTCCGGTCATACTAAATACCGAGGGATACAGGGTGAAGGAAAATAGGGGTGGGAATAGGGTTAGAAACTCTGAAAAGGGTATGGGGTTGTGTATTATGAGTATATAAAAAGATTTAAGCAGTATGTGCATGGTTTTAATGCCATATTTGAGAATTATGTGCGTTGATGTAAAACAATCATCCCCTTGGTATTTAGGAGGTAGCCTGGTAGGTAATTAGTGTTAACAGCGGTAAGCCAGAGGGACAGTGTGAATTGTTAATCACATTGAGGCTTGTTGATAAGTTCTCTTTATCGGCAATTGCAATCAAGGCCTGCTTCCCAAACTCAACACACATATTATGTGCCGGGCATTTGAAGGAGAATGCGCTCCACAATCTTCATAAGGTATATAATAAAGAAACCGAAAATAACGTGATCAGCATTATCTCCAATTCAGATGCATGGCTTCTCACGACTGAGGACCTGTATACGAAGAAATTTCAACTGACGTATTGACAATTTACGGAGACTGCAAATATTTGACATCGACATTTTTACCTAAACTAAAATCCAAAGTATTCAAACCAACACAGACGCATGCTGACATCGCAAAATTATGGACGAATAACAAATGTGAGAGTATGTTTAATATTATAAAAATTGGAAAATGAATGAAGAATTTTTAAATTTGACTTGACAGACTTGAAGACGTTGTTAAAGACCAATTACATTAGGAATTGATATTTTCGGAAGTGATCTTTCATTCGCCAACGATGCAAAAAATACTGCCGTAAGACAAAAGACATGGTCAGCACTCACGGCTGACCAACGGGATCGACGAATTAATAACTGTCTATATCTAAAACGACAATTGCAAAAAAATGGTCAGGTAAAGAGGGTGAGGTGAATACGTCGAAAACAAAAAAGTGTTAACAAAAAAATATACACATATACTAAATACAAGCTGCAGCTTTTGAGTGTATCGGGCATAGCCGAACGATACTTATCACAGTTCGCCACAAAACCCTGATAACGGCATAAAGCCAACAGTGGCGATTGCCACAAGTTATGCCTATCCAAAGCCGAGATAAAAATTGATGGGAGTTTTACTTTTATCAAATATTACAGTGATCTGTCTTGTGATACCCAATTAGCACTTTCGCACTTCATCCAGACACCGAGGTGGCCTATTAATTACAAAGCTACCTACTAAATACCGAGGGACAATTTTCGGCGACAGCTCGGTCTGTATATCTTGATTTACTGGGATAAATCAACGGTCATATCACACATTCTCGTTCAATGGACTAAATTATATGTCTGCACAAAAATTTAAACCTTTTAAACAACTCTTATTTACTTAATTTCCGTCACCTCGATATTTAGTAGGACCCCTTTGTCTCCCTCAACAGGCGTTTGTGCAGCAGAATTATCCGAAACCGCCTCAAAACACTGGGTATGGGGTTTGGAAGGGTCATCAAGCGCTCAGCTCTGTCTGATCGGCATCAAAGACGACGTTTGGAGTGGTGTATGGCACGACAACATTGGGATCTCGGGACGTAGAGGAGAGTCTATTGGTCAGACGAGAGTAGGTTCCTTCATCACGTCACAGATGGTGGCGTGAGAGTGTGGAGGCATAGAAATACTGCTTACGTGTCCAGGAACATCAGACCTACTGTTCCTTATTTGTGTGTGTGTGGGGGTGGGGGGGGGGGCGGTAATGATCTGGGGATGCCTCTCTCATGATTGTAAGCTTTATATGGCGACTACGTGGGAATCTCAATGGTCATCAGTACATCCGGGACATTCTCAATCCGGTTGTCGAGCCTCATTTTGACAACCACCCGTTGGCTACTCGCCCTGTATTCATGGACGACAATGCAAGGCCACATCGTCCCCTTGCTGTGAGAGCATTCCTTCGGAACAACGCTATTACATCACTACCTTGGCCTGCAATGAGCTCCGATTTGAATCCCTTAGAACACACGTGGAACTTCCTTGGACGTCGTGTGCATGCAAGGGACCCGCCTGTACAGAATTTGGCCGATTTGGAAGCTGCATCGCATGGGGGTGGTAGCAGTTGCCTCTGTACCGTATCAGAAGGCTCGCTGGTAGCATTGGGGGGAGGGTTCAGGTGTCATCCGTGCACGTTGTGGATAGGCTCGCTACTGATGTCAGACACTGCTATTGTGTCCAGGAGATCACAAGTTTCTTTTTTGTCAGTAATTACCGGCATTGTTTCATCATGGACCGTTCCGGCACCATACTTGTCAAGAGAACGTTTTTCCATCAAAAATATTAGTGACGATACGTGTGATTAGCGGGTCCCCCTAAACACCTGAATGACATAAAAATGATGCGGAATGACATTTATTTTACTAATACTCGGCCCCCAGAGTGTGTTTTGTTTATTAACTAACAAAAAATGTAGAGTGGAAATCGGAGGAATGGAATCTTCGTCACTAAAACTTGCTGTATGAAACACCCGTAATGACAGACTCCGACATTGTTATTTCGCACCCTTGTAAGGAAGTAATGTGATTCATTATAGTATATAATCTGTACACCAGAGTGTGTCACAATACTTTTTTTTTTTATAAGGGCCAGAGATAACAACGGTAGATCAAGAGTGAAAATTGGAGAAATGAAATCACCGTCACTAAAACTTGCTGGGTGAAACATCCGGAATGACAGACTCCGACATTGTTATTTTACACCATTGTAAGAAATTAATGTGATACATTATAGAATATAATTAGTACACCATCATGTGTCTCAATACTTTTTTTTATAAGGGCCCGAAATAAGAATGACAGAGCAGGAGTGGAAATAGGAGAAACGTGTGAAAGTTGTAGTGTGAAAATACCCAAATGACAGTGGTGTGTTCACAAGAAAAACAATAACAATGTTGTTTTTATAACAATGAAAACTTAAAGCTTTGGAGTTTTTTTCTTTTTGCGGGGGGGGGGGGGGGGGGGTGTTGCAGTGTTGGACATTTACGTAGATCGGAAACGTTTCCTCTCGTCTGGTCCGTTTATTTTTTCCCGCCATTCAAGTCTTTTAATACACAAAGATCTTCATAAAGATCTCAAATAAATAAAAGAAAGTATAAAAAAACTATCAATGGTGAAATCAAACGTCACGAATCATAATCAGAGAACATGGATTCGTGCACTGTAAAACATTTACTTTTCCTTTTCGGACCATCAAACACTGGGATATACAATCGGCCACCTCAATGCAATTACGGTCAATCAAGTTCTGACTGCGTTATTCATACACCCCACTCTGTACTCGTCCACTTTTCAGTCTGTTTGGAACGTATTAAAACACCCTTTTACAGATTTTTTTTTATGTCATTCCGGTGTCATTCTGTGTTATTCCGGTGATTAGCGCCATTAAAATACTGCATATCTTCATCACTGTGTTGTCTTTCATTTGTCAATGGACCATTCTTTCCACAAACAATCACTTTTGGCCATCTTGAAGATAACATGACAGTAATGACTGTTTCTATTAACACCACTGCGAAAAAAACAGGGTGTGTCCAATTTAGTTCCATGGTTTTAGATTATTTTGAAATCACAAAGCTAATTTCTAGAAGTCATTCAAAGAAACACTTCCCTCACCAAGTTGGCCCTGGCCAAGATGAAATGTTTTGTAATTATAATGTAAGAAAGCCTTAAAAGTACTTTTAAAACGAATGGTGGTTGCTCGACCACCAACTGAAGGTGAGAAAGAAAGTAAAATAGTTTAGCCCTTATTAGCAGTTCATGTCAATGGGTATGAAAGTGGAACGAATGTACATTTGTACAGCAACGTAGAACCGCCATCTCCACTTCTGTTAGTAACTTGTTTAAACAACTTACGTAACTTGTTTAAACGAGTTACTAACTTGTTTAAACAACTTACGTAACTTGTTTAAACAAGTTAGCTAACTTCCCGGAAGATAGGGGCGTAGGGGTTTTAGTCAATGTATGATGAGGTCTCTGAGTAAGACAGGTCGGATTACAGTGTCGCCCTTCGAATGGATGGGGGTTTACAGCCTTGGATAAGATTACTGAGATGGGTATCCTTGTTGGGTCTCTGGGGAGAATCATCGGGTTGCATGGGTGGAGGGATTACTTGGTGTTAAGCTAGAGATTTGCCCCCCCCCCCCCCGGAACAGGTGTGACCGTTTGGACAACACATGGTATTAGCGATGGTGTTGGGTCACTGATCGTGTATCTGGGGATGGTCAGGGGAGTGTGCATAACAGTTGATACTTAGCTTAAACAGAATACAATATAGGGCTTCGGGAAGAGTAACATCTCTTGGCCCTGCCTATGGGTCGGATTACACTTGGAATGTGTTATTGCGGTGTACAGCAGGACTAATTGAGGGAGTTTACACTTAGAATGATTGGAAAGTTAGGCTTTCTAGGCCTGGTCACTGGATCCTGGGATAGAAGTTTGAGACTCTGGAGTGGATTATCAAATCCAATACCCATAGAGTCCATTACCGATCAAGTGGGGTGTGGCGTCAAGATACGCATGGAATGGACATGGTGGCATGCCGCAATGCGGTCATGATGTGGTCAGGTCTCTGAGTTGGTCAGGATTACCGAGAGTGGTAACTTCGTGCCTGGGGAATGGACAAGCTGGTCACTGAATGCGAATATAGAGGTGTGACTTCACCGGGATGGGTATGTTCCTTTGGGTTACACATGGCACTGGTAATCGGGTATGGTTACTGGCGATGGTTACCATGTGACAAATAACAGTTGACATTTTGCTTAATCAGAATATATATTGACCTTGCTGTAGAGAGGGGCAGCAGTAGTATAGCATGAGGCTTGGGCCTGGTTGAGGGGTCTCGTAGGCGATGTAATCCCACGTCATCAGACATCAGTCGCGTGACAGGTAGGGACGTTCTAGTGGTTGTCATAGTAGCCCGTGTGAGTGGCCATCTCGCGATGCTATTACCATAGTGATACGTGGCCCCACTGCGCACGAGCAGCGCGTGTCTCTAAGGTGAAGCACGCTTCCATCATCCATTTGACCATGGGTCCCGCCGTCTTGGTTGTTAGGGTGGCATGCGTGTGCTGTGGTACTGGAAGCCTTTTAGCTGGTCAAACGTGTATTTTGAGGATTGTTCGATTGTACGGGAATATGTTCTTGAACAAAACAATATCAGCCTTGACTCGAGTTGAGCATAATACCTCAGTTTGAAGGCTCTTCGTGTACTTCCAGCGTGAGACCCCGTACTATACGACTATATCCGTATGGGAGTGTACCAGTTTAGTAGATAGGGTGTCCGGGGCTACGGCTATAGTCGTCGTATAATACGAGGAAACAAGCCCGAATCCATCCACGGTCAGTCCTCCAGAGTCCATCCCAAGGGCCACACTGTCGCCCTACCTGTCCCATTCAGGGTCCTCCTCAGATCATGGCCGCATTACGGCATGTTGATTACTTGTGTTCCTCGAAGCCACAACCAACTTGATCGCTCTTGGACTCAGTGGGTATTGGATTCGACGATCCGTTCCCGAGTTCCATAATTCGCCTTTCATTCCAGGATCCAGAGACCCGACCAAAAGGACCTATTTTACCACTCCTTGTAGTTTAAAATCCCACAATTAGTCATACTGTACACCTCAACTACACATTCCAAGTGTAACCAAAGACCGGGTCGAGAGGTGCCACCCTACTCTTCCCGAAGTCCTATATTATATTATGTTTAAGCCAAGTATCAACTGTTGTGCGTACTCCTGTGACCATCCCCAGATACGCGATCAGGGACCCTACCCCATCGCTAATGACACGTGTGGTCCACACGATCACAACCGTCCCAGGGAAGCCAAGTCTCCAGATTCGCACTCAGTAATCCCTCTGCCCATTCAACCTAGTGATAGACCCACCCAGGATACCCATCGCGGTAATCCGATCCAGGCTGTAATGCAATATTCATTCCTAGGGCGACACTGTAACCCGACCTGTCCTAATGAGAGACCTGACCGTGCCATGACGGGATGGCCCAACGCCCCTACCTTCCATGCATTCAGCTAACTTATTTAAACAAGTTACCTAAGTTGTTTAAACAAGTTAGTAAGTTGTTTAAACAAGTTAGTAAGTTGTTTAAACAAGTTACTTAAGTTGTTTAAACAGGTTAGTAAGTTGTTTAAACAAGTTACTTAAGTTGTTTAAACAAGTTAGTAACTCGTTTAAACAAGTTACGTAAGTTGTTTAAACAAGTTAGTAACTCGTTTAAACAAGTTACGTGTGGAGGTGCGGTTCTACGTTGCCGTACATTTGAAATATTGATTCAGCTGTGTGTGAAATAATGTTGCGGTATATGATGAATTTTTGGGATGTGGTGGCAAACCTGAAAATAAGCAGACTGTCATCTGCAAAATGAGGTCCCCAGAGGGTGAATTTGGTGATGCTACCCTGCACTGCAGGGGCGTCATGCTAGGGAAAAATTGGGGGGGGGGGGGGGGCGGATCGGTAACACCATCGAAGCGGAGCGCCACCATCGGTTGACGCGCAGCGTGCCCCCAAATTTTGTCAAAAAATGCCTCCCAGACTGGCACTTCCTAGGCCTTCACTGAAAATATTTGTGCCCCCCTCCCCCCGTGCACCGTTGGCATGACGCCACTGCTGCACTGCAGGGTAGCATATCACAAAATTTATCCTATGTGAACCTCAGTCTGAACCAAGGTCTCAAGCCAAAACAGAAAGATGTACCAAGAGGAGATAAATTGGCCCACTGTATGGGATAGCTCAGCAAATTCACCATCTGGAGACTCCATTTTGCAAATGACAGGTTGCTTATATTCAGGCTTCCGTGGTGTCAATAGAATGAGAGGGTATACCCTCGACGTTTACGCCATGATATGTCCTGTAATTGACGTTGGATTTTCAAAATGTTTTCCACTTAGTATTGGAAATGAGTACTAAAAGTTCCTTTGATTTTCAACTTTTTGCAGTGAAGTTTTCACGTTTTCCAACCTTCCATTAACACCATAGCATTAACAATTTTCTGACAATTTTGTAACTGCACAATACTTGCCCTCAACTATTCTTCTTGTTTGTGATATTATTAAAGTGCTATGCTATATTATACTATTAAAAAAAAGTAGGGGATATTTGATAGAAATGAGATATATGAAGAAATATATTTATATTTTCATAAAAAAGACAGTTGAGGCATTGCACTGCGACATCTGGTGAATGATTTCAGTGATAGTTGGGTGTCTGACAAGCACACATTCCACGTACCGAGCGGTAGAAGACATGGACGGTCAGTCCGAGAATTTACCACATTCATTCCAAGACCTCAATACTTTGTAAATCCTCCTCGGTTCGCGAGACAAGTGCGCACCTGACGTGTAATACTCCTCACCAAACGTCCAATATAAGCTTGACTGATATTCTTCACTGGGGCAGCTCATGTGGTGCCATTTGCGCGACGTCGCGGCCGTCGATTAATTTTCCAATATGACAATGCGAGAGCACACAGGGCCCGTGTCGCTACAGAGTTCCCCCAGGAGCAGATCATCACTGCACTGCCTTGGCCAGCAATAGGTCCTGACCTTTCACCAATCGAGCACGTCTGAGATATGCTTGGCAGGCGCCTACGACAATGTACCCCTACCCTACCAATGTCCAGGAACACGCCGCTGCTCTGCAGAAAGAATGGAATAACATCAGTCAAGCTGATATTGGGCGTTTGGTGAGGAGTATGCCACTTCGGATCCGCGGGGAGGGGGTCATATATAAGTTTGTTAAAATGAAGCCCCTCGGTTCATAAATGGGCTCAATACAGGAGTCCAAATTTTCAACTTAGGGCAATATGGGGAATAAACTTTAAAAATCTTCTTCACACCATACAGTCAGAATGCTTTGGTATGTGGTATATAACATCTCTGGAAGGGGGGGGGGGGGGCGATCAGATTCAAGTTTGTGCAATCTGGGTTCATATTTGGGCTCTCTATTATAGCCCAAAATTTCAACTTGGTGTAACATGAGGAATTTCTTTTAAAATCTTTTTCAGATCCACCAGTCAGAATCCTTTCATATTTGGTATACAACATCTCTATGGAGGTCAGATTTAGGTTTGTTTAAATCGGGTGCGTGGATTGATATTTGGGCTTCCTATGCCCCCAACATCCCCCACCCCACGAATTTTAACTTAGTGCAATATGAGGAAGTTTCTTTAAAAATCTTCCTCTCCAGATCCACTAATCCAAATGGTTTCATATTTGGTATACAACATCTCTAGTGGGATCAGATTCAAGTTTGTTCAAATTGAGAGCCAGGGTTAATATTTGGGCTTCTTATGGGAGCCCAAATTTTAACTTGGTGCAATATGAGGGAATTTCTTTAAAGATCTTCTTCTTCAGATCCACCAGTCAGAATGTTTTCATATTTGGTATACAACATCTCCAGAGTGGTCAGATTCAAGTTTGGTTAAATTGGGTCCCTGGTTTCATATTTGGGCTCCCTGTGATAGCCCAAATTTTAACTTAGTGCAATATAAGGAAATTTATTTGAAAATCTTCTTCTGTGGATCAATCAGTCAGAATCCTTTCATATTTGGTATGCAGTATCTCTAGTTCGCTACTCAGAACTCTTAGTCCGATTTTAACAAAATATGATATGCAACATAAGTGGCAAACAGATTTTTGTTTAAATGAAAAAAATTAACCCCAGTTATTGTGGGACGCAATGTGTGCTAAAATAGATACATAATTCCAAGTTAATTTTATAAGGAGCCATGTTGAAGTACCCTCTAGAGGTGTGTAACTAAGATTAATCCACATAGGTTGTATATCAAGGGGCTCCACAGGGGAGCTTTTTACATGATGATTAACTGAAGAAAAGGCTTGGACTATTTTAGTCACTGCTGAGGGGCTCAAGGATTGACAATGGATCTTATGGAGATTGATTTCTTCATGTAGATTCATTTGCGGCATTGGTTTAAATAAGGTTGTCTTCAAGGTGTGCACTTCAGGCCCACTGGGGCCTCTTGTTAAGTAGTGTGAAAACGGGGATACGAGTGCATTTCATTTTCTGTCTCGATCGCACCTCACCAAAAACTTCTTTTTTTTTCGAGCAAATCACGTTCATCACGATCGAAATGTACACTATCACATCATCACTTTTCCCTTTTTTTACAGTGTTTGCGGTCCGGCGATGACGTAGTGGGGTTTTGGCAAGGAGAGAGAGATAGCTCGCAGAGTCTAAAACGTGCAAGGTGCACTTCAGAATTTTAATAAACTCTATAAAATTCCCTCTCTTAAAATTCACTTTTAGGTGCGCTTGTAACTTTTGACGACGACCGTTCTCGGGAAAACACGCACCCACCATTTTAGGTGAATTTTTTCGACAGAATACCACCAAAAAGACACCACCGGTGCAGCTGGAAGACCAGCGATCCAACGTCGATTCCGGTGGAAAAACGGAGCCCAAATCGAGCGGCGAATTTATCGGTGTGCCCGAATCCCCCGGTGATGATGTGGTGAGGTTTTCGGCAAAGAGAGAGAGATAGCTCGCAAGTTGTATTTTAGTGTGTGAAAAGTGTACTCGAAACTGTCTACAACAAGGTAGATCGTGATGTGAATTTATAATGTGAATTAGGATTGTGATGTGAATTTATAATGTGAATTAGGTAAACAAATTTTTTATTCGTTCTATTCTACTGAAAGGACCGTTATAATCTCATGAATGAACTCTTTATATAAACCATCAGGCAAGTCTTTTTTTCTTTGTGAAATGTATAATTATGATCGGTATGTGTCGTCTGTTATTCTTCAGTGAGCTTGAAAAGTCAAAATGAATAATTTTGCTCACTATTTATCATTGGTGGGAATGAATGGTGACTGAATGCGCGTCGATTTCAAAAAACAAAATATTACTGACTGGAGGAAAACCTATGAAATGCGTGTCAATCTCAAACAAGATATTTCTAACTAGGGGAAAACCCAAGATATTTCTGACTAGGGGAAAACCCATATGTACCTCCGAAAAAGTATAAAAAGGGGAGCAGTCAGCTTCAAGTCAGAAGTAGTTTGACTATCTGAAACGCAACATTGAAAAAGTAGAAAAAAATATTTTAAAATTAATAATTCACAAAAAAAATTGAAAAATTACAAAAAATTTTTAACAAAAAATATTTTTACATTAACAATTATTATCATTAACAAAAAAAATCAACTCACAAAAATGTTGTCATTAAAGAAAAAAACTTGTTAAAAAAAAAGTTGTTATTTTACATATATAATAAGAAGTAGAAAAAAAAAATAAAAAATATTTTTTACAATTAATAATTATTATCATAAAAAGTTTGACAATTCACAAATTTTTTTTTTGAAAATCACAAAAAAATTTTGTTTACAATTAACAATTATTATCATAAAAAAAATAATCAGTCATGACATTGTCAGTATCTAAACAATCCGTATTTAAAATTGAAGAGAATCGAGAGGTATTCGAAGTGTGGTAGTAAAATTTATAGACTGCAATCACACAACGCCATCTAATTGAAGGATGTGGAGATGAGTGGATTGGGAGAGAAATATGACAAATATACATTGCCTTTGAAATTGAACGAGACTGCCTTGGATTTCATGTACAAATATCAGGACGATCTCTTAGCCATTCTCAATGAGAAGATAAAAAATTTCAATCCAGACGGTCTGTCTTTCATCTACGGGAGTAATATATATCCAATCGTCTCTGAAGAAGTAGTCGACAAATTGAATCTGATCAACAAGGAAGAACGAACATTCGAGAGGGTGAATCTAGTTTTCCGATGGATTTATCAAGAGGGAGACAATAGCTTTAAAGTTAACATGCTCGACACAGACGCGAAAATATGATAAAAAAAGAGAGAGTTAATTCATTACAGATAGATTTTAATCTCGACTTGAAAGTTTATTAAAGTATTTATTATGAAGTAGTACTAATTTTTTTCTGTTTTTTCTATTTTTTTTTTGTCATTAAAGAAAAAAAATGAACAAAAAAAAATATATATATAATAAGAAGTTTAAAAATTCACAAAAATTTTTTTTTAAAAATTAAAATAAATGTTATATATATTAAATAAAAAAAAAATGCCAAAAACAAAAAAGCATACCGCAGAAATAAATTTATATTTTTCTACCAAATCCGAGTTGAAAAAGTATTGTAGAAATCTAGGAATTAAAAATTATAACCGTTACAAAACTAAAGAATGATTGATCGAAGCCGTGTGCAAGGAGACTTGTGATCTATCACTGGTCAAATTACAAGCCAAAGTGCATCAGTCATTGAAATTGAAAGGTGTTAAATACATGAAAAAAGACGAATGCATAAGTCAATTGCTCGACGGAAAGGGAATGGACGAAAGATCTGCAGTAGTGACAAAACCAACTTGAATCATGAAAAAAGGATGAGAAAATAGCAACGACAAAACAACGTCAACAAACGACGGTGGAGAAAACTAAGAAGAAGAAGAAGATAGCCATTAAATGAAAAGTGGTGGAGTGACAGAAGGTTTCGAAAGAGAATAATACAAAAATGACAAGCGATGCGGTTCGAGATGATGATTTGTTAGAAGAAAAAAAAAACGATGGATGCAATCAAGAGAGCAGTGAATGAAAATAAGGATTTCGATGCTATAATGGATATCATGATCAAAGCGTCGAAAAAATCATCATCGATTTTGATAGAACAAGATGAAGCCATCAAAGGATGGTTAAAAACTTTCGACGTGAAGCCTGGTCTCATGAAAAAAAATCGATCCTGAATCGTTCATGGAACGGATGAAGGATAGAGTGTTGGACGTAATTCGAAAACATATAGGTAAGGATGTGAAAGCATCTTCCTACATAAAATTACCTAATTTCATATTTAAAAAACAAGCCGTGATCAACGTGAAAAATGAAGATGATAATAAAGAGAGAGAAAAGATTGTTAATTTGTCATTGATTTCAGAGGGTGACAAGCAACATTATTGCTGGGTTAAAATATGAGTTATTTGCTGATGAAGCAGATTAGTAAACATAAGTATGGGAGATTTTTCTGTCTCAATTGCATGAATTTGTTCCATA
The DNA here is from genome assembly GCA_031216915.1 of Pictodentalium vernedei. Taxonomy (NCBI): domain Eukaryota; kingdom Metazoa; phylum Mollusca; class Scaphopoda; order Dentaliida; family Dentaliidae; genus Pictodentalium; species Pictodentalium vernedei. The sequence continues at coordinate 155,298,360 of CM062295.1, forward strand.
GTCAAGAATCGTTGATGCGACATTGGGAATATTGCAGTGAAAAGCAAGGCGTTGCCATCGAAAATGCCTAAACCTAACACTTATGTGGATTTTCGCAACTACAAAAAAAGATTAGAACCACCATTTGTCATCTACGCTGATTTTGAATGTTTCACAACGAAAATAAATTCTTGCCAGCCTGACGAGCGTAGGAGTTATGCTGAAAAATATCAGAAGCATGTACCTTTGGGCTATTGTTATTATGTGAAATGTTCTTCGACGATCGAGAATTGTCGGGTCCATTTGTCTATACCAAACATTCAGATGATGACGATGTGGCTCAAAGATTCATAGAAGAGTTAGAATCGAAAATTCAAATATTATACGACAAATTTAAAAAACCTAAAGACATGATCATCACGCCAGACCAACAGCGAAAATACAACGAAACCATCGAATGTCATATCTGTAGACAATTATTCGATAATAATTGTGAAAATAATTAAAAAAAATTAGAGATCACGATCACTACACCGGTCTGTTTCACGGCGCTGCTCACAACAAATGTAATTTGAGATTTTGAGATGCTGAATTCTATCCGGTGATATTTCACAGTCTCCCAGGTTTCGACAGTCACTTCTTCGTGAAAAATATGGGTGTTGAATTGCATTGCGCAAAACAATGAAAAATACATTTCATTCACTAAATGTAAAGTCGTCGATAAAAAGAGAGTCATTGATGGTTTGATTGAGAAAATGAGTCCCATCCATAGAGAGATACGTTTCATTGATAGTTATAAATTTATGTCAACCAGTCTGGAAAAATTAGTCAACAGTTTGAATAGGGAGAAATTTAAAATCATGAGTAAACATTTTAATGATCGACAAGAATTGGTGGACATTATGTTGAGGAAAGGCGTTTACCCTTACGATTACATGAGTGATCTCGAAAAATTTGACGACGTCACTTTACCTTCCAAAGAAGATTTTTATTCAAAATTATACCAGTCTCACATTTCCAATGATGATTACGAACATGCACAAAAAGTGTGTACATTATTTGACATGAAATCCATGAGAGAATATCACAACCTCTCTTTGAAAACTGACGTGCTTCTCTTAGCTCATGTGTTCGAAAATTTTCAACGAGTGTGTCGTCAACAGTACGACCTAGATCTGGCTTGGTATTTCACTGCACCCGGACTCGCTTGGGATGCTCTCTTGAAAACGACCGAGTTTCGATTGGAATTATTAACAGACGTAGACATGTTGCTCATGTTCAAAAAAGCTGTGAGAGGTGGTGTCTCTATGATTTCCACTAGATATGTTAAAGCTAATAATTATCACATGGGAAAAGATTTTGATTCAGAAAAACAAGTAAATACATACAGTATTGGGACGCTAATAATTTGTATGGTTGGGCCATGAGTCATCCTTTACCGATTGGAAATTTCAAAAACGTTGGAAGAAAAAGGAAAATGGAGAGACTATCCTTGTATTCTAGAAGTTGATTTGGACTATCCGGAAACGTTACACGGTCTACACAACGATTATCCGCTAGCACCTGAATGAATAGAAGTGAACGATGTTGAAAAACTCATTCCTAATTTAAATCACAAACGCAAGTATGTGGTCTACTGTGAAAATCTGAAACATTTCATCGATCATGGGATGAAATTGATTGATGTGCAACGAATCATTCGATTCGACGAGGAGCCTTGGGTGAAAAAATACATCGATCTCAACACGAATTTAAGAATGCAGACCGAGAGCGACTTCGAAAAAGATTTCTTCAAACTCATGAACAATTGCGTGTTTGGGAAATCTATGGAAAACATTAGGAATTGAACTAATGTTCAAGAAGTCTAGAAAATTAATCGCGAAACCCAGTTATCAACATAGAACCATATTCAATGAAAATCTAGTGGCCATGCACATGCAAACGATGCATCTAAGGTTCGATAAACCTTGTTATCTAGGAGCAATAATCTTAGACATTAGCAAGCAGTTGATGTATGAGTTTCATTACGATTATGTCAAAGTGAAATTTGATTCGAAAGCTAAACTATTGTTCACAGACACGGACAGTTTAGAAATAGAGATTAGGGACATTTATAAGGATATAGCGTCAGACGTGAACGAATGGTTCGACACGAGTAATTATCCCGATGATCACCCATCTAAGATTCCAAAGGATGTCAATAAAAAGGTGTTGGGTAAATTTAAAGACGAGAGTGGTGGAAGACAAATCACCGAATTCGTGGGTTTGAGACCTAAATTGTACATTTATCTCATCGATGGTGAAGAGATCAAGAGATGTAAAGGAATTCAAGCGTGTGTGACGAATAAAAACATCACTTTCGAAGAGTATAAAGACTGTCTTTTCGAAAATTTTACTGTGTATAAAAAGATGGCTATGATTCAAAGCGAAATGCATGAGATATACACCAAAGAAATCAATAAGATTGCGTTGACTGCTGATGACGCTAAGAGAATTATATGCGGTGATAAAATACACACTTTCGCACTCGGACATTATTCCACCACATTTCAACAAAATCAAGAGACTGAAGATGTCGAAATGTTGTAAGTTTAAAAAAACACTCGCAAGTTTTTATACATTAAAGAAAAAGAATAGAGAGAAAAAAAAATAACAAAAAAACAAAAACAAAATAAAAAAAACAAAAAACATATTATGAATAAGAAGAAAACAAAACACATATCCGTAGAAGGTGATGTCTTACCTAACGAACCCCTATCCAACATTGATCTATCGAAAGTGGCAAAAGATTTAAAAATCAAAAATTTTCGAGGTGTGTTTTCTACAGATGCCTTGCCAAGAAAAAAAGACTACGATTCGGAATGTGGAATTTTAAATCTGGACGACATCGGAGGTGAGGGCACGCATTGGGTCACGTGGTTTTCGAATCGGAATAAAAATTATTATTTCGATAGCTATGGAATCTCACTGCCGATAGAAATAAGGAACTATTTAAAGTCAGTTATTTACAATACCGAATGAGTGCAAGCGCTGGATCGAATGTTTTGCGGTCATCTATGCCTCTACGTTCTCAAGAGATGGTCGGAAGGAGATCACTTTCAAGATATTCTCAACGATTTACATTAAAGAAAATTGTTTTTTTTTGGATATGTATATATATATATAGAGAGAGAGAGATATAATAAAAAAAATTTGGGGTTGCATTAATTAAAAATAATAAAAATTTTTTTATAATTTTAAATAACAAAAAAAACAAAAAACAAAACAAAACATGACAGTCGATAAATGAAGGTTCCGCTAGAAAGAAAAGAAGAACCACAGTCGAAATTGTTGGTAACATTGCCAACTTGGATGAATGATACGTTCAAAGATATGAACCTTGACAAGAACCTTCAAGTTTTAACAATAAGAAAATCTACAATCTTCCCGAACCGATCAATCAGTCGGATGCCACGACTAAAAAATAATCACTTTTTTTGTGATGTAGGGGACCTAACTCCAAAAAAAAATATAATTGGATTTTGAGACATTGATTTATTCTCAAAATCCAATTATTTTTTTTTTTTATTACTTTTTATTTTGTTTTGACATTCCGAACTTGCATAAAAATTGTTATTTGTTTTGGTTTAACATTCTTAAAACACTCGTCCAAATCAAGATTCAACATAGCAATAATAAATTCTTCAAAAGCTGTTTTTCCCCTATACGTTAACCTATCTAGTAAATGTCTCTCGCAATCTTTCATGGTTGTTCCCTGTTTTTTAATTTGTTCTACCATTTCCAAAGTCAATATTACAGGTGTTGTAATTTCCAATCGATCTAATATATTTAATAAATTGCTCTCATTTATGTTACCTACCAAATGCGTTTGATTTCTTCTCAAACATTCTCTATCTTGATTATTCATTTTTTAGGGTTTTTTATTATTATTTTATATTTTTTTAATATTTTATTGATATTTTTTTTTGGGGGGGGGGGGGTATTTTTAATTTCCATTTTTATATTATATCATCAAACGATAGACATTTTTTGCCCGTCCGATTCAAATTCTAACTCTCTATCAGATAGGACTAGAGCAAAAGCCTCGGTTCTCCTCGGCACAGTCTTATCAAATTGCATCTTGATCTGCATGTCTAAGACACTACTCTTGAGTCGCTCGCTCTGTTTACTAACGTCGAATATGAACAGGGGATACATCGATTTATATTCGGTGGGAGTGATGTTAGGATTACCCATCAATTCGTCCAGTCGATGATATTTCTTTCTGAAATCTGTGGCATCTGCAAAAAGCGTTCTTATCAAAAGAGGCATTGTAATCGATGGCCGGATATCTATTGGCATTCAGAAATACCTGCATGTTTCTCAAGTTACAATGAACCAATAGGGAAGGATTTTTCTCTTGAGACCCATCCCTATTGGTTTGAAATGCCACTACAATGAATCACGGCCTTTCTGAAGCAGATTTCATGGTCAATCTCCAATCGAAGTGATTGGTAGACAGTGGAATACTAGCCGTGTCGCACCGTCTCATTCGAAATACTCTTATATTCTATGATCTTGTAGAGATGTACTTTCTCCGTGACTGAAGGCAATATGTGCGGAACGTCAGATTGTGTTTGAATCCATAGAGAATTTATCATAATCTTCTGCGAATCCGAACATGTTCCTTTGGGTTTCGATGTCTTGACAACATAGTCGAAACTCAGGGTGCCACCGGTATTGGCTGCACTCATGTTGGCAATGGTATCTTTCACCCACAATTGATTGAGTCTTTTAGATTTAGAAAAATCATCCGGATACGTCAAGAGTCCATACATCGTGGTTTCTTGTCCGGGATAAAACACAGATTCTATCTCTTCTCCCGGGAGCATGTATTTTATATTACTGAACAAATGTATCATACTATTATTGGCTAGAGTGACCACATCATCATCGGCATAATCGCTTCAGTTTTCCTTGGTGAGATGCCCCTGTATCACTATGTAACTTTCGCTGGGATGAACGAACAGATCTTGAGTTTCTTGATCTTGAGTTTCAACATTGATTCTTATTTCACCGGCATTGTTTAGACTGGTTCCAGTCACTGGTTCGTACTCATGAACTTCATATTCTTGAATGCTTTCGTCTCTCAATATACCTTCGGTTACATGTATATCTAATATATTTGTCATGTTTGTTTTTTTTGTTGTCTGTGTGTGTTTAATTCACTTTTTTTATTATTAATTGTTTTTCTTTTAATTATTAATTTTATTTATTTTCTTTTTTCTCCTTTTAACTATATATATGAAAAAAAATAAAAGTGAAGGATTGGTTCTTCAAAATGTTGTCTTCTGCAATTCTTGATCGTAAAATGTTTCAATGATTTCTCTGCTGTCATCATCATCCTCTAACACTTCTATTTTGTAAGTCACCGACCCGTGTAAAATATTTTAATGATCTTAAAGATTTCTTCAGTCCATCGAAGAGTGTAACCTTTTGCGAAGAGTGTCTTATAAGAAGTGATTCTCACTCGATCACCAACTGCAGATTTTGGTGATTTGGACTCCTTCTTGATCTTGATCCCTTCGGGATAGAGATTAGTGAAGACACGTTTTTAATTTTGAGGATCGCTAGCTTCCACGGGAGTCATCGTGATCGATTTGTGTCGTTTATTGTTGAATTCTTCGACCAGTTCGTCTAGAACGTCGATATATTTCTTGGTCTTATTAGCCGTGAAATACTTGTACATTTTTTCCTTCATGGTTCTATTCCAACGTTCGATCACGTTAGCTTTCCCTTTGTTTTTGATGGAATAGAGGTCGACCAATGGATGAACGTGACTGTTGAAAAATTCCTTCCCTTTGTCCACCCACAATTTATCCAGTTTTCGAGAAGATGATGCAAATATGCTCTTCAGAGCCTCCACCACGCAAGCTCCCGATTTATTCTTCAGAGGTCTCATCCATCCGTATTTCGAAAACACGTTGATGACCATCAGTATGTATTTAATGCTTTTGTTCCGTTTCGAATGAGATTTCATGTCGACTGGATCAGCCAACCAAATCTGATCCAAACCCTTTACAAATACCTTTCTCCTTCGAAATTTATGCGTGATGGGCTTGTGTAGTTCGTTCACCAATGCATTCGTTAATAATGATTTCTGGACATTTTTTTTTTATGACCCCATCTGAATCGACGTTTGGTACCGATCACTTTACCAACCAAAACGTTCGAGTCTCTCTCTCCTATATATATATATATATATATATATATATATATATATATATATATATATATATATATATATATATATATATATATTTTAATTATTTATTTTTTTTTTTTAATTTATATATAATTTTTTCAATCGATTGCTTCTGGAATCTTTTTGGGATTCAATAATTTACACTGATGTTTTCGTGTTTCTTGGCCTTCACGGGTAATTTCTTAGAGAGAAATTTTCCAATTGTACTGATGAATCCGGCAGTCAAAACCAATCCTTCTATGGCCAACACGACCGGAAGACCCACGAGGGCGGTAGACAATAAACTGATTCTGGCAATGTTCAAACCCATAGAGATCGCGATGAGAGTCAAATCCACACCACTCACAAATTTCTCTAATCTCGAATATTTCTTATTGAGCGAACAACGAGAATCTCTCTCTCACATCAGATACGATTGAATTCTATTGATTTGTTCGATTCAATACCTCTGCACCTCATCATCACTATGTTCTGGTGATAGAAGAGGTGCCGTGGGCTCCATCTTCTCTAACGATGGATAAATGTTTTTACTTTGAAGTTCCATTTTCATTTTATTTTCATTTTTATATCTATTATTATTTATTTTATGCATTTTAATTTTCACTCTTTATTATTTTAACAAAACAAAATTTTTTTAGTGGTGGTGGCGAGCCACGTCGTTAGAAAGATAGGGGAATAACACACATCATCATCATTGTCGTCGTCGTCACCAGGAAGATATGGAAAATAACACATAATGATTTTTAACAACTTTCGACGAAACCAAACTCTCGATTTCATGAATTCGTTCGTTATAATTATTATATATAAAAAAAAATTCTCTATTCTTATAACTTTTTTTCTATTATTATGAATATTGTAATTTTTTTTTTTATTTTTTTTTTACATTTCTTATATAAATATATATAAAAAAAACAATTATTATTTAATCAAAAAAATCAAAAATGTTTTTAGTGGTCTCCCCTTTTCCAACAAATATTCCAAAACGCGTTCCCTGTCTTCGGTGGTGAGACTTCGATGCGCTAACTTCAATTTTTCTGATTTTGTAAGCTCGAGTTTTCCAACGCAACACACAAACTGTCTCCAACATTTGATCACGTCGTCACGTCGGACGTATTCCAATGCAGGCATGAAATACATGGTGACGGTGTCTTCCCACTCCATCAGAAGACATGAATGATCAATGTGATTAAATTCTTTCTCCTCTCGACAACTGAGGCATCTCAAGACATGAGGAAGTTGTTCGTTCACACAGATCGCATAAGCTCTGCACAGTGCTCTTCGAAGAAACCAAGCTCTCGATTTCATGGAATCGTTCGTCATAATTTTTATTAATTTCTATCCTTATTATTTTTTTTTTTCTATTATTTTGTTTTTAGTATTATTTTTATATATTTTTTCTCTTTTATATATATATATATATTTTTTTTTTTAATAACAACATATCTATTCATCTCATCATCAAACAAATGAACGAATACTTCTCAAAATATTACAAGTTAGTGATTTTCTTTTATTTCTTATATAAAAAAATGAAAAAAAAAATTTATTAAATGAAAAAAAAATATATATGCAACGTGTCCAGGCTCACGAGTAGATAGACGAGATTTTGAGGTCGCTCCATGATCTTGTTACCTGGAGAAACATCCGGAAAATACGAGTAGATCATAGGCTGAGCACTACCATCAATGTAACTTCTCGAGATCACATTGACATTCACTAAAATGCTGTTAACCGCGAGAATGTCAATCATATTTTCGGACGCTGCGTGACCTCGATACATCTTTCGATCAAATCCCAACATCTTACCAATCGAATCTTCCGCACTAAAATCTACTCGAAAATTATGTCCCAAGTCTAATATCGTCTGTAGGGTACTTGTATTGGGTGCAATTCTTATCATATTGCCTCTGTGACCGTCGGTCTTCAATCTCGTCTGGATGTGACAGTTCAGATCGTCTATGTCATAACTTCCTTTGGGAATTCGTTTTTGAACCAATTCACTCCATCGGAATACTTGAACGCGTTATTCTTTTTGGTGACGTTGGGAAACGAATAGTAAGTCTCGAGATTAACCAATGCAATGTCGTATCTCTTTTCCTTCTTCATTTCGATGGAAGGTTTGAATTTAGTCGTGTCATGACTCACTATGATTTGAAAGGATTGTTTCTCAACTATATTATGACATTTTTATTATTATTTATATATTTTTTTTTTTATATTTTATTGATATTATTTTTTTTTAATTTCTTCTCAATTATTATTATTAGGAATATAAAAAAAAATCGTTGAATCCACTTCAATATTTTCCATTGTTAAATTCGCTAGTCAAATCGATCACCACGAAATTGTGAAGTCCTTTATCCCACACCTTCTTACAAAATCTCCTGAATTCTTCCATACTCATGTCATTGGCCATGTGATCTCCATAGATGTGATTGAGATTCTTAAGATCCTGATGAAACAGACACAGAAAATTAGCATTCTTCCTTATCGTCTGTCTGGGCAGTCAAAAATAATTCTGAGACAAATAGAAACAATCCACATTGCTGTGACGTCCTCATACGTAATACGATTCGCATCAATTCTGTCTCTCCAACAGTAGATCATCGAAGATCATGAGATTCTTATTCTCCAACTTCAACTGTCTAGGATCAGGAACGTCGTTGGCATTCTCATAAAACTCACATTCCACGTTCGAACACTCAAAGTTTCTCTCGGTCAATTCTCTCGCTGCTCCTTCCAATATATTCGAAGTCTCGTATCCTTCGAATTTGTCTCAATTGTCAAAGATTCTCAACATAACATCCTTGGGTAATTTACGCATCATGCACTCTCGAAGCAATCTATATTCCGGTTGAAAGAGACTCTTGCCAAAAATGAATAATCTGTCGTAATCCAACCAATCAGGTCGCAACAATAGATTCATCAAGAGATTGGTCTTTCCGCAATTCGATTTTCCCACTGTCGGACCTCTTATGCTTTTGGGAAAGAACTCGTTGTTTGACCTCTTTACCGTCACCTCATTCCAAGACATGTCTTTGATATTCATTTTTTTTCTCTAGTTTTGTTTTTTACTATGTTTTGAATTATGTTTTTTTTCTAATTTTTTTTATATTTTAATTTCTGTTTTTATATATATATATATAAAAATTTTTTTATTATTTATAAATCACTTTCAATCCCTATCCTTTTGTCATTTTGACCAAGTCTTGTATCGGTACGACATCATCATAGAAATCTCTCCAACTTTTCGGTTTGATTCTCGATCGTTTGGCAGGTTGTGGAGTTATCAATTTATTAATCAAAGCATCAGCACCTCTCTTACCGGCTTCCGAAGCTATTCTACTGCTCACTTCAGTCGCCAACTTCTTACCCGCATTGATCGCCGTTTTCTTTCCGATTTTAAGAGCGCTTGATGCGATCGGTTTTGCAGCATCGCTGGTAAATTTATGAGTTATAAATCGCATCATAGAATCGATGATTCCTGATCTGCCGTAGACGTAAGATCTAGCGTATCCTCTGTTATTTATCACTAACATTTTTTTTAATTATTATTATTTATTATTTTTTAATATATATTTTTTTTATTTACTAAATATTTTTTTGTTTTTTTCTTTTCTCTTACTATTTTATTATTTCAAACGATTCATCATCTTTTGATAATCCTTCTTAGTCAAGACCTTCTGCCTCAACAATTCGTCGCACACGCTCACTATCTCGTTATTCACTCCAGTGTTACCAGCCTTTCTGCTTGCCATCAACCAATTCAATCTCCCCAACAAGGCATAGGGATCGCGTGGAAGAAATATCGTGTCGGTCATTCCCTTCCCAGTTGTCGATTTCACGAAATACTCGTTCGCCTTCCACATGGGCTCCACCACATGCTTCCACTTGTAACCTCTCCTATCCTTCGGTCTCGTCTCTTGGGGATCGTCGTTCTTCTTCATGGCGTGAGTCTGAACCAGAATGTCTCTGTAATTTTTGTAATCCTTCTCAGTGTAATTGCTGGGTCTCTTGTGAGAAAGCAGAGTGTGCAAGCAATCGGTCATTTCGTACCTGTTCGGACCAACAATCAAATAGTCACCTTCAATCTATATTTGTATGTCATCAACGAAATCGTCATCACCTTCCTGATGAAATCTGCAAATCTCATCTTTTTCTCTGCCGTTGTCAGATCTGGTGCTACTCGCATCGGTCTCGATCCTCTCCGGGGTGCCAAACAAACTTTTCGACATAACACTACCAACGATACTCGGATCGGTGTCATTTGTCGGCATGAAATCGGAGAAAGTTCTCAGTGCTAAAGTATCAGGATGCAAACCCATCCTCAGAGAGTAGCCTCTCGTCTCAATTCCATCTCTCCCAATCCTCTGGCCCTATCCTGCACTTGAATATTCTCCTTACTCCATATTAATTTGCGTACATGCTCGCCCTTTTGCTTCGAATCTCCAATGTGTAGAAACATTGTTTTTTATTTATTATTATTTATTATTTTTTTTTTTTAATAAAAAATAGTTATTTTTTGGGTATTCTTAATGTTGTTTTTTATATATATCTTTTGTATTCTTATTTTTTTTTTAATGTTGTTTATATATATTTTTTAAAAAACAATTTTTTTACCTAATTCACATTATAAATTCACATCACGATCTACCTTGTTGTAGACAGTTTCGAGTACATGTTTCACACACTAAAATACAACTTGCGAGCTATCTCTCTCTCCTTGCCAAAAACCTCACCATGTCATCGCCGGGGGAGTTCGGACTCCGTTTTTTCCGCCGGAATCGACGTTGGATTGCTGGTCTTCCAGCCATACCGGTGGTGTCTTTTTGGCGGTATTCTGTGGAAAAAATTCACCTGAAATGGCGGGTCCGTCTTACCTCTGCGAAAAGGCAAGTGTTTTCCGGAGAACGGTCGTCAAAAGTTACGAGCGCACCTAAAAGGGAATTTTAAGACAGGGAATTTTATAGAGTTTGTTAAAATTCCGAAGCGGTCGCAACTCGCACGTTTTAGACTCTGCGAGCTATCTCTCTCTCCTTGCCAAAACCCCACTACGTCATAGCCGGAATGGAAACACTGTAAAACCAGGGAAAAGTGACGATGTGACCATGTACGTATCGCATCATGCAAATCCATACATTTCGATCGTGATGAATGCGATTTGCTCAAAAAAAGACTTTTCTGGTGAGGTGCGATCGAGACAAAAAATGAAATGCGCTCGTATCCCCGTTTTCACACTACTTTGTTATGTTTTAATTATTGCTGTGTCAGTCTTGCAATGAATTTCATCTAGTTAAGCGTGATGTTTCTGATTGACAGCGTACCCCAAACACATCACCTCGTCCACGTGAAGCATGCTAACCACGAATATCACAGAAACACTTTCATCCACATGCAACATCTGGGTATAAAACAAGAAAATTTGTCACTTCTTTTATCAATAAATGTTGACATGGCAAAGAGGAGACTGTCAGAGGCACTAAGATGGCAAATTGTTGGCATGCATGCAACAGCATGTCATTCAAAGCTTTGGAAGGCAACTTGGCTGTTGTCATTCTGTCATCAACAGACTTGTCCGAAAACACAAACAAACCAATGATATTAAGGACCGACCAAGGCCTGGACAACCCCAAAATACATCTCCTCTGGAAGATCTGAGTCTGGCATGCCTCGTTAGTCGTGAAGCCTTTGCTTCAAGTTGGGTTTTGAAAAGCCTTTGGCTCCCCAACAGGCGTTTGTGCAACAGAACTGCCCGAAACCGTCTCAAAGCACTGGATATGAGGTCCAGAAGGGTCATCAAGCGTCCAGTTCTGTCTGATCAGCATCAAAAACGACGTTTGGAGTGGTGCATGTCACGACGACATTGGAATCTCAGGACGTGGGGGGGGGGGGGGGGGGGGTGCTGGACGTTTCGTACACGGGCGTTTCGTACACGGCCAATTTAGGACGTTTCGTACACAAAACGCCTGGACGTTTCGTACACAGATTTTAATTTCGCATTTTCTCTTTATATCTCACTTTTTTCCTTCTAATTTCAGATTTTGGGTTTAAAAGCAAGAAAGAAGACTATTTTCTTGCATGAAATAATTTTATTTTCCAATAAATACGTGGTGATTTTAGTTGAAATCTCATACATACTAAATTAAAATAAATTCATTACACAAAAATAACATGTTTTGTTTTTATGTGTTTGATGTATTCTGCATATGATTTTATTGTATTACATCAATATAAAATATATTGCTATCTTTGATAGTGATAAAATTTTATTCCGTTTTTATGACAATTTATCTCCAGCGATACTGTACATTTTCGGCGAATCACCTCATTGCATTATGCTAAACTGATTTTATTTTATCGATATTTGCCCTTTATTGATAGCAACAGTATTTGGTGTCATTTAACACCACCAGTATGTTGTAGATTCTGAGCTCCTCCTCATCGTGTACGAATACGCCCAAACCGGCCTCCAGCCAAACCGGCCTCCGACATTTTGGCCCAAACCGGCCTCCACTTAACCCAAACCGACCTCCACATTTTTACCCAAACCGGCCTCCAATATTTTCATCGTCGGCGACGGTCAGACTCTTTGCAATTTACCGCTGACTAGATTAGCCATCGCATGTACAAACAAAATAACCTAAAAACATCCCGGCAATATTCAAACAAGTCACTCATCGGTAAAATCAAACAGTAAATCAAACAGTAAATCAAACACTAAATCAAAGAAATCAAGGGAAATTAACCTATTCAACATGCAATTAAACACCAACAGTATCTATAAAAACAGGAATAATTTTACATAAATATTCACAGAAGATATTCATAAATGTAAAAATATTAATTTAATGTAACAAAAATAATAAATAATGTTATAATACAAGGTCTAAAACAGATAATTAAACACGTGTACGAAACGCTCACTTCGTGTACGAAACGTCCAATTTTTGTGTACGAAACGTCTTATTTGTGTACGAATCGTCGCGTGTACGAAACGTCTTGTGTACGAAACGTCAGTAAACCGTGGGGGAGAGTCCATTGGTCAAACGAGAGTAGGTTCCTGCTTCACGTCACAGAGTGGGGGAGACATAGAAATACTGCTTACGTGCCCAGGAATATCAGACCTACTGTTCCTTATGGTGGAGGATCAGTAATGATCTGGGGATGCCTCACTCATGATTGTAAACCTGATATGGTGACTGTACGTTGGAATCTCAATGGTCATCAGTACATCCGGGAATTCTCAATCCGGTTGTCGTGCCTCATTTTGGCAACCACCCGTTGGCTATTCACCTTGTATTCATGGATGACAATGCAAGGCCACACCGTTCCCAACTTCCCATGCTGTGACAGTATTCCGTCAGAACTACGCTATTACAACAGTACCTTGGCCTGCAATGAGCCCCGATTTGAATCCCTAAGAACACATCTGGGACTTTGGGAATGGATAACCTCTGCCGGTATTCACGTCATATCTGTGGTATTTGATGTCTGATTTTGACATGAATTTTCAACTTATTCAGAAGGATTACTGAAAATTCCCTTGATTTCAACTTTGTGCAGTGAAATTTGATTTTGAATTTTTCCGAACTTCGATTGCCATTAACATCATAGTGTTAAAAATTCTCCGACAGTAGGGATGAAACTACACAATGCTTGCCCTCAATTATTCTTCTAGGCTTGTATGACATTATTATAGTACTATATTATGTTGGGGGCAGGGCCTTCACCAGATGGAGGGGGTATCACCTGTCGGTATTCACGTCAAATCTTGGATATTTGATGTCGTATTTTAACATTTTTTAGCTTAACTTGACAAAGTCAAGATAAACTACTGCCATCACGCGTGAAAAAGTCTGTCAGTCTGTTCACATTTTCTACACCCTGTAGTTCTTGTCCGATCATCAAGAAATGTCATATGCAGGTTCGAGGCCACATCTAGATGAAAACGCCCCCTTTTGGTCGCGATCGGTCAACTGTGACGGCTGCGAGAGCCCGAAACCCGAAAACCTTCAGCATAGTCTACAGGTCGTCGTATTTATGAAGGGATTCCATTGTTACTCGGTAGGATGACTTCATATAATGTCTAGATAAGAACCTCCCCTTTTGGTTGTGAACGGTCGACCGTAACGGCTGCGAGAGCCCGAAAACCCTTAGCACAATCTACAGGTCGTATTTATGAAGAGATTTCTTTGTAACTTGGTAGGATAACTCTGTATAAAGTCTAGATGAGAACATCCCCTTTTGGTCGCGATTGGTCAACCGTGACTGCTGCGAAAGCCCAAAAGCCCAAAACCTTGAGCACAGTCTACAGGTCGTATTTGAGAAGGGATTTGATTGTAACTTGATATGCTGACTCCGTATAATGTCTAGATGAGAACGTACCCTTTTGGTCGCGATCGGTCAACCGTGACGGCTGCGAGAGCCCGAAACCCGAAAACCTTTAACACAGCCTACAGGTCGTATTTATGAAGGGATTTCATTGTAACTTGGTGGGATGACTCCGTATAATGTCCAGATGAGAATGTCCTGTTTTGGCCGTGATCGGTCAACCTTTTCAGCCGGACAGGCACGTGATCTAGATTTGTTTAGCTCAGTCTACAGTTCATATTTATGAAGCAATTTCATTGTAACTTGGAGGGATAACTTGGTATGATGTCTTGATTAGGCTGCAGTATTTTGGACATGATCAGTCAGGCGTTACCGCCGCCTGGTCACTTTACCTAGATTCCTTTAGCACTGCTTACAGTTTGTTTTAATGAAGGGATTTCATTGTGTCTTGGTAGAATAACTTGGTATGATATCAAGATGAGACGCTGCTATTTTGGTAATGATCGGTCAACCGTGACCGGCGAATCGTCACGTGACCTAGATTCCTTTAGTAAAGTCTACGAATTATATTTATGAAGAGATTTCATTGTAACTTGGTAGGATGACTCGTTTTGGAATGATTTTACTGTAACTTCGTAACTTTGGTTGACATACGTCAACTGTTAGGGCCTTATCAACCCAGGTCTTAATTCTTTAGTGCAGTCTACACTCAAATTATTCTTATTGGAAACATAGCATACAGGGAACTGAAATTAACATATTCTCAGTTATCACAATTCTTGTCTTAATTCACAATCCTTTCATAAACATTGAACATTATCGTTTTCATCAAACACAACACACAGCCAAGTTAAGCTATAGTGTCATTGACACTTTCATTTAAACTTGTTATTCTGCAAGATGAGTACTAAAAGTTAATTTCAACTTTATGAAATGAACTTTAATTATGACGTTCTCCAACACTCCATCGCCAATAACGTCGTTAACAGTTTTCTGACAATATGCACGATGCTTGCCCTCAACTAGTCATTTTGAAATTTTTGATATTATTATATAGTGTTATGTAGTTTGGGGGGATTGGGCTGACACTAGATGGGAGGGAGTAGCGCCTGTCGGGTTTGAGGTCATATCTGCGGTAGCTGACAACTGATTTCTAAATTTGTTCAATTGTTATTCGGGATGATGAGTACTAAAAGTTCCCTTGAGTTTAACTTTTAATGTTTTCCGACCGTCGATCGCCAATAATGTCACAGCATTAACAATTTTCTGACAACTGGGATGGAACTGCCTTCAACTGTTCCTTTTGACATATGTGATATTATTATGGTGTTAAGTAGTTTGAGGGGTGGGTCTGTCACCAAATAGGGGTGGGGGAGAGTATGGGCAAAACCTGAAATTACTTTAAAACATTGAAAATGATGTTAACCAAAAAATCCAAAACCACGTTCTTTTTATTTCTTCACTTCATCAATACACTGAAATTTCATGAAAGTTGGACAAAATTTAATTTTATGATGTTGGTGTGAAAAGGGTCGCCTGACAAATCGTATGTTGCCGTTGAGAATTCCCAGATCGGTACCACATTTTAGACAGGAATTTTGAAAAAGCAAAGATTGGCAAACGTTGAAACTGCATCAGATGCCTTTATAGTATTTTACAGCCACTAAAGGAATAATGGAAGTGATATCTCGTCGTATTTTTATTTACATGGTTGAGAAAAACATTTAACGCCATGGCGTCAATTTCCCCGACGGCTGAAAAACGTCAAAATTAAATGTTATTGCATGAGGTAGGCATTAAGTAACATTTTTTTTAATCAAGATTCAGACACTATCCCCTCGCTGTGGACCGACCCGGCGTTGGCCGGGCTTCCCCGATTAACATCTGGAGATTCGCTTTGCGATCTCAAATACATCGATCGTCAGCTTTTTTTCTCTTAATCGTTTACATACACTCGTGGCATTTCGCACACATTTCCACCCCACTTGCGATTCGCGCACCTCGTCTTTCTTTAGACTTTCGATTTTCCACCACCATCCAAAGCAACAAAAAAATTACGTTTTTGTTTACGGACTTTTAATTTTCGGTCATTGTTTGGTGCTATCTTTTTGAAATTTTGAAAATATAACCTCCAGTGAAAACCATTTCTAAAAATGTGTTGCCGTCTTGAGAAACTCCCAAACCTTAAAATGCTCTCGGTTTTTATTAAATTTTGGTATTTTGTACAGCTCAAAAATATAAATCCAGTATTTTAAACTTTTTCGATTTAAAACCGTTTTCGACGTTTCTACGTCACTTGACCTTTCACGCCCTCTCTCATTTGGAGACACTCCAACACCTCGAACTGTTAACTGTTTAACGCCAATCACAGGGCCAGAAAACGTCAAAATTGAATTTCACTGAAGGCGGGTGAAATCATGGAATATCTTGATGCAACAATCAGGGTTTCTTCAGTGCTACCAAATCAAAGTCAAGCTGGGACGAATAAGGTTATCTTTGAGACAAATTAATCTTATTGCAGTGTTATTGACAAAATGAAGTGTATATTTATTGAACATGTGTCGAGCTTTTCAAATCGCGGGGGTTTTGTCAGTCAGACAAGCTTTTGTGGTAACTGGCATCCTAATGACCAGGGACTCGGAGTTCTGGGGAGAGGAATAAAGTATGGTACTCAGAGTCATCAAGAGTCTTTGTTTAACAATAGATGAGTGACACTACAGGGAGGGCGTGAAGCGTTCGTAAGTAACTTTCAGAAAAAATCATTCACACATAGATCGTTCAGCGATACGAGACAGCGAGGTGGCAGTGGATGTACACCAAATTATCTTCTCAATGCAGCGGGATATCTCTGAACTACGTGTTGTTTTATTAAATGTTTTATGAAAAGTTGGAAACACACCAGTACCTGCAGTTTCACGGGAATGATTCTGTGACAGATATTTGTTCATATTTCATTCTGACATACCGTAAAGATAAGGATTTTCTCTATACAGAATGTCTTTTATTTGAACAGCAGAACATTCATAACTAACTAATTCTTTGATTGCAATTTATTTGGCTCTGTAACAATAATCTTCATACTAACACATTACATTTAAAAGCAGTTACCTTTTGAATTGATGACTTTGTGCTTATACGACGTATTTACAATGCAACGTATGCAGTGCAATTTTATCCAATCTTAATGTATACAAATTATTTATCGAACGTCTCATTTTGGTTAGAGCACGTATTGTATAGAAATACTGTAACTATATTCCAAGTATTCTTGTATTTACCATGAACACACACAAGCACAAGCATACCATAGAATATCATTATTCTGTCGTTTTCAGGACGATTATTAATTTCACGTGAATGTTAGTCCCAACATCGCATTATACTCCGACTTCAGTAGTACCTAGCTTCAAGAATGGTTGAATTAAAAGTGATAGATGAAATAGCGTTGTGAGTTGAATTTAAATGAGATATGTTTGGTTTGGACAACAAAATTGTTTTTTATATCTGAATATATCAAATTATTGGAATTCGAGATGAGAAATGAAAACGAAATTCTGAAAAATTTCAAACGCCATTACCAGAATATCAAGCACGCGATGGTGATTTCACTGCCAAAGTAGGAGAGAAACTGGATCACGTTGCAGTTTATAATGACAGATACCTTCCTCTTCCCGATCATTAATTACATACTGGATACTGAGAAGCTAAGGGCAACATGGATCGATATGTTAAATCTATTTGGTAACCAACCACTGGCCATGTGCAGAAACACGGATTTGTGGATAACCAACCACTGGCCATGTGCAGAAACACGGAGTTGTGGATAGTGAATGAGCGGAAAATAGGAAACACACTTGGTCATTTCTGTGATGTCGATTACTTTTGCGTAAAATTGCCCTCTAAATTTTCCGATCATTGTCAGCTTGTTACTCACTTCAAACATGATGTTAAAAGCAACCTATCAACGGAGGGAAAATACAAATATAAATATTCAAACCAAAAGAAACTGAAATGGACATCGGATAGCGATGAGAAAGCTATACAATGTCTTGACAACAGTAGTGTTAAACTACAACTTAACAATTCCACTAAGAAGTGATTACTGCATTGATTGTAAGGGTACAGCTGAGGCTGTGCAAGATTTCATGTCAATCTTGAAATCAATCAACAATTCTGCGTGTATGAGTGAGAGTACCCGTCCGTAAGGGTAATACTATGCGCAAACGACGGTGGTTTGATGATAGATGTAAGACCTTGAAAAATGAATTGAACAAAGTTATAAATCAAATGCAGCATAATCCATCCAATGATAGTTTACGAATCAACTATTTTACAATACGGAAGGCATATAAAATGAAACAAAGTTTTAAAAAAAACAATTCTTCTGCGCGTTGTACAAATAGTTGGATAATTTGGAATCTGGCGACCCAAACAGTGCCGGAATCTTATTAACAAACCGCGACAGAAGAACACCGCAGTTGAGTTTTTCTCCAAATTGTACACTAAAAATGGAGCTACTGGTATTATTAATGATGATAAGTCGTTTTATTGCCCGGAAATAAAAATACCGTTGGACAAACACTCCGATCACGCCATCAGAAATACTTTCAAAGTTGTGCGAATTGAAAAGTGGGAAAGCATCGTGTCTTGACAGTTTGCTGAAGGCAGTTGGTCCATGCATGACGGATAGTTTATCAAAACTTTTCTACCAGATTTTAATTTCTGGTTGTTATCCGGAAGATTGGAGTAAGTCGTTTTTTTCCTTAATATACAAGAAGGATGATCGCAATGATCAAAATAATTATAGGGCCAATGCAGTTAGTTCGGCTATCAGAAAATTGTTCAACAAACTTATCAACCAAGGATTATCTGATTTTATAGATGATAACAATATTATTTGCGGAAACCAGTTTGGATTTTGCAAACGAAAAGAGACCACAGACAGTGCCTTTGTTTTGAAAACGATTATGGATAAATACAAATATTCAAAAAGACCAGTGTATGCCGCTGTTATTGATTTTCATTTGATTCTCTGAACAGGGAAATGCTCATGCTGAAACTTCAACATATAGGTGTGAGTGGTGAAATATTCAGAGTGATCAAATCTATGTACGAATCAAGCTTTTATTTGACTGAAACGTCTAATGGATTGGGGCCAACTTCGTTCTCTTCTATAGGGGTCCGCCAGTGGTGCATCTTATCTCCCTCCCTCTCAATTTAAAATTTTTATTGAAGACATAAAAAAATATTTTCGACAATTTGTGTGATCCTGTGTGGATTCAAGATTACAAATTAAATCATCTTCTTTTTGCCGATGATCTTGTAAGTTTCACAATTATACTGAATCCAACATGTTAAAATAAATGTTGGAAAAACAAAATGTTTAATATCTGGATCTGCGTCAGTTAATGGCACACAAAAACAACCAACATTTTTTATTGGAGCGTGTTGATATTGCCGAGGAATTTATATATCTAGGAATAAAATTCTTGAAAGATAGTATATTCTCTAAAATCCAAGATGATTTGTTGTAACTCTTACCATACGTTATTTCTGATCCCCAGACTTCACACCCATATAAGGCTATAGGTTGAATTAATTTATCAAACAGCTCTGACACTGTCTTTACTGGAACCCGTGAAGTTTCATTAAATTCATGAAAAAGTGGGTATAAAGCTTTTTGGGCTTTAACAACCAAATTATTTGGGGGCTTTAGAGAATGTACCAGCATTGGAGAATTTTAATCCTAGATATGTAAATTCGTCAGCCATATCAATACGCTTGCCTCCGATAAAAATATTGGTTGCTTTTGTGTGCCATTAACTGACGCAGATCCAAATGTTAAACATTTTGTTTTTCCAACGTTTATTTGCAACATATTGGTTTCAGTATAATTGTGGAGCTTACTGAGACACAGTTGAAGCTCTTGTTACCACTCACGCCGATAAGATTTGGGTAAGTCAGTTCTTTGCATGAGCAATTCCCTGTTCACCGAATCAAATGCTTTGCGGAAATCAATAAAAGCAGCATACAGTGGTCTTTTTGAAGATTTGTTTTTGTCAATAACCGTTTCAAAACAAAGGCACTATCTGTGGTCCCTTTTCCTTTGCAAAATCCAAACTGGTTTTCGCCAATAATATTTTTATCATCTATAAAATCAGATAATCTTTGGTTGCTAATTTTGTTGAACATTTTCCGATAGCCGAACTTACTGCAATGACCCTATAATTATTTGGATCATTGCGATCACCCTTATTACATATTAAGGAAAGAACTGACTTACCCAAATCTTCAGGATAACAACCAGAAGAGTTTTGATAAACTATATATATATCTGTCATGCATAGACCAACTGCCTTCAGCAAACTGTTACTAATATAGTCGAGAACCTTATTTTTTATTTCCGGACAATAAAACGAATTATCATCATTAATAACGCCAGTAGCTCCGTTTTACGAGTACAATTTGGAGAAAAATTCTACTGCGGTGTCGGGATTAAGTTGATTGTCACAATTCTTCTTTTGTCGCAGTTTGTTAATAAGGTTCCAGTATTGTTTTGGGTCGCTAGATTCCAAATCATCCAGCTGTTTGTACAACGCACAAAAAAAATTGTTTCTTTTTAAACTTTGTTCCCTTTTTGTATGCCTTCCGTATTTTAAAATACTGGATTCGTAAACTATCATTGAAGAGATCATGCCGCATTTGATTTATAACTTTGTTTAAATCATTTTTCAATGTTCTGCATCTATACCAAACCACCGCCGTTTACTCTTTGTGTTACCCTTACGGACCGGTAATCTCATGCACGCAGAATTGTTGATTGATTTCAAGGTTGACAGGAAATCTTGCACAGCCTCAGCTGTACTCTTACAATCAATGTTGTAATCATTTCTTAGGAGTTTGTTATCTTCTAGTTTAATGCTACTGTTATTAAGACATTGTATAGCTTTCTCGTTGCTATCCGATGTCCATTTCAGTTTAGTTTGTTTTGAACATTTATATTTGTATTTTCCCTCCGTTGACAGCTTGCCTTTAACATCATATTTGAAGTGAGTAACAACCTAACAATGATCGAAAATTCAGAGGGCAATGTTACGCAAAAGTAATCGACATCACAGAAAAAATTTCCGATATAATAACGTAGTCAACAACACTGCCTCCATTATACTGATAGCTCGTGAAATGAACTTGTGTGTCTCCCACTTTTCGCCCATTAACTATCCGCAAACCCGCATTTCTACACATGGCCAGAAGTTAATTACCGAATACATTAACATGTCGATCCATGTTTGCTCTTAGTTTCTCATTGTCCAATATGTAATGATCTGGAAGGGGGGGGGGGGGGGGGTTGTCATCATTGCCTGCAACGTGATCCGGTTTCTCTCCAATTCTGGCATTAAAATCACCGGCATGCTATTACAACCACATCATGAACTTGATATTCTAGTAAATGCGTTTGAATATTTTCAGAGAGTTTCATTTTCATTTCTCTTCTTGTGTTACAGTAACTTGAATTGCTTGGGGGAACGTAAACCAATCTTTTTTCCTTTAAATTCAACACTCAATGCAATTTCATCTATCATTTTTGTGTTTTCAAAAATGGATTGAAACATGTTTTATAATAAAAGACAATACCTCCTTTATCTCCATTTTGCCTAGGAAGTTCGACTTGGCCATACCCATGTAAAGGAACGCCTCTCTCCTTGTTATTCCAGGTTTCAACTAATGTAATGAAATCATTGATAGTAATGCACTTTAAAAAATCCGGATCTTGGAGTTTGACTCCCTGGACATTCCAAGCTGTGAAAGTCGCCTTTTTCGGCGTAATAGTTCTGTGATTATTCAATTCAACTATTATTGAAGCTAGGTACTACTGAAGTCGGAACATAATGCGATGTTGGGACTAACATTCGTGTGAAATTAATAATCGTTGTGAAAACGATAGAATAATGATCGATATGACTACGCTTATAGGTATTTATGGCAAAGACGAGAATACTCAAATTACAGTGAATGTACAGAATACGCACTCAAACCGAAATGGGACGTTCGACATATAATTTGTATACATTTAGATTGGATAAAACTGTACTGTATACATTTTTATTGTAAATACGTCGTATAAGTTCAATGTCATCAAATCAAAAGGTAACTCCTTTTAACTGGAATGTGTTAGCATGTGGAATATTGTTACAGAGACAAATAAATTGCAATCAACATGTTGGTTATGAATGTTCTGCTGCTCAAATAGAAGCCATTCTGTATACAGTATATACCCATATATACGGTATATCAGAATGACGTGTGAACAAATATCTATCACAGAATCATTCCCGTGACACTACAGGTACTACATTTGATAAAACTGCACGTAATTCAGAGATATCCCGCTGCACTGAGAACATCATTTTGTGTACATCAACTGCTATCTCCCTTCCTCGTATCGCTGAACGATCTAAGTGTGAATTATATTTCTGAAAGTTACCTACAAATGACTCACGCCCTCCTTGTGTCACAAATTTATTGTTATACACACGTACAAACACTCTTGATGTCTTGGGGTACCATACATTATTTCTCTCCCAAGAACTTCGAGACCCTGGTCAATGGGTTGCCGATTATCGTAAAAGTTTGTCCGACTGACAAAACCCCCGAGACTTGAAACGCTTGGCTCGTGATCAATAAATATACCATGCATTTTGCCACAAACACTGCGATAACATTCATTTGTCTCAAATATAACCTTATTCGCCCAGCGCGACTTGGACTTGGTAGCACTGACGAAACACTGATTGTTGCATCGGGATATATTCCCCAAATGAATGTAAGCACACCTACTAATTCCCTGGCACCCGTCCGAAGTCCATGTAGACAAGAATCAATGCCTACGTGATTTGTAATTTTATGCACATTGTCAATGGGATCTGTTGACTCAAACCAATCACGGAGACCTTCCAATCTGAGACCTCCAATCCAAACTTTCCTAACAAATTCACCGTCAACTGTTAATCGACGAGCACTCGGATAGTGCAAAACAGAATCCCCAAACGACAAGATGAACTTTCTTTACCAATCCATGTCGCTCATTTCGTTGAAACCGAGATGCGATACGCGTCGGTCGTTTCTTCTTATCACGTGCATATGGCAGATCATTTTCACTGACTGAATTTTCTAAAATGTCAAACCTGTTGATGTTCCAACATTGGTAATGATATTTTCAGCTACGAATGACTCACTATAGTTTGGTCATACGTGTGAAGCACCGCTGTTCTGACTGACATTACGCTCGAGTGGATTGTGCTTGAAACGATGAGACTGCGTATTGTTTTTCTCTTTAGAGGAACTAACATTATTCTTCGTTTTGCACTGAAATTCACTTCTTAAAATTTGCTGTGAATTTAAATCGTTCATTTTAAGTTCAACATTTGCTTTCTTCAACGCTTCAACTTCAACCTCCAAATTGCGTATACGTTGATTGAATACATCCTCCATTTTTAACTGCTCCATTCTGATATCTTCAATGAGAGACTGGAGTTCCGTTATTGCCATACTCATCCTGAAGGAAGATTATGCTGCACTGTAGTTGAGCCTTTGTCGAGACTTCTAGGTTACTCTGACAGTTGGTGTGACGAAACTAGCATTATGTGTATTGTGTTTATTACCTGTATTAATGTAAATAGTGGATCGAGTTTTTAATGTCTTTAATGAGGTGTTCTCGTTGTTTGGGGAATCGTATTCTGCAGTGCTGTGTGAAAACTCTGACACCGAATTTGATGTTGAAATTTCAAGTCCAGTTATATAACCATTATATTTCTCGTTGAATCCCAGTTGATGTACAATTGGGAGTTCTGATTCAAGCCACCAGTCTATACTTGTTCTCGTACCTTGTATCATTATTTTATTGTTAGTTCTGTAAATGTGACTATGACATGCGAATATGAATTTCATGGCACACACAACTGCAGCTGTTGTTGTTGTATGAAGCTCAAGAGCATCGATGTATTTTGAGTAGTAGTCCACAAGAATAAGGTATTTCTTGCCTTGGAAGTCAAACAAGTCGCTGCCCACTAAGCTATATGGAATGTCTGGTGTCATTGTTGGTTTTAGTGGTTCTGATGCTTGACTTTTGTGGTGAGCTGCACATGTTGAGCAACTTCCTACTGTTGTTTCAATGTCAGAATTCATGCCAGGCCTATATAACACTTCCCTAGCACGTTGTTTACACTTTGTTATTCCAAGATGTGACTGGTGAATAAGGTCTAGCATATAATTCTTTAAACTGGGTGGAATAACGATTCTCATTCCTTTGAAAATTACTCCGTTCATGATTGACAGTTGATCACGGGAGTCCCAATACGAATGAATGTCAACAGGTGTTTGACTCCGCGAGTCTGGCCAACCATCTAATATTGTATGATACAAGGTGGAAAGTTCAAATTTTGTGCTTTCTGCTATCTCATTACACTTTTCTTTTGATACTGATATGACTTCAAATGCATTTACATTTTGTAGATCAAGTTCTGGTTGGTTGTCTGAGAGATGTGCACGAGATAAAGCATCTGCTATGACATTGTCTCTGCCTTTCAGATATTTCAGAGTAATATCATACCAGTGAAGTCGGAGTAACATTCGTTGAAGTCTCAATGGTGCTGATAGAAGAGGCTTTTTAAATATTTGCTCAAGAGGTTTATGATCATTGTAAATGGTGATTTCCTTTCCAATTATATAACAATGAAATTTGGTTGCTGCATGTAGTACCGATAATAGCTCTTTCTCAATCTGAGCATATCGTTGCTCACATTCAGTCAATGATCTTGATGAGTATGCTACAGGGCGGTTGTTTTGTAATAGTACAGCCCCTAGCCCATCTTTCGAAGCATCACAATGAATAGTCACTGGCTTGTTTACATCATAAAGAGCTAGTACAGGTGCTGAAGCACATGCTGTTTTTAATTGCCGGAAACTTTCATCCTGTTCTGAACCCCATGAAAACTCCACTTCAGATTTCAGTAGCTGACTCAAAGGTGAATCCAACTGGCTAAGATTGGGAATAAATTTATGCAGATACTGGAGTAAGCCAAGTAGTCTTCTGATTCCATCTTTGTCAGTGGGTGGTTTCATGTCAACAATTGCTTTAACTTTATCAGGGTCTGGCTTGAGGCCTTGTTCACTTACTATGTGTCCCACATACTGAACTTCTTTGTGTCGAATTTTACATTTTTCATAGTTGAGTTTCAGATTATAAGCTGATGCTCTTTCTATTACTTGTTTGAGTATTTTGTCATGTTCTTCAACAGATTTTCCTGCGACTAATATGTCATCCATAATTGCTGATGAGCCTTTTATTCCCTCAAGCATTGTGTCCATAATTTTTTGATATATTTCTGGGCTAGACTTTATTCCAAAAGGAAGGCGTAACCACCTGTACCTGCCAATCGGTGTGTTAAATGTTGTACGATATGATGACTGTTCATCTAGTTTGATTTGTAGAAAACCAGATTTCGCGTCGAGTACTGAGAAAACTTTGGCGCCTGGAATGTCAGAAAGGACTTCCTCAACAGTCTTCAGAGGGTGATGCTCACGTAAAAGTGCCTTGTTAAGGTCTTTTGGGTCGATACAAATTCTAATTTTGCCTTTTCTCTGGGAGACTACCATGGAACTGACCCATTTGGTTGGCTCATTCACTTTTGTTATGAACTGTCTTTTTTCCATTTCGTGTAGCTCTTCAATAATCTTTGGTTTTAGATATGCTGGTTGTTTTCTGACAGGATGAACAACACCTTGTGCTGAAGGATCAATCTTAAGACCATATTCTCCTGGAAGAGTGCCTGATGTTTTGGTGATTTCTGGAAACTCGCTGAATTTGTCTTCAAATTTTATTGAACTGACTCTCTCTATTAAACCTAATTTCTCTGCTGCTGAGCCACTTATCACATTTTCTTGGTTAAGATTTACGATTTCAAAATCAATGTCAACAGAGTAAGTTTTGTTGCGGACTGACAGTTTTGTTGTATGCTCAGGCTTGATTTTGTGGTTGCTGTATGATTTTAATGTTTTTGTCGATGCTCGGATATTACCTTTGTATTGGAGTTTGTCAAAATCAGACTTTACCATGATGCAACATTTCGCACCTGTATCAATTCGAAATTTGAATACATGATTACCAATTTCTAAGTTTGTCAACCATTTGTCATCACTGATGTGGCGGATGCCTTCAAACTGAGTAGTGTGAATATGAAACATTTGGTCGGATTCACATTCTGAACCGGAATCATTCTGAAGATCTAATGCATTGATATGTGGTCTTTTCTGAAAACTTTGCAGTCTTTTTCTACACACTTTGATCCAGTGATCAGATTTATGACAATAATTACATTCGCTTCCTTTTGCTGGACAGATTCCTGCTTTGTGTGCTTTACTAATATCAAGGCCACATTTTTGACAATTTCCTGTTTTGCTAAATTTCCCACCTTTTGGTTTGGGTTTGAATTGAAAAGTCCCAGATTTCTGATATTTACTTGTCCGTCTCTGATTTTCACGCAAATGTTTTATAGCGCTGACCGATTCTTCACCTCTGACCTCTTTCATTTGTTGTTGTGATAACTCATACCTTCTGCCAATGTCAATTATTTTATCTAATTTAACATCGGGTCCCATGTCAAACATTTTTTCTTGTACTTTTGCATTGTGAACACCGTGAATAATTGTATCAATCAAAATATCGTCTGGGTCTGAATATTCACAGTCCATAATTATAAGTCTGAGATCTTTTACAAAATTATCAAAGAGTTCTCCTTCAATTTGTTTCCGTTTTCGGAGTTTATATCTAGCTGTACGTTTGTTTTTATTGGGTTTGACATATTCGAGAAGTTTGGTGAGAACTGTATCTGGGTTATCTTTACTTTCGTCGCCGGTCCATGTGAATGTTTTGTATACCTCTCTGCCCTGAACACCGATCCACATACCAATATAACCTGATTTTTCTGCGCCGGAGGCTTTTGAAAGCGGTCCCTTGAATACGAAGCTCACGTGTTGTTGAAAGCGAAGGAATTCTTGATACGAATCTGGGGCGTCCCAGCTGAAAACTGGTGGCTCGAAATTATTCATTGTTTATGTTAAAGTGTCACTAACAGGGCGATTGGACAGTAACTTACTAACTTCTGACACCAAGTGTCGTTTCTTAGTGTGGCTCCAAGTGTGAGGTACAGAACAGAATAACATATAACCAGCAGATCTGATTGACATAAACTGTGTTGATTCTTTTTATTTGTCGCTTACCGCATACATAACTACTTGAATATATTAAAACTTAAAGGACGCTTATGCGCTACAAAATTAATGTAAACTTTCAGCATTATGTTACAGTGACCTTCCTCTTAGGCTTTCTTTTGGAAATAACAATAACTTCCCCGACAACTCCTTTTTGGTCAGAAATTATTTTCCATACTGCACCATTTTTCTCAGTTTTCCTTGACGCGTTCCAGTATCGAGACACAAATCCGCAATTGTATTTCTCAAAACGATTACTATGAAACTTGATAGTGATACATTTTCCTCGATCTTTAGTTTCTGAACACTCAGTGTCGTTAGCATCGTTCTTTTTCCTCAAAACCCTGTCAACATTTAGTTCATATGGGAAAACATCCACGGACACAGATCCTTTCGGTAAACCTTTAACAGCCAGTTCCGGTGTAGACATTATAAATAATTAATTCCTGATGATCACATTTATCAGACGTAGTGATAAAACTTGCAGATCACTTACAAATATAGAATGAATAGTCCAATCACCGCTCTCTTCAGTCTTCAATAGTTAAAAACAACTCTATTCCATTATAATAAATAATATCGGAGCAGGAGCAATTTCTGTTGCGGCCATATCGCACGACGTAATGACGTAAAAATTCGTCATGACGTTAATTCCCATCGTGGGCCAGAAAACGTTAAAATTAAATTTATCTGCAGGAAGTTTAAATCATGGGATATATTAATACTCGTGGTCTCAAAAACAAAGTCGAAAAAAATTGTATATTCGACCTCAATTACCGGATATATTACATAAATGCCGTCTGGATACCCCACTCCCCCCATTTTGTGAACAGCCCAATCCCTCGAAATGCTAAAGATACCGCTATAATACTTTATATATGAATAGTTGAAGTAGTGCTCTGTGACATTTACATGAGATATTACGTGAATACCGTCGGGGTGACACCTCAAATTTTGTGGGCACCCCAACCCCTGGAACTGATACATATACCGATATAACTCTTCACGCGTAAGCTAAAATATCTAACACTATGAGTTGAAGTCATGGTTAGTACTCGTGCTCCCCAAAACGAAGCTGAAGAACATTTGAAAGTCGACTTCAAATGTCGGAGATGCTATGTAAACACTGTCGGGATACCCCACCCCTCCCTTTTTGTGGATACCCCAACACCTCGTGGCTCGAACTGATATAGATAGACACATGTCGCTACAATACTTCACATACAGCTAAAATACTTGAAGTTGTCTTCTGTCACATTTTTATTCAAATTGTCGGAACATTTTCAACGCTGTAACGTTAATTGCTAGCGTTGGCCAAAAAAAGTAAAAATTCAATTTCACTGCATAAAGTTAAAATTGAGTGACATTTTAGTACTCGGTGTACGCCTCCCCCTCTACCCCTCGCTGTGTGATCTCAAATCCGTCTAAATTTGTATAAATTTGAAGTTTTGTTAGGATGCTCTAAAATCAGTGGTGCTTTCCTGTAGGAGCTGGGAAGAAAGCCGTTCCCCTTCATTTGTCTGACTGAAGACGCTGTTCCCCTACAATTTCAAAATCTGGAATGTGTTGATTTTCACTAATATTCAACGCAGGGAGAATTCTCTTGTTTTGCAAGCCGCACTTGGCCCATTTTAGTTACGTGTAACTAGTACAGCCTCGCCCAGACAACAGTCCCCACTTCTTTTGAAGAGTTTCCGGGAAAATTTTCTCTTAAGTGGACCCCTGACACCCTTCTATGAGAAAAGGACCGCCCCTCTCGAGATCTTTCCCAACGACATGTCCCGCGTCGGCCTTCAATGAGCGCCCGTTCGGAACGGGCGCTCAACGCGCAGCTATGGTCGACGCACAACGCCGGCCCTTCCCACACCTCTTAAGGGGTCGTCCAACCTAACTTTGGTCAATTTTTTGACATTTTTCCCAATGCCTCAGAAACAGATAAGAGAAGTAAGGAAAGGCAAATTATATATCAAAATAATGAGTAAAGTGCATAGAAAAGGTACATATATTTTTTTTCAGGAAAAAAAGTGAATTTTATGATTTTGAAGAAGATTAATTTGCAAATGGCATAAGTAACGAACCGGTAAAACCACAAAATAATCGGTAATTCGAAAGCCTTGTCCTCAATATAATGATAACATACTACAGACTCGGAGAAAGCATTTTTTTGACACACACTCTGGTGGGTTTTGACGTTTGAATGTAATAACATCAACACAAATTTTTGATGTTCCGGATGTGGCCATGTTTCAACGATGTTTTTCCGGTCATGTGATTACGATGTGGTTCTTGCAGAAATACTCAATTTGGGCAATCGTAAGAATGCAAGGACGTGATCACGCCCTTTATTTGTTCGAGACAATGTATGAGCGGATTTGCAAACAGGTGACAGCAAGTACTTGAGCTGTTAATGTCATAACTGCAAAATATGGTTCGAAATTCCCTCTCGTGTTTACAGGCCGTCTGAACTTTTTTGTTGACAAAAAATCTGAATTATTGCGCACTAGAAAGACAACATGAACCACTTGTAAAAAAAATAACCGAGTGTATAAAATCGGGACGATACACATAAAATAAGGCAATATTCATAACAAAGTAAGCAGAATGCTTCAGAAATCACTTTTTCACGAAGTATATTCCAAGTGACCTGGAACTATATTGAGTGTGTTAATTTCCCCCTGTCGCTGCGAAGTTATTTACGTCCTAGT
This sequence comes from Pictodentalium vernedei, assembly GCA_031216915.1. Lineage (NCBI taxonomy): Eukaryota > Metazoa > Mollusca > Scaphopoda > Dentaliida > Dentaliidae > Pictodentalium > Pictodentalium vernedei. The sequence goes on from CM062295.1 coordinate 155,328,891, forward strand.
AACCATGGAATTTGAAGACGGGTATGTTTGATGTCTGCAAAGGACCGATTGAAGATGGGTTGAAAATGATGCATTCGTGCTTTTAAATAAGGTGCGCTAGGACGATGCTGAGAATTTAGTTTTTTCTTCCAACCAACCATAGTAATACAAGCGTCGATCAGTGTTTTTTTTTTATCGTTTTACACTGACAAATGTGACAAATCTCCTTCACCGGAAACCATCCCCCAATTTGCATATCACAATAAACATAACCGCTGTCATGGAGTGTCAGCGTGGCTGTGTGGTCAAAACCGAAACGAATTATCGAATGCACGGTCAATATTAGCTGCAATTGGCTTTTAAATAAATGAAATACACGAAATATTCGCAATTTCTTCATTATTCATGCCGAGTTACTTTTTAATCAAACCACATGCATTCAGTTTCTTTTGTCGGCATCAAACTGATATTGTTTGTGGTAATTAAATAGTACGAGAAGGCGAAGGAAGCCAAATATTTTTACATCATCTATTATTTAATTCAAATTGATATTTTCTTTTATTTAACTGAAATTATGAACTGATAAGTTGGGTGTGTTGCGATTATTATGCCCCAGACCTGGAACTTAGTGGAAGTTGGAAAATCAAAGGTGCATCTAGGGCCGTGCAGTGGTGACCCCCTGTCCTCTTAATCTTAGTCTTACCCATTCATCATTGCATGTACCAACATTCCCCCTTGTATCTCAACCATTGTTACTCCAATTTGAAGGATATTTGGTTTTGTGATTGAGCATCATGGAGAAACAATGCCTGTGTAGCTGCTGTAGCATGTATTTCTTCCCACATTTTTTCAGAGTTGTACTTTTTCACTCTTTTGAGTTAGAAAATTTTGTTTATAACTAGTTGATTTGTTACAATTTGTTGCAGAGTGCCTGCTAATACCCTCAATTGTATTGCTGCAGAATTTTCTTGTGAAGATTTTGTTCCTATTACTTATCAAGCAACAACCTAATGAATATTCTGTATAAAGCCACCAATCTGATGTTTGACACTTTTATTGGAGCTGTTTTGAAGGCTTATGGAACTCAAAATGTTGATTATGGCAGGACTTTTCTATTCACCCATGAATCGATAAATTAAGTGTTATAGTTGGAAGTAAGAAGCATGAAAGGTCCAGAACTAAAACTCTAAAAAGAATGTTTTGCAATGTAACATGATTTTTGCAGATACACTTATTTGGAGGTTTACCTGTCTGATAGTGTTTGGAACATGTGTGGCCAGGATCTTCAAAAAAAAAAAGAGTTAAACTTTGAGAAAAAAGGCATATGCCTTGAGTGCCGGAGGTAGAGTCATACAAGGAAGAGAGCCCCCCCCCCCACCCCCCCCTCCTCCACCCCCAAAATTTTCTGTGTCAAATGGAGCTCACTTGTCATCTTTTGGGGATTGCTTTGTGTACTGCGTTCTTGAAAAAAATATGTGAGACCCTCTGGATGTGCCCTTCTGATCTCAATATGTCAGTAAGCCTCCTTGGGGAAAGTACATGCAATAATGGTTATGTAAGGTTGATTTGATGTGTTTTGAATAACAATGTACTTTTAAGTACATTAGATGGTTTATTGCAGTGACAGGTTACAGTTACCCTTATTTCTTCTCCAACAGATATCATGAGTGTATTGGTGTCCAAGAGTTAAACAAAGCTAATGTACTTATTGATAAACCAGACAAATTTAACAATTTAATCACTATCAAATTGATGCATGGGATAAAAGGGGTTACAGTGCAAGGGGTTTGTAAATATATTTATTCAACTACAATGTATGACTTTGCAGTGCATTCTACATAGGAGAATATCATATTTTCTTTCCAAACCATTACAGTAACACATACATCTTGATATTGGGAGACACTCTTTTGTCCTTCCATACTTCTTCTGCTGGACTCCTTCAAGTTGACCTTTGTTGAACTTCCCAAATCAAAACATAAACAAAAGAAAATGTCTGCCTTCAATCAGTGAGCACTCCACTTATAACATTTGGTCTCAATCTTCATTACTTTCATGAATTAGGAAAAGATTTCTTCGAGTATGTACTTAAATGTTTATAGAATACAGGTGTTATTTTATTTTGAGGTATTTTATTGTAAAAATTTTGTTCTCTTACTTATGCCATAGCAGACTTTCAGGTGGTGCTATTTACACATGGCAGCAGTTCCATGGCAAATTTCAGTTTCCACATGTTCTATGATTCATTCCAAGCATTTTGGTATATAATTTATTGGGGTTATTCATTTTGGGCCTTTTTTAGACTTGAAAGAAAATTACATGAAATTTGACCAAAGTTAGGTTGGACGTCCCCTTAAGTTGGGCAAGCATTCACTTTCCAAAATTAATAAAACACCACATATATCTTTCCTGTTGCTGTTGTGAAGAATAAAGATATAAATCAAAGGGTGCAAACTTATGACGTACGAACAGAATCGTAAATCAGTGAATTAAGCATGATGCTAAAATAATAGAGCATGATACCTGAATAATATAGCATGATGCTGAATTAATTCAGCATCATGCTATATTATTTAGGTGTCATGCTCTATTATTTTAGCATCATGCTTAATTCACTGATTTATGATCCTGTTCGTGCGTCATACAAACTGCATAAACTCGTTTACTGATACATTGGGTATGTTTCAGTGAGCTATTCCGGTTTACTTGGTTTATTGTGAGCATGCGTAGACACAAGGAATAAAAACCAGGTCGTTTCATTGAGCAGTTTATATTCTGGTTTATCATTCTGGATTAAACCAACTAAACCTCCTAGAGAGCAGGGTTATCTGGTTTATCATTGTATTCTTGACATGCGCAGTGGAACGCACATAAAAGTTCTACGCCTCGCACAACGACAATAAAAAAACATTCAATTTCGAGTGTTAAAAAAAGAAATAAACAGTGCAAGGTTCATGAAAAATGCTACAACTCAAGAGAGAGAAACTATAAAAAAAATTAATAACATTTATTTAGCCCATAAAAGCTGCATTTCAAAAATATTCGATTCTCAACTGAACGGGTGTTTTTCTCCCAGAAATAATTGTTACAACTTTCAGAAGATCCTTTTTGGCCATTTTATTTCCATGATAGCAGTCACGCAATTTTTGACACCATCACTGGAAAATTTCTGATGATGGCCTTTTTAACGATGGGTTTCTGAGATTGTTTAAAAATGAAAGCAGGGATATGTTTCCCACGTTTTGGATGTCCCCCTCCTAACAATACTTTCACGCGTCGCGTTTCCTAGCAACATCAAACAGGGATTTATGTGGAATAGTATTCGCATTAAACATATCGTTCTGTTGTGATTTCTACACCTAATTTAGGTTTACATGGAATAGTAAACTAAAATTCATTGAGCAGTTTATATTCTGGTTTATCATTCTGGATTAAACCATCTAAACCTCCTTGAGAGTGGGGCTATCTGGTTTATCATTCTATTCTTGACATGTGCAGTGAAACGCACATAAAAGTTCTGGACCTCGCTCAACAACAGTAAAAAATATTCTGATTTCGAGTGTCGAAAAAGAAACAAACAGTGCAAGATTCATGAAAAATGCTAAAATTAAAGAGAGAGAAACTATAAAACAGTTAATAACTTTTATTTAGCCCATAAAAGCGGCTTTTCAACAATATTCGATTCTCAACTGAAAGGCTGTTTTTCTCTCCGAAAAATTATTACAACTTTCAGAAGATCCTTATTGGCCATTTTATTCCATGAAAGCAGTTGCGCAATTTCTGACACCATCACTGGAAGGTTTCTTATGAGGGCCTTTTTAATGATGGTTTTCTAAGATTGTTTAAAAATAAAAGCAGGGATGGGTTTCCCACGCTTTGGATACCCCCTCATAACAATGCGTTCATGCTTCGCGGTTCCTAGCGACATCGATCAGAGGTTTACAGGGAATAGTATTCGCATTGAACGTACCGTTCAGTTGGGTTTATAAAACCACAGTTTATGTTTGCATGGAATAGAAAACCAGGTAAACCGGAATAGTTCACTGAAACATACCCGTTATGATCAATTTCACAGATGGCAGTGGAGTTGCATAATTTAGGATATGATGTAATTCACTAGTCTTCTGAAATGGCGTATACGCAATAAAAAAGCTTTTGTAAAGAATTACGAAGTAAGTCGATTGTAAAATCTGTTTTATGTAGGTATTACAGACAGGATAATAGGCCTACTCTTTGACTAATTACACGGATGGGTAGCAGTCGGGTGTGCGTACCGGTACTGAACGTGATAAGCATACTCAAGAAGAATAAATAAATGGCCCAGCAGTAGGCCTAGTAGCTTTTTTCAAACAGAAATTCGTCAGAGAAAGCATCGTAGAAGCCTCAGTATTAAAACACAAACTTATGCACTGTGAGACGGAAAGAGGTCGTCTGAAAAGATCAAAAGAACACGTGGAATTTCACTTCATCCTGCTTCATCTACTTTTATTAGCATGACCAAGAAGACTAACAAATGGCCCATAAGTGGTAGCTTTAAAACAGAACTTCGTCAGTGAGAGCATCGTATAAATCTCAACACACACACAGGTATGACAGTTGTGTTCTGTAAGACGGAAAGATCGAGGTCTGATAAGAACGCGTGCAATTTCCCCTTCATCGCTTTTACTTTGTTTTATAATGTTAATAAATCCGTTTAAAAAACATGAAGCATTAAAAATATTAAAAATGTGCGGTGGCCTTCGTCCGATAAATCGGATTTGCACGAATATTCATCAACGTAGAGTTAATTGTGATGTATCGATAAACTCAAATTATACATCGTGAAGTGCGATAGACACCGCCTTTGTCAATCTTTGTTCGAGTCATCCGTGCGTGCCAAACGAAAGCCTTTCTCTCCAATTTTAAAAATTATGATATGATAGGGTGACACATTCTCGACATCCTCATCGAAACTTTTTTCTTTTTCTTTTTTTTTGGGGGGGGGGTGGGTGGGGGTGGGGGTGTAGTAGGTTTCGTTGGTGGTGCTGTTGTGTCAAAGGGCTGTGTTTGTTGCTAAAGTAGTTGTTGGTGTAGTAGTATTTGTATTGTAGTGTTTGGTGAAATAGATGTTGGTTTAGTAGTTGTTGATGTAGTAGTTGTAGTGGTATGTGTTGTCGAGGTTGGTGTAGTAGATCTTAGTAAAGTAGTTGTTGATATAGTAGTGCTTAGTGTAGATGTGGTTGATGGTGTAGTAATTGTTGTAGTAATGGTAGTGTTAGTGTTGTACTGGTTGTTGTAATGGTTATAGTCGTTATGGCTGGTGTATCGGTTGTTGTAGTGGTTAGTGTAGTTGTTGGTACAGCAGTAGTTGGCGCAGTAGAGGTTAGTGCAGTGGCTGTTGCTTTAGTAGTTGGTGGTGTGGTTGTAGATGGTTAGTAGTTGTAGTGGTTGATGAAGTAATGGTTGGTGGAATAATTGCTGGTGTAATAGTTGTTGTGGTTAGTATTGTCGAGGTTCGTGCGGTAAAAGTTTGTGCTGGAGTTGTTGCTGTAGTAGTTGTTAGTGTAGTAAGGTTTCTTTTTATGGAAGTGGTGATTACTTGAGAAGTAAGTGGTTTGCGAAGTAGTTGCAGTGGTGGGCGTTTTCGATATTGGGGTGGTAGATGCTAGTGTAGTAGCGGTTGAAAGGGTAGTGTTTAGTGTTGCTGTAGTCAATGGTGTAGAAAAGGTTGGTGTTGTAGTTGTTTGTGGTGGAGTAATAGTTAGTGCAGTGCAGTGGTTGTTGGTTTTGGTTTTATAGTCGTTCGCGTAATAGTGGTTGATACAGTAGTGGATGGTGTAGTAGCTTTTATTCCCCCGAAAAAAATTCGGGGGGATCTAGCCGTGACGTCGTCCGTCTGTCCGTCTGTCCGTCCAGGCGTAGACGGAATTCGTGTCCGCTCCATAACTTCTTACAACCTTCAAGGATATTAATGATACTTGGTATTATTATTGCCCACAACCAGAGGGTGTGTCGCGAATAAGGTTGGAATGGCTATCAAGGCTTTTTTCGGGGGAATCAGCCACCCTTTGGTGGCCATCCTCTAGTTGGTATAGTAGTGGTTAGTGTACTAGTAGTGGTTGTTGGTGTCATTATTGGAATGGTTGATGTGGTAGTAGTTCGTGGTATAGTTGTTGGTACAGAAGTTATTGTCACAACAGTTGTACGCCCTATAGTGATCGCTCTGTCCGTGCGTCCGTCCGTGCGTCCGTCCGTCCATCCTTAACAAAATTTGTCCGGGCTGTAATCTTTCTCTCTTAATAGATAAGGTTTTGATATTTGACATGTGGGTATATTATCTCAAGACGATGTGTCGCGTACCAAGGTTGCCATGCTTTGACCTTGAACTTTGACCTCAAGGTCAAAGTATTCCGTTTTCTGGGTTCTTTTCTGACAAGTTCGTGTCCGGGCTGTAACGTTTTTCCCTTAATAGATAGGGTTTTGATATTTGGTATGTGGGTAGATTATCTCAAGACGATGTGTCGCGTACCACGGTTGCCGTGCTTTGGCCTTGAACTTTGACCTCAAGGTCAAATTATTCCGAATTCGGGGTTCTTTCCTGGCAAGTTCGTGTCCGGGCTGTAACTTGTTCGCCTTAATAGATAGGGTTTTAATATTTGGTATGTGGGTGGATTATCTCAAGACGACGTGTCGCGTACCAAGGTTGCCATGCTTTGACCTTGAAGTTTGACCTCAAGGTCAAATTATTCAGAATTTGGGGTTTTTTCTGACAAGTTCGTGTCCGGGAAGGGATTTTAATCAGATTTTACCTATTGCTTGAAATATTTTAGTATTACGGTTCACATCAGTTTATACCTAACATCGGTTAGTTGCTGCGGGGCCCGCAGAGGAGGATTCCATCTCCGTAATATCTATATTATAGTGGTTTGGCTTAGTACAAAGTAGTAGTGGTTGCTGAAGAATTGTATTGGTTGTTCTAGTTGTCTGTTCCAACAAACTTACAGCAACCCCAAACAATAAACACCAACAACACAACTGCTACAACACAAACAACTACTACTACAACAATCACTACTACAATAAAAACTACTCATCAGAACTATGACATTAACCATTACCCCACTAATGAGTACAACTCCAACACCAACCACTAGAACGTTGATACTAACAACTAAAGCACTAATCAGTACTGTACCAATAACTACTACAACTACACCAACAAGTTTACCTACAACCACTAAAACACCAACAACTACAACACCAACAATCGCAACTGTAACAGCAGTTATAAATACACCACCAACACTACTAAACCAACAACTATGATACCAACCACTACAACAGCAACAGCTACAACTACTGCACTAACAACGACTGTACCAACTACTGTGTCACAGACTACTACCACCCCGAACATTACAACACAGAGCACTCCAACTATGGCACCAACAACCAAAGCTACAACTACTATGCTAAAAACTACTACACCAACAACTATAAACCAACCACAACTTATCAACCACTACAGCAGCTGTACTATATCAACCACTACTAGAACACCCTCTATTATAATAACTATTACTTAACAAAAAATCAACTACCACACCAACTTTTACTGTACCATTGTTGGGGTTATTGACGTTGGTGTTTTTAGCGTTTTAGAGGTTGGTATTGTAGTTAAGGTTGTTGGTACATTTGTACTGGGTTTTTTAGCTCACCTTGACGTAGTCAAGCTGTGGAGCTTATCTAATCGCTCTCCGTCCGTAGTCCGTCCGTCGTCCGTCAACACTATGTTTCGGACTTCTCCTCCAAAACCGCTGGAACAATTCAAGTGAAAGTTTTTGTGAGTGGTGGCCCCGAAGGCGCATTGTTGTTCAACTCAGCATATGCCCAACCCCATAGGGAGGGGTGGGGGAAAATGCTCCAATTTTTTTTTAAATCGTCTTCTCATGAACCCGTCTGTCTGCACAATGACTTGATATTTGGTATGGCGCTTCCTTTTGAGACAAAGAATCAAAATCAAGTTTGTTCAAACGAAGTTCGTGAAGCAATACTTGGCTTTGTAATGGGAGGGTAAGATTTTTGGCCCCGCCCAAAATTTCTATTTTCTGAACTGATGGTCCGATTTGAACCAAATTTTGTTAGTGGAATAATTGGATCTTAAAATACCTGACTCATGCAAACAAACATTTTCCCGTGTCCCCGTGCAATATGAGGAAATTTCCTTAAAAATCTTCTTCAGATCCACCAATCAGAGTCCTTTCGTATTTGGTATATACAACATCTCTTGGGAAGTCAGATTCAAGTTTGTTCAAATCGGGCCCCTGGATTAATATTTCGGCTCCCTATGGCAGCCCAAATTTTAACATAGTGCAAAATGAGAAAATTTCTTTTAAAATCTTCTGCTCCAGATCCACCAGTTAGAATCTTTTCATATTTGGTATACAACATCTCTGGGGGGGGGGGGGGGATTCAAATTTGTTCAATTCCAGTGACTGGGTTAATATTTGGACTCCCCATGGGAGCCCGAATTTTAACTTAGTGCAATATGATGATTTTTTTTTTTTTAGAAATCTTCTTCAGCTCCGCCAGTCAGAATCCTGTCATATTTGGAATACATCTCTAGGAAGGTCAGATTCAAGTTTGTTCAAATTGGGTCCCTGGGTTAATATTACGGTTTCCTATGGCAGCCCAAATTTTAACTTAGTGCAATATGATGATTTTTTTTTTTAGAAATCTTCTTCAGCTCCGCCAGTCAGAATCCTGTCATATTTGGAATACATCTCTAGGGAGGTCAGATTCAAGTTTGTTCAAATCTGGTCCCTGGGTTAATATTACGGTTTCCTATGGCAGCCCAAATTTTAACTTAGTGCTATGTGAGGAATTTTTTTTTTAATCTTCTTCTTCAGATCCACCAGTCAGAATCCTTTCATATTTGGTATTCAACATCTCAAGTGAGTCAGATTCAAATGTGTTCAAATGAGGTCCTTGGGTTAATATCTGGGTTCCCTGTGGTAGCCTGAATTTTAACTTATGGCAATATAAGAAAATTTCTTTGAAAATCTGCTTCTTCGGGTCCACCAATCTGAATGGTTTCACATTTGGTATACAATATTTCTAAGGAGATCAAATTCAAGTTTGTTCAAATCGAGTGTCTGGGTGAATTTTAACTTAGTGAAATATGAGGGAATTTCTTCAAAAATCTCTTTCTTCATATTCAACAGTCAGAATCCTTTCATATTTGGTATACAACATCTCGGGGGGGGGGGGGTGGTGCAGATTCAAGTTTGTCCACATAGAGTGTCTGGGTTAATATTTCGGTCCCCCGTGGGAGCTCGAATTTTAACTTGGTGCAATATGAGGGAATTTCTTTAAAAATCTTCTTCAGATTCACCTGTCAGAATCCTTTCACATTTGCTGTACTACATCTCTATGGGTGGCAGATTCAAGTTTGTTCAAATCGGGTACCCGGTTTAATATTTGGGCTCCCTAAGGTAGCCCAAATTTTTACTTAGTGCAATATGAGGAAATTTCTTTAAAAATCTTCTTCGGGTCCACCAATCTGAATGGCTTCATAATTGGTATACAACAGCTCTAGGAGGAATCAGGATGCTTTCATATTTGCTGTACAATTCCTCGGGGGGGGGGGGGGGGGGGCGCGTGAGTCAGATTCAAGTTTGTTCAAATTGGGTCCCTGGGTTCATATTTGGGTTCTGTATGGTTGCCCAAAATTTTAACTTAGTGCAATATGAGGAAATGTCTTTAAAAATCTTCCTTCTTCAGATCTACAAGTCAGAGTCCTTTCGTATTTGGTATACAACGTCTCTCGGGAGGTCAGATTCAAGTTGGTTCAAATTTCAAATTGGGTCACTTGGTTAATATTTCGGCTCCCTATGGCAGCCCAACTCTTAACTTAGTGCTTTATGAAAAAAAAATCTTTAAAAATCTTCTTCAGGTCCACCAATCTGAATGGTTTCATATTTGGTATACAACATCTCCGGGGGGGGGGGGGGGGGGGGAGGTCAGATTCAGGTTTGTTCAATCTTCTTCAGATCCACCAGTCAGAATCCTTTCATATTTGGTACACAACATCTCGAGGGGGTTAAAATTCAAGTTTGTTCAATTCGAGTACCCGGGTTCATATTTGAGCTCCCTATGGGAGCCCGAATTTTAACTCAGTGCAATATGAGGAAATTTCTTTAAAAATCTTCTTCTTCAGATCCATCAGTCAGAATTCCTTCATATTTTGGTACACAACATCTCCAGTTCACAATTCAGAACTCTTTGTCGAATTTTATCAAAATTTGATATGCAGCATAAGTGGGAAACAGAAATTTGATTTATAAGAACAAAATTAACTCTAGCTATCGTGGAAATTGGGTCTCTGGGTTCAGATTTTAACTTAGTGCAACGTAAGGAAATTTCTTTAAAAATCTTCTTCTTCAGATCCACTAATCCAAATGGTTTCATATTTGGTATACAACATCTCTAGTTCACTACTCAGAACTCTAAGCCCGATTTTAACAAAATTTGATATGCAGCATAAGTGCGAAACAGATATTTGATTTATATGAAAAACATTAACCCTAGCTATCGTGGGACTCAATGTGTGCTAAAAATAGAAACACAATTCCAAGTTAATTTTATAAGGGGCCATGTGGCTGAAGAATTAGGAACTGTTTATTAAGTACCTCTAGGTGTGTAACTAAGATTAATACACATAGGTTGTATATCAAGGGGCTCCATAGGGAAGTTCCACTTTTTAAATTATGATTAACTGTAAAGCGCCATGGAACTTTTTTTAATATTGTGAGATGTTTGCGCTATATAAATGTATATTATTATTATTATTTTTAACTGAAGAAAAGGCATGATGCTTGGGCTATTTTAGTCACTACTGAGGGGCTCAAGGATTGAGAATGGATCCTATGGAGATTTAATGCTTAATGTAGATTCATTTGTGGCCTTGGTTTATATCGGGTTCTGTTCAAGGTTAACGTTTCATTCTCCGTGGGGCCTCATGTTTAGCACCCATTAGCTGCACCGATGTGATTGTCTGCATCATCCGGGCACGTTGGGAGTTACTCTGCATTGAGTCGTCAGCAAAGGGTGGCATCTGGCCCTTAGAGTTAAGCTTTTAGACAGAGGGGAGGGCTGCAGGCACAACAACGTGGGTTGGGTGGGTGGGTGGACTATCTCAGTGTGTCAAAAATGTGTTTTCGCCGTTCATGTAGTTTTTTCCTTATTCATATCTTTGACTAAGTTTGAGTCCCAAACAAGCGCAGAATGATATAGACCACTCTCATTGCCTAGTATAAAGCATTGTGAATAGCTTTCACCCTTATATTGATGTAAACTGACTAAATTCCACTTAAACTAGTATTGAGACAGGGGTGGGAATAAAATGCAGAACAGTTTTTTAATGTTTTGAAAATGCACGTGCAGGTGGTAATATCCTTAGGTTTTTTACCTTTTGTCTCACTAGGACCCAGCATCACATCCACAGAATGTTAAATAAACTAAAAAAACACCACCTCCAATGACTTAACCCTTTACCTAAAATGAAAGGCAGACGACACTTGCAAACAAAAGTCATGAATAACAATTTTTTTTTATTTTTGGTCTCAAAAACATAGGTTATGACCCCTCATTGGAACGAGCTCGGTGAGTTCGTTTCAAAGAGGGGTCATAACCTATGTTTTTGAGACCAAAAATGAAAAAATAATTTAAATTAATTGGCGATTTTTGCGAATAGCGCTGGCCGGTTTTGGCCGTTATAATGAGCAAAGGGTTAATCCGCTATGGTTCACTTGTAACATTGATCCCGTGTTGCTATCTCATGCGATATATCCTCAGTATTTGTACCATGTTTTTGTGCAAGGACACAGATGCTTTCTCGTGATCCATTATAGAGAACTCGGTGACATTTCATATTACAGATGGGAATAAACGGGGGAAAAAAAGAAATTCGAATAAGTCATTTCATCACGTAACAGAAAAAAAACCAACAAAACAAATAGAGTTCCCAATCGCCGAGGAGCATACAGACCATAAGCAACAAACCATGTACCAATATGTGTAAGTGTATGATTTATTTATTTATTTATTGATGTTTAAGGTCACATATTTATGCACAATGGCTAATCGTGACCGTGACAGTTTTACGGGTGGAGGAAGCCGGAGTACCCGGAGAGAACCACCGAGCAACGATGAGCAGCTGCAAGCTCCCCAACATCATAATTCCGCTCTGCAGCACAGGCAAGGTTAGATTGGTTGACGACATGCGGACTATCGACCAGCAGTACGCATTAGTACACGGCGTCATCGTGTCCCCAGGTGGGCAATGGAGATGAAGTGTCTTGCCCAAGGACACAACGCGGTTGCCGCAGGTGGGATTCGAACCGAGGACCTCTCGTCTTGCAGCCTGCTGAGCCACCGCGCTCCAGTGTAAGTGTATGATAAAAACTTGTGTATGGTCACACATTTCAACGTTTTCAAGAAAATGTGTGTTCATGTCTGGTACCTATCACCGCAAAAACAAAAAAGTGACATAAATAAAGATGGTCTGATCTTGTGGTCCCTGCTGTGGCCCAGCAGCCTGCAATGTCTCAAATATTCCTCAGAAGTGTCAGTCGATGTGATAACCAAAATAATATGTGAAAATAATTGGTGTGTATCTTTTTGTTCTTATATTCCAAATTCTGAAATCAGAGTGATCGATCAAGTTGGTGTAACCTACAACCAACATTCCATACAAAAGATTTAAGTGAATGGTCTCACGGTAAATGATGATCTAAGTGCACACACACACGTACAAGCTTAGATGATTATGCTTTGTATTAATTTGAGTCATACAAAACCACAACTGGGCAACTACCCTGAATATACCCCCATCCAATCGCACACCGCACAATATGGTATTATCCAAGCTGTGTTGGACAGACAAAAAATTAATTGACGTATGCGCCATAACTCATTACCGGAATGTGTGTGTGCACCATCTCTTGTGTGCCTGAAAGAGCATACCATACAGATCCAAACTTCTCTTTTGGTGGAATTGTAGTTTGAACTCTCGAAGAGATTCGGGGTACATTAGATTATCATCTGTCCACCCATTCTTCTATCCATTATTCCACCCACCTGACTGTGTAACTTCACCTAAAATACGTGGACCACCCATGTTTTATTTCGCAATATTCTTTGGACACGGCACTAGTGATTATCTTGGAAATTTCAACAATTTACGTACCACATGTCAGCATGCAACGCTAAGAGAGCTGGTTTCAGTTTCTTGGAGAGGTTGGAGGCCAATAATTAATGGGAAAAAGTTGCAGGTAGGGGTGGGTGGGTCTTAAAAAAAAGTTAGAAACAAAAAATACAAACGTTGTGCTTACATCCCCACCCCCTCCGTTCCTGTTTTACATGGTTAATTGCACGTTCTGTCGTCTTGTGACCCCATGCAGCTTCACAATTACAAGAGATATTGTTTTGGAGTGAAAACAACGTGTATGATTGTGCAATAACAATATCGTGATTAAATTCTAAACTCGGTGGACAATTGCGGTGTTGTCGTATTGTTAGAGGAATGGTCTTGGCTTCTTGTCGGCGACTATTTTTTGAGCTCATTAATTCAGTATTTTCATGACTGTATTGGTTGTTTCATTTGTCGTTGTAAAATTTCAAGCTCCGTTTTTTATCCTGTGGTCAACCTCGGCCTCCTTGTAGTAATTCATATGGTAACATGCGATCTGTACCTTTCTCTGATCTAGCCAGTTCATGAAGGTTTCGAGGGTTGGCCTTGGAACTATGAAGACCTCGTCCCATATGACGACAGGCGGAGCGTACTTTTGGCCCATCCTTCCTGGTGTCTAGTGGTTCAGCCCTCTCGATCGGAAGAAGTTGCGCACGGACATCGGAAGCATCTAGATGATGTGAATTGGCGTGATCTAAATTAATCTATTCCCTTTTGTCGGCTTGGCTTTTCTACTTAATTTTTAGTAATATCTGCCCAGCTTCCACCATTATACCTGATACCCGCTCTCCCCTCCTCTCCGTCTGCATTGGCATTGGCATTGGCATTGAAATACATAAAGTACGTTATAAACGAATACTCGAGGGTTTCTCGGTTACATTTATCGAGGAAGAAAGTCTTTTCCACTTGTGTGCTTCTGGCGAAAAAGGGCACGCGCTGCCCCTTTCCTCCCTTATGGCAACTGGGGCAGCTGCCCCCTGGTTTCGGCACCCTTGAAGCTGTGGAAGGTCTGGGCCTTGACCCTACCCTTTGTTTCTTTCCAGAGATGGTGAGTCGGTGAAGTGACCCAAAACAGCTTGATTGTCCTGCCCGTTTTCCCGCTGTACCGGCATACCCCGAGGTTGGAACATGATGATGGGTTAGATGGCAGTTTCGAGAAGCTGAAGAATCTGAGACATCTTTTTGCAGGCGCCAATACACTGGCTTGGGGTGATATGTGGCGTAGTCTTGTGGTATGTAGAGAGTATCCCTTTTTGAGCTTGAGCAGCAGGTGACTGGTACCCGGCCCATTGTAGGCATCCTACACAAGGGTCCTCGTCGTCACAATCGCAGGTCTTTTAGGGCACCATAGGCTTGGACATCAGCCAGTTTGTGCACGATGTCTTCTTGTCGTATATGTTGTTATGTTATCCAGGATAAGTTCACTTTGTACATCTTTATGTGTAATGCTTTCAAATTCCAACAAACTCATCCCCCAGGTCTAAGGCGTGAATCTTTCGCCACATGCTTTATCTTCATACTCTATCTGATGCCCTTTTCACATCCAGATTAATTTGTTTTAGCTTTCGCGGAATCTATCATTTGAGACAGCGTGAAAAGATCGGCAGTGACTCTCCTTCCCTTCCCGAAGCCATTCTGTATCTCTCCCAGAAACCCCTTCTCTTCAATCACATCCTTCAATCTCCCATACAGGGCTTGACCTGAAACTTTTCCAATGTTGCTACTGACAGAGATCCCCCGATAATTATCCAATACGTCATTTTACCCCTTTCTGTGTATAAATGTAACCATGCTTTCCTTCCACTCCTTTGGAACCTCTTGTTTTTCTATGGCTAAATTGAATAGGGACTTTAGACTTTTTACAGAGTTCCTCTCCCCATTTTTTAGGAACTCGTTAGGAATTTCATCCATCCCTCCCGCTTTTCGCTCCTTAATTTTGAGACAGCTTTGGTAAGCTTTTATTTCGTTGCACACGAAGTTCGATAAATTCTCCTCGACCTCACTGTTGCACTTCGGTGGGTTCTCCATACCCCATCGCTGATCGTTTACATTTTCTTAGTGCTTGATTAGTTCTGATGCGAATTGGTCTTGGTCGTCTGTATTTCTGCCCTCTGCTCTAACACTCCGTGAATTAGTATCCTTTGTTTCTTTTATTCACCATTTCCAAAATATGTTCGAACTCGACCCCACCCCCACCCTGTCATTCTTATCGTCCTAATACTATTGCCGTTTCGCACTCTCCGGCTATTGTCTTTAATCTTCTTTACTTTATTTCATGCCTGTTGATATTCTTCTTTTGCTACCCTGACCCCCCCCCCCCCCCCCCCCCCCCACCGAGTTTTATACTCCTCTTGTGTGTATGGACTTTTTCAATTCGTCATTCACTCTGTACCCAAGTTCCTGTATTGTCACCCAAATGGCAGAAGATCCCGGTCGGCGGAGAGTAGCGTTCCTTTGGAAACGGGCTGAGAGGCATTATAGAGGTCGGGGGGGGGGGGGGGGGGGCATTTGGAGTAAAAATACGCTCACTCTCTCTGCAATGTGCACACACTGTGACACAAACACGTGGTACATAGACGTGCGGCAAAAAATTGCGCTGAAGCAGAGCCAGGTCTAAAAAGGCACTGAAAATGGAGTGTAGTATATCATATACTAGAGCTTTGACCTTATAGGTCACGTGACCAGTGATCTCAGGTAGGTTGATATGGTAACACGCGTGCGTGAGTGGCCAAGTTGGGACCCCAGTGTCATGATAAAGCAAACAACAACAAACACGACATAAAAAATGATTAAACCGGAGGAGGCACTTTTCCTCTTTTTGCGAAGTGGCTTTGTCCATGATGAGTTTTTTTCCGAAAGGGGACTCGGAGGTGGTGGGGGAGGGGGGGGGGATATCTTTAAGTCATGAAACAACTTCTATATAATCCATGTCATATGCTGGGGGAGCATTGAGTTCAAATATCAAATAGAGGTCAAGGTAAATGTAGATAATGGTGGGGGATAACTGGAAGAAATGGTGATGAGGGTCAAATGTATAAAATAAGAATAATGGAGACCCTGGAACACCTTCTCTTAGAATGTCCAAAATATCGTTCTAGTAGAATAAGAACTACTGGGAGGATAATGAGCAAATGGGTGGGAGGGTATGTGGTTATTGGGCGACAAGTGATATGGTTTGTTTGCTATTTCTGAAATTGTGGAGGTGGAAATACCGGATATAATTAAACAGATCGTTTCTAGATGTTGTGGTGTTAGGGGCAGTAAGGGAAGCAAAAAGGTATTGGGGCCTTTTCATCTTGGAATCACGACGAATCAGTGGTATTGTTATTATAACAGGGACTTTTTCGAGTTTACACCAACGAAGTTCCTCTTCGCGTCATTATAGTGCGTCTTCCTGCGGTCCTCCTCCGGAATTACCCATAATTACTCCGAATTACCTGTTTTATGTCGTATTTTTCACTCTTTACTTATTATTTTAAATTTTTAATCACAGAACTTTTAAAAACTGTTCTCATAATGTACCAAGCGATGTTTTATGTTGCCATTCTCATTATCATTCACCCAACTACGAACTGATTTGTGATGTCAGAATCCACTGGCTCACTGCATCAACATGCCGTTGGCCATAAGCATCGCCCAACTGGCTTATTGTCACTGTCTCTGTGTTTAGTTCTGTGTTTGTTATAAAAAAAACCACATTGGTGGGTTTTACGAGTAACTCATTAACTCTGAAACATTTCATTGTAGGTTGCTGTGAAAACAAAGTCGGGGAAATCTTTTCTCTGTTTGAACAGATCTGTGTCGGCAAACCTTTCAATATACTGTAAAAAGTTTCTTTATGTATCGGGAAAGCACCAATTTGAGATCCGCCTGAATGGTGCATCAGACTGAGATTGTCGTCTTTCTTGGTAGCGTTTATCTGGTGGGCTATCTCTCCAGAGAGCGTTCATTTGACAACGTCTATGCGAATAATATTGAGAGTTTTTGTCAGAAACAAGTATTTTTCTTTTGAACTTACAAAGTTATGGATTTCTATCTTGGAAATTAAATTTGTATGAGTACTATTTTTTGAAGAACAGTTTTCCATTTCCACTTTTCATTATTATTTTCAGGGCATATAGCTATGTTTACACATCTCCTAAATGGATTTTGGACAGTCAGACTTATAAGTCCGTCGTCACCAATGGGAATGGTCGATATGTACCACGGTCGATATAAACCACGGTCGAAATGTACCAACCGTCGGTCGATATTTACCATGAAGAAAGTCGATATGTACCACCTAAAAGGTTGATATGTACCACTTGAAAGTCGATATGTACCACTTGAAAGTTGATATGTACCATTAATGGAATCGACCCAAAATTTGTAATGTAATTACTCTTTGTGATACAAAACACATCAAGAATTATTTTACAGACTTTGGGTCATAGTTTGTATTATTCACGTTTCGGAGGGCCGGGAGAGTGAGATGTCGGGATTAGAATTTTCATCAAACACAACTAAACTAATGTTTTTATTTTTTATTTAATATATTTCAATAGAAATATGAACAATAAATAGTAGTAGAAAATGAAATGTCGCTTGCGGCGCCCACCTATTTCCATAAAGGAAACCCAACAGTCTTACTTGTTGTCGATGCTATTAATCCTACAAGATATTTTTAAAATAAATAGCACTGTTAAGCTCATTAATCAGAAAATGAAACTTTACTTGACAACAAGTGTCAAAAATGAAGTAACACAAGAAAACATACAAGTATTAATTTATCAATTTGCTTTTAGGGGTGATTGAAAAAATGAGTGACTATGATTTATCTACAAAAATACTTACTTATTTTGTAACTAGTTATTAAATCTTTATTGAAACATTTATTGAAACGCTGGTTGCGTAAAGTAATTCTTGTTATTTTGTAATTATTTATTAAAACGCACCAAGTGATGCGTTTTAATAAATAATTATAAAATATCAGGAATTACATGAAATAAAACTTGCACATGAGATAGAGAGAGGACGAAAATAAAAGAAGGACGACTGACTTAATTTGCATACAGAATTATCCATTTTTGAACTGAAATTCCCCGAATTGGATGGTTTCGCGCGTCGAAGGTGCGCAGGAACGGTTTGGGGAGCAAGTCCCTTTCGACCCTCTCTAACAGTTTAGCGTCGCTTATGGCGTTTGCTTTTCTTTTTGGGTGGAGGTGGCAGGGAAGGAGAGACTGTAGTTGTTGTTGGTGGTGTAGTTGGACTGTTGATGATGGAGGACTGACTATAGTGGAATGGTCTAGTCCTGGCTGCTTCGGGAGTGCAGGCTGCTTCAGGAGTGCTGTGGCTGGCGCGCTGTTCCAGGAGTGCTATCGCGTTCTTGGTGCGTTCAGCTGATTCTTTCTTTGTTTCTCTGATTTCATCCCGTACTTGCTGTAACAGTATCCATGCCTGATCCTGATCCGGAAGGAGGGTTGAGACTGAAGAGGGAGACTTCAGAGAGCCCGTTCCCATTTCCGTCTCCGACTCGCTGGTGACATCGCCATCCTCCAGGTTGCCCCTCAGATGAGAGGTAGATGGGGAGAGGATAGGAGTTACAGGAGTTGGATGGGGGAAATAGTAGTGGCCTCCTCCGTCTTCTCTTCCGCCTTCTCTTCCTTCTTCCTTTTCAGGAACGATTCCAGCCGCCGGGCATCCGGCGCCTGGTGGATGGGCCTTTTCTTCTTCTTGTTCTTCTTTTCAGGGCCAGGTCCAGGCTTCTTCGGGTGAGGACCAGTGTGAGAGGGGTTCCTCTTACCAAAGGTGCTACCTCTCCCCGAAGACGAAGAAGGTGTGGTGGTGTTGTTCTCTTCTGAGTCAAACTCCAGCGTCAGGTGGACACTCTTGCCTCTTGTTTGGAGAGTCCAGTCGGGAGGGCAAGAGACGCCCAGAGCTGACAAAGCTTTCTGTAGGTTGGTTGGTAAATCCAAAGCAGCCATCGTGAATGCTTTGTGATTGTTCAGGTGGTGTTCACATTCTGTGCTGAAATTCCGAAGAATGAAAGGTTTCGGCCCGCCGCAGGCGCGCAGGGACGATGTGGGATTTACAAAGCCCTTGCGACCCGGTTAACCTTATTTTATTTTCCTTGGATCACACAGGCCTAGCTTTCCTATTGCCTCAAATGGGGTCTGGGGGGGGGGGGGGGGGGATGCACTCGGTTAGAATTCCCGACAGTTTACGTTGGAGTGATATATTTTCAATAATAATAATAACACTTTGGCCAGCCGCTGTTTTGTCGCGGTTCTCGGACGAGAAGGCCATGGTTACCCCTGGACTCCCAACTGCCTCCCTATTCCCACGTTTCTCCTCTCCTCCCAACACTCGGAGACGAACTGCTTGATGACATCCCTTGCCCCATTCTTCCCAATCTCACCGATTAGCATATCAACCCTCTCCTTTGAGTCTCCCCCTAACCACATGTCCTTCATTCTCCCATCCCACTTCCCCATTATACTCCCAGTGAATCTCATTCTTTTATACTGATACTTTGGGCATTCTAGAAGAAAGTGTCCCAGGGTCTCCACCACGCCCAAGTTACACATCTGGCACTCCTTTTCACTGTTTTCCCAATTTTTCCCCTCAGCTCCAAGGACCGCGACCTCAGCGCGACCAAAGGTACTATCCAGGTACTCTTCAAAACCAGGTTTCTCTTTATCACGCAGGCCACCCAAAGATCTCTTTGATTTGACCCCCTCTCGCCAATTACGGCTACAATCCTCCATGACCCTTTCTCTGACGCTCTTTTTGCCCTGGTTTGCCCCAACGTCAAGGTCCGAGATCTCCAATGAGTAGTTTTCTACTAGCTCCCTCACTTGGACCATCCACCCCGTCTTGATATTTGAGTTAGAAGTTCTCAGGAACATTACTTTACACCATCGGCTATCGGGGAGATTTACCAAATAATTAAGATAACCGAGTTTCAATAGGTCTATCCTGTCCTTGATCCTCATCCACCCAAGCTCACCCCTGATCGCTTCTAGCACTGCGGCATTACTCGTGCCTGTTATCGTTCTGCAGGATTTCCAAGCTCTTTACGGCTGTGTTGTTTAGGGGTACAACTTCCGTACCGTATGTTATACTTGGCAGACCCACCATTTCCCAAATAGTTTTCCCCACGAAAACCTTATTGAGACTGTTTCTCCCTATAAGTTTCATTTGGTTAAGGATTCGCTTCCCCTTCAGAATCAATTTATTTGTGTGGTTTCGGTAGATGCCTCTTCCTGTGATGTTTATATTTACCCCCAAATACTCGTAATCGCTAGTCTCTCCTACACTAAGAAGTCTACTGCTACCTTCCGGAATGCAGAACTCCCCCACTCTCCACCTTCGAGTGGGGTCCACTTTGCGGCCCACGGGTATAACTTTGCTCTTGCTTTCATTAAGTTCGAGTCTCCACTTGCTCCCATATTTCCCAACAACTCCCAGCATCTTCGCTAGCCCCTCTTCGCTTTCTGACACTAGCACCATATCGTCTGCAAAAAATAGCCCTGGGATCTTCAAGTCACCAACTGCAACCCCCTCGTCGCTATGCAGGAGTTCATCTCCTAAACCTTTGATGTACAATGCAAAAAGAATTGGCGAAAGGATACACCCCTGTTTTAGGCCTATCTCCATAGGCACACGTTTTGTTGTAATGTTTCCCAGGCTAAGTTCACTCTGTACATCTTTATATAATGCTTTCACAATCCCAACAAACTCGCCCCCCCCCCCCCCAAGCCCAGAGCCTCCAGCTTGAGCCACATACCCTCCCTCCATACTCTATCATATACCTTTTTAACATCCAAAAAGGCCATGAACATCTTTTTCTTTTTTGCTTTCGCGGATTCTATCATTTGGGATAGCGTGAAAAGATGGTCAGTGACTCTCCTTCCCTTCCTGAAGCCATTCTGGATTTCTCCCGAAAAACCCTTCTCTTCGATCACCTCCTCTAATCTCCCATACAGGACTTTACAAAAGACTTTTCCAATGTTGCTGCTGACAGAGATCCCTCGATAGTTATCCAAGACGTCTTTTTCCCCTTTTTGTGAATAAATGTCACTTTGCTTTCCCTCCACTCCTTTGGGACCTCTTGTTTTTCTATGGCTAAATTGAATAGGGCAGTTAGGCTTTCCAAGAGTTCCTCTCCCCCTTTTTTGATAAACTCGTTAGGAATTTCGTCCACCCCTCCCGCTTTTCCATTCCTTAATTTCGAGATCACCCTTCGCACCTCCTCAGTTTTGATTTCGCTGCACACGAAGTTCGATAGATTTTCCTCGACCTGTTTCGGACACTCTGGTGGGTTCCCCATGACCCATCGCTTATCGTTTACCTTTTCCCAGTACTCAGTCCCTCAACGCCATTAGGACTATTAGAAAGTCGGCTCTATTCGGTTCCAGCTTGGCGATGGTAGAGGTTTGAGTCCCACCATGGTGGCGAGCCAGAATATAATGTTGTGCGATGGCAAATTTAAGGGAAGAAGAGAAAAGAAAACCAAACAGCAACGCCGGTTTGGTAGCGGCCCCGGTATATGACCATAGCGGTTACAAAAAATGAGTGGAGAAAGCTCCAACAGTTTAGTTTGAAAAACCGGGAGTCATCCATCAAGCCTTCTGGGAGATAGGATGCCGTATGTGGCAACCACTTTTGTTATACCGCCCACTTTTGTTATACCTCACCCGTTTTGTAACAGTGATCGCCCATTTTTGTTATACCTCACCAGTTTTGTAATAGAACGCCAGCTTTTGCTATAGTTCGAGGTCACCATTTTTGTTATAGAAATCGCCCATTTTTGTTATAAAAAAACAGCTAACCACTTTTGTTATATAAATCGCCAGCTTTTGTAATACTTGAAATTAGAACTATAACGCTAATGTTTCGATGCCCATTCGGGGTTAATGAAGAATCGTGGCAGATTGTGGGGTCGGAGGAATAATAGCTTGTGTTTTCTAAATTAGATGGTCGAGTCGAGAAACAAAAAAACACATCCCTGTTAGTATATGGGGCATTCGGGCGGCGAAGCGCACCTGAAGTGACTTCACTTCACAGACATTGGCGGCAGGTTTGTTGTTTTCACGAATGGATTAGAATGGAATGAGAATTTCCGATTCAACATTTTTTGAGTGGAGTCTTGATGCAGGGTTCATACAGGGTCTTGAAAATTTCTTGAATTTCACTTTTGTATTAAAAAGTCATTGACTCTGCTTTTTAGCCGTGAAAAGCTCTTGAAAATTGGCCAACAGCCTTGCATAGCTCTTGAATTTCCCAAACATATCAGCGGACTAAGTAATTCATACAGTTTATATTCCTGTTCACAAGAAATGGGCAAAAAAATAAATCCACCCTTGACACAGTGTCTTCAAGCTTTCCAGAAAATTGTCAAGTGTTGAGTTTTTAGGATTAATACTCACTTCTGCTTCTTCTACAAATTATCTCCACTTTGTACCACAAGTATCACTCTTTTTCTAACGGTACGAACATGCATAAATTGCTACGTTCATCGAAATATTGGGTGTAGAAGAGTCCTTGAAAAAAATTACAAGAGTCCTGGGAAAGTCCTTGAATAGGCCTTGAATTTGAGGTGGCCTTACCTGTTTGAACCATGTGATGGTCAGTGCCGCTTTTGACACTTTGAAGCACGTAGACCTATTTTCGTTCTTATCTTCATCGCACACACTGTGTCTCTTTCGGTTTTCCTTTGCATTTTTATGCAGAGAGATGCACTTATGTTCACAGTATTGGTCTCGAGTTTGAATTGATTGTCTGGAAACAGAGAGTGACACAATTCGTACAGACTAAAAGTTCCTATACTACGTTGAATTCAAGAAGAGCAGGTTTTGAAGGTTCTGCTCTGAGATCAACCGTATAATATTTCCTATTGAGCTAAAGATAGTCTTACACTGAAATCAGTTGGATTGGGAATTAATGCAAATCAACTGGGCTGAGAAAATATGAACCCAATTGGGTGCATGTTAACCCATCCAAGTAAATGTGTGTTGATTGTCAAGCAACTGATTTTAGAGTGCGTTAATATATGTTGTTGAAGTATATGGTGTGATTTTTAACCCCTATTTGCGAGATCCCTCCCGGACCCCATTGTGACGTCATAGTTTTTTTTTAAATAGCAACAATGTGACGTCATACGGAATCCCGCGGGCGCGGTCAACTTGAGATGTCATCACCATGGTGATACGTGGGTTACTGCGCATGTGCAGCGCGAGTTGTTAGGGTGATACGTGTTTCCATCGTCCATGTTGTTTATAGAAAGCCGCCATCTTGGTTTCTATGGTGGCACGTTGTTGCTAAGCAACCCAAAGGCTAGTACTACAGTAGAGTGTGTTCTTGGGGCTTGTTCGATCCAACGGGAGTATGTCTAATTACCCAAGTGGACCCGAGACTGACTGGAAATCGCTCAAGTTCTTCGTTTTAGTGCCCATTCCATCTATTCTAAGTAAATCTAACACATGTATCTGATTGGCACGTAGTGCCATGGTCCCGTCTCTTTGTTCTGGAGTTTACTCCGGTAGTGCAGAAGAGACTATGCAATAGAAACGAGGCTGTATTGTGTTACTATTTGTATCTTTCACTACCAGAACTTATTCCGTCTTCTCTGCTCTATCTTTTGAATTGACCAATCAAAATGCTTCAGTTTCTTTAGCCGCCCCCCCCCCTCCTGTTTCTATCGAATTGACTAATCAGATTGCTTAATTCGATTCTGCCCGATCCACCCACGGTCAGTCCTTACGGAGTTATCTCCTTTGACTGCACACACGACTCTAACCGGCACATAGAAGTGCGTCTATGTGACGTATGAGATTTCCATTTTCGTATACGTCACATATCAGCACATAAATGTGCTCCTTTGTGAATTGTGACACACGTGAAATACGCCTTTACATACGTCACATGGACTTATTTAAGAAATTGTGGACACTGTGGACGACCACTATCTGCCGATGATTGAGGATCACTGCAGACCATTATTCGTGGATCACCATTGGAAAACAGAGGACTTGTGCGATTTTCAGTCATTGTTTAGGGGTACAGTATGATTGCATCAGTATTTTTATTTGAATCGAGTGCTCTTCGTATTTAGCAATAGAAGAGGGCGCGCACACTGTCTTCTGGAAGTTGTATTTATTATTTTTTTTACCAAAGCTTTACTATTGGTATATCACTTCACATAACATCATTGACTGAGGGATAAACTAATTGGCATTGCTGCCGGTAACCCAAGGTAAGTAGTATATAAAGCGTAGGAAGGCTTCCATTTGCCGGACCTAGGAAGTGACGTCACGTTACACTCACAATGCATCACGCTGTTACGTCACTTCTCCTTCCCATTTCCCTCCTGCAAAAGAGGCCTAAAATGCGAGCTATACTCTTTCGGCTTAATCAAACACGCTATTCCACTTTAAGACAGTGAAGTCTCTGCTTTACATGGCGGAATGTCTTGTGATTATAACACCATCTTTTCTTGTTATAAAGTTTTTTTCTCGTTATAACCACTTTCTATCTCAAGATAATAAGATGTTTGCTCATTATAAAAGGATGCTTTCTCCTTATGCCAAGATACGATTTCTACTATCTCGAGTTAATATCTCATTATAACGAGGTACTATCTCGAAATGAGGAAAAATGGTTAAAAACCATATTGACCCTGAATAGGACAGAAAAACCAGTTTTATTTTCTGCTATAGTTTTAAAAAAAAAATTAACTTATCGTAAACATCTAATTTAAAAAAAAATTCGAAAGTCAATGATCCCCATTGTATAAAAAATTGAGATGATTCAAAGTGAAAAACAAAAATTACAATGCCCTCATTACTTTTGAAATCTGGACGCACCAATATGTGAAACGGGGTTCGTGGATTAAATGTATTGATAAAGAGATCTAGTAAATGAAAGATGATTTGTGAGGAAACACCCATGTGGCAATAAACTTTAACACTTTTCAATATGTTGCAAAAATGCAATTATTGACTGACCTAGAAATCCCAGAACATACAATCTGTGAATTTATTCATATATCTTGCAATATTTTGAAGGACAAGCGAATGATCTCATATCGCAGAACATTAAGGGTGTCAGGTGAGTTGTCTTGATAGCTTACATCAAGGATTGTTTTGCGACTCAATCATCAAGGTAATGTGTGGTGTATGGTCACACAGAGAAGGTATTTCGGGAGGGGGAGGGGGCATGTGTTTTTGTCGACTAATTTGGTTATGAAGGTAGCCACCTTGGGCCTGGACTAGACGTCGGATTTTTGTCGCGTCGAATTCATTTATTTGCAATTATTTGAATTCGACCCGACAAAAATCCGACGTATAATCCAAGCATTTGGGTTGCAGTTTTACACACAGCTAGACTTTGACAATTGTTTTCAGAAAATTAGTTGAGAAGGTCTTTTAGCGTTCGACTCGTACGTCGAACTTTGGAAGACTAATAAACGTTAAACGGGAACGTTCGTGCAACTCAGAAAGAACAATATCTATCCTTCTACTCTAACGTGACAGGGCCTTGTAACGAAAATAGGCCACTCAAACACGTGTATTTCTGTTGCCGCTATGAATACTCCAAAACACTACGTGTCGCCGCGATGATTCCTTCACGAGATAGCTATCTAGTACTAGCTAGTACTAACTGATTTCACCCCGGCAACGCACTGCGGAGCAATGGGACACATAACAATAACACACCTTTGGACCTGAGACTGGGGGTGGGGGGGGGGGGGGGTGAGGGGTGGCGAGGTAAAGGCGGTTCTTGTAAAAATTCGCCCACTTTAGCACTTAAGAAACGTAATTTGTATAAACCGTTTTATCTAATTCACGATAACAGTGATATAGCTTGGTCATATCAATCCTCATTTAGGGGAACCCGGAACAGACTTTGGGTCATTCTTGGGTTCATTTGGGTAATTCTGTGTATTTCCATTGGGTCGAATGCTCTTTTGTTTCTTACTGAAAGCCTATATATAGGGGCTGGGGTACTCAGAATACGCGGAATGTTGACTTAAAAGACAAATTGAGCGATTTCCTGTCAATGTCGGGTTTATTTGGGTAATTAGTAATACTCCTGTTGGTTTGAACACACCCGTAGAACATGCTCCTATTGTGGTATTATGATTTGGGTTACTTAGCAATAATGTGTCACCATAATAACCAAGATGGCGGCCTCCTATAAACAAAATTGGCAACACGCGTCACCCTAACAGCACGCGCTGCGCATGCGCAGTAACACCACGTATTACCATGATGATGACGTCACAGGATGACCGCTTACGTACGCTACCACGACAACCACGACAAACACTTGACACCCATAATGCACCACTGGATGACGTCAATTCCGGAGTCCCCCAAATGAGGGTTGATGTGACCGAGCTATACTACTGATGACAGTCAACTGATAAATTGCAAAAACTGCCTTATTATAATCTGTATATACAGATTAGTTGTCGGGCATTTGGGCTTTATGTTGCTTCCTGACGGACGGACGGAGGGATGGACAGATGGACGGACGGACGGAGAACGGATGTACTTGTGAGGAGATTTCAGTGTTAAGTAGGGTAAAATTCCGCACCTGCGACCGTTTTTGCACCTCAAAGGTGGGTGTTTTGAGGGGCCACTCCTCAGAAGAGGGAACTGGATCAGTGGTTAAATCACCGGTTTGCACAAGTAACGTCTGTACGCACAACTTGTTCACACACGTACATCTGAAGGACAGACAGACAGACAGACAGACAGACGGACTGACAGACAGACAGACAAGCGTGTGGTCAGGCGGGTGGGAGGATGGGAGGGCTTCAGGTGGGCTTCCGGGTGATCATCGGGCAGGCAAGCAAGGAGACAGGCAGGCAGGCAGGCAGGCAGGCAGACAGGCAGGCAAGCAGGCAAGCGGACAGGCCGGCCGGTCAGCAGGCAGACAGCAGGCAAGCAGGCAAGCATGCAGGCCATCGAATAAAAACGAATTTGTGTTTCCCTTTTCCTCACATGTACGTTTCAAATACACCCCAACTCCAACCAAAATCACTTTCATCAAACACACGTCAGAATAGGGGCGAATGCAAGTTTTGATTTCATGTATTATAAAAGCTGGCGATTTATATAACAAAAGTGGCTAGCTGTTTTTTTATAACAAAAATGGGCGATTTCTATAACAAAAATGGTGACCTCAAACTATAACAAAAGCTGGCGTTCTATAACAAAACTGGTAAGATATAACAAAAATGGGCGATCGCTATTACAAAACTGGTGAGGTATAACAAAAGTGGGCGGTATAACAAAAGTGGTTGCAACAGCCGTATGTGATTATGAGGTATCTGGTTATCCTTCGGGAATTCCAAATTACCTCCCCTCCCCACACCGAAAAAAAAAAAAAAAAAAAAAAAAAAAAAATCTCTCACAGACGCACACCCTCAAGCCCTTAAAAGGGCTGTTAAATCTTTATTCAAATGTTTATTTATATAGAATGTACTCTCGTCCCCAGCCAGACAAGCTTGTTTCAATCCTTGCCTGGTGTTTGGTGGTTTCTTGTGTATGTTGCTGAAAGGTAGGTTGCACCAATTCCTCCTACACTTTGTTTACCATTTCCATGCGTCTTCTTGATAAGAGTGTTGCAAGAAAATTTGAGAATGTTCAATTAGAAAAGTTATAGGTATAGAGAAAGATAGGTATCCGCTATTGTATATTGTGACTGTTGTGTGATTGTTGCTATGGATGAGGTAAGGGGTGTGTTTCTTCGGAGCCCACTCCCCACACGCAGAGTTGCGAGGCAATCCTCACAGACTCAATCCTAAAGATCTCAATGAGTGGCGAGGTAATTCTCACTGACTCCAGAGAGTTTAATTCTATTGAGTAATTTTAATTTACTGTGGCTTATTTTGTTTTTCTGTTAAGGGTTCGGTGTTCGTTCAGCTTTACCATTGATTCAGTGTCCTGGAGTATGTGGAGAGTTTTGTTATATAGATCTTATTAAACGCATTTCAATCGCGCTTCAGCAGAGTTGCGAGGCAGTCCTCACAGACTCTATCTTAAAGTTCTCAATGAGTAGCGAGGCAATCCTCACCGACTCCACGTAATTTAGTTATATTGTATAACTTTTTTTTTTATTTTCTGGAAACTTATTTTGTTTTTCTGTTAAGGGATCGGTGCTCGTTCAGCTCAACCATTAATTCACTATCTTGGAGTCTGTTGAGGGTTTTGTTTTGTAGGTCTTTTAATCGCGTATCAATAGTTTCTATTTTTGCTAGCTCGTGAAGTTCTTTTATCGGTGTCCATTTGGGTTTGCATAGTACCACACGCGGGGCATAATTTTGAACCCTCTGTAGCTTCTGAATGTTGGTTTTGCTCAGGTCACTTGTTATTATGGCACCGTATTCTAGTACCGGACCTATAAATGTTTTGTAGACCTTGAGAAGCACATCTTTGTTTGCTCCCCAATTTCTACCTCTGATCATCTTCAGAAAATTGATACGTTTAGTAGCTCTAACTGTAATGGAGTTTGCGTGACTGTTTGGACTGAGATTGCTATCAAGGATAAATCCCAAAAATTGGCCTCTTTGTTTGCTTCTAATTTGTGATCGTGTAACTGGAGATCGATACTGGGGACTGTTTTTTTTTTCTTTGCTTCTTGAAGAACGTAACTTTTCGTGTTTTGGCGGCATTGAGTTTGATGCGCCACAGGGCGCACCAGCTCTCAAGATCGCGAAGGTATCCTGTAGACGATTTTTAATTATGTTTCGGGACTTGCTGGCCGTCCAAATGCCTTTGTCGTCTGAGAACTGCGATAGTTCTACACAGTTTTTCCCTACTTTTTCTATGCCATTCACATATATTATGAAAAGAAGCGGACTTGGAACCGACCATTGTGACGTTCCCGCTTCGAGTATTACTTCCTCTGACACCTCGCGGTTAACCCTCACCTTGATTTTTCGGTCAGTTAGAAATGATGATATGATCCTCAGAATTTTAGTGGGTAATCCCATTTTCGCTAGTTTATATCTCACGCCATTGTGCCATACCGAGTCGAACGCTTTTTGGGGGTAATACTTTTTGCCGGTAAAAAGGACGGTATCCGGTAAAAAGGACGGTAAGTGTACAAAAACTACGTTTTAAAGTACTAAATGTATCTCTGAATGTGTGAAAAGTGATTTTTTAAGGAAGCTTACGCAATAATAAGTATATAGAAGGAAG
The DNA here is from genome assembly GCA_031216915.1 of Pictodentalium vernedei. Lineage (NCBI taxonomy): Eukaryota > Metazoa > Mollusca > Scaphopoda > Dentaliida > Dentaliidae > Pictodentalium > Pictodentalium vernedei. The sequence goes on from CM062295.1 coordinate 155,358,294, forward strand.
ATTAAGTATTGTTTGTTTTATTGTAGCCTATTTTCAAGACAAAATAGATCATTTTTCCATCGACACTGATCGACACGCCATTTTGTGCAAGGAAAACAACGATTTCGCTGAGGTTCACGACGGGGTGACTATTATCATACTTGCTCGATGGAGGTGCAGCTAATTTTAGATGTTTCTGTTCACCACGAGGAGATTTAACAGAAAGTGTTTTCGGAGAGAAAACATTTATAATTTGAAAATAGTCTACAATAAAACAAACAATACTTAATCTTCGTTTTATATTGCGCACGCTTCATTAAATTGTCACTTGACACTTTCAGAGGTACATTTAGTAAATCAGTTTTTATACACTTACCGTCCTTTTTACCGGCAAAAGGTTGTGTTCAAGCTTTTTTTTTTAAACAGGGGTTCATATTTTATTTGCAGTTAGCGTTTCGCCAAACACATGCCGAGGTGATAATAAATATTAAAACCATACATACATCAGTGGATACTAGTTCTAGATTCCTGTAAGTCCCACCTCAGTGATACCCACATGAGCCTGTTAAGACTAGGACCCTTTGTGCTCACTCCACCAACCCCTATGTGTGAGCTCACAGTGTTGGGCCCGGGGGGGGGGGGGGGCTGCGGGGCCCCAAATATGCAAACCGTAACTTACTGTTTTGAACCCCCACGTTTCCTCAGGAGGCACCGAATCGATCTGAGAGCTTAAGAATTTTAAGAAGAAAAATATCCGGGAAAGGACCCACAACCGTGGGAGGGAATACGCCCAATTCCATAGTTCAAGCCATTGAAATATGCCAGCGTTATGTCGATCTTGCCCCCCCCCCCCCCCCCCTCCACCACCATTTCGAAATTATGGGAAATGGATTATATATCTAGCGGGGCGTAGCCAGGATTCTGTAATGGTGTGGGAGGGGGCAATCATGATATTTGGAACTAGGGCTAGACCTCCCCATAGACAAATTATCGTAAATTCATTAGTTATTAATTCCAATCGCCTGCAATAGATTTGGAATGCTTCCAATCACTTGATGCCCAGTGTTGGAGTGCAAGTTCAAGATAGCCAAAAGCGCCAGTGTGTGTCAGAGAAAAGCAGTGGGGACTGTGTTCAGATGCCAGTTTCAATGTAATCGTATGTGCTTACTGGGCAGGGAATATAGAGAAGGGAATTAACATGTACAGGGATTGGACACTAGCCTAGTCTTCGATTTTGGTCGCCATGCTGGCTTACCAAGCAACTTATAAAAAACAACAAAGATCTCTGTGAACATAATTTATTGAACAGAGTTTATCAAAATAACAAACCAAAAAAAAATTGATTTTGTACAAAACCCAGTTGGAACGGCCAAAATCGGCCAGCGCAATATACGAAAATCGCCATTCTATTATTTATATATTTTAATTTTCTGCTTCCAAAACATAGCTTATGACCCCTCATTGGAACGAGTACACCTACACCCACCCTCCAAAAATCGGGCCCGTAAATCTATGAAAATATTGTTTATTTATTGGTGTTTAACATCGTTATCAGCATCTGGGCTATATTACGACACAACATTATAAGTTATTCTGTTTGTTGACAGAATACATGAGTAGTATGTCATGTTCCCCTACAGGGAAAGGTTGGGGGACCTCGGTGGGGGGACCTCGGAAGTGACGTCATGTCACGTGACGTAGTGGCGCCATGTTGTGTTGTCATGGTAACCCGCGTGAGCGGCCATCTTGTGACGTCATCTCCATAGTGATACGTGGTGTGAGTGCGCATGCGCAGCGCGTGTTGTTAGGGTGATACGTGTTTCCGTCGTCCATTTTGTATACTGGAGGCCGCCATCTTGGTTTCTATGGTAGCACGTGATTGCTATGTTACCCAATTGTTCTGCAATAAGACGGGGTATGTTCGGAGGGTGTGTTCCTTTGTAGAAGAGTAAATCTAATTACCACAAACAACCCGACAATCCATCCAAATCACCAAAATCCACCCGAACTTTTACTATTTCGAATTCTTCCAGAATTCTATGCTTCTATCTATATATGTAATAGTTTTCCTCTACCTAGGCATGTTCCTTTGTTCCAGAGTATACTCCAGTAGCGTAGAAGAGCCTATTAGTTGGAACAGTTTACCTTATTATTACTATATTTAGCAATTTCTGGTCTATTCTTGTTAGTTCTGACCCTATTCCAAGTACTCTTGTTGTTTCATTTATCTAGATAATAACTAACCAATCAGACTGCTTGATTTCCCATAACCTGTATACAGAGTTATCTCCCCTGTGTATAATAAAACCCTATATCCAATGGCCATATCCCATGGAATCCCTTTTTTGAAAACACCTGTGGCTATGGAATCCCCTTTTTGTCATATGTGCTTATGTGAAAAAGCACAATGTGACACATAGTGCCCTAGCACAAAGGCACATGCTTTATGTGCTGATATGTGCTTATGTGAAAAGGTACAATGTGACACAATGTGCCCTGGCACATAGGCACATACGGGTATTTGAGGATACCTATGTCCTGGTATTGTATTATTCGAGGATATCTACTAGAGAATCCCTTTTTTGTCATATGTGCTTATGTGAAAAGCACAATGTGACACAAAGTGCCCTAGCACAAAGGCACATGCTTTATATGCTTATATGTGCTTATGTGAAAAGGCACAATGTGACACAATATGTCCTAGCACATAGTCACATACGGGTATTTTAGGATACCTGGTATTATATTATTTGAGGATACTAGTTGGACTTTACATCCGGGTACTTCATGCTGCATCCGGGTACTTCCGTTGGGAAAGGTATAAAAGGGGTGTTGGTACGCAAATAAATTCATCAGCGATTGACAGTCGTACTGATCGGACGTGTCTGTGAAAGCTCCTGACTGAACACATCTCACAGCTTGGATATTAACAAAGCCTATTGTTCTCTGTACCACTTCTGTGCACTCTAGTGTAATTTTGTAAGTGTTTATCTTTAACTCTATCTATTTTCTGTCGGCTTTTCTCTGTTAAAACGAAAAACGAATATTTAAGTCAATACAATTTAAGTCAATGCAATTAAATTAAAATCTTTAATAACTTAAAAAATAAAATTTAGAAATTTAGAATTATTTACATATAAAAATAATGCATAAACAAAGTCAAGCTCAGTTAAACAGTTCTGCCTTTAATTCTGGTAGTCTGAGCAACAGTGGAAATTCCACTAATACTGATATGACATCGATTTTTTTGCAGAACAATTGGGTAACATAGCAATCACGTGCTGCCATAGAAACCAAGATGGCGGCCTCCAGTATACAAAATGGACGACGGAAATACGTATCACCCTAACAACACGCGCTGCGCATGCGCACTCACACCACGTATCACTATGGAGATGACGTCACAAGATGGCCGCTCACGCGGGTTACCATGACAACACAACATGGCGCCACTACGTCACGTGACATGACGTCACTTCCGAGGTCCCCCCACCGAGGTCCCCCAACCTTTCCCTGTAGGGGAACATGACATACTACTGACATGGTCTCACGTTCCCTGCATGAAATTTATATTCTACCGAGGCGTCTGCCGAGGTTGAATATATGTTTCATGCAGGGAACGTGAGACCATGTCCCCTGTCAACAATACTAGATAAAAAAAAATCCATTTCATATTTTCGAAATGGTGGGAGGGGGACAAGATCGATATAACGCTTGAACTATGGAATTGTGCGTATTCCCTCCCACGATTATAAGCCCTTCCCAGGGTATTTTTTTCTTCAAATTCTGAATCTCTGAGCTCGATTCTCGTGCCTCCTGGGGAAACTTGGGAGTTGAAAACAGTTAATTATGGTTTGCATTTGGGGGCCCTCAGCCCCCCCCCCCCCCCCCCCGGCCTACCACTGGGAGCTCACACATAGGGATTGGTGAAGTGAGAACAAGGCACTCCGGTCTTAATAGGCGCCTGTGAGTATCATTGGGGTAGGACATACAGGAATCTAGAACTGGTATCCACTGATGTGTGGTTGGTTTTAATATTTATTATCACCTCGCAATGTGTTTGGCGAAACGCTAACTGTAAATAAGTTATGAACCCCGTTTAAAAAAATAGCTTGAACGCAACTTTTTGTCGGTAAAAAGGACGGTAAGTGTATAAAACTATGTTTTAAAGTACTAAATGTACAGCTGAATGTGTGAAAAGTGACAATTTAATGAAGCGTACGCAATAATAAATATATATAACGAACATTAACTATTGTTTGTTTTATTGTAGACTATTTTCAAATTATAAATGGTTTCTCTCCCAACACCTTTCTGTTAAATTCCCTCGTGGTGAACAGAAACATCTAAATGTTACGCACACGAATGAGTTACACTCAATTACACCTCCATCGAGCAAGTATGATAATATTCACCCCGTCGTGCACCTCAGCGAAATCGTTGTTTTCGTTGCAAAAATGGCGTGTCGAGCAGTGTCGATGGAAAAATGATCTATTTTGTCTAGAAAATAGTCTACAATAAAACAAACAATACTTAATCTTCCTTCTATATATTCATTATTGCGTAAGCTTCCTTAAAAAATCACTTTTCACACATTCAGAGGTACATTTAGTACTTTAAAACGTAGTTTTTATACACTTACCGTCCTTTTTACCGGATACCGTCCTTTTTACCGGCAAAAAGTATTACCCCTTTATTGACATCCAAGAAAAGCGCTGTTCCAATTTCGTTTTGACTAAATGTTGTTTTCATATAATCGACCAGTCTATATACGTGTTCGATTCCCTCTTTCTGACTCCTATACGCTCTTTGTCATTTGTTGAAAAAGCTGATTGATTCGAGATAGCTGCGAAGCCTCTACTCGTAGTGAGAATCCGCTCAAATATTTTTCCAACACAGCTAAGCAAGCTGATTGGTCGGTAGTTAGAAGGGTTCCCTTATAAAAAAGTACCATGGTAAGCCATGGTAAATCCCCCTTGAAGCAGGCACCCCCCAAGGATCCGTCCTGAGCCCCCTCCTTTACATCTTCTATGTAAATGACCTTAACTTCTCCGAGGATCGTGTTCAAGTCTCCCAATTCGCGGATGACAAGGGCTTCTGGGACTCTAACAATACGGCCAATCTGCTCCAAAAAACCCTGCAACGCGCTCTCGATGACCTAGAACAATGGTGTGCCAAATGGAGAATTAAGCTAAACGCCAATAAAACCCAACGAATCACCTTTACTCGCAAGAAAAATAAACGAGATTTTGACCTAAAACTTATGGATAACACCCTCCCAGAATGCAAAGAGGCGAAATTCCTTGGCATCACAATTGATCAAAAATTGTCCTTTAACAAGCACACAGACGACATGGCGAAAAAAGCCACCAAACGCATTAACTTACTGAAAATGCTTAAGGGAACTTCATAGGGGGGCCAACCAGTCCACCCTACTCAAACTATACAAAGCCTTTGTGCGCCCAGTACTCGAATACGGTGCAATCATACTAACTGACCTCAACCAAACTAATATGGGAAAACTCCAGAAGGTCCAAAATCACGCGCTTAGAGTTGCCCTCCGCGCCCCATGGGACACACCCATCAAAACACTCCACGACAGGGCCGATATCCCCACCATTAAAGACCGCCTATCCACCCTGGCCGCGAAAAAATCATGACCGGTTAGCCGACAGCGAACTAATCTCCGAACTTGGAGCAATTTGAGAAAGCCGACAGAAGACCAAAAATTGTAATCAAAACTAAGACCGCTCGAATAAAACTAGGGAACGAGAAGGTGAACTAACAGGCAGAAAACAGCTTAACTGTGGCCTTCTGCCAGAAAGGGCTGCCTTCACCGAAGCAAATAAAAATTACATCAGGATTAAATACTGTTATAAAAACTAAATAATAAATAGGGAACGAGAAGGTGAATAAACAGGCAGAAAATCAGTTAACTGTGGCCTTCTACCAGAAAGGGCTGCCTTCGCCGACTCAACTAAAAATTACATCAGGATTAAATGCCGTTATAAAAACTAAATAATAAATAGGGAACGAGAAGGTGAATAAACGGGCAGAAAAACAGCTTAACTGTGGCCTTCTACCAGAAAGGGCTGCCTTCACCGACTCAGCTTAAGATTAAACCTCAAGATTCAACAAAATGTGCTACTTTTATCTTTACAGTTTACATATTCTGATGAAAACTAATTCTACCTTCTTCTTTTTAGCAGGTACACAGAAGATGCTTTTTGACCAGCACCCCAATAGCCGCTACAGACAGTCTAACCGTTATGGAAACAGTCACCCCCATGGTTCCTGTACATCCTCCACTCCATCCCTAAAAGTGGTCGACCACTTTAAGGGAGGCGAGCGTTGGTCCTGCGTCCCGCCTCTGCCCCCTTTTTGTAAGCGCAATGCGCATCTTTTTGTCCCAACCCAATAGGATTACAATGCGGGCCTGCCCTCGAACCGGGGAAGTTCGGGTCTTCTTCTTGGTGGTCCCCGAAAGGGGTCGTTGTTGTTTCCTTCAAAGACATCCTATCAAACAGAGACAGCCTGAGGCAGATTATACTTGCCAGTGATGGCCATCACTTAACATCACTTAAAATCACCTCCGAAGTGGCAGACTATACTTGCCCGGAAATCCAGATCGACTGCACCCTCGGGAAGAGGTAGTACCTTTGTGAGAGGACCCAACCTCTCACACTGGTCCTCACCGGAGGGTTCAACCGACATCAGTCAAAGAGACCATCACGCCGCAACCGGTGACACCTGCCGAGTACCTGAACCTGCTCCTCCTTCAACACGAGTAGACATGTGGAAATTAGTCATTAATTAGAAGGTTCGGGTCTTCTTCTGGTGGTCCCCGAAAGGGGTCGTTGTTGCTTTCTTTCAAAGATGTCCTACCGAACAAACAGAGACAGCCTGAGGCAGATTATACTTGCCAGTGATGGCCTACATTCAAAATCATCTCCAGTGGCAGACTATACTTGCCTGAAAACCCAAGACTACCGCGCCCTCGGGGAGAGGTAGTACCTTTGTGAGAGGACCCAACATGCCACACTTGTCCTCACCCGAGGGTTCAACCTACATCAGCCAAAGAAGCCACCTACCCATCATGCATCGACCGGAGACACCTGCCGAATACCTGAACCTTTTCCTCCTTCAATACGCCTTGACATGAGAAAAATTGATCATATACAGTCAATGAGGGTCGAAAGGGGCTTGTTCCCCATACCGTCCCTGCGCGCCTTCGGCGCGTTAAACCATTCCATTCGAACATGGTAAATCCCAAAATACCCTGGTAATACCATGGTATTACCATGGTATTACCAGGGTATTTTGGGATTTACCATGGTTTACCATGGTACTTTTTTATAGGGGTTGGTAAGGTCTTTGTCGGGTTTAGGTATCATGACTCCTGTAGCTACTTTCCAACATTTTGCTGAAATTCCAAGGATCTTTGGCCATATTTATAATTGACTGTGGCTTGTGTGGGGGGGGGGGGGGGGGGGGGGGGAAAGTTTACACAGCAATGGCGGCAAATGTTAAAGTGAGTAAGAAGCCGCCTTTGAAGTGATACCGCCTAAAGACCATATAATATGTTTTGATTGCGAGAAGACATCCTATTCAATCGCCGACCCAAGCTTGTTCCAAACACGCAGACATCCTTTTCAAACTATAGACACGGTGATTTTCAAACAATGATCAAAGCTTGTTTCAAACGCGATTAACTTGAACCACTAGTTAATACATGTAATCATGTATAATAAAATAAAATACTAAATTCATATCGTACATATCGACTTTCATGTGGTTCATATCAACTTTTTGGGTGGTACATATCGACTTTTTGCTTGGTGCATATCGACTTTTTGCGTGCTACATATCGACCGACGATGTGGTACATATGGGCGGTGGTACATAGCGACCAATGGGACAAAATCTTTCAACACCAAAATAAATGGCAGGCTAAACGGGTACGGGACCACTCACCCCCGGGCCAACTCGCCCCCTGGGGGCGAGTTGGCCCGATTTTGGGGGCGAGTTGGCCCACTTCGAAAATTATCGTTATTTATTTTTTTATTTGAATTAAATTGAATTATTTTATATTTCCTGTTACTTACAGTTTTCTGAATTAGTAATCCCAATTATACCCGATTTTCTTTTAATCATCAGCTTCACATACTTAGTACATTCCAGCACAAATCAATTTTACAGTCTGACTGAAACATCCCCCAATAAGCAGCACAGTTGCAATGTAAACATAACAGATGAGTAATCATGAACAAAAATATGTCATCATATTAACGCTTTGTCGGTACTCACTTTGTTATTGATTCCTTGGTATCAGGACAACTCGTACCCACGGCAACTCGTACCAGTCAAGTCGTACCCAAAATTGGACGACTCGTACCCAATTTCGGCTGGACAACTCGTACCCACAGTTGGACAACTCGTAACCAATGTTGAACTTCTCGTACCCACAGTTAGTCAACATGTACCTGGTCTTTACCTGTATGGGCGAAGGCGAATATTGGCTAAAGGACTTGATAAGATTTGTGTCTGCTTTCAATGGGTGTGCATAAAGGCAAAAACTTTCCATTTTTTAGCATTTATCTCAGCAGAACAGTCTGAACAGACTTCGCCGAAAGTCAATTTCGCCGGTATGGACATTTCATCAAGAGAGCAATTCGAAGGAAACAGGAAATATTTAAATTATATATTAATACAGTGGTGTAGATACGGGAGACGACCCCCCCCCCCCCCCCCCCACACTTCAGTCCCCCTCCCCAAAATCGGGTAATCTTTGGCTCTTCGTTTAACTTCTGAGGGCTTTTCTACGTAATATTTTGTTGTACTGGTAGTCATACCCAGCAGTTCACGTGTTGCAGGGTTAATGCAAAATCAGATGCGATCGGGGCTCATTCTCCCACCCTAACCCACCCCTTCATTAGTTGAAGGATTAACGCGATGTCGGACGCGATCGTGGCCATCAGAAGTCCTTTCCTGGTCAAATTACATCTATATAGACCTGTGCCAATTTTTGTTTCGATCGGTCGAGGCACGAGAGTCAGGTGCCGAGAGAGAGAGAGAGAGAGAGAGAGAGAGATTCACATTTATAGTCTAATTGCAAACCTAACAAAATGCTAATTATTTAATTTTCATGATTGTCATGGAAGATAACTGTTAGAAAAACACACCTCCCAACTGGAAGATTAACTTAATTGGCGATAATAATACGCACAGATAATTGGAAGAAAATTAAACACCAATCGACTATAAGGTAATAGACGATAGAAAATAATTCTTCGCTCCTCATTTTTTCATCGTCATTTTCACACATCTGACTTCAGAGCGTGAACATCACCTAGATAGCCATGGAACTACCAGATAGTCTAGTGAAAGCCATTTCAGCTCTGGGCGTCTCATGCCCTGTCTCCTGGACTATCCAGGAAATAGGCTTGAGCGTCCACCTGAAAGTGGAGTTTGAAATTGAGAAGCCAACAACAACACCAACCTCTTCGGGGAGAGGTAGTACCTTTGGAGAGAGGATCCCCTCTCCCACTGGTCCTCACCCGAAGGGGCACGGAGGCCCTGAAAAGAGACAGCACAAGAAGAAGAAGAAGAGCCCATCGACCAAGCGCAGGGACGCCCGGCGTTTGGAGGCCTTCTGGAATAGGAAGAAAGAGTTGAGTGAGGGGTGGATGCTCTGGAGGCAGCCGCCAGTCCCCCTCCTAATCTCACTGGTACACCCAATCAACTGCCGGCTCCTGAGCCGGTACAGTTGGATGAGGAACGTCCAGTGGAGACTGAGGAGGAACTGGAAGTTGCTTTTTTCCCCGCCTCCCACCCCTCACCCCCCCCCCCCTTCCTTCACTACCGGAAAGCCCGGGGGAGGTACAGCCACCACTCACTAGGGAAGACATCATAAAATAACTAGAGCTGTCAAGGGCAGAACGGGCTAAAGCAAGAGAGCTCCGAGAAAAAATCAACGCGGGCACCTACACAACACCACCAGCCTCATCACCATCACCAAGCCAACCTCCACCTAAGAAGAAGAGCCGCACGAAGGGCAGAAAGGGATAAACCTCTTCCCTCCTTCCTTTTCCTCCTTTGATACGCCGAGACATACAAAAACCAAAATTATACAGTCAACGAGGGTCGAAAGGGGCTTGTCCCCCATATCGTCCCTGCGCGCCTTCGGCGCGCGAAATCATTTCGTTCGAATAATTCTTCGTGATCTCACACCTGTCACTGCCGGGTAAGTCTAAATTAAATGACTGTCGAGTTTTCAGATGTGTCGGTGTTGACCATAAAATTTCCGACAGAAATCAGTTGATGCGAGCTGGTGGACTCATAGAGAGAGATGTATTAGAGCTTTTTAATTAATTTTTTTTTTCAAATGAACATCATTTGTGATCTTCTTGATTCAGTCTATCACTGGTCATTGTTTGCCGTTTTTCTTCCCAGCGGGTAAATGTGCTACGCTTCAAGTACAAAATCCGGCTGGAATCTTAATTTACAATGAAATCCTTTCTCGCCTGACCGGAGTGGCGCCTCACCAGTGATGTAACTTTGCCACACGAAAAATAATGTAAAGAAGGGGAGTGGAATTATTAATTAGGAAAGGCAAGAGTTAATGCGACGAAGGCTATAGTATTCACCCTGATAATTTGCAGAGCCTAGGCCTAGATGCGAGGCCTTTTAGTTTTTTCCAGTACTCTATTTCCCAAAACTGAACCACAGAAACCGGGTGTCGGGGTTGGAGGGGGGGGGGGGGGGGGTCATTCACGCCAGTTCTCGTACGAATACGATTGCAGGCTTTCAGGAACCACTGGTGCCTGCTATCAACAAAGTACGGTCAATGAATATATGTTTCCTGTTCTGTGTATCACAGCCGTCATTTAGACGTAAACTTTCTGTATATTTCATTCATATTCATGGAATATCTGACGAAGGAATTTCAAAGTAAACTGATTTCCATTACTATTAGAGCACCTTAAACGGATGAAACAAAAGCAAAAACCCCGCTTCTATAGTTCTTAGGCCATTAACGGCCTTCGCCCATACAATTAAACACCAAGTACAAGTTGACCAGCCATGGGTACGAGTTGTCCAACCTTGGGTACGAGTTGTCCGATTGTGGGTACGAGTTGTCCAGCCGAAGATGGGTACGAGTCGTCCAATTTTGGGTACGACTTGACTGGTACGAGTTGCCGTGGGACGAGTTGTCTAGAAACCCTTTTTCTATTTTCAGCTTGGCATCGTTGAATGAATACCATCGGCAGGAATGTGAGTTTCTACAAACTGGTCCCAATACTTCAGAAAGCGGCAGAGACAGTGGAATTGCGCATCAGAGCTGTAGATTTGGAAATGGATACACGAACAAAATACACGAAGATGGCTCAAAAGATTCAACAAAATTGGGATAAATATATGGCAGATCCCCCAAAACTGTCAACGGCAGCCTTTTTAAGGAAATGTTCATCTGTTTATGTAAAGAAGTAGACTTATTATACTTTTGTAAATAAATATTATATAAATATTATATGTTTGATAAAAATTCATTATTTATGTCACGTAAAAACTGAGAGGTAAAACAATTATATTATCGTTAATAACGGAGAGATTTTTTTTAAAATAAACAAAATTATTTTTGAAATCGTTCGCTGTTACTCATTTCTCAACACCCATCATGACCAATCCTCGTTATTCCATCTGGGGCGAGTTGGCCCTGGGCGAGTTGGCCCGGGGCGATTTGGTCCACCAGCAAGGGGGCGAGTTGGCCCGGGTTGAGTGGTCCCGTTCTTGGTATTCCAGATTTTCCGGGAATGTTCGATTCAATCTTTCCATTGCTCATAGTGTGAGAATATTTATACTCCTTGCTCATGGCTTCGGAGAGATTTATTTCCGGGTTACGTGACGTCAACAAACTTGACATCATCAAGTGGAAGATTACTGTTTGCTGCAATTACTGAAAATGTCTTACGCATATTTGTTCAAATATATAATAATTGGCGACACGGGTGCGTTGTATTTTTCAGCTTATTCTGTTCTAGTCATATACCTTTACTCGTAGGAATTTTTATATATTCAATTGAAGAAATGTTTTGATCAAAGAAATGAAAACAAAAAATGGCGTCATAAAATCAATATCGCATCACGTAAAACAATACCTATTATCCTAATCACCGCATTTGTTTGGCGTTTTTTCATATTCAGTCCCATCTTAACATGCGTATGTACCACAAGTAATTGTGTGTGGAGGAACTTCATTTCATAGTGTGGTATATCTTTAGTGAATGGAAACAGCTCACCTAATTTCGCTTCAATTTATTGAAAGACACTAAGACAGTCACAGACTGAGTGATGGCAAAGTAGTCACATAATGTAACGGCTGTCTCAGTGTTTGCTGCGCGAGATGAGGCAAGAACTGAGAGGAAAAATCAGTATCGGTTTTGCAGGATAACTGTTTCCATTTCAGTGTTTTGTGATACTGGTACAAAGGAATTTTTACTTTTTGAGGCTGCAGTTGGTCATTGAATAGGAACCTGGACTTTTTGCCGAAAATACATCTCGCCAGAAAAGATAGTTTGCCGAAACCTAAAATGTTTTTTCCCCAAAGAAAATGATAAAAGACTTAACAGAATGTAACTTTATCTTGTCAACCCAGCAAATATCCCAATAATATCTAGCCAACAATTACAATATTTTTTATAAAATGAAGTAAAATCTATCTTTGTCGGTATTGTTCACAAAAGACTCACTACATGGACATGTGTGATAATAACAGCCCTGGTTCGACCAACACATTCGTACGAACAATGATACAGAAGGTTGGAACCATTGATTAAACACAAAAATAAATCAACACGGTATGAATTTTTATTTATTGGTGCAGTTATTATGGGTGGAAGCCGGCCTGCTTCCAACTCAGGTGCAACTGGTGTCTGAGGACTTGTTGAAATGTCACTAAAAAGCAAGTTGTCTTAAAAGGGAAAAAGATATACAGTCTTTATTTGACAAATTGAAAACTATGCAGGTCACACCAAATGGGTTTGTAGCGGATTTATCGAAAATACATTTTTTTTTTTAAACAATATTTTTATTTCCTCAGTGAAATGGGGTTTGGCGAACAGGCCATGCCTATATTAACGCCGTACCCTACAGAGAAATACAATACAATACAATGGTGCAGGTGCAACTGTACATAAAACAGAAACTGATCCAATGTATTGGAAAGAAAGAGAAAGTACCATACTATATCCCACCATCTCCTTTAAATAATTTACCTATCTATTGGGGGTGGAGACAATCTACTTTCATTTATATGATAGGCCCACTAAAATCTCTCTCACCCAATACAGAAAAGGTCATTGTCAGGGTTCTTTTCCTCTGGAAATAAACCAGTCACTGGAATCTCACCGTTTCCCTAATATATTCTTGAACCGCACTAAATATACTGGCGTTTTCCAAGGCAGTTTTCTCCGTATCCCCATATAGCATAAGAGTGATATTAGTGGTGTGTCCCAATTTTATTAGAAGCGAATCTCTTTGTTCTGCATATAGAGGACACAAAAAATAGTGTTCAGTGTCTTCATATACATGACTGCAGCCACAAGATGCATTTTCACTTATAAATCTATCAAATTTATGTCCATTTAAATCACTACAATTTAACCGCAGCTTCGTGCGAACAATTTGTTCCTTTCTGCTACCCACATAATAAAACCCAGGGACGACATTGTCGTTAATTGCAAGTTTCTTCTTGTGCCTGGTTCATTAAATTTACTTAACGATTCTTGAATTGCATGTGTGGATTTTTTGCGTAAGACTTTTTAATTTTTCATATTCCATCTGATGGTGGTTCTGTAGATATTGTTTAAGATACAAGAAATTTTCTACCACTATTTGTGGGGGGAGGGGGGATTTGTTGTCAGTCCTCTCGAAGTAAGCATAAATGGCACAGCATTTACCTTTGCCCGACAGATTATTTATTTATTTATTTATTGGTGTTTAAGGTTACATACTTATGCACAATGGCTAATCGTGACCGTGACAGTTTTACGGGTGGAGGAAGCCGGAGTACCCGGAGAGAACCACCGAGCAACGACGAGCAACTGTCAGCTCTCCAACATCGTAACTCTGAACTCTGCACCGCAGCACAGGCAGGGTTAGATTGGTTGAAGACATGCGCACCATCGACGTGCAGTACGCCTCAGTACACAGCGTCATTGTGCCCCCATGTAGGCAATCGGGGTGAAGTGTCTTGCCCAGGGACACAACGCGGTTGCCGCAGGTGGGATTCGAACCGAGGACCTCTCGGCTTGCAGTCTGCACCTCTACCAACTTAGCCACCGCGCCCCTGCCCGACAGATAAGCGTTTGGTGTGTGGATGAGTGGTCATAAACTTAACCAATTCTGGGAAATTTGTTGAAACCGAAAATTGCGTTTTTTTGTTAAGGCGGCGGTTTGGTTTCGGTTTAAAAAAAAAACCCGAACCGAACCGGAAAACCCCAAAAACGCCCAGCCCTAATAAGTAAATTGTCGTAACGTGTAACTACCTGCTGGAAATCTGTTCATTCACAGTACGCTAGAGAGTGCCCATGAACACTCACCAGTGAACAATAAGGAAACGGTTCCATATCAACAAACCGTCACTCAAACAACATAAAATGCCATTGGTTTATAATGGCATTGAAAGTTCCATATCTTCCTCATAAAATTCTCAGAGAAGGTAAATATATTATCATTAACTAACTACTGGCCAGATAGTGGGAATTAAGCAACTCCACATTGTGTGCCTAGGTACTTAAATACTGGCGGAGGCTTCTGCATTTATTGCACTTATATTAATGGTCATGGTTCCAATATCTTTTTGAATATGTATTCATTCACACTTAAATTCACTCAAACCAACATAATATGTATAGAAAACTGAAATACTAGGGGAAACTTCTATTGCCCTAATATGAATGGTCGAAAATACATGGTCCTAGGGAGAGAAATTAGCTAGATTCACCTATTCCATTGCCAAATTTGTAAAAACCTAGATTTGTACATGCATGTGTTTAACAGGCTGCAATGATGTTTCAATAAAAAATGGACTTGTATGAAGTATGTGTTTAACTGGTTACAAAGATGTTTGAATAAAGAGAATGGACTTGAATGAAGTGTTATTGTTTGTTACTATCAAGGCATCCTTAAAAACGCTACCTCAAAAAAATTATTTGGCCGAAAATATAAGACATTTTCACAGGAAAATTTACTTTCGGCAAACTGTCTGATATTTTTTGGTGACTTGTCTTTTCTTTTGGTGAAACGTCCAAAATACCGGCAAACTGTCCAGCTTTTCACGACGAGATGTCCAAAAGTTCAGCGAACTGTTCAAATATTTCTTTCGGCGAAACATACTTTCGGTGAAAAGTCCATACCCCATTGGATAGTACATTGGACTTGTGATTGAAAGGTTGTGGGTTCTATCCAGAGATTGTTCTCAGATATCATTGCTTTTTGGCCTCATGCTTTTCGACCCCATGCTTTTCGGCTAGTGATGGGCGGTTTCCCGATTAATCAGGTATAGCAGGTTATAAAAAAAATATCGTTGGTAATATCAGAATTTAAAAAAATCGAAATATCATCATGTCCAGAAATCATTCTCCATATCCTCCTGAATGAGCTCAATTAACACAATAATTGGGTTGATTTTGCTTTTGATGATGGCCCGGGCATTTACCATCTGGCTGAAGGCATGCTCATAGCCGACCTTCCAAGTTCCATTGCATAACATTGCATCTAGTACATTTCATCAAAGAATAAATACAATACATTCAGCTGTAGCCTGTAAGATGATTTCATGATAGACATCACCACACAATAGGAGAATAAAATGGGAGAAAAAACCTAAAATATAACCCTTTTCAAATGGCAGATATTTTTATAGAAACTGTATGTCGCGGGGTTGTCACATACAAGTTTGCAGTTTGTAAACTTCATTGTTCAATTCAGTTACCTCCCTTGATGTGTTGCTCCAATATTGCCTGCATTCCGGTAAACATTGGAGAAACACATCACGGGAGGTAAAAAGCTAAAAATGAACACTGTACTTTGGAACGTCCTGTCACCATCTTTCTGTTGATCATACATGGGCACAAGTTTACAACACTCATTTTAAATCAATGTTATTTTTTAATTGAGACACAAGATATAGGTGCCCCAGGGCCTTAAAAATTGCATGAACTAGCTTTGAGTTTGTGTACCATTCGAGCTAACGTCCCGTGGCTTAACCTTTATTCTGTTCATGCAAGTTCTTTTCTGTAATGTGAAACATAAAAGTTTTTCATCAACTGAAAAAAATGAAATGGGTTCAGCCCAAAAAAATGGGTTTAGCAAATTTTTTTTAGCTTAACTTGACATAGTCAAGATAAGCTATTGCCATCACGCGTGCGGAAGTCTGTGAGTCTATGATCACATTTTCCTTTAGCACAGGCTACACCCCGCAGTTCTTGTCTGATCGTCACGAAATTTCATATGCAGGGTTGGGGTCATGTCTAGATGAGAACGTCCCCTTTTGATCGCAATCGGGCAACCAGTATGGCTGCCCGAGCCCAAAACCCAAAAACCATTAGCACAGTCTACAGGTCGTATTTATGAAGGGATTTCATTGTAACTTGGTAGGATGCCTCTGCATAATGCCTAGATGAGAACGTCCCCTTTTGGGCTTGATCTATCAAACGTGATGGCTGCCCAAGCCCAAAACCCAAAAACTTTTAGCACAGACTGCAGGTCATGTTTAATATGGAGGGATTTCATTGTAACTTGGTAGGATGACTCCTTATGATGTCTAGAAGAGAATTTCCTCATTTGGGCATGATCTGCCAACTGTGACGACTGCCCGAGCCCAAAACCCCAAAACCATTAGCACAGTCTACAGGTCATATTTATTGATGAATTTCATTGTAACTTGATGGGTTGACTTCATACAATGTCTAGATGAGAAAGTTCCCTTTTGGACTTGATTGGGCAACTGTGACGGCTACAGGGGCCCGAAGCCCGAAAACCTTTAGCACAGTCTAGAGGTCATATTTATGAAGGGATTTCATTGTAACTTGGTAGGATGACTCCAAATAATGTCTAGATGAGAACGTCCCATTTTGATCGCGATCATGCAGCCTTAATGGGTGCCCGAGCCCAAAAACCTTTAGCATAGACAAAAGGTCATATTTATGGAAGGATTTCATTGTAACCTGTTAGGTTGACTCCATATAATGCCTAGATGATGACATCCCCTTTTGGTCGTGATTGGTCAGTTGTGATGGCTACAGGTGCCCGAAGCCCGAAAACCTTTAGCACAGTCTATAGGTCATATTTATGAAGGGATTTCATTGTAACTTCTTAGGATCACTCCAGATGATGCCCAGATGAGATTGTCCCGTATGTTTGCGATCATTCAACCATGATGGCTGCCCGAGCCCGAAGCCCGAAGCCCGAAAACCTTTAGCACAGTCTACAGGTCATATTTATTAAGGGATTTCATTGTAACTTGGTAGGTTAACTTCATATAATGTCTAGATGAGAACGTCCCCTTTTGGACATGATTGGGCAACTGTGGCGTCTAAAGGTGCCCGAAGCCCAAAAACCTTTAGCACAGTCTACAGGTCATATTTATGAGGGGATTTCAATATAACTTGTTAGAATGACTCCAAATAATGTCTAGATGAAAACGTCCCATTTTGATCGCGATCATTCAGCCTGTATGGGTGCCCGAGCCCAAAAACCTTTAGCATAGCTAAAAGGTCATATTTATTGAAGGATTTCATTGTAACCTATTAGGTTGACTCCATATAATGCCTAGATGATGACATCCCCTTTTTGCCGTGATTGGTCAGCTGTGATGGCTACAAGTGCCCAAAGCCCAAAAATCTTGAGCACAGTCTACAGGTCATATTTATGAAGGTATTTCATTATAACTTCGTAGGATCACTCCAGATGATGCCCAGATGAGATTGTCCCCTTTGGTTGTGATCATTCAACCATTATGGCTGCCCGAGCCTGAAGCCCGAAAACCTAAAGCACAGTCTACAGGTCATATTTATGAAGGGATTTCATTGTAACTTGGTAGGTTGACTTCCTATAATGTCTAGATGAGAACGTCCTCTTTTGCACATGATTGGGCAACTTTGACGGCTAAAGGTGCCCAAAGCCCAAAAACCTTTAGCACAGTCTACAGGTCATATTTATGAAGGGATTTCATTGTAACTTGGTAGGATGACTCCAAATAATGTCTAGATGAGAACGTCCCATTTTGGTCATGATCATTCAGCCTTGATGGGTGCCCGAGCCCAAAAACCTTTAGCATAGGCAAAAGGTTATATTTATAGAAGGATTTCATTGTAACCTGTTAGGTTGACTCCATATAATGCCTAGATGATGACATCCCCTTTTGGTCGTGATTGGTCAACTGTGATGGCTACAGGTGCCCGAAGCCCAAAAACCTTGAGCACAGTCCACAGGTCATATTTATGAAGGGATTTCATTGTAACTTCTCAGGATCACTCCAGATGATGCCCAGATGAGATTGTCCCCTTTGGTTGCGATCATTCAACCATGATGGCTGCCCAAGCTCGAAGCCCGAAAACCTTTAGCACAGTCTACAGGTCATATTTATGAAGGGATTTCATTGTAACTTGGTAGATTGACTTCATATAATGTCTGTATGAGAATGTCCCATTTTGATCGCGATCATTCAGCTTTGATGGGTGCCCGAGCCCCAAAACCTTTAGCATGGAAGGATTTCATTGTAACCTATTAGGTTGACTACATATAACGCCTAGATGATGACATCCCCTTTTGGTCGTGATTGGTCAGCTGTGATGGCTACAAGTGCCCGAAGTCTACAGGTCATATTTATGAAGGGATTTCATTGTAACTTTGTAGGATCACTCCAGATGATGCCCAGATGAGATTGTCCCCTTTGGTTGCGATCATTCAACCATTATGGCTGCCGAAGCCCGAAAACCTTAAGCACAGTCTACAGGTCATATTTATGAAGGGATTTCATTGTAACTTGGTAGGTTGACTTCATATAATTTCTAGATGAGAACGTCCCCTTTTGGACACGATTGGGCAACTGTTACGGCTTCAGGTGCCCAAAGCCCGAAAACAGTCTACAGGTCATATTTATTAAGGGATTTCATTGTAACTTGGTAGGATGACTCCAAATAATGTCTAGATGAGAACGTCCCCTTTTGGTCGCGATCATTCAGCCAGTCCTTCCCATATAGTGGGTGCATATGCACTTGCGCCCATAAGCGCTCGCATTTTCCAATGAACAAGCGCTAAAAACTGCGCCCGTCAATTTTTGGCACGAACTGTACAACTGTATTCGCTCGATCTTCGTTCTGAATGAATTGTGTTTTACTCCAAGCTTCTCATTCGACAGACCTTTGATTTTGGAAAACAATGCGTGCATCGTGTTTAGCGCTAATAATTTACCCTACGTGTGCTTTTTTTCCGAAGGCAGTGGGTTTTACAGTGTGATTGTTTCGGGGCGATGGTTTTCATTTGTGTTGTTTTTGACCTTGACCGTGTTCTCTCCGAGGTCGGTATACTATTTGACAATAATCATTCAGTGATGATGTTGCACATCAAGGGAACTAATTTCATTAGCAGCGAGGTCGGTGCTTCTTATAAATCACGATATCGACTGTTAGGTTCCGTTCACACCTGAAATCCTGTCGGATAACCTGTATTTTATCCAAACCGTCCCCCAGGTACCGTCGGAGACGTCTGATACTTCTGCTGACTGATGTCATGAAACAAATTGTCCCCAGACCGAATCGTCCCGAATTAAACTTTATTTCACCCAAACCATCCACCAGGTCTGATACTCCTGCTGGGTTCTGACTGACTGTTAACCCTATCTATTCACGATGATTCACGGGGATATACATTGCCTTGGAAGATTTTCCTGTGGGAACCCCGGAAAATGAGGTAGTGCTTTCTTTACTATGGTAAACAAGTTCTGCTTTACTACCCAGTCACTGATGCTTGGGGTGGAAGTCCTCTAAAATGGGCAACATGGGGATAAACGATTGACTAAACTTGACTTTATGTCCTGTTGTGTCAAGCTTAGCTATTGTGCATAAATAGGTGACATTAAACACCACTAAATAAATACAAATTGTTTTGATGTTGGACAACATGGTTGGCAGGCTCAAGTTGAGCTCGCAAGTGATTTCACAAGCTCATATTATTGCTCTCGCAACATTTTCCATAAGGAAAGCACTGTTCAGCCTTGATGGCTGCCCAAACCCAAAACCTTTAGCATAGTCTATTGGTCATATTTATGGAAGGACTTCATTGTTACCCGTAAGTTTGACTCCATATAATGCCTAGATGATGACCTCCCCTTTTGGTCGTGATATTTATGAAGGGATTTTATTGTAACTTTGTAGGATCACTCCAGATGATGCCCAGATGAGAATGTCCCCTTTTGGTTGCGATCATTCAACCATGATGGCTGCCAGAGCCCAAAGCCCCAAAACCTTTAGCACAGTCTACAGGTGATATTTATTAAGGGATTTCATTGTAACTTGGTAGGTTGACTTCATATAATGTCTAGATGAGAAAACTGTGAGGGCCACATACATTAACTGTGAGGTCATATTAACCCACCCCTCAGCTCTTTAGTACAGTGTACACCTCATATTATTTTTATCATAAACATAGCATACAGAGAACAGAAATGAACATATTCCCAATTATCACAATTCTTGTCTTATTTCATAATCCTTTCATAAACATTGAGTCTGGAAGACAAATTCTAAACTGTTTAGCACTGATGAACTTTACCATTATTTACTGGAAAGCAATTACTGCATAAACATTAGCCCTATTACCAGATCACTTGAAACTATTTCTTTGAAAGTTATTTTGCAGTTATTTACTGGAAAACACTATTGGTGCTTTACAGTAAATAATTGCAAAATAATTATGTTACCATTCCCCGTATAATAATATCAATCAAGTAAGTGACCATCAAAGATGACCACCAAAATATGCCTCAAATAGACGGAAATCAAGTTTTTCAACACTTTTTTCGCAAAAAACTTATACAGCTTATCAGAAGATATCTCTCTGAAGACAGTTATGGTTCCTAGTGTCTGTTCAGTTTCTTGCATCTAGACTTCCCCATAGCCTTTATAGCTCCTAGATAGCTACTGCTGACTTGTCCAATATATGCCATCGTCTGTCCTATGATTAGCGTCTACTGTAGTCACCCAATCTCATAGTCCTCTTCCAGCCTTTTACCGTTACTACTGACATGAGGCTCTACTGCAGGCTTGCTACATGTAACTGTCTCAAATTGCTCGAACGACTAGAATACCATAAAAAAATAAGTCATCGAGTAATTGTTCGAACGAATGACTCCTCTTACGACTCTTATCCACATCTCGGTATTGGAGGATACTTATGACATGGGGATGTAGTACTGGCGGGGATGTACCTAGCTGCCCGACTAACTACTTTATGCCTAACCGATAACACTGTAAATACTGGCAAACTTACACAGGAACTGCATTGTTGTCAGACCATTGTCCATATAACTAGATGCATCAAGGCGTGCCTGAATTTTGAATAGAATTGTTAACAGAGAAAGGATGAAAGGAAGGAATGAAACTTTCATTCATCAATTAGATCGATTGGTTGCATTTTTAGCTCAACTTTGGCGAAGTCAAATTTGAGAGACCGTATTTATGAACCGATCTTTATGAAACTTCTTGGGTACCTTTGTTATGACCGCGGGACGAGAACGAGTGTTTTGGGGTTCGATCCGAATTTCAAGTTGACCGCTGGTGGCCATTTTGTACAGACTTAGGTGAAATCAGTTTTTTGCGCAGAACTTCCATATGAAAGCGCTGATTTGAATAATTTTTTGTATGAATGTTTAGTATCATGGGATACATCACATATAATACAGGTTTTTTTCTCGTACATAAATTATGCAAATTAGACTAACTTTGATGTATTTAGTGTTACTTTCAGCACTGTAAGTGTAAATGCCAATGCGGCTCGGGCTAGAGGCCGTATTTATAAACCGATCTTTACGAAACTTCTTGGGTACCTTTGGTATCACCGTGGGACGAGAACGAGTGTTTTTGGGTGCGGTCCGAAATTCAAGATGTCCGATGACAGCCATTTTGTACAAAATTAGGTGCAATCAGATTTTTGCACAGAACTTCCATATGAAAGCGCTGATTTGAAAAAAATTTTGTGTGAATGTTTAGTACCATGGGATACATCACATATAATACAGGTTTTTTTCTCGTGCAGAAATTATGCAAATTAGATGAACTTGGATTTTTTCAGTGCTACTTACACACAGTAAGTACACATGTCAATACGGCTCGGGCTAAAGGCTGTATTTATCAACCGATCTTCACAAAACTTCTTGGGTACCTCTGTTATCACCTTGGGACGAGAACGAGTGTTTCTGAGTGCTGTCCAAAATTCAAGATGGCTGGCAGTGGCCATTTTGTACCGAAATTAGGTCTAATCAGTTTTTTGTACACAACTTCTATACGGCTCAGGCTAGAGGCCTTATTTATGAACTGATCTTTACGAAACTTCTTGTTTACCTTTGTTATCACCGTGGGATGAGAACATGTGTTTTTGGGTGTGGTCCGAAATTCAAGATGGCCACCAGCAGCCATTTTGTACCAAAATTAGTGCAATCAGTCTTTTGTACAGAACTTCTGTATGAAAGTTCTGATTTGAATAAATTTTTGTATGAATGTTTAGTAAAATGGAATACATCACATACAGCCTCTAGCCCGAGCCGTATTGACATGTGCACTTACAGTGTTTTTTTCTCGTGCAGAAATTATGCAATTTAGATGAATTATGATTTATTTAGTGCTGCTTGTACACAGTAAGTGCACATGTCAATACGGCTCGGGCTAGAGGCTGTATTTATCAAATGATCTTCACGAAACTTCTTGGGTACCTTTGTTATCACCTTGGGACAAGAACGAGTGTTTCTGAGTGCGGTCCAAAATTCAAAATGGCTGCCAGTGGCCATTTTGTACCGAAATTAGGTCCAATCAGTTTTTTGTCACAACTTCTATACAGCTCGTATTTATGAACTTATCTTCACGAAACTTCTTGGGTACCTTTGTTTTCACCTTGGGACAGGAATGAGTGTGTTTTGGGGTGCCTTTGTTATCACTGTGCTATGAGAACAAATATTTTGGGGTTCAGTCAGACTCACTCTGGGGCTCAATGATTTCTTTTCTAGTTTAGCATCTGACTGTCACCCACCTTTACAATACTTTACCTATACATTTGTTACAGGCTACGGTCAGTATTTATGTACAGACTGTTCCAATACTTTATATGTACCTTTGTTATCAGGTCATTACCTAGATGTTTGTCATTGCTGTGTCACATACCATACATGTACATGTCTTGACAAGTTGAGCTACAGTGTCATTGACACTTTCATTCAAACGGAGTACCAACCTCATGATAAGCGTTTAGGTTTTTAAATTCATTACCCTTTCATTCAAAAAACGGTTTGAGAAAGGCACAGGCCGAAAAACTGACTATGAAAAAAAAAATCGTTAAATGCATTTATAGAAACAAAAAAATAACAGAAAATAATCACTGAACATGAAAAAATAAACTAGAGGGGGTGTCATTTGTGTGCAAAGCACACTATGGTGTATCCCCACATTTGCATCCTTGACTTTGTATGAATGCTTGATAGAAAGATGAAATGTATTATATGACACACGAAAATCATATTGAGTGGCACAGGTGACACAGCTTCGTGCACATCTACAGACTCCACTGCAACATTTGAGCATGGTTTTAGTGTTTCGAATTACATACCCTAGGAACCATTAACCGGGAACGGTCTAAGAAAACACGAAAGTGGCACAGTGACACAGCCACGTGGCACCTGAAAAATCCAAAACCTTCGTGCACATCTACAGACCCTACTGCAACATTTGAGCATGATTTTAGCGTTTCAAATTACATACCCTAGAAGCCTTTTGCCAGAAATGGTCTGAGAAAACATGAAAGTACATGTAGCAACGGTGGCACAGCCACGTGGCACCTGAAAAATCTGAAACCTTCGTGCGCATCTACAGACCCTACTGCAACATTAGAGCATGGTTTTAGCGTTTCAAATTACATACCCTAGGAGCCTTTCGTGGGAAACGGTCTAAGAAAACATGAAAATGGCAACGGTGGCACAGCCACATGGCACCTGACAAATCTGAAAACTTCGTGCACATCTACAGATCATTTAGCAACACCCCAGTACTGTTATAGAACTCTGAATTACATAGGTTGGGATTATTCGAAAAAAAGTGAAAAATTAGCACATTTCTCAAGTGGCTCCACAGAAGCCAGCTGGTGGTGCAAAACTTTAAAAGTGGTATTGCACAAACCCTATTAAACAACTATAGAAAGTTACAGCGTATCGAATTACAAAACCGGACGTACGGAAGTATGGACGTACGGACAGAGATCACGACAATATCCCCGCATTTTTTAAAATGCGGGGATAATAATTGTCAAAAAGTTGAAGTAAAATAATTTATTTGGGACTCCATTTGTCCTCGAAAGCTGTGCTTTTCGGCCCAAAATGAGGTCGAATAGCACACAAAAATTATTGGGGCTGAATCGAGCAAGGCCGAAAAGCAATGGTGCCTTGTTCTGGCCTCGTTGGGAACAGGGTTGAGATGCGCTGGCATTGGGAAAATTTGTGTCAAGAGGGCTGCAGTATTGAGAATTTATCTCAGGAAAGAATCTCGTCATATACATGTTAAATACATGTAGGTTCTGTCCACATTTGCTTGCCAGAGTTGTGGCTCTTAGAAAACAGTGAGTCCATCTATCCATTCGAACATTTCATGGTATAGCATGGGTGTGGATAATCAAATTTGGTACTCCTTTGATACATGTATGCTGATAGACCAGCATGGGAAAGAGAATCTCCACATTGGACAGGTTACTTATTGACTTACAGTACATCTGCGGTGGACAGGTCACTTTTCACGGGTGGGTAATATTACACATTAATGTTGCATTCCAAGCACTAATCACGGGCATAATCATCAAAAATTTAATTGATGAAGCACCAGGTACGACCCAGCGCTTCATTTAATTTAAAATATTGCTGATGATGATATTTTTATACTACAACCAATGGCCCAGACTCAACTGGTGCAAACTTGATAATATCCAGGGCCAAACACAAATTTTGGACCCCCCCCTCAATCCCCAAAATTTGCATACAGTACGTGAAGAGTGGATTGTAACTAAAACACCCACGGAGTGGAGTGTTCACCCAAGCTATAACTTTCAAATTTTGTATATATGGACAAAAAACACAAACAATGTTTCAGCCAATGGACCTCCGGGTTTAGCACGGAGGTCCATTGGCTGAAACTTTGCTGGTGCCGGTTATGCTTTGCAATTATTGCTCGGGTGGAATCTCCACTCTGCGGGTGATTTAGTGATAATACACTCTCCATGTACTGCACAAAACCGAAAAATGAAAGTCCTTTCTGGTCCTCCATACTTTTGTTTACTGTGCATGCACGGTAACCATGAAGGTACCGGAATTGCTGCAAAGCATCATTCTTTGTTTGGCCCTAAGTCAGTAAACAATGAGCTAACATCTGTGCTTTAAATCTCCTTTTTAGCTTAACTTGACAAAGTCAAGATAACCTATTGCCATCACGCGTGCGGAAGTCTGTGAGTCTGTTCACATTTTCCTTTAGCACAGGCTTCACCTCGCAGTTCTTGTCTGATCATCCCGAAATTTCATATGCAGGTTTGGGGTCATGTCTAGATGAGAATGTCCCCTTTTGGTCACGATCGGTCAACCGGTATGGCTGTCCGAGCCCAAAACCTGAAAACCATTAGCCAGGGTTTCCGCTAGGGGAAAATTTGTGGGTCAGGTAGTTTAAAGAAAGTGAAACTCAGATGCCGAAGGCGTCTGTCGCACATGCCTTCGTATAGAGGAGGGGTTTGGTTTTTAGGTGCTCTCTGGGGGCATTCTGGTCGCTAAAATGCTGAATAATTGATGTGGAAAATATGTATTTTTTCCTCGTACAATTCTCTGAATTCCCACGGGACACACAATACTACATCTGGTCGGAGGTTTCATAAAAATACAATCCCAAAACAACACAAAATCCACGAATCCTAACAGTGACTGAGCTCTGTTTACAACCGCTCGCGGTAATATTCGAAAAAGACCCATGATGCGGACGTGTGACGTCATGCACGTGCAATTACCGTACTGACTCGTGCAGAAGCCCAGGGGGGTGCTTTGTAAGCATTTTAATCAGCACTGCAAACCACCCCCTTGAAAACAGACAAACATAGTCTGTTTAAAAATAGCTGTTTTTTTAAATATATACATTTTTTTTATGAATAAAACAAAATATAGCTTCACACAAACTCAATAAAAAATTCATAATATGAAGACCAGATAAAAATTTTACACAGCGAAATATGAATAACAAAAATAGTTGTCTCCCTTGGCAACATTCGAAAAATTGATTTTACACTGAAAACTGTCATAATGTTGCAGGGCATGGTGAAATGATAAATGAGCATGTTTTATTGAACCAATAAGTCATAAATCATATCCCTGGTTATATTGTTATATAATTCTCAAATACCAGAGTTGTAATTATTTTTTATTTTTAATTACCACTTTCTCATTAATTTCTGAATACCCGTTTTTTTCACAATAAGTTGTGCACGCTCGAAAGTGGCAGTGTTCTTTCACAATGAATTGTGCTCCGCTCGAAAGTGGCAGTGTTCAATCAGTATCTTTCTGATGATATTGAACCACTGTGAAAACTATATGTTGTGGGTGTGTTTCAGACAACTACTGACAGCAGCCTGCACACTCATTTGAAACAAGTGACAGCTTCCAAAACAAGTTCATCATTTATCGCTCAAAATAAAAGCCAGTGATTTTGGACCAAACACGACAATTTGATTCCGAAATTTTATAGGTGACGTTTAGGATTTGAACTTTGTTTTCCCCTCTCGTCTGGGGATTATAAGGTATCAGGTTTTCGTCAGTAATAGTAGGCATAGTATACAACATAATTATGCCTATATTACATGGAAACAAAGGATCCTGAGTGTCGTTACAATAAAGCATTGTTCTCGACATTTTAACCACCAGCTTTTCTGACTGATCATAGTATGATCGGCGGGGGGAATGGGTCTGGTCGACGGACCCGCTGCCGGTCAAGTGGAAACCCTGCATTAGCACAGTCTACAGGTCGTATTTATGAAGGGATTTCATTGTAATTTGATAGGATGCCTCTTTACACTACCTAGATGAGAATGTTCCCTTTTGGGCATGATCTGTCAACCGTGATGGCTGCCCATGCCCGAAAACCCCAAAACTTTTAGCACAGTCTGCAGGTCATGTTTAATATGGAGGGATTTCATTGTAACTTGGTAGGATGACTCCTTATGATGTCTAGATGAGAATTTCCCCATTTGGGCGTGATCTGCCAACCTTGATGACTGCCCGAGCCCAAAACCCGAAAACCTTTAGCACAGTCTACAGGTCATATTTATTGAGGAATTTCATTGTAACTTGGTGGGTTGACTTCATATAATATCTAGATGAGAAAGTCCCCTTTTGGACGTAATTGGGCAACTGTGACGGCTACAGGGGGCCGAAGCCCGAAAACCTTTAGCAAATCTACAGGTCATATTTATGAAGGGATTTCATTGTAACTTGGTAGAATGACTCCAAATAATGTCTAGATGAGAACGTCCCATTTTGATCGCGATCATTCAGCCTTGATGGGTGCCCGAGCCCAAAAAACCTTTAGCATAGGCAAAAGGTCATATTTATGGAAGCATTTCATTGTAACTTGGTAGGTTGACTCCATATAATGCCTAGATGATGACACCCCCTTTTGGTCATGATTGGTCAACTGTGATGGCTACAGGTTCCCGAAGCCCAAAAACCTTGGGCACAGTCTACAGGTCATATTTATGAAGGGATTTCATTGTAGCTTGGTAGGTTGACTTCATATATAATGTCTAGACGAGAACGTCCCCTTTTGGACACGATTGGGCAACTGTGAGGGCTATAGGGGCCCGAAGCCCTAAAACCTTTAGAACAGTCTGGAGGTCATAATTATGAAGGGATTTCATTGTAGCTTGGTAGGATGACTCCAAATAATGTCTGGATGAGAACATCCCTTTTTGGTCGCGATCATTCAGCCTAGATGATGACATCCCCTTTTGGTCGTGATTGGTCAACTGATGGCTACAGGTGCCCAAAGCCCGAAAACCTTGGGCACAGTCTACAGGTCATATTTATGAAGGGATTTCATTGTAACTTCGTAGGATCACTCCAGATGATGCCCAGATGAGATTGTCCCCTTTGGTTGCGATCATTCAACCATGATGGCTGCCCGAGCCCAAAGCCCAAAAACCTTTAGCACAGTCCTAAGGTCATATTTATGAAGGGATTTCATTATCAACTTTGTAGGTTGACTTCATATAATGTCTAGATGAGAACAGCCCCTTTTGGCCACTATTAGGCAACTGTGACGGCTTCAGGGACCTGAAGACCGAAAACCTTTAGCACAGTCTACAGGTGATATTTATAAATGGATTTCATTGTACCTTGGTAGGATGACTCCAAATAATGTCTAGATGAGTACGCCCCCTTTTGGTCGTGATCATTCAGCCTTGATGTCTGCCCGAGCCCAAAACCTTTAGCATAGTCTATGGGTCATATTTATGGAAGGATTTCATTGTAACCTGTCAGTTTGACTCCATATAATGCCTAGATGATGGCATCGCCTTTTGGTCGTGATTGGTCAACTGTGACGGCTTCAGGGGCCCGAAGCCAGAAAACCTTGAGCACAGTCTACAGGTCATATTTATGAAGGAATTTCATTGTAACTTTGTAGGATCACTCCAAATAATGTCTAGGTGAGAACGTCCCATTTTGATCGCGATCATGCAGCCTTAATGGGTGCCCGAGCCCAAAAACCTTTAGCATAGACAAAAGGTCATATTTATGAAGGGATTTCATTGTAACTTGGTAGGTTGACATCATATAATGTCTAGATGACTGAGAACGTCCCCTTTGGGCTCAATTGGGAAACTGACGGCTACAAGGGCCCGAAAACCTTTAGCACAGTCTACAGGCCATATTTATGAAGGGATTTCAATGTAACTTGATAGGATGACTCGTTTTGAAATAATTTCACTCTAACTTGGTAACTTTCGTTGATATACATTAACTGTGAGGGCCACATACATTAACTGTGAGGTCATATTAACCCACCCCTCAGCTCTTTAGTACAGTGTACACCTCATATTATTTTTATCAAAAACATAGCATACAGGGAACAGAAATGAACATATTCCCAATTCCACAATTCTTGTCTTATTTCATAATCCTTTCATAAACATTGAACATTATCCATTTCATCAAACACAACACACAAACACACAAATTAAGCTACAGTGTCATTGACACTTTCATTTGAGGATGCCAGGCACAAATCAATGAAAGAATTGGTGGATTCAAGGCTATAAATGGATGATGGAAGTGAACAACGGTGGTTTGAGACGTTCAGTGCTGTAACTTTACAATAATTATTAAACTTATTTTGTGTTTCCCATTTTCGAGACATGCGCCTGACGTCATCATTCTAGCTAATGGTTTACCTAGTGTTCCTTCTCTATCCTTCCATGAAGCCTCCTGTTAAACTCCTAAGCTTTTTGGCTGTTTTTATTGAAATTTTTTATTAAATTTCTTGGGAGTTTAACGTGTGTTACAGAATGTTTATTCTGTTTTTGGCTCACCAACGTTAGTTGTGTGAGCCTATGGCATAGCCCTCATGTCGGCGTCGGCGTCGGTGTCCGCTCTCAAATATTTTGTGTACAGGTTTTGATTTTTTGGCTTTTCAAATTTTTTTTTAGTTTCAGCATATTGCTATAGTGGTTCACTATAACATTTAACTCTTTTCCAGGGTATTTTGTCTTAATTTTAACCCTTTGAATCAAATTTTAGACTTATTTTGATGTTTGCGTGCAGGTTTTGATGGTTTTTTTTTTCCTTTCTTCCAAGTGGAGATTTACCTTGCAGCATATGTCCATGCTTTCTATTGTATGTATACATGCATCTTAGGGCTATGTTTGTATTATTTAACCCTTTTCCTGCTGAATTACTTCAATTTTGGACTTTTATGTACAGCTTTTGGACTTAGGCTTACAGCTTCTTACTTTTATGTACAGGTTGTGATAAAAAAAAACAATTTCAAGTGATGTTGACCTCACTGCATATTGCAGTGGTGGTTATTATAATATTGATATCTTTCCAGTGCATTTTTAAAAAAATTTTTAACCCTATGAATAGATTTTTAGACTTATTTTGACGTTTGTGTGCAGGTTTTCATGGGTTTTTTTTTTTTCCTTTCTTCCAAGTGTAGAGTTTCTGCATATTGCTATGGTGGTTCACTATAACATTTAACTCTTTTCCAGGGTATTTTGTCTTAATTTTAACCCTTTGAATCAAATTTTAGACTTATTTTGATGTTTGCGTGCAGGTTTTGATGTTTTTTTTTCCTTTCTTCCAAGTGGAGATTTACCTTGCAGCATATGTCCATGCTTTCTATTGTATGTATACATGCATCTTAGGGCTATGTTTGTATTATTTAACCCTTTTCCTGCTGAATTACTTCAATTTTGGACTTTTATGTACAGCTTTTGGACTTAGGCTTACAGCTTCTTACTTTTATGTACAGGTTGTGATAAAAAAAAACAATTTCAAGTGATGTTGACCTCACTGCATATTGCAGTGGTGGTTATTATAATATTGATATCTTTCCAGTGCATTTTTAAAAAATTTTTTAACCCTATGAATAGATTTTTAGACTTATTTTGACGTTTGTGTGCAGGTTTTCATGGGTTTTTTTTTTTTCCTTTCTTCCAAGTGTAGAGTTTCTGCATATTGCTATGGTGGTTCACTATAACATTTAACTCTTTTCCAGGGTATTTTGTCTTAATTTTAACCCTTTGAATCAAATTTTAGACTTATTTTGATGTTTGCGTGCGGGTTTTGATGGGTTTTTTTTCCTTTCTCCCAAGTGGAGATTTACCTTGCAGCATATCTCCATGCTTCTTAGAGGTTATTATTATATTATTTAACCCTTTAGCTGCTTATTTTCTTTAATTTTGGACTTTTGTGTGCAGGTTTTGAACTTTTTTTTTTACTCCAGCCACCCGTTTACATTGGCCACCTGTTGGTGAGCCATGGGGTACTGATACCCCCTCTAGTTCCCATGGTTACGTCCTCACTATAGGGGTGTTGGGTCTTTTTGGTCTTGCATCTTCTATCCGATGTATCGTTTTTTCTTCGTATGAAGATCTAGCTTTGCATCTGGTAGCATCTAAATCGGTTACTGACTTTTTGTGTGCCTGTTGTCTTGTTTTCCGTTTTTTCTATTGACGTTGTTTACATTTGGCAATAGTGATGAGCCGATATCAGTGTTATCGGTATTTGCTGATATCTGATATTTTGATTCAGTATCGTACCGACACCGATATTAGTTTTCACCGTGCTGTACATTGATATTCACCGACTTGAAGACGGCAAACAAAGCGTGAAGTTGTTCAGTGGTAAACCCCGAGTTACACGACGATGGAACTGAGAGAAACAACGAATCGAAAAAAAACTAACAAGTACAAACACGTACCATTTCAGTTCCAGGCACAGATATCGGGAAACTAGAAATAAAATGAGGAGTCGCGGATTTGGTGAAGACTGAAGTAGGAAACATGCCATTTCAGTTCCAGGCACAGATATCGGGAAACTAGAAATAAAATGAGGAGTCGCGGATTTGGTGAAGACTGAAGTAGGAAACATGTCATCTCATGCCCATGAATATGATGGCCATTTACAATTCTGTGTGGGTCCTCCTGAACCACACAGAACCCCAGCCCCAGTTGTAATGAGCCTGTTCAGCTCATTCCAAATGAGGAGTCGTAGTCTGTGGTTTGGACTTTAAGATTATTGTCCTTTCCTGTGTCATTTTCCATTATGTTGTGTAGAGGTTCAATGCCGTCTCTGTGTTCTGTTAAAGCCTACAATCTAGCCTATTAAAAAGAGAAGTTGTGCAAGCTGAAGTTGGGAATGAGTGGTGGGAGTTTGGGGAAGAGAGGTTAGAACTTTGAGAAGGAGTTAAGTTAGGCTGCATGAAGATGAGAAGACAAAGCGTGAATGCCATACATTTTAGGGCTGCAAATCATATGTGAGGATGGCATTTGCTGGTTATAGTGACAGAAACTAAACTGGTTGATTCAGATTCCAAATGATTTATTTATTGAGTCTCTGGCCACTGATTTAAAAGAAGTTAAGTACTACTTGTACTATGATACTACTATCTATCAAAATGTCAAATCCCTGTAATGTATTTTGCTGTCGATGTCCTTTATTAAAGCGGTCCAGTCTTTCGGGAATTCCAATGAAAAGGATAATTATAATTCATAACAAACATGCAGTACGTACTGTACGTTTGTTATAAATTATGGTTGTCCTATTGGTTGACAAACAAATCAACTGTCAATACAGAATAGTTATTCATAAAATGAAATGGGCAAAACAGTTTCACTGATGATCATCAAAATTTATATCATAAAGTAAGGTATAGTGGGACCTGGATCAGTTTCAGCCAATCAACCTACCACAAAATTGTCTGAGTTAATTTGATAGAAGCACCCAACCTGGCCCATGACATGCAATTGAAAACAATAGGTTACCCTACTGTTTTCAATTACATGACTTAAGACCAAATTGAGGATGGAGTAATGTGTACAAAACACAGCAAAAATAATCATCCCGTCAGTCTACTGTCTTAGCAGGGCTTGATTTAATCTGAAAATTTTGAATAGCAATTTACTATTCACCCTGGAAAATTGATTAGCAGTTGATCCAAAAGCACTTGAAACTAATAAATCTTGAATAGCAAAATTCAGAAATTGGAGAGCAAAGTGCTATGCTAATCCAGTTAAATCGAGCCCTGCTTAGAACTCCATACATCAAATTGTCATTCAGTACTGAAACTTCAGCACTGGAAGATTCCCCCTTATAGTGAACCAATTCTCTATATCTCACTCTCAGGAGCTATTGAATTTTACATCTTCAAATTTTTCTTGATAATTTACAGCTACATGTAATAAGTGTGCATATTTGTCGCCGGTTTAGTCGTGGCTCAGAATGAACATGTTTAGCAGACAAGTGCACAACAAAAACCTATCATTTGAACTAAAAAGCCACTCATTCTGTAAAACTTGAACTATAACTTTGTTTTATTTTCTGATACATAAAAAGAAGAAATGCACTTAATGCAGTACACTGACTGCAAAAGTGGTTTGAGAATTTCTACACGTTCTTGACTGGGTCACGAGCCCATATTCTCTGTCTGCTTCCCTCTGTGCAAAACTAGAATCTCTTTCATTTGTTGAAAAAGAAATGTCTGAACATTGAATCTGAGGTGCTGTTTTCATTTTTTTAGCTCACCTGACTTTCAGTCAGGAGAGCTGTAGTGATCACTCACTGTCCGGCGTCTGTGAACATGGTGTTTGCGTCTTCTCCTCCCAAACCGCTGAACCAATTTAATTGATATTTGAGATAATAGTTTGTTATGACATCGCAATTTGATTTTGTTCAAATCAAGTTGCCTCGCCCCTTGGTAAGGCCACACCCAAAAAGTGTGCCTAAATCTTAAAAAAATCTTCGTCTCATGAACCAGCAGTAGCAGAGACTTGATGTTAGGTGTGCAGCTTCCTTTTGAGGTGTAGCCTCAGATTTGTTCAAGAGAAGTTTGTGGGGCTATATTTGCCGTTGTTATGGGAGGGGCAAGAATTTTTGCCACTCCCAAAATTTCTATTTTCCAAACTGAGAGGCAGATTTGAACCAAATTTGATATGAGGGCTTATTGGGTCATAAGTACTTAATTTATGCCCAAATTTTTTTTCCCGTCGCCCCATGGGAACCGCAGGAGTTAAAAATAGAAAAAAATTAAAACGCCCATATCTCCAAAACTACACGGCACTGAGAATTCTTATTTGGTGTGAAGCTTCCTTAGGACCAACAGAATGGAATGGTTAAAAAAAATTGCTATCGGTTTATCATGGGGTACTTTTGGGGGACTTTGAAAAAGTGCTGAGTCAGCATTTTTTAACACTGTGGGTAATGGAAAAAACATGTAAGACTACTTTTCTCCCAAACCACTGCTCCAAAAGCTTTCAAATTTCACATATAACATCTTTGGCAGATTGTTTCACATGTTTATTGAAATCAATTCCCTGGGTCCATATTTGGGCTCTCTATGGGAGCCCAAATGTTTAAATTATTTCAGTATGAGGAATATTCTTTAAATATCTTCTTCTTCAGATGTACCAATAAGAATCTTTTGACATTTGGTATGCAGCATCCTCAGGGGGGGGTGAGATTCAAGTTTGTTGAAGCCAAGTCCGTGGGTTCATATTTAGGCTGAAAATTTGGGTCCCCGTTCCGGACTTTTGGACCAAAA
Organism: Pictodentalium vernedei; assembly: GCA_031216915.1. Classification (NCBI taxonomy): domain Eukaryota; kingdom Metazoa; phylum Mollusca; class Scaphopoda; order Dentaliida; family Dentaliidae; genus Pictodentalium; species Pictodentalium vernedei. The sequence continues at coordinate 155,392,874 of CM062295.1, forward strand.
TCCAGAAATTTTTTGGGGTTTTTTATGCGTGAATTTTAAGACAAAAAAATTTTTGGGGGTTTTCACTGAAAATTTGGGGTCTGGGTATGACTTTGAAAATTTTGGACCAAAATCCAGAAATTTTTTTTTGTTTTTTATGCGTTTCGGTCAATTTTAAAACAAAAAAAAATTCTTTTTTTTACACTGAAAATTTGGGATCCGGGTGGGACTTAGAAAATTTTGGACCAAAATGTTTTTTTGTTTTTTATGCGTTTCGGTCAGTTTTAAGACAACAATTTTTTTTTTTTTTCACACTGAAAATTTGGGGTCCGGGTGGGCCTTAGACAATTTTTGACCAAATCCGGAATTTTTTTTTTTGTTTTTTTTTTGTGTTTCGGTCAATTTTAAGACAAAAAAATTTTTTTTTTTACACTGAAAATTTGGGATCCGGGTGGGCCTTAGACAATTTTTTACCAAAATCCGGAATTTTTTTTTTGTTTTCTATGCATTTTGGTAAATTTTAAAACACAAAAAATTTTTTTTTACTCTGAAAATTTTGGGGTCCGGGTGGACCTTAGAAACTTTTGGACCAAAATCCGGAAATGTTTTTTTGTTTTTTATGTGTTTCGGTCAATTTTAAGACAAAATTTTTTTTTTTTTTTTACACTGAAAATTTGGGGTCCGGGTGGGCCTTAGAAAATTTTTTACCAAAATCCGGAAATTTTTTTTTGTTTTTTATGCGTTCCGGTCAATTTGAAGACAAAAAAAATTTTTTTTCTTACACTGAAAATTTGGGGTCCCGTCCGGGTGGACCTCAGAAAATTTTTGACCAGTCCGGGTGGGCCTCAGAAAATTTTGGACCAAAATCCGGAATTTTTTTTTTGTTTTTTATGCGTTCCGGTCAATTTTAAGACAAAAAAAAATTTTTTTCTTACACTGAAAATTTGGGGTCTCGTCCGGGTGGGCCTTGGACAATTTTTGACCAAATCCGGAATTTTTTTTTGTTTTTTTTTTGTTTTTCGGTCAAGTTTGAAACAAAAAAAAATTATTTTTTTTTACACTGAAAATTTGGGGTCCGGGTGGGACTAAGAAAATTTTTGACCAAAATGCGTAATTTTTTGTTTGTTTTTTATGCGTTTCGGTCAATTTTCAGACAAAAATATTTATATTTTTTTTTACACTGAAAATTTGGGGTCTGGGTGGGACTTTTGGACCCAAATCTGGAGATTAGTTTTTTTGTTTTTTATGCTTTTTAAGAAGAAAAAAAAAATTAGGCTAAAAATATTTTGTTTCAGAAAAAAATCTTTTATGCGTTTATCTCAATTTTGGGACAAAAAAGTGCAGGAACTGAAAATAGAAGGAAAATCCTGTGTATTGTGTAGGAACAATCGCTTCATCTAGTTGGTATATGCTTTTCTTAGGAGGGGCATATGCAGCTTATTCAAGTCAAGTCCCTGGTTTGATATTTAGACTACCATGTCAGGTGAGCGCCCTCAGGCCCCCTGGGGCCTCTTGTTTCTTGATGCGTTCGTGATTTTTCCAGTATTTTATGTACAAAATTTTGACACACCAGTGTAAACATGTCTCAATCTGATCTTAAAAGTGACTGCTTTTTGTCAAAATTTGTGACCACGGTACTGTGCAGACATCTTCAAGAATTTTGTCTCCAATAAACCAAGATGAAAAGTAGGCTAGATAGCCCTAATCCAAAGGTTCGTTGGCTGTATATTAATTATTGTGTAGTACATCAGTGATGTATGACACCCCAAAATTACTGCCCTATTATCCAATATTGCCATATCACAGCAATGTCACTACATTGGGTCAACTGAAAGATGAGTTTCGACCAGATCACAACCGGTGACGATCTGGTTGATATTTTATCCACTTATGTAATCACAGTACTGTTGGTGTGTTTCTGTTCACATGTCAGAAAAGAACGTTTGGGGAAGGTAGGTAGATGAAATTTTTTTTTTTTTACCACTTTCCAGCACAAATTGGTGTTCATGGAAGGCAAAATGCCCCTTATCCACAAAAAATGAAGAATACTTGAATGGGAAGCAAATATAAATGGTTATCAAGGCATCATAAAATTGTGCTGAAAACCAATATCTGCATATTTTGAAACTTTTTTCAACACAGACCTCAATAAAAAGTTTTGGGTAAGGCCCTAAAAATGAGGGTACATGTGCATGCAGGCAGGCAGGGACAGATCCAGAGTCGATTTGATACCTGGTACAGGTATGGGCACCCAAACCCTGGAGCCTAAATCTTCCCAAATTCCTGCAGGAAAATATCATTCAACTTTGAAATCTACCAGTTTGAAGCAATTATTTCCAATATTTAATAGAAATTTACACACATGCAGTTGATAAAAAGCACTTCAAGACACATGCAGTGATCTGATCATCTGTATTAAAATACCTCAATTTATTTTAGCACATCCTCAATTGAAAAACAGTGTCTTCAAACAATTCCTGGATCCGTCCCTACATGTCGGTCTGGCATTGGGAAACACACCATTTTCTTTTTCTTTTTTTTTTGGTAGGGTGGGGGGGGGGCGGAGGGGGGGGGGGGGGGGGGGGGCAGGGATTAAAATTCATGCGCGAATCCGAATCGAGTCGCGCAAATTATTCTCGCAAGGGAAACCATGAGAATCAACTTAGATTTGCGCAAAATGTTCATTTGATTCTTGTCGTAGATTCTAAAGGTGGCTTTAACAAGCCAAGAGAATGCTCTGTCTTTGCCTCCTCATAATAAGATAAAAAAACTACACTTAGCAGTGGTGTATAATGAAGTCTTGGCTGCCTATATAGGCAGCCAAGACTTCACTAGACACCACTGCCACGATACTGTAATTTCCATGAGCCAGACCACCAAAAGCCTGTATTTTGGAACATGTGTTCTACACGTACATGTGTGAGAAACTCGACAAAATGGAAACTAGGCCCATAAAGGGAAAACTCTCTGAAAAAACTATGACGTTTGCCTTTTACTATGGCATATGTAAATGTTGCACTCACATAACAGTACTCTCAAATTCCAAATATTTAAGAACTGAAAATTGATTCTCGCAACAGGAGCTCGCGAGAATCGAAACTAATTCTCGTGAATCGAGACAAATTTTAAGGCCTGGGGGGGTTGAGAAAGTGACCACTTCTTTGATCACAGTACATGTATTGTACAAGTAATGCAAATCACTTGTTGTAAACATGTTTTATAGCAATAGTTTTATCAGCATCTTTTAGTGTCGAAAGTGCCATTTTTAGTATATATGGTTTTTTTTTTTTTGGTAAAAGGGACAAAACGAAAGGTAACAAGATTTTTTTGTACTGTTTATGAAATCTTCCTGTCTAGCAATAATTGTTTGATATGAAACCACTTACTAAATCTGATTTTCACGCTTAATGTTTGATGACCCAGCTGAAAGTGACATGAAACCTTCGTCATTTTGCTTGGTTTCCATTCCAATATACAAATACAATACATGATGACAAATAAATTAGTTATGAAAGCTAAATAAAAAAAACACATTTGGTTCTCCAGCAATTAACTTTTCAGATCATTGAGGCACGGAGGTTTTTATTTTATTTTTGGTTTGTTTGTTAACTGGCTTGAGCTGGTCTGTTTTGAACTTTTCCCACAGTTCAGTTTCAGTTTGGTTTTAGACAAAAAGAATCGGTTTTGGTTTCGGTTTTTGTAATACAATACATATTTTCCATATCTTATGCATTAAACAGGGACAGGATAGTACTAAAACATGTTAAATAACAAACAAGTGAACAACAAATGAAATAAAACTGTATTACGATTGTTTCCTGTAAATCTGGTGAACAAAAAACTACATCTGCAATCTGCATTTGCTTTCATAAAAAGTCATTTAACCCCAAGGGCGTAGATACAGAAGCAGGGAGTGTGTGTCTTAGGGGGTGACTGTCGTGTCAAATTCGTTTTTCATTTCCATTCACTCCATTGACATATTGCCTGACTTGAAAATAAGTAAGAAGAGTCAGAATTTCAGACAGCAGCTGCCCAGAATCAAGGAGAAGTTGAGAACTTTAGAACAAGCCTTTTACTTTCAGAAAGACAGATACCCAATTCATAAGCTGACTTGACAAGTTAACATTTATACTAGAAAGGAGCTAACTCCAAATCCCACAATCATTGATTTCCAAAGCACTGTAGAGGTTATGCAAATTATCGACAAGGTGGTCATCTGACATGGATTCCATGTCCATTTATCCTTTCTGTTTGCATTGAGTTATTATCATAGAGTATTCACTGAATTCTCGAGTTGAAACGATTAATGCCATTTGGATTTTTACTAATCTTCTAATTGCCGGGTAGAAGTTGATGATTAATCGACTAGTCAGTTATGCAATGTCAGGTGCTAAACTATGCAACAAAGTCTACAAAACTGTGGTTTTAACTAAATGCTTTGGCTGGAATGGCATCCAAATTACAACAAAGAGTTTAACTGGGCGACAATATGGAAAAAGAGAGCTTTTTTCCAATTTAGAAGTATGAGTGTGATAACGCTCCTCAAATCAACAGCACTGAAATTTTCTTCGAGGAGCACAAAGTGGAAACTTCAAGGCTTTAGAGAATACACCCAGGCGACTAATCGACGAGTGATTCACTAATCGGTTAATAGATTTGTTTAGTACTAAGCACATCAGCGTTGACTAGTCTAAAAATCGTTTCAACACTACTGAATTCTGAGTATTGGGAGCGCGGTGACTCAGTGGAAGACTGTTGGACTTCTATGCTAGAGGTCCCAAGTTCGATCCCCATCCAGGACGACCTGCGTTGTGTCCTTGGGCAAGGCACTTTATCCCGGTTGCCTACATGGGGGCACGCTGATGCTGTGTACTAAGGTGTACTGCACGTCGATGGTGCACATGTCTTCAACTGCTGTAACCCTGCTTGAGTGGAGCTTGAACAGAGTTAGAATGTTAAGGAGCTGATAGTTGCTTGTCGATGCTCGGTTGTTCTCTCTAGGTACTCCGGCTTCCTCCACCCATAAAACTGTCACGGTCACGATTATCCATTGTGCATAAGTATGTAATCTTAAACACAAATAAATAAATAAATAATAATAATTCTGAGTATTTCCATTACTTCGAAAGAATAAAACACAGCCATGTGCATTTTGCACATACAAGCGTATTTTGGATTTTAGTTTTCAAATTTTCGATTGATACTTTGTATGAAAGGTGTGTGTGGATAACTTTTTATTATCCCCCGGCGACGAAGTCGGGAGGGGGGGGGGGGATATTCAAATGGTGTTCGTCTGTCCATATGTCACAAACTTTGTCCACTTAACTCCACGTACAGTTTTCAGTGGATTTTTACGAAACTTGGTTTGAAGTATCAGTATCAAGTGTAGATGTACATGTGGTCAGGAATTTTTAATGTGACGAATTTTGCATGGTTATGGCCCTTCGAAATAACAAAATTTCCTTCACAAATGTGTCCACTTAACTGCTCCTACATTTTTTATTGGATTTTTACGAAACTTGTTCTGAAGTATCGATATTAAGTGTAGATGTGCATGTGGTCAGGAATTTTCGATACAACAAATTTTTTGTGGTTATGGCCCTTGATAATGGCAAAACGTCTGCTACAAATGCTTTTCCACTTAACTCCTCCTGCATTTTTCATTGGATTTTTACGAAGCTTGGTGTGCAGTTTGAGTATGATGTCTATATGTGCATAACAGGGACCAGCCGTGAGGGCGACTAGGGCGATTATGTCGCCCTTCTAAGCCCAAAGTCGCCTAGAAAAATAGTCTGGGCGATTTCAAGTCGCCCTCTAAAAATTGGCCAAAATGAGGAAAGTCTGAACTGAGTGATCCGAGGTTTACACAAAAACAATTATTTTCAAGAATCGAATGTGCTTGAGTGTGATAAATGAGCATTTCCATTCATCAGATAAGCGATCATTTATTTGAAATCACACGGTTTTTTTATTAGCTCAACTTGACAAAGTCAAGCTGAGCTATTGCCATCACTTCTCGTCCGTCGGCGTACGTACGTACGTTACTTACGTACGTACGTACGTACGTATGTACTACGTACGTACGTATGTACTACGTACGTACGTTAGTACGTCCGTCCACAATTTCCTTTGGCACACCTCAGAGGTCGCATTTATGATCAGATTACTTTGAAACTTGGTATGCTTGTTTGGGGTGACCTCTAGATGGGAGCTATCGATTTTCTTCAATGTCCATCAAAAAATGTTGCTGCGGCCAACGTTCTTAGAACTTAGTTTAGTCAAACCACAATATTTCCCTTTGGCACACCCTACAGGGCACATTTATGATTTGATTGCTTTGAAACCTGGTATGCTTATTTAGGGTGACCTCTAGATGGGAGCTATCGATTTTCTTCAATTTCCGGCAAAAAATGTTGCCACGGCCAACGTTCGTAGAACTTAGTTTAGTCAGACCTCAATATTTCCCTTTGGCACACCCTACAGGGCACATTTATGATCAGATTGCTTTGAAACCTGGTATGCTTGTTTGGGGAGACCTCTAGATGGGAGCTATCGATTTTCTTCAATTTCTGTCAAAAAATGTTGCCGCGGCCAATGTTCTTAGAACTTAGTTTAGTCAGAAGACTCAATATTTCCGTTTGGCACACCCTACAGGGTGCATTTATGATCGGATTGCTTTGAAACCTGGCATGCTTGTTTGGGGTGACCTCTAGATGGGAGCTATCGATTTTCTTCAATTTCCGTAAAAAAATGTTGGCGCGGCCAATGTTCTTAGAACTTAGTTTAGTCAAACCACAATATTTCCCTTTGGCACACCCTAAAGGGCACATTTATGATATGATTGCTTTGAAACCTGGTATGCTTATGTAGGGTGACCTCTAGATGGGAGCTATCGATTTTCTTCAATTTCCGGCAAAAAGTGTTGCCACGGCCAACATTCGTAGAACTTAGTGTAGTCAGACCTCAATATTTCCCTTTGGCACACCCTACAGGGCACATTTATGATCAGATTGCTTTGAAACCTGATATGCCTGTTTGGGGAGACCTCTAGATGGGAGCTATCGATTTTCTTCAATTTCTGTCAAAAAATGTTGCTGCGGCCAATGTTCTTAGAACTTAGTTTAGTCAGAAGACGCAATATTTCCCTTTGGCACACCCTACAGGGTGCATTTATGATCGGATTGCTTTGAAACCTGGCATGCTTGTTTGGGGTGACCTCTAGATGGGAGCTATCGATTTTCTTCAATTTCCGTAAAAAAATGTTGGCGCGGCCAACGTTCTTAGAACTTAGTTTAGTCAAACCACAATATTTCCCTTTGGCACACCCTACAGGGCACATTTATGATATGATTGCTTTGAAACCTGGTATGCTTATGTAGGGTGACCTCTAGATGGGAGCTATCGATTTTCTTCAATTTCCGGCAAAAAGTGTTGCCACGGCCAACATTCGTAGAACTTAGTGTAGTCAGACCTCAATATTTCCCTTTGGCACACCCTACAGGGCACATTTATGATCAGATTGCGTTGAAACCTGATATGCCTGTTTGGGGAGACCTCTAGATGGGAGCTATCGATTTTCTTCAATTTCCGTCAAAAAATGTTGCCGCGGCCAACGTTCTTAGAACTTAGTTTAGTCAGAAGACTCAATATTTCCCTTTGGCACACCCTACAGGGTACATTTATGATCGGATTGCTTTGAAAGCTGGCATGCTTGTTTGGGGTGACCTCTAGATGGGAGCTATCGATTTTCTTCAATTTCTGTCAAAAAATGTTGCCGCGGCCAACATTCTTAGAACTTAGTTTAGTCAAACCACAATATTTCCCTTTGGCACACCCTACAGGGCACATTTATGATTTGATTTCTTTGAAACCTGGTATGCTTATTTAGGGTGACCTCTAGATGGGAGCTATTGATTTTCTTCAATTTCCGGCAAAAAATGTTGCCAGGGCCAACGTTCGTAGAACTTAGTTTAGTCAGACCTCAATATTTCCCTTTTGTACACCCTACAGGGCTTTGAAACCTGGCATGCTTGTTTGGGGATGCCTCTAGATGGGAGCTATTGATTTTCTTCGGTTTCTGTCAAAAAATGTTGCCACTGGCAAAAAAAAATGACATTGGTACCAATGATCTTCAATTTTGCCATTTCATTTATAACTTACCAAGTTCAAGTTTGTCAAGTTGAGCTACAGTGTCATTGACACTTTCATTTCTATTTTGTTCCGTTCAGTTGGAGCTTCAAGTGTCAAAACGAAAATAGGTGACTTACGCGACTCAACAAAATAACCCAGTTTGAAAGTACATGTAGGTTACATCGCTTAGGATGCCAAAAATGTATACACAACGGACATATTTTCTAACACTGTATTTTTATTTCGTTTTGCTGACGACTGTTAACTGTTGGGTCGTCTATTCCCAGAAAAACACGAATAGAATTGAAACATATGAAAAAAAGCTTTAGTGTTGACAAGAAAAGCTGTGTACAGGGCACAAGTGTGCATGTGAAGGATCTTGCAAAAGGTGTCCTCCTAAACACCAGAATGACACAAAATGATGTGAAATGACAACGGAATGCCATAAAAATGATGCGGAATGACATTTATTTTACAAAATACTCGACTCCAGAATGTATTTTTGTTAATTAACAAACAAAGTACCTTCCAAGCAACCTTCTTACATCTGGTCCTGTTCACACTTTCAGATTTAGGAAATTATTAGCTTAGTAGACTTTGGTGAAAGTCAACCACAGGAGGGTGCTAGGGGTATTGGCAGAGAGGAGGGGGTCATGAAGGAGAGGGTAGCAGTGGGGATTTTCAGTCAATAATTATTTTGTGATTTTTTAACCTGGCATAGATGCATCATAGACAACTGGACCTGGATTAATCGAAAGTTTATGGAGGACCACAAGCTGAAAATATGAAGGGGTGGCAGGGCGTGGTATCTAAAAATTCTCAACTTCCCCACTTGCCTATGATGTCTCCCTACTTGACTCTGCAGTCTCCCTATTTTTTCTGGAGGGAGACATGAAGTCTCCCTAAAATTCCTCCCTAGGCTGGTCCCTGGTGCATATGGAAAGAAAGTTTCAATTCTAAAAAGTTTTCAAGGGTTATAGCTCTTGTTGACTTCGAATTTACCAAAATTACAGGCTTTTGGAGGATATCTTCAATTGCGATTAAAGAATTTAAATGATTTATCCCCCGCCGATGAAGTTTGGAGAGGGATATTGAAATGCTGTTCGTCTGTCTGTCTGTCTGTCACAAACTTTGTCCACTTATCTCCTCGTACACTTTTCAGTGAATTTTTATGAAACTTGGTCTGAAGTATCAGTATCAAGTGTAGATGTCCATGTGGTCAGGAATTTTTGATGCAATGCATTTTGCATGGTTATGGCCCTTGGTAATAGCTTAATTTCTGTCACAAATGCTTGTTCCAATTATAACATAAAAGTCTGCGGGATATATGGATGCCGTAGACTCTCTTGTTAATATTAATTTAATCCTTTCCCTGCAATCCCGTGTTTCCCAACATTAATGGAGCATCAAGCGAATTGATACTTTTCATTCTTTTTCCAGAAGAGTTTTGTCCTCTTCGGTGTGATGATCCTGGCTGTGCCGATGTAGATTGAAGGTATTTCCATACTGGGCGACAACTGACTTATTGCATAATTGGCTTTTGGCATTTCTGTCATCGCTTTTTACAAAATATTGATATATGCTACTACACGTTTTAGCTGACATTTTGTTGATTCCACCAAATCTTTGGCATGCTAAATGTGAGTATTCATAAGTTAAGCAAAACCAAAAATACGGTTTTTAATCTCTTTTCTGTTTCTCTTTTGGCTTTCACTTAAAAAAACGAGTTTTGGTTTCGGTTCGGTCATTGCAGCCAGCTCTATAACTGGCTGAGTGCTGGGCTCCATTCTTAGGCGAAGGTACCACAACTTAAATATTACATTTTCTGCCAATGTGGTTCACTTTTTGGGGGATGAATTTATTTCATTTGTATGCATTTGCCTTGTTACAAGCCCACTTAATTGGATATCTCTTAACTGAATAACCCTGTTAATTGAATATAATTTCCCAACACAAAACCATTTACCATACCTCCAGTACAAATTTGACCTGTTAATAGAATATAGATTATAGAGTAAACTCCTGTTAATTGAATAAAATATCCTGTAATCTGTCAACAAATTACCCTGACTCTCCCCAGTTTTTTCTTTGTTGGTAGACCCATTTGGCCTCAGTACATTCAGTACAGCCATTTAATCTATTATATTTTGTTTGACAGAGATCATGGAGCTCTGTCAAACAACATATAATAAAATAAATGCTAAGTTTATATCTAGAATACAGGAAAGTGACACAATCACTGTTAATTGAATATTCCTGTTAATTGAATAATTTCCTTTCGCAAAGAGGCTATTCAATTAACAGGGTTCCACTATATTAGAATCCGATCAAGAAAGAGCCTAATGTTGTGATCATACTATTGTAGTTTGTGATTGTTTTTCTATGGTAATTTTTGTATGTTTTATAGGTGTTGGGAAATCATGCCTGTTATTACAGTTCACAGATAAAAGATTCCAGCCTGTTCATGACCTCACAATAGGTATATTTATAATTATATACACAATGTGTCATGTTCTAAACTGTTTTGGAAGGAAAGCAAATCTGATAAGTCCAAAATATACCAGATCATGCACGGAATATTTTTCGTGAAGTGGATGTGTAAACTCCTGTGATACAGATAAGATGTGGGTATGCATGTGAAGTGCTTTCTTTTTCTTCTCCTGGCATTTTTTTGCAAAGTGGTTTATTACGTCTACACTTCTCAATTGTTTTTGTCATCACATTTTGTTCACATGTCTTTTCCTTGTTAAAATTATGGGAGAGTGCCCTGAAGCACACATGAAACCTTTAACCCTTTACCTAATGAGTCAGTCGCATTTGCCTGCATAATTTATGAATTGAGTAGATGAAAAAAAATTATTTTTCAAAAAATTTCAACAAAGCCCTATCTTGTGACCCACATTGAAACGAGCTTGTCAAGCTCGTTCCAATGAGCGGTCACATGATAGGGTTTTGTTGAAATTTTATTTTAATTCAAAAAAAAAAAAATTAAAATAAAATTTGGTTTTTTTGTGTGTTGGGTAAAGGGTTTAATTGCAGTTCAGTGCTGTGATTATAAAAAGTTAGCAGAGAATTTTGACCAGATTGTGAAATCTTTGTCCGCTTTTATAATCACAACACTGTAAAGTCCGAAAAAGGAAATGCAAGAATCATGGTCTGATCAGTAAGATTTAGGTTAAAAAGTTTCCACAGTAGAGCAGCTAAGTTTTTTTTCTCGAACCTGTCACACTACAATGTTTTGCTGAATTACGTGTAGTTCAAGTTCTGTATTTTTGTCTCAATGAGGTAAACGTCAAAGATTTTGAGAACCACACTGTATTCTATCTACAGGGTTCCCACTGATATACATGTATGAGAATCAAATTCGGGCACTATCAGTGACTGCCGGGAAGAAAATGCGGGCGACTGAATGATCACTCTCCTCAGTTTGATTTTGCAAGAGTGAAAAATTAAGGAGAGTGATTTTAACCCCTTACATATGATGACTGACCAGCACTATACAAGAAAATGACCATGCAAATTTTGTTATTTTTTCATTTTAGCCCAAAAAGACATAGCTTATGACTCCTCGGTGGAACATGCTCATTAACTGGTAGAGTGCTAAATTATTTTTGGCCATCAAAATTTATTCACATATCTTTGCCTTGTTACAGTTTATGGGAGAGTGCCTGCAGGCACTCTCCCATAAATTGTAACAAGGCAATGCCTTACAGATTAAATAAGTTAACTTCAAAGATAATACAAAGCTCATCCTCTGAGTATGAAGCCTTCAAGCTGCATTATCTTCACCTCAGTATAAAGCCCAAAAATGGGCTTCTAGCACTCTACCAGTTTAACTCATAAAATGTGTTTTAAGCAAAAAATAAAAGATTTTAGTTATGCGAGTTGTGAGATAATGTTTTGCAAGTACTGTATCGTCTCCTTGTTGGGTCAGGTAATGGGTGATTGAAATGCAGTATATAACTTGATGTTTAGACATAATTTCTACACTCATCATGAAGGCGAGTGATTAATTGCTCCCCCAGTGAAACGTTTAGAAGAGTGATGGTGAGTGAAAGCAATCCCTCTCCGTTCCCATCATTTCCTGCACTATTTAAGGTCTGTTGGGTGTAAATCAACAGTCACTTTCAAAATAGATAAATTCATTTTTCGCTACAGTACAGCTGAAGAGGCAAGGGAAAAAAACCCTGATGTTCTTGTTGTTTGTTTTAGAAATTTTACTTTGTGCAATCAGCCTGAAAACTGGAGCTTATATAGCCATAGATGCTGATAGTGACCATAAACACAAATATATGTTTAAGGTCATAAACATGTTTTCAAACATGGATGTTTTCAAGCGTGAACCCCAAACATGCTGTACTTTACTTTGGAACAGAGCATACAATGTATTACCTATTGATTGTTTGTATGGAAATATATCGGGGATATTTGAGGTGTAGCAGGTGTTCACAAAATGTTGTGTTCAGTAATAGATATCTAATAATAATAATGATGACTATGAGATATCCAATATGTATTTCACTTTAGGCCACACAAAGTAGATCTTCTGTTTCTCAGGCCATTATTTTCGAAATTGCATGCGGGCGAGCGTTTTTTTATTTTATTTTTTATTTCAGTAATTACTTCTTGGCCATCAAAAGTTCATGTTCTTGGTTCAAGTTTTAGGCCTCATAATCTACAGAATAGCATGGGTGGTGGTGTATTTCATCCCTTGAGTGCAAGAAGGCTTTGCAATGCTAAAGCAGTACAAAGCCTTCTTGCACTCAAGGGACAAATTCATCAATTTTTTTAGCTTGGGTAAAATATCAGACATAAACCATTTGATTTTAATTTTTTTTAAGTTTAAATTGGTTATAAAAAGAGAGTATGCGGTAGCCAAAAGGGCCACGTGGGAGGGCCTGAGAAACAGATTTTTTATTTTTTTAGGCCATATCGTCAGTATTATGATTTTCTAACATGATTTTTGAGTGCCACCTTCATACTCATGCACATTGGGAATCACTTTCTTTTAAAAATTGAATATTTGTAAGATTTTAAGATTCACGGGAGACCAATCTATTTCATCAATAAATACCAGAAGTTGATAGAAATGTTTGTAACTTTGTTACTGTGACACATAAATTGTTGGAATGTGTTGGATTGTGTATATGTGTATGATATTGTTTATTTTATCTGGAGTGCTAGTATACAGAGTGATAAATACAGTTAAAGTCAAAATGAGTTGAATAATGAGATGTTAGACTGTTTGTCAATATTTTCCTGCATTACATTACTAACTGCTATTTATTGACAGAAGGCTTTCATGGAGGGCTTTCCATCAGTGAATAGGAGAAGTGGTTATTTTAGGCAGAATGGACATTATAACTTATAGTGCTAGTGTACAGCTTGACTTATGCAGTGCTAGTCACAATGAGATGATGACTGAAGTGTGATGTGGGGGAGTAGGGGGGGGGGGGGGGGGCATATGGTTTGTTATTGTAGGCAGAATGGATATTATAGCTATAGTGCTAGTGTACAGAGCAATTCATATGTTGTTATTTTCTTTTTTTTATGGACTTCATTGTGATGTGATATAAATAAAACTGCAGAACTGAAATCTTGTTCATCTTCTATGATACTCAAAACTGCCAGGCATATGCGCTTCTCTTTCAATGTGCACACAGTGTTCATTGCTGGTAACACTCTGCATGGATCAGAGTTTTTTTATCATTGAATTACAGGTTGTTGGGGACTTTCCTATTTTGCTGACACATGCTTTTCACACTCATCGATGTATCTTACCTGCTTACCTGCCATTGAGAAGTCCTCTTCTTGTTATAAATAGCTGTAAATACAGTAACTCTAGGTTGGATTTAACCCTTAAGTCCTCATACAGCCACAAACTGCCACTTTTATATTGCCTGGAAAAAGTTTCCCCAAGTGGATCTTTCCTTGATAACTTGATCTGTAGGCTGCATTTTTCTTGGCAGTGTTTTTAGCTCACCTGACTTTCAGTCAGGAGAGCTATAGTGATCACTCACCGTCCGTCGTCCGTCGTCCGTTGTCCGTCGTCCGTGAACATGGTGTTTGCGTCTTCTCCTCCCAAACCGCTGAACCAATTTAATTGATATTTGAGATAATAGTTTGTTATGACATCGCAATTTGATTTTGTTCAAATCAAGTTGCCCCGCTCGTGGGTAGGGCCACACCCAAAAAGTGTGCTGAAATCTTAAAAAATCTTCTTCTCATGAACCAGCAGCAGCAGAGACTTGATATTTGGTGTGCAGCTTCCTTTTGAGGTGTAGACTCAGATTTGTTCAAGAGAAGTTTGTGGGGCTATACTTGGCGTCGTTATGGGAGGGGCAAAATTTTTGGCCTCGCCCAAAATTTCTATTTTCCAAAACGAGAGGCTGATTTGAACCAAATTTTATGTGAGGGCTTATTGGGTCATAAGTAACTAATTTATGCTGATTTTTTTTTTCCCGTAGCCCCATGGGAACCGCAGGAGCTAAAAATAGAAAAAAATTAAAACGCCCATATCTCCAAAACTGCACGGCACCGAGAATTTTTATTTGGTGTGAAGCTTCCTTAGGACCAACAGAAAGAATTGGTAAAAAAAAAATGCCATCGGTTTTATCATAGGGTACAGTTTCGGGACATTAAAAAAGTGCTGAGTCAGCACTTTTTAACACTGTAGGCAATGGGAAAAACATTAAAAAATCTTCTTCTCCAGATCCAGCAGGCAGAATCTTTTGATATTTGGTATGCAACATTGGAGGGTGGATCTGATTCAGGTTTGTTCAAATCGGCCCCCTGGGTTCATATTTGGGCTCAGTATAGGAGCCCGATTTCGAACTTAGTGCATTTCAGGCAAATTTCTTAAAAAATCTTCTTCTCCAGATCCAGCAGGCAGAATCTTTTGATATTTGGTATGCAACATTGTGGGGTGGATCTGATTCAAGTTTGTTCAAATCGGCCCCCTGGGTTTATATTTGGGCTCAGTATAGGAGCCCAAATTTGAACTTACTGCATTTCAGGCAAATTTCTTTGAAAATCTTCTTCTCCAGATCCAGCAGGCAGAATCTTTTGATATTTGGTATGCAACATTGTGGGGTGGATCTGATTCAAGTTTGTTCAAATCGGCCCCTTCGGTTTATATTTGGGCTCTGTATAGGAGCCCAAATTTGAACTTACTGCATTTCAGGCAAATTTCTTTGAAAATCTTCTTCTCCAGATCCAGCAGGCAGAATCTTTTGATATTTGGTATGCAACATTGTGGGGTGGATCTGATTCAAGTTTGTTCAAATTGGCCCCTTGGGTTTATATTTGGGCTCTGTATAGGAGCCCAAATTTGAACTTAGTGCATTTCAGGCAAATTTCTTTGAAAATCTTCTTCTCAAGATCCAGCAGGCAGAATCTTTTGATATTGGGTATGCAACATTGTGGGGTGGATCTGATTCAAGTTTGTTCAAATCGGCCCCTTGGGTTTATATTTGGGCTCAGTATAGGAGCCAAAATTTGAACTTAGTGCATTTCAGGCAAATTTCTTAAAAAATCTTCTTCTCCAGATCCAGCAGACAGAATCTTTTGATATTTGGTATGCAACATTGTGGGGTGGATCTGATTCTATTTTGTTCAAATCGGCTCCCTAGATTCATATTTGGGCTCACTATAGAAGCTCGAATTTGAACTTAGTGCATTTCAGGCAAATTTCTTCAAAAATCTTCTTCTCCAGATCCTGCAGGCAGAATCTTTTGATATTTGGTTTGCAACATTGTGGGGTGGATCTGATTCCAGTTTGTTCAAATCGGCCACCTGGATTCATATTTGGGCTCACTATAGAAGCCCAAATTCGAACTTAGTGCATTTCAGGCAAATTTCTTTGAAAATCTTCTTCTCAAGATCCAGCAGGCAGAATCTTTTGATATTGGGTATGCAACATTGTGGGGTGGATCTGATTCAAGTTTGTTCAAATCGGCCCCTTGGGTTTATATTTGGGCTCAGTATAGGAGCCAAAATTTGAACTTAGTGCATTTCAGGCAAATTTCTTAAAAAATCTTCTTCTCCAGATCCAGCAGACAGAATCTTTTGACATTTGGTATGCAACATTGTGGGGTGGATCTGATTCTATTTTGTTCAAATCGGCTCCCTAGATTCATATTTGGGCTCACTATAGAAGCTCGAATTTGAACTTAGTGCATTTCAGGCAAATTTCTTCAAAAATCTTCTTCTCCAGATCCTGCAGGCAGAATCTTTTGATATTTGGTATGCAACATTGTGGGGTGGATCTGATTCCAGTTTGTTCAAATCGGCCACCTGGATTCATATTTGGGCTCACTATAGAAGCCCAAATTCGAACTTAGTGCATTTCAGGCAAATTTCTTTGAAAATCTTCTTCTCAAGATCCAGCAGGCAGAATCTTTTGATATTGGGTATGCAACATTGTGGGGTGGATCTGATTCAAGTTTGTTCAAATCGGCCCCTTGGGTTTATATTTGGGCTCAGTATAGGAGCCAAAATTTGAACTTAGTGCATTTCAGGCAAATTTCTTAAAAAATCTTCTTCTCCAGATCCAGCAGACAGAATCTTTTGATATTTGGTATGCAACATTGTGGGGTGGATCTGATTCTATTTTGTTCAAATCGGCTCCCTAGATTCATATTTGGGCTCACTATAGAAGCTCGAATTTGAACTTAGTGCTTTTCAGGCAAATTTCTTCAAAAATCTTCTTCTCCAGATCCTGCAGGCAGAATCTTTTGATATTTGGTATGCAACATTGTGGGGTGGATCTGATTCCAGTTTGTTCAAATCGGCCACCTGGATTCATATTTGGGCTCACTATAGAAGCCCAAATTCGAACTTAGTGCATTTCAGGCAAATTTCTTTGAAAATCTTCTTCTCAAGATCCAGCAGGCAGAATCTTGTGATATTTGGTATGCAGCATCTTTAGGGGGGTGAGATTCAAGTTTGTTCAAGCCATGTCCCTAGGTCCATATTTGGGCTCAATGTGGGAGCTTGAATTGTAACTTTGTTCGAAATGAGGAATTTTCTTAAAAAATCTTCTTCTTCAGATCCAGCAGTCGGAATGGTTTGATATGTGGTGAGTAGCATCCTTGGGGGGAGGGGGGATTCAAGTGTGTTAAAGCCAAGTCCATGGGTCCATATTTGGGCTCCCTGTGGGAGCCCAAATTATAACTTAGTCAATATGAGGAATTTTTCTTTAAAAATCTTCTTCTTCAGATTCAGCAGTTGGAATGTTTTGATATTTGGCATGGAGCAACCTTAGGGGGCTGAGATTCAAGTTTGTTCAAGCCAAGTCCCTTGGTTCATATTTAGGCTCACTATGGGAGCCTGAATGACAACTTAGTTCAAAATGAGGAATTTTATTTAAAAATCTTCAGATCCAGCAGATGAATGCTTTTGATATTTTTTATGCAGCATCCTTAGGGGGGTAAGATTCAAGTTTGTTCAAGCCATGTCCCTAGGTCCGTATTTGGGCTGATTGTGGGAGCTCGAATTGTAACTTGGTTCAAAATGAGGAATTTTCTTTAAAAATCTTCTTCTTCAGATCCAGCAGTCGGAATGTTTTGATATTTGGTGTGCAGAATCCTTAGGGGTGTGAGATTCAGGTTTGTTAAAGCCAAGTCCCTGGGTTCATATATGGGCTTCCTGTGGGAGCCCGAATTATGACTTAGTTCAGTATGAGGAATATTCTTTAAAAATCATTTTTTAGATCCACTGGTCAGAATATTTGGATAGTTGGTTTCAGCTTTTCTTAGGAGGAGCAGATGCAACTTGTGGAAATCAATTCTCTGGGTTGCTATTTAGGCTACCATGTCAGGTGAGCGCCCTCAGGCCCCCTGGGGCCTCTTGTTACATTATTGTTGGCTGGCTGTACAGGCAGCCAACAATAATGTAGAAGCACTGGTAAGTCATCTGCAGCTGTGTACATATATTTAAGGTAGTAATTATCACAAAATTAATCGGTGGCTTTGAGGGCTAAATATGAAAACCAACACAAATCAGTATTATTGCTGTTTAATTCTTTTTTTATATTCAGTTTTTTTTTTATGATCTTTCAAACCCAGTTGAAACTTACCATTTTTTCAAGCCATCAGTGCTATTGAATTCTGTCATGTCCAACTGGTTGGGTGTCCCAAATATTAGAGCAGAAAATTTATTTTTTTTATTCAAAATTTGGGTGTCCCAAAACATAAAGTGTCCCAAAACATCCAGTAAATACGGTAAGCAATTTTCAAGGGCTCCGATCAGGATTTTCATGAATCATTATTATATTTTTATACTGTACCAATGACCCAGACTAAGCTGGTGCTAACTCTAACAAAACCAGGGCCAAACACAAATTTTGCCCCCCAATCCCCAAAATTTGCATCCAAAACCAAAAGAAATCATGTCCTATAGGACCTCCATACTACGCCCCCACTGCGCATGCGCAGTGTCAAGGACGTCCCGAAATTGGCGCCAATTATCATTCTCTGTTTGGCCCTTCATCAGTCAACATCTCACTGATCTTTGTGCTTGTAAATCTCAGTTTAAAGGATTCCAGACACGTAATTTTTGGAGAAATGGTGATTCTAAGGAGGATATAGAAGGAGGAGAGGAAAAAGGAGTGACAAAAAATAATCATGGCTGTACTTAAAATTTTTTATGAAATTATGTTAAGTTGCCTATTTTCGAGGCATGGGCCTCTTGTTGTCATTCTTGCTAAAATGTTGCACTGCTTATTCAGTGTTTCCTCTCCCCTGGCCTTCTAAGTCCCCCCTTGCAATTTTCCCATGCTTTTGGCATATTTTTGAGAAAGTTCATTTCTAAAATTTTCTTGGGAGAGTTGCTTGGTTACAAAATGTTTTCTGTTATTTTCCCCATAGTTACGTTTTCACCCATGGGTGTATAAACGTTGTGTTCTGCATCTTCCATCTGATGTTCTGCAGATTCTCCCCTGGGAGTCTCTGTCTTGCATCAGATAGAGTGTAATTTTGATGACTGATTTCGGGCAAGTTTTTTCAGTGCCTGGAGTCATGTTTTCTGGTGTTTTACACTGTTTGTTTACATTGGCAACAGCCTTTTTTGAGGGGGGCTGTTTGCCTTTGGTGTAGTTTATCTCACTATAAGATACATTTATATTATCCGTAAGTGTCTCATTAATTATTTAATATAAATTAAAAATTTTTGACCACACTTTGCCATCGGATCCATCGGGGCTCAACGTTACTTTTCAGAAACTTGGGCTTCGCTGAAAAAATATTTTTTCAAAATTATTTTGATTTGCAATTGTTTTTTCATTTATTAATGGATCATGTTATTATGTATCTTTGTGTCAGGGGTTTGTGCGAGTAACTAGGACTTGTTGTTGACTTTTTCACAATGAAAGGATATTGTTCAAATTGTAATGGGAAGAAATCTTCCTCTGACTTTCATGATCATTGTATTAATTGTAGTCAGTGTTCTCGCACTAATCCCTGTTCTATATGCCAATATTGGGATGACAAACATTGGAAACGTGTGTCACGGTATGTTGTTACTGGAGAAAGGGCTATGCCGGCTCTTTCTCCGCAAGGTCACTCTACTCTCTCAGTTTCTATTTCAGAGGAACAAGAACAGGGTGATGTTTCCATGTTATCTTCTGCAAGTGCGCTTCCGTCGTCACAAATGAATTCAGAGCTAGCGGCAAAAGTGCTCATGGAGATTAAACAAATGTCGTCCGCTAGCTCGCACGGTGTAGCATCCATTCACCGAATGGTTCGGCAGTCGGGTTCGTCCGATGCGGTCCAGGAGGAAATGTTGGGTGATGCGAGCACTATAAACATTCAATGTGCACACCCAGTGACGGCGGATAGTAAGCGAGATCGGAGGAAGCCTTTGAGTCCGGTTCCTAGCTCGTCCAGGTCCAGCCGGGCCGCGAGCGAGAGAGGCCCCTCTCTCGTACAACAACATCTGGGACCAGATGTTGTGGTACAAAATGTGTCGCAAGCAGAGCATACGTCCGTCGCTCGGGACGCTCCGTTGTATAGGCAGTCCGCGGAGACTGCTAAGGCTTCTTCTTCTCGTCAGCGCACACGACCGCACCTTGGCTGCGTGACCGCCGATATCTTACCAGCTTCGCTGATCAAAGATTCTTCGGCGACCAGGTCACACCATCCGGCAGCCAGGGACACGAGGCCGATGGACTCCGGACGTTCGCATAGAAAAAGTATGCGGGAGCCATCTGATGCGGAGCTGCCCTCGGCGAAGCAGCGAAAGACTGCGCTTCCGCAGGTCTCGATGCCGGACATTCTTGTGCAGATAGCACAGCTTATCGCAGCATCCCAGCAGCCGACAGAAACGGTGTCGGATTGGGAATTATCCGACGGCGCTGGGTCGGTACGCTCCGCCGAAGCATCGGGGGCGGACGACCGGGAGCATCATGAGGTCCGACCGGATGGTGAAAGGGATACTGATGATTTGGAGCTATCCCTTTCGGAACAACATAAAGCTGCCGTGGACTTCATCCGGCACTTTCTCCCTCAAGTTGTTCCGTCGGGCCAGACTGCTGCGGTTCCGGACAAGAGGATTATAGCGTCATTGGACTCTGAATTTTTTGAGCGGTTCATGGACATCGCTCCCGAGTTTCCGTCGCAGTCCAATAATGTTGCAAGAACATTTGAATTATTGAACGCCGCTATATTTAAACTTGCTTCCAAGACGGGGAAAGCAGGTTTCTTGTCCGCCAATACTCTCAACCTGCCTTTCATTAATGCAAGGAATAAATTCGACACGGCAGGACAGGGTATTCCGAGAGTTCCTCTGCGTATGGACGACGAGGCGGAAGACTTAGAGCTATCATTACCGTCGTCGGCTTCTATTCCAACCGCGGTGTTGGAAACAGCTATTTCGTCTAACAGAGCCAATTTAGATGCCTTATCTTACGCAGATCACCTTACTAAGGCGTTATCACTGCGCCTTCAAGGGAAAGAATTTCAGGATATACAATCCTCTTTAAGACTTCTTTCAAGGGCAGTAGCTTATTCCACGTGTAACTCCGCCCTTTCAGTGGCAAACCTGGAGTTGGTTAGACGTGACGCAGCCCTAGCTACATCCACACTCGTGGATACTAAGGTGAAGAACTCTCTTAGAGTCGCTTCAGTCTCCGGTGAACTTCTCTTTGACGGCAAGCTTTCTGCTATTTATGATAAAATTACAAAGAAAGCTTCGGATTCTCTGTTGTTCAAATCTGCTTCTAAGAAGTCGGATACGGCAGACAAGAATAAGACAGGCACTTCTGGGTCTAATGCGCCCAAGAGAGGTTCCTATAGAGGTTCCGGTGCATCCTCTTGGTCTTATTGGAGAGACCGTCAGGGTAGCGACTCTCGTTCGGGACGTCCTTCGGGCCGGGACAACCGGTCGGACGCCCCGAGGTCGACGGGACGAGGTGCGGGTCGTGGAGGACGTGGTTTCTCCTACCGCAGGCCTCGCAGGTCCAGGAGGAGATGGCTTAAACCTCTATCGCGTACCGGTTGGCGGAAGGTTGTCGAGCTTTTCACAAGAATGGGCGTCGATTACGGACGACCCTTGGGTGAGAGGAGTGACTTCGGAAGGCCTAAAGATATCCTTCAAACGAAAGCCTCCATTAACTCGAAGTCCAAAGTGGACTCAACTTCCGTCAAATCCGCAGAAAAGAGACGCTCTAATATCAGAGGTGCAGTCTCTTTTAATGAAGAACGCGGTAGAGGTCGTAGAAAACCAGGAGACTCCGGGATTCTACAGCCATCTGTTTCTGGTTCCGAAACCAGACGGCTCGTTTCGTCCAGTCATAGATTTGAGCTGGATAAACAAGCTGATCGTCGCACCAAAATTTTATATGGAGACGATTCGGTCGGTCAGAGCGAGTATTCGGGTGAACGATTATGCAACAAGCATAGATCTCAAAGATGCGTACTTTCACGTCATGGTACATCCGACATTCAGAAAGTATCTACGCTTCGCAGTCCTAGGAGTGGTGTATCAATTCCGGGCGATGTGCTTCGGACTGAATCTAGCACCCTGGGCTTTCACTCGGGTAATGAACTCGGTAATGATCTATTTCCGAGCTCATTCGTCTGCGGTAACGTCGGCCTACCTAAACGACATTCTTCAGAGGTACGGCAACGAGTTAACGCTTCAGAACGATGTTCAGAATCTACTTCTATTGCTCCGACATCTCGGTTTTATAGTAAACGAGGAGAAGTCGGATCTGGTGCCGTCCAAGTCATTCACTCATCTGAGAATGAGCTTCGAGATGCACAACAATCTCGTTCGTCTGCCGTTAACCAGAGCGAAATTAATCAGTTGTTACGCTCGCTATTGTCTGCACGCAGACAAAGTCACAGCGAGAGAATTTATGAGACTGATATGTCTGTGCGGAGCCGCTGCGGATCTCATTCCGATGGGGCGGTTACGCACGCATCCTCTCCAAATTTTCTTGACTCAGAATTGCAGTGTGAAAATTCATTCGCTCGACGTAGACGTTCTCTTGTCAGATCAAGTGAAACAAGAGATTCAGACTTGGGCAAACATTCAGTGGTTAACTCAGGGAGTTCCACTGCAGTTGCCGGATCCGAGTTTTACCATTATGACGGATGCCAGTCAAACAGGTTGGGGTGCATCATTGATCCCAACGGATTCGAGATGCCAGGGTCTTTGGGATCCGCAATTCCTGTACAAGCACATAAACATCAAGGAAATGATGTCAATTTGGCTTGCGTTACGTCATTGGATGGACATTATTCACAATGCTGATGTCCAAATCCTATCCGACAATACGACAGTAGTGGCGTATATACGGAATCAGGGAGGCACTCATTCAGTTTCGTTGTTCAATCTAACGGAAAGAATCCTTCTGTTTGCGCTAGAACATCAGGTTCTTCTTTCGGTCCGTCACATACTGGGTCGTCTGAATGTGCTAGCAGACTCCCTTTCACGAAAGGGTCGCTTGTTGCCGTCGGAGTGGACTCTCAACAAACAAGTATTCAATCAGATTTGCTACCAATGGGAACGGCCAATGATAGACTTATTTGCGACACATCTCAACAATCAGTTGCAGACGTATGTGTCTCCGTGTCCGGATCCAAGAGCATTTGCAGTAGACTCTCTGTCGATCCCTTGGGACGGAATGATAGGATATGCGAATCCTCCTGCGCCGTTAATTCAACAAGTATTGCTAAAGATAAAACAATCTCAATGCAAGATTCTGTTGGTAGCATCTCTGTCGCCACAGAGACCGTGGATAAATCTACTCAGGTGTCTGTTGTGGGACCTACCGCGAAAGCTTCCTCCACGGGAGGATCTTCTTTCGCAGGGGAAATCGCGTCAACTCCATCACAACACGCAAGGTCTCAACCTTCACGTTTTTCCGTTGTGCGGTCCTTCTTGCATGGCAAGCACTTTACAGGACGAGCAGTGGACGCGATTTCTATCTGTAGGAGGACCTCCTCTTCGCTAAACTATGCGGCTAAGTGGAAGGTTTTTCGTCGTTGGTGTAGGGATCATTCTGTAGATATTTTTGATCCCTCTATACCAGACATTGCAAACTTTCTAGTATACTTGTTTGACGAAATCAAACTGCAGCCTGTTACTATTAAGGGTTATAGGTCTATGTTATCTGATACCTATGCACATCATGATAGTTTACAAATTGGATCTAATGTCTCTTTATCTAAGTTGGTTAGAAACTTCTCGATAAATAGACCCAGAACTCTTGGATTAATTCCTAAATGGAATTTAGCTTGGGTTCTTCTTAAATTGAAGGAAAAGCCATTTGAACCTCTTGGGACAGTAGATTTCAAATTCTTATCTTATAAGACAGCTTTTCTCTTAGCTTTCTCTTCTGCTAGAAGAGTCAGTGAGCTTCATGCACTGTCGGTGGATGATTCTCACTATCGTAGTGTCGGGAACACTATCACCTTCACTACTAATGTGGGTTTTTTAGCTAAGAATCAGGCTCCTAATAAATATCCGGAACCTATTGTTATTAAGGCTCTTCCGTCTTCAGACGGGCGTAGGCCTTTACTCTGTCCTGTTAGAGCATTACGTATCTATAAACAGAGATCTCAGTTTATCAGAAAGGGACGGAAACGTTTCTTTCTGTCTTTGATGCCTAATAGAAGGGACATTTCGGTCCATTCTATTGCTAGATGGATTCAATTAACTATCCGTACTGCTTATGAGAGTTTATCTTCTCAGCAGTCTGTGCTTAAGATTTCCGCTCATGAAGTAAGAGCTCTTGCTACTTCTTGGGCTTATGCTAATAGTGTTGCTATTACAGATTTAATGAAGGCTGCTTATTGGTCTCAGCCATCCACATTCACGAATTTTTATCTCAGAAATATTGAGTCCATTTCTGGAGACCTGCATTGTTTAGGTCCGTTATCTGTTGCTCAGAATGTCGTCCACTAAACAGTTGCAACTATAGTTATGCAGGCTTTCTGTTCCGGCAGTGACTCCGTCCGGCTGCCGTCTTCGCTCTGGGCTATTTGACCCAGGGCAAGGGGATGGGGGGGGGGGGGGGGGGGGGCGGGTGTTCCCTTAGGTCACCTGCTTTATAGTGAAAAACAAGGGAATGCCTCCTCCAAAGTCAGTATTTCTGAGTCGCTTCCGGGATGTTTTTAAAGTGTAATATTATTGTTAAAATTCATTCATGTCTTATTTTTAAAGTGTAGCTCGGTGTGAAGCATTTGTATATGTCAAGTGTCAAACGGGCTTTAATATACAATACTCGGACACTTTTAAAAGATTATAAAGAGTCTCAATTCTCTGGACTACTTTATTTATTGGCTTACTTTAAAAATAATTAGTATAAGGGTTATACTGGATGTTAATAGAGAACATGAATATTATTGTGCTCAATTATTAAGGGTATTGTATCTTTCTAATTTAATATTAAATAAGAAAGATACATGTAAAGCCTAATACTCCTTTTCTCCTTAAGGGGTTACCTCTTTACTATATAGTTGAGCTTATTGGATTTTCCTCTATGTCCTAGGCCCTCCAGCCTTTTTACTATTCAGCTAAGTCTGGGTCATTGGTACAGTATAAAAATGTTAAAAAATTTATAGTAATTTATATATTTTTTATACTTACCAATGACCCAGACGGGGATGGCCCTCCCAGGAGTTGGGAACTCTTGCCTCCCCGCTGAGTACATAGCGCTGACCAGGCACTGCTAGTAAGAATGATAATTGGCGCCAATTTCGGGACGTCCTTGACACTGCGCATGCGCAGTGGGGGCGTAGTATGGAGGTCCTATAGGACATGATTTCTTTTGGTTTTGGATGAAAATTTTGGGGATTGGGGGGCAAAATTTGTGTTTGGCCCTGGTTTTGTTAGAGTTAGCACCAGCTAAGTCTGGGTATAAAAAATATATAAATTACTATAAATTTTTTAACTTTAATATTATTACGACAGCCCATCACCATCAGTAGTTTTTTTTTATCATATTTATGGACAAAATTAGGAAATACCAACTTTCCCAAGGTTATTTCACCAAATGTACAATTCCCTCCACAATTTGCCTGTAAAATCATGAATTAGAATTTTTTCTCATTTTATTTCATGTGTCACAACTCATTTAAATCAGTATTTTATCTGTAAATAATGCTTTTGCAAAGTTTGAAAAATGAACTCAAAAAGTTTAATACATTTTTCTTGCCTACTTAGCAGAACATAATTAATAATCTGTGATTTGTCTTCAACTACTACTATTACTTGTATCCCAATCAAAGATGTATCTTTGATATAAGATCACTTCCAACGACTGCCCTGCATCTCAAATTCGCATATTTTGATCATCTTGGAAAGCATGCCTCATTTAAATTCATCACTTTTAGGCAGCCATTATATTTACATGCTTTGTTCTAATTTTATGAAAGCTGACAGATTAAACCAAATTTTACAGTGATTACATTTATAATACATACAAACTTCTCATGTAAAATGCTAAATTATTTTTGGTCCTGAAAATTTCTTTGTGCATCTTCGCCTTGTAACAATTTATAAAAGAGAGCCAATAGGCACTCTCCCACAAATTGTGACAAGGCAAATCCTAACAGATAAAATAAGATCACTTCCAAGATAATATGAAGCACATCCACAGAATATGAAGCCTTTAAATTGTGGTACCGGCATTTAAGATTGAAGGTTAAATATGGGTACCAACACTCTACCAGTTTAGAGTTTATGGATCATTTCAGAACAAATTAAACATCTGAGTCACCTTTTTCAAGCCAAGCATACATTGTATGTGCCTTAAAACACACAGCTATCTTGCAGCTTAATTAAATTTAACTACTTATATTCCAGGTGTTGAATTTGGTGCACGTATGATTACGATTGATGGTAAACAAATAAAGTTACAGATCTGGGACACTGTAAGTATAGTTTCTGTGATATTAACCCTATGCACACTGGTGTTCAAATATCCAAATTTCATTGTGTAATTTTTTCTTGTAATGTTCCTAGGAATTTAACCAATTCAGTACTATGAAATGATGTGGTCCGAAATTCAAAATTGCCACCAGCAGCCATTTTGTACCAAAATTAGTGCAATCAGTCTTTTGTACAGAACTTCTGTATGAAAGTTCTGATTTGAATAAATTTTTGTATGGATGTTTAGTAACATGGAATACATCACATATAATACAGGTTTTTTATCTTGTGTAAAAATTATGCAAATTAGATGAACTTTGATTTATTCAGTGCTACTTATACACTGTAAGTGCACATGTCAATACGGCTCGGGCTAGAGGCTATATTTATCAACCGATCTTCACGAAACTTCTTGGGTACCTTTGTTATCACCTTGGGACGAGAACGAGTATTTCTGAGTGCAGTCCAAAATTCAAGATGGCTGCCAGTGGCCATTTCGTACCGAAATTAGGTCTAATCAGTTTTTTGTACACAACTTCTATACGGCTCAGGCTAGAGGCCGTATTTATGAACCGATCTTTACGAAACTTCTTGGTTACCTTTGTTATCACCGTGGGATGAGAACGAGTGTTTTTGGGTGTGGTCCAAAATTCAAGATGGCCACCAGCAACCATTGTGTACCAAAATTAGTGCAATCAGTCTTTTGTACAGAACTTCTGTATGAAAGTTCTGATTTGAATAAATTTTTGTATGAATGTTTAGTAACATGGAATACAACACATATAGTACAGGTTTTTTTCTTGTGCAGAAATTATGCAAATTAGATGAACTTTGATTTATTCAGTGCTACTTATACACTGTAAGTGCACATGTCAATACGGCTCGGGCTGGAGGCTGTATTTATCAACTGATCTTCACGAAACTTCTTGGGTATCTTTATTATCACCTTGGGACGAGAACAAGTGTTTCTGGGTGCAGTCCAAAATTCAAGGTGGCTGCCAGTTTTTGTACCGAAATTAGGTCCAATCAGTTTTTGTCACAACTTCTATACAGCTCGTATTTATGAACTGATCTTCACAAAACTTCTTGGGTACCTTTGTTTTCACTTTGGGACAGGAATGAGTGTATTTTGGGGTGCCTTTGTTATCACTGACTGTCACCCACCTTTACAATACTTTACCTATACATTTGTTACAGGCTACGGTCAGTATTTATGTACAGACCGTTACAATACTTGATATGTACCTTTGTTATCAGGTCATTACCTAGATGTTTGTCATTGCTGTGTCACATGCTATACATGTTCATGTAGTACCAAGTGAGCTACTGTGTCATTGACACTTTCATTTGTGTTTAAGGTCACATATTTCTGCACAATGGCTAATCGTGACTGCATTATTTTGTGGTTGGTAAGTGGATAAGTATAATAAATATATTTGGACTAGGGTACCCTAACCCTGGCCTCAGCTGCTACTGACCCTAACCTGAGTGAGCATCAAATTATCGTTGCATTCATAATGATGTGATGTCTCCCTCACTTTGAAAAAGACACACAGAGGACGCTGTCAGTGACACTATGTTGAGTTGACAATCCATGATTTTAAAAATGTCAAAATGCATATGTGTTTGAATTAAACCCCTCTGAATCAAGTAGTTTTCTTTCAGAATGTGAGATATATTATAGTTCAGAAGAAAAAAGAACAAACAAAGTGACCGAGAAAAACCTGTAATTTTGCGTAATTACCAAAACCTGTTTTTAGTTTAACTTCACAAAGTCAAGATAAGCTCTTGCCATCATGTGAGTCAGTAAGGCTATGAGTCTATTCACCTTTTCTTTAGCGCAGGCTGCACTCCATAGTTCTTGTCTGATCATCACTAAATTTCATGTGCAGGTTCGAGGTCATGTCTAGATGAGAATGTCCCATTTTGTTCACGATCGGTCAACCTTCATGGCTGCGTGGGTTCGAATCCAGAAAACCTTTAGCACAGTCTGCAGGTCGTACTTATGAAGGGATTTCATTGTAACTAGGTAGGATGACTCTATAATTTCTAGATGAGAACATCCTATTTTGGTCGGGTTTGGTCAACCATGATGGCTGCAGGGTCATGTGACCTAGATTACATTAGCACAGTCTACATGTTGCATTTAAGAAGGGATTTCATTGTAAACTGGTAGGATGACTTGGCTTAATGTCTAGATGAGAACGTTGTATTTTGGCCGCGATTGGTCAACTGTGATGGCCGCACTGGCATGTGACCTATATTTGTTTGGCACAGTCTACAGTTCATATTTATGAAGCGATTTCATTGTAACTTGATAGGATGACTCGGTATGATGTCTAGATGAGACTCCTATTTTGGTCATGATCTTTCAGCCGTTACCGCTGCTTGGGCCTGTGACCTAGATTCCTTTAGCACTGTCTACAGGTAGTATTTATGAATGGATTTCATTGTAACTTGGAAGGATGACTCTGTATAATATCTAGTTATTTCATCCTGTAGCCCTGTTTTGGTTGAGATCGGTCAACCATGAGGGCCGCACAAGTTCAAGTAAATTCCTTTATCACAGTCTACACCTCTAATTATTCTTATTGAATGCATAAACTATAAGGTACAGAACTTAACATACTGTCAGTTGTCCCAATTCTTGTCTTATTTAATAATCCTTTCATAAATATGGAACATCCTTTCTTTTTGTATGACATTTAGATGAGAACATCCTAGTTTGGCCATGATCTGTCAACTGTGACAGCTGTGTGGGTTGGAATCCTGAAGTCTTTATTTACCACAGTCTACAGGTTGTATCTGTGAAGCAATTTCATTGTAACTTGGTAGTATGACTTGGTCTGATGACTAGACTAGAACATCCTACATGCCTTTTTGGTCGAAATTGGTCAGATTGGTCATCGGTGAGGGCATCATGAGCCCTTGCTCTTAAAACCTTCAACCTACAGGCTGCATTTATGAGGCGATTTCATTGCAACTTGTTAAGTGACTTGGTGTTAGTGATGTCCAGATGGATTTCTGAATGAATGTCCAGATGAATTTCTCATTTTGATTCAGATTGATTAACCATGAGAGCCATATGGGGCCCCAGGCCTCAGACCTAATTCTTCTACCACACTATAAAGGTAGTTTTTTTGGAATGATTTTACTGTAACTTGGTAACTTTGGTTGACATACATTAAATGTGAGGGCCACATCAACCCAGGCCTCAATTCTTTAGTACAGTCTACACCTCAAATTATTCTGATTGAAAACATGCCATGTAGGGTACAGAACTTAAAATATTCTCAATCGTCACAATTCTTCTCTTATTTCATAATTCTTTCATAAACATTACACGTTAGCCTTTTCATCAAACACTACACACAATCAAGGTAAACTGCAGTGTCATTTCATTGTAAATGGTTACTGATTTTTGTGGGTTTTTTTCATCAAGCTTATATTTTTCAAGGTTTTCTTTTCAAAGCAGTTTAAGCATTCTTTTTTTTCATTTTACAGGCTGGACAAGAATCATTTAGGTCAATAACAAGGTCGTATTACAGAGGTGCTGCTGGTGCGCTGCTGGTTTATGATATAACAAGGTATTATAACTTTACCATATGTATTTATTTATTCACAAAATGAATCCGTGAATTTTTTTTAACTTATTACATGTGTATAGAAACAAAGAAGACCCCGAAACACTTCTTTAATTTTCAATATTTTTATACTGTACCAATGACCCAGACTTAGCTGGTGCTAACTCTAACAAAACCAGGGCCAAACACAAATTTTGCCCCCCAATCCCCAAAATTTGCATCCAAAACAAAAAGAAATCATGTCCTAAAGGACCTCCATACTACGCCTCTACTGCGCAGTGACGCAGTCGTCCCGAAATTGGCGCCAATTATCATTCTCTGTTTGGCCCTTCATCAGTCAACATCTCACTGATCTTTGTGCTTGTAAATCTCAGTTTAAAGGATGCCAGACACGTAATTTTTGGAGAAAATGTGATTCTAAGGAGGATAGAAGGAGGAGAGGAAAAAGAAGTGGCAAAAAATAATCAGGGCTGTACTTAAAATTTTTTGATGAAATTATGTTAAGTTGCCTATTTTCGAGGCATGGGCCTCTTGTTGTCATTCTTGCTAATTGTTGCACTGCTTATTCAGTGTTTCCTCTCCCCTAGCCTTCTAAAGTCCCCCCTTGCAATTCTCCCATGCTTTTGGCATATTTTTGAGAAATTTCATTTCTAAAATTTCCTGGGAGAGTTGCTTGGTTACAGAATGTTTTCTGTTATTTTCCCCATAGTTACGTTTTCACCCATGGGTGTATAACGTTTGTGTTCTGCATCTTCCATCTGATGTTCTACAGATTCTCCTCTGGGAGTCTCTGTTTTGCATCAGATAGAGTGTAATTGATGACTGATTCCGGGCCAGTTTTTTCAGTGCCTGGAGTCATGTTTTCTAGTGTGTTTACACTGTTTGTTTTCATTGGCAACAGCCTTTTTTGAGGGGGGCTGTTTGCCTTTGTTGTAGTTTATCTCATTATAAGATACATTTATATTATCCGAAAGTGTCTCATTAATTATTTTATATAAATTTAAAATTTTTGACCACACTTTGCCATCGGATCCATCGGGGCTCAACGTTACTTTTCAGCAACTTGGGCTTCGCTGAAAAAATATTTTTTCAAAATTATTTTGTTTTGCAATTGTTTTTTCATTTATTAATGGATCATGTTATTATGTATCTTTGTGTCAGGGGTTTTTGCGAGTAACTAGGACTTATTGTTGTTCTTTCACAATGAAGGGACGTTGTTCAAATTGTAATAGGAAGAAATCTTCCTCTGACTTTCATGATCATTGTATTAATTGTAGTAAGTGTTCTCGCATTAATCCCTGTCCTATATATGAACATTGGGATGAGAAACATTGGAAACGTGTGTCACGATATGTTGTTTCTGGAGAAAGGGCTATGCCGGCTCTTTCTCCGCAAGGTCACTCTACTCTCTCAGTTTCTATTTCAGAGGAACCAGAACAGGGTGATGTTTCCATGTTATCTTCTTCAAGTGTGCGTCCGTCGTCACAAATGAATTCAGAGCTAGCGGCAAAAGTGCTCATGGAGATTAGACAAATGTCGTCCGCTAGCTCGCCCGGTGTAGCGTCCATTCACCGAATGGTTCGGCAGCCGGGTTCGTCCGATGCGGTCCAAGAGGAAATTTTGGGTGATGCGAGCACTATAAACATAATAGATGCACACCCAGTGACGGCGGATAGTAAGCGAGAACGGAGGAAGCCTTTTAGTCCGGTTCCTAGCTCGTCCAGGTCCAGCCGGGCCGCGAGCGAGAGAGGTCCCTCTCTCGTACAACAACATCTGGGACCAGATGTTGTGGTACAAAATGTGTCTTTAGCGGAGCATACGTCCGTCGCTCGGGACGCTCCGTTGTATAAGCAGTCCGCAGAGACTGTTAAGGCTTCCTCTTCTCGTCAGCGCACACGACCGCACCTTGGCTGCGTGACCGCCGATATATTACCAGCTTCGCCGATGAAGGATTCTTCGGCGACCAGGTCACACCATCCGGCAGCCAGGGATTCGAGACCGATGGACTCTGGACGTTCGCATAGGAAAAGTATGCGGGAGCCATCTGATGCGGAGCTGCCCTCTGCGAAGCTGCGAAAGACTGCGCCTCCGCAGGTCTCGACGCCGGACATTCTTGTGCAGATAGCACAGCTTATCGCAGCATCCCAGCAGCCGAAAGAAACGGTGTCGGATCGAGAATTATCCGACGGCGCTGGGTCGGTACGCTCCGCCGAAGCATCGGGGGCGGACGACCGGGAACATCATGAGGTCCGACTGGATGGTGAAAGGGATACGGATGACTTGGAGCTATCCCTTTCGGAACAACATAAAGCTGCCGTGGACTTCATCCGGCACTTTCTCCCTCAAGTTGTTCCGTCGGGCCAGACTGCTGCGCTTCCGGACAAGAGAATTATAGCGTCATTGGACTCTGAATTTTTTGAGCGGTTCAGGGACATCACTCCCGAGTTTCCGTCGCAGTCCAATAATGTTGCTAGAACATTTGAATTATTGAACGACGCTATATTTAAACTTGCTTCCAGGACGGGGAAAGCAGGTTTCTTGTCCGCTAATACTCTCAACCTGCCTTTCATTAATGCAAGGAATAAATTCGATACGGCAGGACAGGGTATACCGAGAGTTCCTCTGCGTATGGACGACGAGGCGGAAGACTTAGAGCTATCATTACCGTCGTCAGCTTCTATTCCAACCGCGGTGTTGGAAACAGCTATTGCGTCTAACAGAGCCAATTTAGATGCCTTATCTTACGCAGATCACCTTACTAAGGCATTATCACTGCGCCTTCAAGGGGAAGAGTTTCAGGATATACAATCCTCTTTAAGACTTCTTTCAAGGGCAGTAGCTTATTCCACGTGTAACTCCGCCCTTTCAGTGGCAAATCTGGAGTTGGTTAGACGTGACGCAGCCCTAGC
This sequence comes from Pictodentalium vernedei, assembly GCA_031216915.1. NCBI lineage: Eukaryota > Metazoa > Mollusca > Scaphopoda > Dentaliida > Dentaliidae > Pictodentalium > Pictodentalium vernedei. Next base: position 155,425,854 of record CM062295.1, read on the forward strand.
TACATCCACACTAGTGGATTCTAAGGTGAAGAACTCTCTTAGAGTCGCTTCGGTCTCAGGAGAACTTCTCTTTGACGGCAAGCTTTCCGCTATTTATGATAAAATTAAAAAGAAAGCTAATGATTCTCTGTTGTTCAGATCGGCTCCTAAGAAGTCGGATACAGCAGACACGAATAAGACAGGCACTTCTGGGTCTAATGCGCCCAAGAGAGGTTCCTATAGAGGTTCCGGTGCGTCCTCTTGGTCTTATTCGAGAGATTGTCAGGATAGCGACTCTCGTTCGGGACGTCCTTCAGGCCGGGACAATCGGTCGGACGCCCCGAGGTCGACGAGGCGAGGTGCGGGTCGTGGAAGACGTGGTTTCTCCTACCGCAGGCCTCGCAGGTCCAGGAGGTGATGGCTTAAACCTCTATCGCGTTCCGGTTGGCGGAAGGTTGTCGAGTTTTTCACAAGAGTGGGCGTCGATTACGGACGACCCTTGGGTGAGAGGAGTGACTTCGGAAGGTCTGAAGATATCCTTCAAACGAAAGCCTCCATTAACTCGAAGTCCAAAGTGGACTCATCTTCCGTCAAATCCACAGAAAAGAGACGCTCTGTTATCAGAGGTGCAGTCTCTTTTAATGAAGAACGCGGTAGAGGTTGTAGAAAACCAGGAATCTCTGGGATTCTACAGCCATCTGTTTCTGGTTCCGAAACCAGACGGCTCGTTCCGTCCAGTCATAGATTTAAGCTGGATAAACAAGCTGATCGTCGCTCCGAAGTTTTATATGGAGACGATTCGATCGGTCAGAGCGAGTATTCGGGTGAACGATTGTGCAACGAGCATAGATCTCAAAGATGCGTACTTTCACGTCATGGTACATCCGACATTCCGAAAGTATCTACGCTTCGCAGTCCTGGGAGTGGTGTATCAATTCCGGGCGATGTGCTTCGGATTGAATCTAGCACCCTGGGCTTTCACTCGGGTAATGAACTCGGTAATGATCTACTTCCGAGCTCATTCGTCTGCGGTAACGTCGGCCTACCTGGACGACATTCTTCAGAGGTACGGCAACGAGTTAACGCTTCAGAACGATGTTCAGAATCTTCTTCTATTGCTCCGACGTCTCGGTTTTATAGTAAACGAGGAGAAGTCGGATCTGGTGCCGTCCAAGTCATTCACTCATCTGGGAATGAGCTTCGAGACGCACAACAATCTCGTTCGTCTGCCGTTAACCAGAGCGAAATTAGTCAGTTGTTACGCTCGCTATTGTCTGCACGCAGACAAAGTCACGGCGAGAGAATTTATGAGGCTGATAGGTCTGTGCGGAGCCGCCGCGGATCTCATTCCGATGGGGCGGCTACGCACACGTCCTCTTCAAATTTTCCTGACTCAGAATTGGAGTGTGAAAATTCATTCGCTCGATGTAGACGTTCTCTTGTCAGATCAAGTGAAACAAGAGATTCAGACTTGGGCAAACATTCAGTGGTTAACTCAAGGAGTTCCGCTGCAGTTGCCGGATCCGAGTTTTACCGTTATGACGGATGCCAGTCAAACAGGTTGGGGTACATCATTAATCCCAACGGATTCGAGATGCCAGGGTCTTTGGGATCCGCAATTCCTGTGCAAGCACATAAACATCAAGGAAATGATGTCAATTTGGCTTGCGTTACGTCACTGGATGGACATTATTCACGATGCTCATGTCCAAATCCTATCCGACAATACGACAGTAGTGGCGTATATACGGAATCAGGGAGGCACTCATTCAGTTCCGTTGTTCAATCTAACGGAAAGAATCCTTCTGTTTGCGTTAGAACATCACGTTCTTCTTTCGGTCCGTCACATACCGGGTCGTCTGAATGTGCTAGCAGACTCCCTTTCACGAAAGGGTCGCTTGTTGCCGTCGGAGTGGACTCTCAACAAACAAGTATTCAATCAGATTTGCTACCAATGGGAACGGCCAATGATAGACTTATTTGCGACACATCTCAACAATCAGTTGCAGACGTATGTGTCTCCATGTCCGGATCCAAGAGCATTTGCAGTAGACGCTCTGTCGATCCCTTGGGACGGAATGATAGGATATGCGTATCCTCCAGCGCCGTTAATTCAACAAGTATTGCTAAAGATAAAACAATCTCACTGCAAGATTCTGTTGGTAGCATCTCTGTCGCCACAGAGACCGTGGATAAATCTACTCAGGTGTCTGTTGTGGGACCTACCGCGGAAGCTTCCTCCACGAGAGGATCTTCTTTCGCAGGGGAAATCGCGCCAACTCCATCACAACCCGCAAGGTCTCAACCTTCACGTTTTTCCGTTGTGCGGTCCTTCTTGCATGGCAAGCACTTTACAGGACGAGCAGTGGACGCGATTTCTAACTGTAGGAGGACCTCCTCTTCGCTAAACTATGCGGCTAAGTGGAAGGTTTTTCATCGTTGGTGTAGGGATCATTCTGTAGATATATTTGATCCCTCTATACCAGACATTGCAAACTTTCTAGTATACTTGTTTGACGAAATCAAACTGCAGCCTGTTACTATAAAGGGTTATAGATCTATGTTATCTGATACCTATGCACATCATGATAGTTTACAAATTGGTTCTAATGTCTCTTTATCGAAGTTGGTTAGAAACTTTTCGATAAATAGACCCAGAACTCTTAGATTAATTCCTAAGTGGAATTTAGCTTGGGTTCTCCTTAAATTGAAGGAAAAGCCATTTGAACCTCTTGGGACAGTAGATTTCAAATTCTTATCTTATAAGACAGCTTTTCTCTTAGCTTTCTCTTCTGCCAGAAGAGTCAGTGAGCTTCATGCACTATCGGTGGATGATTCTCATTATCGTAGTGTTGGGAACACTATCACCTTCACTACTAATGTGGGTTTTTTAGCTAAGAATCAGGCTCCTAATAAATATCCGGAACCTATTGTTATTAAGGCTCTTCCGTCTTCAGACGGGCGTAGGCCTTTACTCTGTCCTGTTAGAGCACTACGTATCTATAAACAGAGATCTCAGTTTATCAGAAAGGGACGGAAACGTTTCTTTCTGTCTTTGATGCCTAATAGAAAGGACATTTCAGTCCATTCTATTGCTAGATGGATTGTTAACTATCCGTACTGCTTATGAAGATTTATCTTCTTCTCAGCAGTCTGTGCTTAAGATTTCTGCTCATGAAGTAAGAGCTCTTTCTACTTCCTGGGCTTATGCTAATAGTGTTGCTATTACAGATTTAATGAAGGCTGCTTATTGGTCTCAGCCATCCACATTTACGAATTTTTATCTCAGAAATATTGAGTCCATTTCTGGAGACCTGCATTGTTTAGGTCTGTTATCTGTTGCTCAGAATGTCGTCCACTAAACAGTTGCAACTATAGTTATGCAGGCTTTCTGTTCCGGCAGTGACTCCGTCCGGCTGCCCTCTTCGCTCTGGGCTATTTGACCCAGGGCAAGGGGAAGGGGGGGGGGGGGGGGGCGGGTGTTCCCTTAGGTCACCTGCTTTATAGTGAAAAGCAAGGGAATGCCTCCTCCAAGTCAGTATTTCTGAGTCGCTTCCGGGATGGTTTTAAAGTGTAATATTAATGTTTAAATTCATTCATGTCTTATTTTTAAAGTGTAGCTCGGTGTGAAGCATTTGTATATGTCAAGTGTCAAACGGGCTTTAATATACAATACTCGGACACTTTTAAATGACTATAAAGAGTCTCAATTCTCTGGACTACTTTATTTATTGGCTTGCTTTAAAAATAATTAGTATAAGGGTTATACTGGATGTTAATAGAGAACATGAATGTTATTGTGCTCAATTATTAAGGGTAGTGTATCTTTCTAATTTAATATTAAATAAGAAAGATACATGTAAAGCCTAATACTCCTTTTCTCCTTAAGGGGTTACCTCTTTACTATATAGTTGAGCTTATTGGATTTTCCTCTATGTCCTAGGCCCTCCAGCCTGTTTACTATTCAGCTAAGTCTGGGTCATTGGTACAGTATAAAAATGTTAAAAAATTTATAGTAATTTATATATTTTTTATACTTACCAATGACCCAGACGGGGATGGCCCTCCCTGGAGTTGGGAACTCTTGCCTCCCCGCTGAGTACATAGCGCTGACCAGGCACTGCCAGTAAGAATGATAATTGGCGCCAATTTCGGGACGACTGCGTCACTGCGCGTGCGCAGTAGAGGCGTAGTATGGAGGTCCTTTAGGACATGATTTCTTTTTGTTTTGGATGCAAATTTTGGGGATTGGGGGGCAAAATTTGTGTTTGGCCCTGGTTTTGTTAGAGTTAGCACCAGCTAAGTCTGGGTCATTGGTAAGTATAAAAAATATATAAATTACTATAAATTTTTTAACTTTTATTTCCAAAACAAAGTTCATAATGCTACAATGGAATAAGATTCAATCTTGTTCTTAGGAAGAAAACATTTGTAGCCAAATTGTGACAGAGTCACACTCCGCTAATAGTCTGATAAAGGCAAAGTGGACAGGCGCTTGTAAACAATTTTTTTTCTCTGGCAATAAATTGAGTTCTGTTTAATGCAGGTCCTCCAGACTTATTCGAGAACCTCTTCTAAGAAAAACCCTATTGATTTTCAGGTTTGTCAAAAGTCAAGGTCACTTGCTAAAAATAGTACTTTTTGGTTTCCGGGCAATAGCATAAATTCGATTTATCACAGATGAACCAAATTTCAGACAGCTTGTTTCAGTGAGGGGCCATAGGCTATATTTTTTGTGGCAACAAATGAAAAAAATTTTTATTCAGGAAATATCAGAATTTCAGTATACAATTTTCCCCATAATATACTAGGAACTTAACCTATCTATTATACAAATGGGAAATCTATAATTCCATCACATAATTCCATCCAGCTAGAAATTCCAGCTTAGAACAAGTGTTTCTGAGTGAAATCCAAAATTCAAGATGGCTGCCAGTGGCCATTTCGTACCAAAATTAGGTCTAATCAGTTTTTTGTACACAACTTCTATACGGCTCAGGCTAGAGGCCGTATTTATGAACCGATCTTTCCGAAACGTCTTGGGTACCTTTGTTATCACCGTAGGATGAGAACGAGTGTTTTTGGGTGTGGTCCAGAATTCAAGATGGCCACCAGCAACCATTGTGTACCAAAATTAGTGCAATCAGTCTTTTGTACAGAAATTCTGTATGAAAGTTCTGATTTGAATAAATTTTTGTATAAATGTTTAGTAAAATGGAATACATCACATATAGTACAGGTTTTTTTCTCATGCAGAAATTATGCAAATTAGATGAATTTTGATTTATTTAGTGCTACTTATACACTGTAAGTGCACATGTCAATACAGCTCGGGCAAGAGGCTGTATTTATGAACCGATCTTCACGAAACTTCTTGGGTACCTTTGTTGTCACCTTTGGACGAGAACGAGTGTTTCTGAGTGCGGTTCAAAATTCAAGATGGCTGCCAGTGGCCATTTTGTACCGAAATTAGGTCCAATCAGTTTTTGTCGCAACTTCTATACAGCTCGTATTTATGAACTGATCTTCACGAAACTTCTTGGGTACCTTTGTTTTCACCTTGGGACAGAAATGAGTGTGTTTTGGGGTGCCTTTGTTATCACTGTACTATGAGAACAAATATTTTAAGGTTCAGTCAGACCCACTCTGGGACTCAAAGATTTCTTTTCGAGTTTAGCACCTGCCTGTCACCCTCCTTTACAATACTTTACCTATACATTTGTCACAGGCTACGGTCAGTATTTATGTACAGACTGTTACAATACTTTATATGTACCTTTGTTATCAGGTCATTACCTAGATGTTTGTCATTGCTGTGTCACATACTATACATGTACATGTCTTAACAAGTTGAGCTACAGTGTCATTGACACGTTCATTTACTTTGAAAAATAAATAACCCTTTGAACCTAAAAGGCCCCTTTTCCGGTCCAGGGTCGTAATATGACCTGAATTCATAAAGTAGATAGTTGCTCGGTGAATTTGTTATGTAGACCAATCAAGATATACAAAGTGCAGCTCCAAGGCTGTACATGAAAAATCAGGGCTGCGCCGAGTACTTAACTCCAGTACTCGAGTATGAGTACTCCGAAAATGTGTGAGTAAAGTACGAGTATGAGGTACTGAGGACATGTATGAGTACTTTGCAAAGTACTCAAGAATGAGTACATACACTTACATGTAAAATAAATAATGCTTGATATACCATATATCTTATATTGCTGTGAAATAATTAAAACGACCACTACATTGTATGTCAATATTTACGTAAGTATAAAAAATAATTAAAATTCACTTTTCCAAAATATTTAACAATAAAAATCAATTACTCTGACTCTGAAAACCCATAAATGGTTTCAAACGAAAAATCACAACTGAAATAATTAAGTTAATGTACAGTTCCAATCGAATAAGTGTGATTCATTTTGGGAATGAGCTCAATGATATGTATTGAAAAAAGGGTTCTTTTTCTTTTTAAATCATAACCGAGATATTTAAATAATGTACACTACCAGTGGAAAAATGTTGTAGGATAACCACAGTGAAAATGTTGATTGATATTTCCCCAAGTAATGAATATAGACTCTACCAGTTGATGGCTCTGAACTGTCATTTTAAATACGATCAGAGTCCAAAGAGTTTAAATAACAAATTTTGATATTATGCGCATTGGGTAAAGGTTTAACCCTTTACCTAACCTGAAAAGCAGACGACACACTCCAAAAACATTCTTAAATAACTGTTTTTTTCTTCATTTTTTGTCTCAAAAACATAGGTTATGACCCCTCGTTGGAACGAGCTCGACGAGCTCGTTCCAATGAGGGGTCATAACCTATGTTTTTGAGACAAAAAATGAAAAAAATAATGAAAATTAATTGGCGATTTTTGAGAATAGCGCTGGCCGGTTTTGGCCGTTACGTTGGGTAAAGGGTTAAATAAAAAGTTCAAATAAATTCCTTTTAACTTGTAAGGGCCTAGACAAGTGTCCTGAATTCTCACCAGACCACAGCCTTTATATATCCAGAGGTTTAGCAGTGATTTCTAGTTATGTCTTGGCTGCCTTAATAGGTAACCAGGGCTGTAACCAGAAACCACTGCCTAGATAATTTGCCTATTGTCATCAGAACCTCCTCATGATGGCATGTTCAGGGCACCTGTTCTGAGGTTGTAAAAGTTAGAAATAGGCCTTTAAGGGTTAATTCTATTGTTTGGATGATAAAATGGATATTTAGTTGACAGCTTTTTATACGCCCATTTTGAAAAAAAACGGGTTGTATTATGGTATACCACCGTCCATCTGTCTGTCCATCCGTCCGGACACACGTCGTACGATTACTCAAGAACACTTTGACAGATATTTTTATACTGTACCAATGACCCAGACTTAGCTGGTGCTAACTCCAACAAAACCAGGGCCAAACACAAATTTTGCCCCCCAATCCCCAAAATTTGCATCCAAAACAAAAAGAAATCATGTCCTAAAGGACCTCCATACTACGCCTCTACTGCGTATGCGCAGTGACGCAGTCGTCCCGAAATTGGCGCCAATTATCATTCTCTGTTTGTCCCTTCATCAGTCAACATCTCACTGATCTTTGTGCTTGTAAATCTCAGTTTAAAGGATGCCAGACACATAATTTTTTGGGAAAATGTGATTCTAAGGAGGATAGAAGGAGGAGAGGAAAAAGAAGTGGCAAAAAATAATCAGGGCTGTACTTAAAATTTTTTGATGAAATTATGTTAAGTTGCCTATTTTCGAGGCATGGGCCTCTTGTTGTCATTCTTGCTAATTGTTGCACTGCTTATTCAGTGTTTCCTCTCCCCTAGCCTTCTAAAGTCCCCCCTGGCAATTCTCCCATGCTTTTGGCATATTTTTGAGAAATTTCATTTCTAAAATTTCCTGGGAGAGTTGCTTGGTTACAGAATGTTTTCTGTTATTTTCCCCATAGTTACGTTTTCACCCATGGGTGTATAACGTTTGTGTTCTGCATCTTCCATCTGATGTTCTACAGATTCTCCCCTGGGAGTCTCTGTTTTGCATCAGATAGAGTGTAATTGATGACTGATTCCGGGCCAGTTTTTTCAGTGCCTGGAGTCATGTTTTCTAGTGTGTTTACACTGTTTGTTTTCATTGGCAACAGCCTTTTTTGAGGGGGGCTGTTTGCCTTTGTGGTAGTTTATCTCATTATAAGATACATTTATATTATCCGAAAGTGTCTCATTAATTATTTTATATAAATTTAAAATTTTTGACCACACTTTGCCATCGGATCCATTGGGGCTCAACGTTACTTTTCAGCAACTTGGGCTTCTCTGAAAAAATATTTTTTCAAAATTATTTTGTTTTGCAATTGTTTTTTCATTTATTAATGGATCATGTTATTATGTATCTTTGTGTCAGGGGTTTTTGCGAGTAACTAGGACTTATTGTTGTTCTTTCACAATGAAGGGACATTGTTCAAATTGTAATAGGAAGAAATCTTCCTCTGACTTTCATGATCATTGTATTAATTGTAGTCAGTGTTCTCGCATTAATCCCTGTCCTATATGTGAACATTGGGATGAGAAACATTGGAAACGTGTGTCACGATATGTTGTTTCTGGAGAAAGTGCGATGCCGGCTCTTTCTCCACAAGGTCACTCTACTCTCTCAGTTTCTATTTCAGAGGAACCAGAACAGGGTGATGTTTCCATGTTATCTTCTTCAAGTGTGCGTCCGTCGTCACAAATGAATTCAGAGCTAGCGGCAAAAGTGCTCATGGAGATTAGACAAATGTCGTCCGCTAGCTCGCCCGGTGTAGCGTCCATTCACCGAATGGTTCGGCAGCCGGGTTCGTCCGATGCGGTCCAAGAGGAAATTTTGGGTGATGCGAGCACTATAAACATAATAGATGCACACCCAGTGACGGCGGATAGTAAGCGAGAACGGAGGAAGCCTTTTAGTCCGGTTCCTAGCTCGTCCAGGTCCAGCCGGGCCGCGAGCGAGAGAGGTCCCTCTCTCGTACAACAACATCTGGGACCAGATGTTGTGGTACAAAATGTGTCTTTAGCGGAGCATACGTCCGTCGCTCGGGACGCTCCGTTGTATAAGCAGTCCGCAGAGACTGTTAAGGCTTCCTCTTCTCGTCAGCGCACACGACCGCACCTTGGCTGTGTGACCGCCGATATTTTACCAGCTTCGCCGATGAAGGATTCTTCGGCGACCAGGTCACACCATCCGGCAGCCAGGGATTCGAGACCGATGGACTCCGGACGTTCGCATAGGAAAAGTATGCGGGAGCCATCTGATGCGGAGCTGCCCTCGGCGAAGCAGCGAAAGACTGCGCCTCCGCAGGTCTCGACGTCGGACATTCTTGTGCAGATAGCACAGCTTATCGCAGCATCCCAGCAGCCGACAGAAACGGTGTCGGATCGAGAATTATCCGACGGCGCTGGGTCGGTACGCTCCGCCGAAGCATCGGGGGCGGACGACCGGGAACATCGGGAGGTCCGACCGGATGGTGAAAGGGATACGGATGACTTGGAGCTATCCCTTTCGGAACAACATAAAGCTGCCGTGGACTTCATACGGCACTTTCTCCCTCAAGTTGTTCCGTCGGGCCAGACTGCTGCGCTTCCGGACAAGAGAATTATAGCGTCATTGGACTCTGAATTTTTTGAGCGGTTCAGGGACATCGCTCCCGAGTTTCCGTCGCAGTCCAATAATGTTGCAAGAACATTTGAATTATTGAACGACGCTATATTTATACCCCCGCTTCGAAGAAGTGGGGGCTATATAGGAATCGCCCTGTACGTCCGTACGTCCGTCCGTCTGTACGTCCGTCCGTACGTCCGTCCGTACGTCTTTCCGGACATGAAATTCTTGTGTGCGCAACTCCTCCTACATTTATCAATCAATTTGGACAAAACTTTTCAGACATCATCACTACTAAGTGAACATGCGCATATTCCAAGATTTTTGATCTGCGACAATTTTAACCAGGCTATCTCCCTTTGACTTAGATTTATTGTGTCTTTCTATCCGAACAAATTCTTGTGTGCGCAACTCCTCCTACATTAATGAACCGATTTTGATGAAACCTTTCAAACATCATCTCTACTAAGTGAACATGTGCATATTCCAAACTTTTTAATCTGCGACAATTTTAACCAGGTTATCTCTCTTGAACTTTGATTTAATATGGGTTTCTACATGAAATTCTTGTGTGCGCAACTCCTCCTACATTTATCAATCAATTTGGACAAAACTTTTCAGACATCATCACTACTAAGTGAACATGCGCATATTCCAAGATTTTTGATCTGCGACAATTTTAACCAGGTTATCTCCCTTTGACTTAGATTTATTATGTCTTTCCGTTCGAACAAATTCTTGTGTGGTCAACTCCTCCTACATTAATGAACCGATTTTGATGAAACCTTTCAAACATCATCTCTACTAAGTGAACATGTGCATATTCCAAACTTTTTGATCTGCGACAATTTTAACTAGGTTATCTCTCTTGAACTTTGATTTAATATGGGTTTCTGCATGAAATTCTTGTGTGCGCAACTCCTCCTACATTTATCAATCAATTTGGACGAAAGTTTACAGACATCATCACTACTAAGTGAACATGCGCATATTCCAAAATTTTTGAGCTGTGGCAATTTTAACTAGGTTATCTCCCTTTAACTTAGATTTATTATGGGTTTCTACATGAAATTCTTGTGCGCGCAACTCCTCCTACATTTATCAATCAATTTGGACAAAACTTTTCAGACATCATCACTACTAAGTGAACATGCGCATATTCCAAGATTTTTGATCTGCGACAATTTTAACCAGGTTATCTCCCTTTGACTTAGATTTATTATGTCTTTCCGTTCGAACAAATTCTTGATCTGCGACAATTTTAACCAGGCTATCTCCCTTTGACTTAGATTTATTGTGTCTTTCTATCCGAACAAATTCTTGTGTGCGCAACTCCTCCCACATTAATGAACCGATTTTGATGAAACCTTTCAAACATCATCTCTACTAAGTGAACATGTGCATATTCCAAACTTTTTGATCTGCGACAATTTTAACCAGGTTATCTCTCTTGAACTTTGATTTAATATGGGTTTCTGCATGAAATTCTTGTGTGCGCAACTCCTCCTACATTTATCAATCAATTTGGACGAAAGTTTACAGACATCATCACTACTAAGTGAACATGCGCATATTCCAAAATTTTTGAGCTGTGGCACTTCTAACTAGGTTATCTCCCTTTAACTTAGATTTATTATGGGTTTCTACATGAAATTCTTGTGCGTGCAACTCCTCCTACATTTATCAATCAATTTGGACAAAACTTTTCACACATCATCAATACTAAGTGAACATGCGCATATTCCAAGATTTTTGATCTACGACAATTTTAACCAGGTTATCTCCCTTTGACTTAGATTTATTATGTCTTTCCGTTGGAACAAATTCTTGTGTGCGCAACTCCTCCTACATTAATGAACCGATTTTGAATACATGTTGCACATTGTAAATGTGTTTTTCCAAATGTAAACCATATATCTGTGGGCTCTTTAAGTATTCAGGGCTGTTCTGTGGAAGGCCACATGCAAATACAAATTTCAACAACAAAAAATGATCTTTATGTATACATTTCCTTATGGCCTTCAAGGGGAAGAGTTTCAGGATATACAATCCTCTTTAAGACTTCTTTCAAGGGCAGTAGCTTATTCCACGTGTAACTCCGCCCTTTCAGTGGCAAATTTGGAGTTGGTTAGATGTGACGCAGCCCTAGCTACATCCACACTAGTGGATTCTAAGGTGAAGAACTCTCTTAGAGTCGCTTCGGTCTCAGGAGAACTTCTCTTTGACGGCAAGCTTTCCGCTATTTATGATAAAATTAAAAAGAAAGCTAATGATTCTCTGTTGTTCAGATCGGCTCCTAAAAAGTCGGATACAGCAGACACGAATAAGACAGGCACTTCTGGGTCTAATGCGCCCAAGAGAGGTTCCTATAGAGGTTCTGGTGCGTCCTCTTGGTCTTATTCGAGAGACCGTCAGGGTAGCGACTCTCGTTCGGGACGTCCTTCAGGCCGGGACAATCGGTCGGACGCCCCAAGGTCGACGAGGCGAGGTGCGGGTCGTGGAAGACGTGGTTTCTCCTACCGCAGGCCTCGCAGGTCCAGGAGGTGATGGCTTAAACCTCTATCGCGTTCCGGTTGGCGGAAGGTTGTCGAGTTTTTCACAAGAGTGGGCGTCGATTACGGACGACCCTTGGGTGAGAGGAGTGACTTCGGAAGGTCTAAAGATATCCTTCAAATGAAAGCCTCCATTAACTCGAAGTCCAAAGTGGACTCATCTTCCGTCAAATCCACAGAAAAGAGACGCTCTGTTATCAGAGGTGCAGTCTCTTTTAATGAAGAACGCGGTAGAGGTCGTAGAAAACCAGGAATCTCTGGGATTCTACAGCCATCTGTTTCTGGTTCCGAAACCAGACGGCTCGTTCCGTCCAGTCATAGATTTGAGCTTAGATTATGCATCAAGCATAGATCTCAAAGATGCGTACTTTCACGTCATGGTACATCCGACATTCCGAAAGTATCTACGCTTCGCAGTCCTAGGAGTGGTGTATCAATTCCGGGCGATGTGCTTCGGATTGAATCTAGCACCCTGGGCTTTCACTCGGGTAATGAACTCGGTAATGATCTACTTCCGAGCTCATTTGTCTGCTGGTAACGTCGGCCTACCTGGACGACATTCTTCAGAGGTACGGCAACGAGTTAACGCTTCAGAACGATGTTCAGAATCTTCTTCTATTGCTCCGACGTCTCGGTTTTATAGTAAACGAGGAGAAGTCGGATCTGGTGCCGTCCAAGTCATTCACTCATCTGGGAATGAGCTTCGAGACGCACAACAATCTCGTTCGTCTGCCGTTAACCAGAGCGAAATTAGTCAGTTGTTACGCTCGCTATTGTCTGCACGCAGACAAAGTCACGGCGAGAGAATTTATGAGACTGATAGGTCTGTGCGGAGCCGCCGCGAATCTCATTCCGATGGGGCGGCTACGCACACGTCCTCTTCAAATTTTCCTGACTCAGAATTGGAGTGTGAAAATTCATTCGCTCGATGTAGACGTTCTCTTGTCAGATCAAGTGAAACAAGAGATTCAGACTTGGGCAAACATTCAGTTGTTAACTCAGGGAGTTCCGCTGCAGTTGCCGGATCCGAGTTTTACCGTTATGACGGATGCCAGTCAAACAGGTTGGGGTGCATCATTAATCCCAACGGATTCGAGATGCCAGGGTCTTTGGGATCCGCAATTCCTGTGCAAGCACATAAACATCAAGGAAATGATGTCAATTTGGCTTGCGTTACGTCACTGGATGGACATTATTCACGATGCTCATGTCCAAATCCTATCCGACAATACGACAGTAGTGGCGTATATACGGAATCAGGGAGGCACTCATTCAGTTCCGTTGTTCAATCTAACGGAAAGAATCCTTCTGTTTGCGATAGAACATCACGTTCTTCTTTTGGTCCGTCACATACCGGGTCGTCTGAATGTGCTAGCAGACTCCCTTTCACGAAAGGGTCGCTTGTTGCCGTCGGAGTGGACTCTCAACAAACAAGTATTCAATCAGATTTGCTACCAATGGGAACGGCCAATGATAGACTTATTTGCGACACATCTCAACAATCAGTTGCAGACGTATGTGTCTCCATGTCCGGATCCAAGAGCATTTGCAGTAGACGCTCTGTCGATCCCTTGGGACGGAATGATAGGATATACGTATCCTCCAGCGCCGTTAATTCAACAAGTATTGCTAAAGATAAACAATCTCAATGCAAGATTCTGTTGGTAGCATCTCTGTCGCCACAGAGACCGTGGATAAATCTACTCAGGTGTCTGTTGTGGGACCTACCGCGGAAGCTTCCTCCACGAGAGGATCTTCTTTCGCAGGGGAAATCGCGCCAACTCCATCACAACCCGCAAGGTCTCAACCTTCACGTTTTTCCGTTGTGCGATCCTTCTTGCATGGCAAGCACTTTACAGGACGAGCAGTGGACGCAATTTCTAACTGTAGGAGGACCTCCTCTTCGCTAAACTATGCGGCTAAGTGGAAGGTTTTTCGTCGTTGGTGTAGGGATCATTCTGTAGATATATTTGATCCCTCTATACCAGACATTGCAAACTTTCTAGTATACTTGTTTGACGAAATCAAACTGCAGCCTGTTACTATAAAGGGTTATAGATCTATGTTATCTGATACCTATGCACATCATGATAGTTTACAAATTGGATCTAATGTCTCTTTATCGAAGTTGGTTAGAAACTTTTCGATAAATAGACCCAGAACTCTTAGATTAATTCCTAAGTGGAATTTAGCTTGGGTTCTCCTTAAATTGAAGGAAAAGCCATTTGAACCTCTTGGGACAGTAGATTTCAAATTCTTATCTTATAAGACAGCTTTTCTCTTAGCTTTCTCTTCTGCCAGAAGAGTCAGTGAGCTTCATGCACTATCGGTGGATGATTCTCATTATCGTAGTGTTGGGAACGCTATCACCTTCACTACTAATGTGGGTTTTTTAGCTAAGAATCAGGCTCCTAATAAATATCCGGAACCTATTGTTATTAAGGCTCTTCCGTCTTCAGACGGGCGTAGGCCTTTACTCTGTCCTGTTAGAGCACTACGTATCTATAACAGAGATCTCAGTTTATCAGAAAGGGACGGAAACGTTTCTTTCTGTCTTTGATGCCTAATAGAAAGGACATTTCTGTCCATTCTATTGCTAGATGGATTCAGTTAACTATCCGTACTGCTTATGAAGATTTATCTTCTTCTCAGCAGTCTGTGCTTAAGATTTCTGCTCATGAAGTAAGAGCTCTTTCTACTTCCTGGGCTTATGCTAATAGTGTTGCTATTACAGATTTAATGAAGGCTGCTTATTGGTCTCAGCCATCCACATTTACGAATTTTTATCTCAGAAATATTGAGTCCATTTCTGGAGACCTGCATTGTTTAGGTCCGTTATCTGTTGCTCAGAATGTCGTCCACTAAACAGTTGCAACTATAGTTATGCAGGCTTTCTGTTCCGGCAGTGACTCCGTCCGGCTGCCCTCTTCGCTCTGGGCTATTTGACCCAGGGCAAGGGGAAGGGGGGGGGGGGGGGGGGGGGGGGGGGGGTGTTCCATTAGGTCACCTGCTTTATAGTGAAAAGCAAGGGAATGCCTCCTCCAAGTCAGTATTTCTGAGTCGCTTCCGGGATGGTTTTAAAGTGTAATATTAATGTTTAAATTCATTCATGTCTTATTTTTAAAGTGTAGCTCGGTGTGAAGCATTTGTATATGTCAAGTGTCAAACGGGCTTTAATATACAATACTCGGACACTTTTAAATGATTATAAAGAGTCTCAATTCTCTGGACTACTTTATTTATTGGCTTGCTTTAAAAATAATTAGTATAAGGGTTATACTGGATGTTAATAGAGAACATGAATGTTATTGTGCTCAATTATTAAGGGTAGTGTATCTTTCTAATTTAATATTAAATAAGAAAGATACATGTAAAGCCTAATTCTCCTTTTCTCCTTAAGGGGTTACCTCTTTACTATATAGTTGAGCTTATTGGATTTTCCTCTATGTCCTAGGCCCTCCAGCCTGTTTACTATTCAGCTAAGTCTGGGTCATTGGTACAGTATAAAAATGTTAAAAAATTTATAGTAATTTATATATTTTTTATACTTACCAATGACCCAGACGGGGATGGCCCTCCCTGGAGTTGGGAACTCTTGCCTTCCCGCTGAGTACATAGCGCTGACCAGGCACTGCCAGTAAGAATGATAATTGGCGCCAATTTCGGGACGACTGCGTCACTGCGCATGCGCAGTAGAGGCGTAGTATGGAGGTCCTTTAGGACATGATTTCTTTTTGTTTTGGATGCAAATTTTGGGAATTGGGGGGCAAAATTTGTGTTTGGCCCTGGTTTTGTTGGAGTTAGCACCAGCTAAGTGTGGGTCATTGGTAAGTATAAAAAATATATAAATTACTATAAATTTTTTAACTTTCGTGATTTTTGGGTAGGTGGTGTATATCGATGGAGGGAAGCTCCCTTTCGTTTAGTGTTGCCGTTCGATTAGTCATTCCAGAGTTGTGGGACTTTATTACTTAGAAAATTGTTGATTTTTTACACGTCGTACGATAACTCGAGAACGCTTTGAGAGATTTTCGTGATTTTTGGGTAGGTGGTGTATATCGATGGAGGGAAGCTCCCTTTCATTTGGTGTCACCATTCGATTAGTCATTCCAGAGTTATGGGACTTTATTACTTAGAAAATTTTTGATTTTTTACCTGCCGTACGATAACTCGAGAACGCTTCAAAAGATTTTCGCGATTTTTTGGTAGGTGGTTTATGTTGATGGAAGGAAGCTCCCTTTCGGTTGGTGTTGCCATTCGATTAGCCATCCCAGAGTTATGGGACTTTATTACTTAGAAAATCGTTGATTTTTTCTTGAAGTTATGATCTCTGTAGACATAAGATACATACATGAAATTCAAATAATTTTATTTCCAAATTATTGAACACAGTATGTTGTTGGTTATGATTATTATACAAGAATATAAAAAAAACCTGACAAGTACACATGTATACTCATATTGTGTGCTTCCCTCTTATAATTAATAACGGGCGTATCATGCGCTCATGGCGCAGCTGTTTATTTCCATATTTTGTTATTTTTGTAGACGAGACACATTTAATCATCTAACAACATGGTTAGAAGATGCTAGACAACATTCTAATTCTAATATGGTTATTATGTTAATAGGGAACAAAAGGTAAGTTTGTGTATTTATCTTACTTTATTCTGATTGTGAAAAGTAGTAGTAGATTGTGGCTGTTAATTTTCTGGAGTCCAGTCTCTCAAACACTTAGTCTGATATTCAGGGGTCGATTTAATTTTCCAAAATTTAATAGCAGTTTTCTTACTTGGATAAATTTAGATTAGCATTTCCTATTATTTAAATGATTTTTCATTTGAAATCAATCAGCTATAGTTGAAAATTGATTTGAAAACTGCTATGGAAATCCAGTTAAATTGAGGCCCGCTGATACTGTAAATTGCTGTGATAATATGCCATCAGAAAATCGATAATGGGAAGTGTCAGTCGATGGAAGAAGAAACAAAAAAGATTTTCATTAAAATTGAAAATGTTTGGGTATTTTGTTTTAGCTCAACTTTGACGTAGTCAAATTTGAGGTTATGCCATGGCCCGTCATCTGCCTGTCTGTCCATCCCTCTGTCTGTCTATCAACAATTCAATACAGCTTGGGCAAGAGGCCGTATTTATGAACCGATCTTTACGAAACTTCTTAGGTACCTTTGTTATCACCGTGGGACGAGAACGAGTGTTTTTGGGTGCGGTCTGAAATTCAAGATGGCCACCAGCAGTCATTTTGTACCTTAGTGCAATCAGTTTTTTGTACAGAACTTCTGTATGAAAGTTCTGATTCGAATAAATTTTTGTCTGAATGTTTAGTAACATGGAATACATCACATATAATACGGGTTTTTTTCTTGTGCAGAAATTCTGCAAATTAGATGAACTTCCATTTTATCAGCACAACTTACACACAGTCAGTACACAAGTCAATAAGGCTCGGGCTAGGGGCTGTATTTATGAACTGATCTTCATGAAACTTCTTGGGTACCTTTATTATAACCTTGGGACGAGAACGAGTGTTTCTGGGTGCGGTCCAAAATTCAAGATGGCTGCCAGCGGCCATTTTGTACCGAACTTAGGTCCAATCAGTTTTTTGTACACAACTTCTATACGGCTCAGGCTAGAGGCCGTATTTATGAACCGATCTTTACGAAACTTCTTGGGTACCTTTGTTATCACCGTGGGACGAGAAAGAGTGTTTTTGGGTGCGGTCTGAAATTCAAGATGGCCACCAGCAGTCATTTTGTACCTTAGTGCAATCAGTTTTTTGTACAGAACTTCTGCATGAAAGTTCTGATTCCAATAAATTTTTGTCTGAATGTTTAGTAACATGGAATACATCACATATAATACGGGTTTTTTTCTCGTGCAGAAATTCTGCAAATTAGATGAACTTCGATTTTATCAGCACAACTTACACACAGTCAGTACACATGTCAATAAGGCTCGGGCTAGGGGCTGTATTTATGAACTGATCTTCATGAAACTTCTTGGGTACCTTTATTATAACCTTGGGACGAGAACGAGTGTTTCTGGGTGCGGTCCAAAATTCAAGATGGCTGCCAGCGGCCAT
Source organism: Pictodentalium vernedei (assembly GCA_031216915.1). Classification (NCBI taxonomy): domain Eukaryota; kingdom Metazoa; phylum Mollusca; class Scaphopoda; order Dentaliida; family Dentaliidae; genus Pictodentalium; species Pictodentalium vernedei. The sequence continues at coordinate 155,444,119 of CM062295.1, forward strand.
TTTGTACCGAACTTAGGTCCAATCAGTTTTTTGTACACAACTTCTATACGGCTCAGGCTAGAGGCTGTATTTATGAACCGATCTTTACGAAACTTCTTGGGTACCTTTGTTATCACCGTGGGACGAGAACGAGTGTTTTTGGGTGTGGTCTGAAATTCAAGATGGCCACCGGCAGCCATTTTGTACCAAAATTAGTGCAATCAGTTTTTTGGACAGAACTTCTGTATAAAAGTTCTGATTTGAATAAATTTTTGTATGAATGTTTAGTAACATCGAATACATCACATATAATATGGTGGGGGTGGGGAGGGGGGGGGTTCGTGCAGAAATTATGCAAATTAGATGAACTTGGATTTATTCAGTGCCACTTAAACACAGTAAGTGCACATGTCAATACGGCTCAGGCTAGAGGCTCTATTTATGAACCGATCTTCACGAAACTTCTTGGGTACCTTTGTTATCACCTTGGAACGAGAACAAGTGTTTTTGCGTGCGGTCCGAAATTCAAGATGGATGCCGGCGGCGATTTTGTACCAAAATTAGGTACAATCAGTTTTTTGTACAGAACTTCTATATGAAGGTTCTGATTTGAATAAATTTTGGAATGAATGTTTAGTAACATGGAATGTATCACATATAATTAGAGGTTTTTTCTTGTGCAGAAATTATGAAAATTGGATGAACTTTGATTTATTCAATGCTTCTTATACACAGTAAGTGCACATGTCAATACGGCTCTGGCTAGAGGCTGTATTTATGAACCGATCTTCATGAAACCTCTTGGGTACCTTTGGTATCACCTTGGGACAGGAACGAGTGTTTTGGGGTGCCTTTGTTATCACTGTGCTATGAGAAAAAATATTTTCGGGTTCAGTCAGACCAACTCTGGGACTCAAAGATTTCTTTTCTAGTTTAGCATCTAACTGTCGCCCACCTTTACAATACTTTACCTATACATTTGTTACAGGCTATGGTCAGCATTTATGTACAGACTGTTACAATACTTTATATGTACCTTTGTTATCAGGTCATTACCTAGATGTGTGCCATTACTGTGTCACATACTATACATGTACATGTCTTACACAAGTTGAGCTACAGTGTCATTGACACTTTCATTTATTTTTAGGTTTGTGCTATGTGGCACAGCTAAAAAGAATATACTGTTGAATTTCACATGCTTCTAAGTATTTACAGAGCTCAATAACTTGGATTGAATTGAACCTACTTTGCTGAATACTGCATAATTGATAGTTAATTTTAAAAAATTAGTTGTAAAGCCAACAATGAAAAGGTTACTAAACAAGTTTTTGTAAAATTAATCCTTTACCGAACGTAGCAGCAAATATTGCTATTCATGAAAATTGCCATTCAAATTTTATTGTTTTTGCCTCAAAAAGATGGCGTTTGTAGAGCTGAAATGGTTTCCCGATTAATCAATTAACCATTGATCAATGTCTTAATCGATCAAAAAAGTAATTGATCGATTATCTGTTACTTTTGAACTACTGTATTATATGGATTAACAAAAGAACGAACTTGCTCCAAAACAGGCAATCATTGTCACACTGGCACACATCAATTATTTGAGACAGACTGAAGCATGCAAGTTACGCGCTGACATACTTTTTCACTTGCATGATCATTATACCATTTCAGTAGCAGGAAATGGTCTTTCTGAACCTTTTACCCAATGCGGTTAAGAGACGATACTTGAAAAATAAATTCTTGAATTACTAAAAAAAATTAATTTTTGTCTCAAAAACATAGTTTGAGACAAAAATTGAAAACATAATAAAATTTGAATGGAGATTTTTGTTTTCAGTGTTGGCCAATTTTGTCTGCTACATTGAGTAAAAGGTTAATGCTGTAAATCATCAACGCTACTATTCAGCTGAATAATGCAGTTATTCAGCTACCTATTTGGGCAAATGATTAATTGGTTAACCAAGGTTAATCCATGTGATTAACTGACCAAGAAAACTCTTCAACTGTTTCAGCTCTAGGCTTATGATCCCTCATTGGACTAACTAGTTGAGCTTGTTCCAGTGAGTGGTCATAGGCTATGCTTTTGAGGCAAAAACATTAATTTCTTTAGATTTTAAAGATTCTGTTTGTGTTAGGCAAAGGGTTAAAAGGCGATTAATATTCAGAGTACTGAGGCAGGTAGAGTGAACTTTGTCATACAAACAAGATAGACTACTTCTTTTTTCTTTCATTACCTGAACTTTCCCAGTAGGACATAAGGCTTCTCAACACTTCCAGGCCTATGGTGATGAATGGTTTTTGGTCCATATGATACCAGCTGCAGCAAAATGGATGAATAAATTTATTAACTAGTAGAGTGTTGGAAACCCATATTTGGGCTTTATTCTGGAGTGCAGGTGCTGCAACTTAAAGGCTTCATATTCAATGTATGTGCTTCATAATAACTTGGAAGTGAAATTATCTGGGTCTGTAAGTGTTTGCCTTCTTACAATTTATGGAAGAGTGCCTAAAGGCACACTCCCATAAATTGTAATGAGGTGAAGACATGTGAACAAATTTTGATCACAAAAAGTAATTTAGAACTCAACTGGTTAATGTAGGGAGATATAGTAGTTTAATCAACCACCTTACAGAATTAAACTATTACCAGGTACTGTATAAAAGGCAAACTGCACTCTCGGATTCCTCCGCAGAAACTTCCAACACTGTCCAAGTGAATGCTGAAGAACAGCCTTCATTGCACTCATAAGATTGATAATGGAATATAAAGCAATCATCTGGGAACCATACACAAAGCAAGAGATCACAAAACTGGAAAGCATACAAAGAAGGGATGCAAGATTCATCACTAAAAACTGTAAATCAAGAGAAGAGTGGTGTATGATAGAAATGCTGGAGGAACTAAAATTACCTTCACTACAATCCAGAAGGCAGAAACAGCACCTTACTTTCTTCTGTAAAGTGATTGAGGGACAAATACCAGCAATGCCTCCAGATAAATTCATCAAGTTGACCCAAAAGCGACTGATCCTGACTTGCAAATTTGACTGTTGTATCATCACCAACATTGTGTCATCTTCAGTAAGAAACAGTAGTAGACCCATAACTGTCCCAGCTTGTAAAACAGACCACTACAATCATTTGTTCCTCATGCACACAGCAGTCGATTGGTCGATGGTCCCTCATGCACACAGCAGTCAATTGGAACCACTTGGACGAAAAAGCTGTAGCAGCTAGCACAATTCAAGGGTTCAGATCTGCTGTAGCATACCATCAAAAGGGAGCGTGGTGACTCAGTGGTAGACTGTTGGACTTCTATGCTAGAGGTCCCGAGTTCGATCCCCGTCCGGGACGACCCACGTTGTGTCCTTGGGCAAGGCACTTTATCCTGGTTGCCTACATGGGGGCAAATGGCGCCGTGCACATGTCTTCAACCGCTGTAACCCTGGATGAGCGGAGCTTGAACAGAGTTAGAATGTTGAGGAGCTGACAGTTGCTTGTCCATGCTCATCTCCAGGTACTCCGGCTTCCTCCACCCATAAAACTGTCACGGTCACGATTAGCCATTGTGCATAAGTATGTGACCTTAAACACAAATAAATAAATAAATAGACCATCATGTTTTAGCCCCGCAGGAACTCTGACATATTCATACAGATACAGATAGGGTTGTAGGATTAAATTATTACTGGACTTCATCAGGTTTGTAATCATGGAATTGTTTGCTCAATAATAATTTATCTTACGCCCATAATAGGGATGTAGATCAATCATTGCTGGGCTTACTTGTCAGGTAGGTGTTCGTGGAATTTTCTGCTCTTTCCCTTTGGGAACTCAGCTAAGTGGAGCTGTGCTTGTCTGCCACAGACCAATGCCTGATGTTAAATCTCTCTAATGAGGATAACAAATTATGAGCAATGGCTTAGGCCAAAAAAGTAAAAAATCTGTTTCTCAGGCCCTCCCGCATGGTCCTTTTGGCTGCGCATGCTCTCTTTTTATAACCAATGCAAACTTAAAAAAATAATAAATTAATGGTTTATGTCTGATATTTTACCCAAGTTAATAAAATTGATTAATTTGTCTCTTGAGTGCAACAAAGCTTTGCAATGCTTTAGCATTGCAAAGCATTGTTGCACTCAAGGGACAAAATACACCACCACCCATCCTATTCTGTAAATTATGAAGCATAAAACAAAACAAGATCATTAACTTTTTATGTGTACCCATACTATGTATGGTACACATAATGCCGGCATCCGGGGCGGCCATCTGTCATTCGTCCATCCTTTGTCCGTCCGTCTGTCTGTCTGTCTGTCTGTCCATCTGTCCATCCGTCTGTCCGTCCGGCGTCCGTATCCATTTCTTTGGCATTCGATAACTTGAAAAATATTGCTTGGATTGTCAAGTTACTTTATTTTTGTGTTCAGGTTACTGATGTGCCGAGCTGTATAGTTTTTGGTGTAAATCGGATAATTTGATCCTGAGATATTAACCCTTTATCCTTCAAATTGAAAATTCCTCCAGTCCCTTTGGCATTCTATAACTTGAAAAATATTGCTTGGATTGTCAAGTTACTTTATATTTGTGTTCAGGTTACTGATGTACTGAGCTGTATAGCTAATCCTGAGATATTAACCCTTTATCCTTCAAATTGAAAATTCCTCCAATCCCTTTAGCACTAGATAACTTGAAAAATATTGCTTGGATTGTCAAGTTACTTTATATTTGTATTCAGGTTACTGATGTGCTGAGCTGTATAGTTTTTGGTGTAAATCTGATGATTTGATCCCGAGATATTAACCCTTTATCCTTCAAATTTAAAATTCCTCTAATCTCTTTGGCATTCGATAACATGAAAAATATTGCTTGGATTGTCAAGTTACTTTATATTTGGGTTCAGGTTGTTGATTTGCTGAGCTGTATAGTTTTTGGTGTAAATCTGATGATTTGATCCAGAGATATTAACCCTTTATCCTTCAAATTGTAAATTCCTCCAATCCCTTTGGCATTCAATAACTTGAAAAATATTGCTTGGATTGTCAAGTTACTTTATATTTGTGTTCAGGTTACTGATGTGCCGAGCTGTATAGTTTTTGGTGTAAATCTTATTTTGATCCTGAGATATTAACCCTTTATCCTTCAAATTGAAAATTCCTCCAATCCTTTTGGCATTCAATAACTTGAAAAATATTGCTTGGATTGTCAAGTTACTTTATATTTGTGTTCAGGTTACTGATGTGCTGAGCTGTATAGTTAATCCTGAGATATTAACCCTTTATCCTTCAAATTGAAAATTTCTCCAATCCCTTTTGGCATTCGATAACTTGAAAAATATTGCTTGGATTGTCAAGTTACTTTATATTTGTGTTCAGGTTACTGATGTACCGAGCTGTATAGTTAATCCTGAGATATTAACCCTTTATCCTTCAAATTGAAAATTCCTCCAATCCTTTTGGCTTTCAATAACTTGAAAAATATTGCTTGGATTGTCAAGTTACTTTATATTTGTATTCAGGTTACTGATGTGCTGAGCTGTATAGTTTTTGGTGTTAATCTTATTTTGATCCTGAGATATTAACCCTTTATCCTTCAAATTGAAAATTCCTCCAATCCTTTTGGCATTCAATAACTTGAAAAATATTGCTTGGATTGTCAAGTTACTTTATATTTGTGTTCAGGTTACTGATGTACCGAGCTGTATAGTTAATCCTGAGATATTAACCCTTTATCCTTCAAATTGAAAATTCCTCCAATCCTTTTGGCATTCAATAACTTGAAAAATATTGCTTGGATTGTCAAGTTACTTTATATTTGTATTCAGGTTACTGATGTGCTGAGCTGTATAGTTTTTGGTGTTAATCTGATAATTTGATCCTGAGATATTAACCCTTTATCCTTCAAATTGAAAATTCCTCCAATCCCTTTGGCATTCTATAACTTGAAAAATATTGCTTGGATTGTCAAGTTACTTTATATTTGTGTTCAGGTTACTGATGTACCGAGCTGTATAGCTAATCCTGAGATATTAACCCTTTATCCTTCAAATTGAAAATTCCTCCAATCCCTTTGGCACTTGATAACTTGAAAAATATTGCTTGGATTGTCAAGTTACTTTATATTTGTATTCAGGTTACTGATGTGCTGAGCTGTATAGTTTTTGGTGTAAATCTTATTTTGATCCTGAGATATTAACCCTTTATCCTTCAAATTGAAAACTTCTCCAATCCCTTTGGCATTCGATAACTTGAAAAATATTGCTTGGATTGTCAAGTTACTTTATATTTGTGTTCAGGTTACTGATGTGCCGAGCTGTATAGTTTTTGGTATAAATCTGATAATTTAATCCTGAGATATTAACCCTTTATCCTTCAAATTGAAAATTTCTCCAATCCCTTTTGGCATTCGATAACTTGAAAAATATTGCTTGGATTGTCAAGTTACTTTATATTTGTGTTCAGGTTACTGATGTACCGAGCTGTATAGTTAATCCTGAGATATTAACCCTTTATCCTTCAAATTGAAAATTCCTCCAATCCTTTTGGCATTCAATAACTTGAAAAATATTGCTTGGATTGTCAAGTTACTTTATATTTGTATTCAGGTTACTGATGTGCTGAGCTGTATAGTTTTCGGTGTTAATCTGATAATTTGATCCTGAGATATTAACCCTTTATCCTTCAAATTGAAAATTCCTCCAATCCCTTTGGCATTCTATAACTTGAAAAATATTGCTTGGATTGTCAAGTTACTTTATATTTGTGTTCAGGTTACTGATGTACTGAGCTGTATAGCTAATCCTGAGATATTAACCCTTTATCCTTCAAATTGAAAATTCCTCCAATCCCTTTAGCACTAGATAACTTGAAAAATATTGCTTGGATTGTCAAGTTACTTTATATTTGTATTCAGGTTACTGATGTGCTGAGCTGTATAGTTTTTGGTGTAAATCTGATGATTTGATCCCGAGATATTAACCCTTTATCCTTCAAATTTAAAATTCCTCTAATCTCTTTGGCATTCGATAACATGAAAAATATTGCTTGGATTGTCAAGTTACTTTATATTTGTGTTCAGGTTACTGATGTGCCGAGCTGTATAGTTTTTGGTGTAAATCTGATAATTTAATCCTGAGATATTAACCCTTTATCCTTCAAATTGACAATTTCTCCAATCCCTTTTGGCATTCGATAACTTGAAAAATATTGCTTGGATTGTCAAGTTACTTTATATTTGTGTTCAGGTTACTGATGTACCGAGCTGTATAGTTAATCCTGAGATATTAACCCTTTATCCTTCAAATTGAAAATTCCTCCAATCCCTTTGGCACTTGATAACTTGAAAAATATTGCTTGGATTGTCAAGTTACTTTATATTTGTATTCAGGTTACTGATGTGCTGAGCTGTATAGTTTTTGGTGTTAATCTGATAATTTGATCATGAGATATTAACCCTTTATCCTTCAAATTGAAAATTCCTCCAATCCCTTTGGCATGAGATAACTCAAAAAATATCAGTCCGATTGTCATGTTACTTTAGATATTTATTCAGGTTACTGATGTGCTGTGCTGTATAGTTTTTTATGTAAATCTGATTATGTAATTTTACAAAAAAATTGTCCGAGAAGCAGAAGATCTACTTTGTGGGGCCTAAATCATGATAACGCCATAGATGGTGAAAGTGACTGTAAAAAACAGGAAACAAAGCATGCATAACAATCATTACTTATAAATTCTTCAATTTTTGCCAAACTGTATGCATCAGGTTGAAAGGGCGCACACGTTTCAGAGTTGTAAATCTTAATCCCATCATATACAAAAGATGAAATATTTATCAATTATTTTATCAGTTTAAGCCCTATTTCACTTAACACTTGAAGGCCTATTTCCGACTTTTACATCGTCGGAACAGGTACCCTTAGCATGTAATCATGAGGAGATCCTACTGAAAATAGTTATATTACCTTGGCAGTGGTTTCTTATCACATCTTGGCTGCTTAAATGGCAGCCAAGACTTGACTAGAAGTAACTGCTTAGTAACTGGCAATTCACAGGTGTTGGTCTAGTTGGCATTCAAGAAATTTGTCCTGGCCCTTAAGGGTTAAGGTTCATTGGTAACTTGTCCAGTGTGTTTTCAGTCATTACAATTAAAACATAAAGATTATAAGTTGTAAGACCTGTTATGAAAAAGTAAATATGTTTTTCTAATATCTAAAGACAGTTAGTATTCAAAATTATTAAGAGATTTATTTAGAGTGATCATTATTTCTCCCTGCGGGAACCCCTGAAAGTGAAGCAGTGCCTGTTCACTGCGGTGAACAGGCTCTGTTTTACTGGTAAAATAGGACCCAGTCACCAATTCTTGGGAGGTGCAAACCCTCTCTAAAATGGGCAACATGGCTTATTGGGGAGTGCAGTGGCTCAGTAGATAGAGGTGCAGGCAGCAAGCCGAGAGGTCCTCGGTTCGAATCCCACCCGCGGCAACCGCATTGTGTCCTTGGGCAAGACACTTCATTTCCATTGCCCGCATGGGGGCACGATGACGCCGTGTACTAAGGCGTACTGCACGTCGATGGTACGCATGTCTTCAACCAGTCTAACCCTGCCTGTGCTGCAGTGCAGAGTTACGATGTTGGGGAGCTGGCAGCTGCTCGTCGTTGCTTGGTGGTTCTCTCCGGGTACTCCGGCTTCCTCCACCCGTAGAACTGTCACGGCCCTGATTACCCATTGTGCATAAATATGTGACCTTAAACATCAATAAATAAATAGATAATAAATTTGGAAATGATATATTATAAGCCGATGGCTTACATTCAAATCCCCAGCTTCTTTTAACAGTTGCCATGCTTCAGCTTGTATTACTATATGTCTATACCATTTGTCAATTTCTATTTTTGTAGCTGTTATGCATATGTCTGTAGTCTATTTACAAATAAAATATCGTTTAAACTAAATAGATAAATAAATAACATGGCTTATTAACGCTCACCCCTGGTCTTGAGTTGATACTCATGTTGTGGTCATGATTAGCCACTGGGCAAAAATATGTGACCTTAAACACAAATAAATAAATAATTAAATAAATCATTATTTCATAAACAAGAAAGTTAATTTTTCATCTTGATTTTGTGTAGTAAATTCTATTTCTTCATTATAAAAGTTTTTTTTTATGTGCTAACAGTGATATTGTGCGGTAAGTTGGCTCACCAAAAAGAGTTTATCTGTTGATAAACTGTAGGTGCCCTTTAGCTTTGTCCATGAAATCAGTTATGCTGTATCATTTTTAGAATTGGTTTAGCATTTATTATTTGGGTTCTACAGATCTTCTTTAGCAATACAGTGGAGCCCACTTAATTGGATATCTCTTAACTGAATAACCCTGTTAATTGAATATAATTTCCCAACACAGAACCATTTACCATACCTCCAGTACAAATTTGACCTGTTAACTGAATATAGGTTATAGAGTAAACTCCTGTTAATTGAATAAAAAATCTTGTAACCTGTCACCAAATTACCCTGAATCGCCCCAGTTTTCCTTTGTTAATTGACCTATTTGGCCTCAGTACATCCAATACAGGCATTTAATCTATTATATCTTGTTTGACAGAGCTCATGGAGCTCTGTCAAACAAGATATAAAAGAATAAATGCTAAGTTTATCTCTAGAATACAGGAAAGTGAGGCAATCCCTGTTAATTGAATACTCCTGTTAATTGAATAATTTTCATTGGCCAACTGGCTATTCAATTAACAGGGTTCCACTGTATTTCAACTTGAAAAATTTGACTGCATTGCAGTGATCTACCTTTGAGAACCCCTGGAGGAGGAATTATGCTTGATTACTGTAGTAAACAAGTTCTGAATAGGATTCGGTGATCAGTGCCTAAGGTGAAAGTCCTCTTAAATTGGAAGCATAGGTATAAATGATTGACTAAACTTGATTTTTTTTTTGTATTGAGGTCATGATAAAGCCATAGATGCTGAAACTGACAAACACCAATAAATAAATACATTTATTATACGCTAAACAATAGATTATCGAAGAAATTGCGGAAAGATAGAAATCGTATCCCCCACTGTGAAGATATAGAAATTTTCACTTTCAAGATATCAATCAAAATGACGGCTTTCAAATGAATACGAGTCAAATTATCACTGAAAATGATCAATTTGTTCTAAAAACGTGTAATGAAAAGTAAATGTAGTGTTTTTGGGTAGATGCTGACCATTTCCAGCAATAATTCAACACATATTCACCTTGAATTGATGCATGAAACCCGCTAGTCCAAACAAGGCCTGAAAGTCTGTAATATAAGATTTTGGTTTGTTATGTCCTTTCAAAGGACGTACCAAACCCAAAACTTATATTCTGGACTTTCAGGCCATGTTTGGACTAGAAACCCACCAGCTGAATCAGATTGCAAGACGCTATCTGTTCTGATTATCGATAAAATGACTTCCGCGTATCAATGATTCAGTGCGCTGATTACTTTCATGCATCATTTCAAGGTTGAAACGAGTGAAATTATCAGATTCTTATAAAAAGCGTATAATAAAAAGAAAATCTATTGTTTTTGAGTGGAAACTGAAAATTATCTCACTTGTGACCGAGATAAATGATTATTTTCACTCGCGCAAGCGCTCGCAAAAAATAACCATTTGTCTCGGTCACTCATGAGATAATTTTCGGTTTCCACTCAAAGACACTAGATATCCTCTATACACTTACAATAGAAAGATTAAATTCCATTCAAATGAATAAAACATGTTGTAAATTACTGGAAAACTTCCATAAAATTTACCTGCTGTATGGATATTTATACTCCTGAAGAAACTTTCAACATTGAATGATACAGATATTAACTCTTTGACACCAAAAGACCACTTTTCTGGCCCAGGATCATGAGATGACCTGAACTTATAAAGTAGTTGGTTGCTCTGTGAGTTGGTATTGCAAATCAATCAATGTTTTCAATGCCAGTCTGGAGCCTGCGCATTGAAAATAATTGTTCTGCCTTTCAGTAACGAATATAAACTGTCATGGAGTATACCATCAGTGTTCAAAGGGTTAAGGGTACCAGTACTCTCGTCTCTGTAAGACTCCTAAGCCTTGTCCCTGGTACCCTGAGCATATCGCTACATTGGACAAGGTATAGGATTCTTACAGAGATTAAATGTATCAGTGCTGAGCAAAGGATAGTAATAACATGTGTAAGTCTCATTTGAATACCGACTTTCCCTCCCAAGTTTCAGTCGATGTGTGGGATACAGTATGGACGACTGTCATTTATGGCCCTTTACCTTTATTGTGAGAATCAGGTCATACTTACTTAGTTATTTGGAAATGGGTTAGATCTTTGAAAGTTGGTAATAACCCACTAACATTCATGAATGTCAAGTCTCATTCACAAAAAAGCAATGCTGGAGAGAAAGAATGGTTCAAAGAGTATGTCAGTCCTAGAAAATCCAAAGAATCAGACCACAAGCTACTCGCATACATTTGTAGAGCTGGGAAGTTTTGATTTTTCAGATTCGGTTTCGATTTCAGTTTGGTTTCAGAAAAAAACATTAGTCTCGGTTCGGTTTTTCTATGTGTTAAGAACAGATAGTAAGTAACACTTCAGGCTCCTTAAAGTGGAAAAAATCTGCAATAATTTGTACTACACCACTCACCACAAAAACCCTGTATGTATGTATCTCTATTGGGTTTAGCCCAACTTCCCTTTGATAATTGTTAGTAGTTTTAGGGGACCAGTTGCTTAGCCTTTTGAGTCTGAAAAAACACCAACTAGGGTAACAAATTAATAAAGTTCATCTAATGTGTGTTGTGTTCTCATTGTCACAATATCTGGTGGACATGTCAATAAGGGAGAAAATGTGACAATGAGAACACCATGTATTTGCCCCTTTGCTGTATATACTAAGTCATGAGAGTATATAGGGGCCACTAGTCCAGTTCCCTCCCAGTAAAATAGTTTGATCAGTTGATGCACAAACATGGTAGAACCATTTGGCCGTTTTTTTATACGACCGCTCATATGTGCGAGCTGTATTATGGTATGGCAATGTCTGTCTGTCCATCTGTCTGCACACACAAATGGCTACTTTTGTGGCTACGAGTTAAACAGGATACTTATGTGGTTAAAGGCTAGCCACGTAACAGGATCTCTTATTGTGTGTGGGGGGGGGGGGGGGGGAGGAGGGGGGTTGGATAAATGAAGAGTAGGGTTAGGGCATTCTGGGGTGGGGTTGGGATCAGAGAATGGGTGTTAGAGTTATATGGCTAGGGTCAGGGGAAGGTAGGGTTAGGGTCAGTAAAGGGTAGGGTTAGCTGACTCCCCAAACATTTTCCCCCTAAAAACTTGTTTTATTATGTTGGACATGTGTTTTAGGTTAGCCTCCTAACATGTCCATAAAATAGCCACATAAGTAGCCGTTTGTAAGAACGTCTGTCTGTCCATCTGTCCATCCATCCGTCAATCCATCCGTCCATTAACTTTTGTTTGTCCATGCGATAACTTGAAAACAATACATCCAACAGATACTGTTTCTTTATGGCTGATTAGTCATGACTAGAGTATGGTTCCTTTTGATAACCAGCATTCTGGCATATCCAATATGGCCACCACAGCAGCCATCTTGGATTTTCAGGGACTTTTGATTGTCCATGCGATAACTTGAAAACTATAGATCCAACAGATACTGTTTTTTTATGGTTGATTAATCATGACTAGAGGATGGTTCCTTTTGATAACCAGCATTCTGGCATATCCAATATAGCCACCATGGTAGCCATGTTGGATTTCAGGGACTTTTGATTGTCCATGTGACAATCCAACTGATTCTGTTTTTAGCTGAACTTGACAAAGTCAAGATAAGCTATTGCCATCATGCGTGCGGAAGTCTGTGAGTCTGTTCACATTTTCCTTTAGCACAGTCTACACCCCGTAGTTCTTGTCTGATCGTCACAAAATTTCATTTGCAGGTTTGGGGTCATGTCCAGATGAGAACGTCCCCTTTTAGTCGCGATCGGTCAGCCGGTATGCCTGCCCAAGCCCAAAACACGAAAACCATTAGCACAGTCTACAGGTTGTATTTATGAAGGGATTTCATTGTAATTTGGTAGGATGCCTCTGTATAATGTCCAGATGAGAACGTCCCCTTTTGGTCATGATCTGTCAACCATTATGGCTGCCCAAGCCCGAAACCCCAAAACTTTTAGCACAGTCTGCAGGTCATATTTAATGTGGAGGGATTTCATTGTAACTTGGTAGGATGACTCCGTATGATGTCTAGATGAGAACTTCCCCATTTGGTCGCCATCTGTCAACCGTGATGACTGCCTGAGCTCAAAACCCGAAAACCTTTACCACAGTCTACAGGTCATATTTATGAAGGGATTTCATTGTAACTTCGTAGGATCACTCCAGATAATGTCCAGATGAGAACGTCCCCTTTTGGTCGCGATCATTCAACCATGATGGCTGCCCGAGCCCAAAACCCCAAAACTTTAATACAGACTACAGGTCGTATTTGTGAAGGGATTTCATTGGAACTTGGAAGAATGACTCAGTATAATGTCACGATGATTACGTCCCCTTTTAATTGCAATCGGTCAACCGTGATGGCTACACAGGCCTGAAGCCCGAAAACCTTTAGCACTGTCTACAGGCCATATTTATGAAGGGATTTCACTCTAACTTGATAGGATCACTCGTTTTGGAATAATTTCACTGTAACTTGGTAACTTTTGTTGACATATGTTAACTGTGAGGGCCACATACATTAACTGTGAAGGCCACATTAACCCACCCCTCAGTTCTTTAGTGCAGTCTACACCTCATATTATTTTTATTAAAAACATAGCTTACAGGGAACAGAAATTAACATATTCTCAATTATCACAATTCTTGTCTTATTTCATAATCCTTTCATAAACATTGAACATTATCCTTTTCATCAAAGGGTTTTCATTGTAACTTGGTAGGTTGACTTGATATAATGTCTAGATGAGAACGTCCCCTTTTGGACACGATTGGGCAACTGTGATGGCTTCAGTGGCCCGAAGCCCAAAAACCTTTAGCACAGTCTACAGGTCATATTTATGCAGTGATTTCATTGTAACTTCGTAGGATCACTCCAGATGATGCCCAGATGAGAATGTCCCCTTTTGGTTGCGATCATTCAACCATGATGGCTGCCCGAAGCCCGAATACCTTTAGCACAATTTACAGGTCATATTTATGAAGAGATTTCATTGTAACTTTGTAGGATCATGATGCCCAGATGAGAATGTCCCCTTTTGGTTGCGATCATTCAACCATGATGGCTGCCCGAAGCCCGAATAACTTTAGCACAGTCTACAGGTCATATTTATGAAGGGATTTCATTGTAACTTGGTGGGTTTGACTTCATATAATGTCCAGATAAGAATATCTCCTTTTGGACATGATTGGGCAACTGTGGCAGCTACAGGGGCCCGAATCCCGAAAACCTTTAGAACAGTCTACAGGTCATAATTATGAAGGGATTTCATTGTTGCTTGGTAGGATGACTCCAAATAATGTCTTGATGAGATTGTCCCCTTTTGGTCGCGATCGTTCAGCCTTGATGGCTGCCTGAGCCCAAAAACCTTTAGCATAATCTATAGGTCGTATTTATGGAAAGATTTCATTTTCACTTGTTAGGCTGACTCCATATAATGCCTAGATGATGACATCCCCTTTTGGTCATGATTGGTCAACTGTGATGGCTATAGGAGCCCGAAGCCCGAAAATCTTGAGCTCAGTCTACAGGTCATATTTATCAATGGATTTTATTGTAACTTCGTAGGATCACTCCAGATGTTGCCCAGATGAGAATGTGCCCTTTTGGTTGCGATCATTCACCCATGATGGCTGCCCAAGCCCAAAGCCTGAATACCTTTAGCACAGTCTTCAGTTCATATTTATGAAGGGATTTCATTGTAACTTGGTAGGTTGACTTCATATAATATCTAGATGAGAACAACTCCTTTTGGACACCATTAGGCAACTGTGACGGCTGCAGGGGCCTGAAGCCCAAAAACCTTTAGCACAGTCTACAGGTGATATTTATGAAGGGATTTCATTGTACCTTGGTAGGATGACTTCTTATAATGTCTAGATGAGAACAGCCTCTTTTGGACACCATTAGGCAACTGAGATGGCTACAGGGGCCTGAAGCCCGAAAACCTTTAGCACAGTCTACAGGTGATATTTATGAAGGGATTTCATTGTACCTTGGTAGGATGTCTCCAAATAATGTCTAGATGAGAACGTCCCCTTTTGGTCTCGATCATTCAGCCTTGATGGCTGCCCGAGCCCAAAACCCCAAAACCTTTAGCATAGTCTATAGGTCATATTTATGGAAGGATTTCATTGTAACCTGTTAGTTTGACTCCATATAATGCCTAGATGATGACATCCCCTTTTGGTTGTGATTGGTCAACTGTGATGGCTTCAAGGGCCCAAAGCCCAAAAACCTTGAGCACAGTCTGCAGGTCATATTTATGAAGGGATTTCATTGTAACCTCGTAGGATCACTCCAGATGATTCCCAGATGAGAATGTCCCCTATTGGTTGCGATCATTCAACCATGATGGCTGCCTGAGCCCAAAGCCCAAAAACCTTTAGCACAGTCTACAGGTCATATTTATGAAGGGATTTCATTGTAACTTGGTAGGTTGACTTCATATAACGTCTAGATGAGAACGTCTCCTTTGGACGCAATTGGGAAACTGACGGCTACAGGGGCCTGAAGCCCAAAAACCTTTAGCACAGTCTGCAGGCCATATTTATGAAGAGATTTCAATATAACTTGATAGGATGACTCGTTTTGGAATAATTTCACTGTAACTTGGTAACATTCGTTGATATACGTTAACTGTGAGGGCCACATACATTAACTGTGAGGTCATATTAACCCACCGCTCAGCTCTTCAGTACAGTGTACACCTCATATTATTTTTATGAAAAACATAGCATACTGGGAACAGAAATGAACATATTCCTAATTATCACAATTCTTGTCTTACTTCATAATAAATATTATGAAAGGAAAATTTAGCCGACAACCTGCAGGTGACCCAATGAACTATGAACCAGTGAGGGATGAGCAGTAATTTAAGCCTACTACATTAATGATAGGGCTATTGAATTAAATTGTCACTGAACCTCCCTGCAAATGCAAAATGGATTCCATTTCCTGCAGAAAGTATTATATGCACCAGGCCCATACAGAACACAGAGTTGAAGGGGTTTAATTTTCATATTCATTTGGTTGGAGGCTTTCTTTTGTTTGAATGTCTACTTTTTCAAGGTGCTTTGGATTTTTAGACTTACCCTGCTTTTATCATTTTCATTGCCTGATAAACTTTCAGTTAGTAGATTTCCATACATGTGTTGATTATACCAGAATGTGACACCATCTTTGCAGCGCTTCTAGTTTGGAAATTTCAAATATGTGCCTTGCATACAAAATGAATTTTTCTTTCATAGATGTGGAAAAATTCATCTTTGCCTGACATCTGCTATAGCAGTTTACAAGTTTAATATGTTGTCTATCACTTGCACTCTTCCACCAAATGGCTTTGCAATAAAATGCTGGAAAGTGACCAAAGCAGAGAAGAGGACTTTTCAAATTAACCTTAAAAATTTAATTTTCAAGGTTATTTGCTAATCATACCAAGGTGCTTTCCTGTTTCTTGTTCCTGTTATCTCTTTTCAACTAACAGTGTATTTCCAAGAAGAAAGGAATAGTTGCCTGAGAATTGAGTTTATCAGAAGGAATATATTACAGATATCAGTACACCCCACCCCCCATGTCTTGCCCAAGATCATCGCTTCCATTTTTAATGCACTGTTACTAGGGGATCATAAGAGCTATTAACTCAACTATAAGGAAAGAACACGTTAAGAAGAAAAAACATTCCTTGTTAACATTCCCAAGTAAACACTTTAAAGACCTGATTACATGATTTGTTCACCCACTTTGAAAATCAAACTGACATCTCAATGTTTATAAAGTATCTTATGTTGTATTTCTGTTGGTTAAATTGCATTATGGATATTTTGTTTAATGCGATAATTATTATGCCCCCGATCTCCGAAGGAGAATTCAGGGGTATCTAGTGAAGCCCTCCACCCATCCGTCCAACCATCTGTCCATCCGCCTGTCTGTACAAATGTTTTGCTTTGTAATTTCAAAGCCATTGCTTGGATTTGGAGATCTCCTTTGGTATGCTGATAGACCTACAAGAGGGAAAGGATATGCCCAATGAACAGGTTCCGTCGGATAATTTCTCCCAGAGTTATGGATCTTTTTGACTTAGAAACTTTTTTCTGTTTTCACTTTTTCCACTTTGTAAATTTTTCTCTCCCATAATACATCAAGGCTACTTCCAACTTGCATACGGGTCGGTGGCAGTGGTCCACGCTTTGCATTGCCCTTGTTGAACTGGATGACTGTATTACACCTTGCAGACCACCAAAAGGCTCTGAGGCAGGTTTGTCTTACCTTTGGAGGTGTCTTGTAGTCAATAACTGACTAATTATACATGCCTAAATACACACAAAAACCTTAGAACCAACAGACAACAGCTGGGCCACACAGAAGTCATAGCATCTCTCTTGGAAATGCTTCCTTTATCAAACAATTTCATACTGGAGAGATGGACCAGATCCTGACTTAGTTGGGAGCCTCTCCATGAGAACGTCTCATGAATTGGTATCAGGGCTGGATATTATGAGTGAAGAAAAAAAAAACTACCAAAGAAAATTTCTTCCTAAAGTCGCAGAACTTAACATGTATTCTAATGAGAAGAGTGAGAATATGAAATGAGTGACGTGACCGTATCCAAACCATGAAATTAAGAGTTATGTTCTCAAAGTACAGTAGAACTCTGTTAATTGAATAGTCACTTTGCTGATGAAAATTTGTATTAAATAAACTTGAGTGGGAGAGTGCTGGAAGCCCATATTTGGGCTTTATTCTTAAGTGTGGGTACCCAACTTAGCGGCTTCATATTTTGTGGATGTGCTTCGTGTTATCTTTGAAGTAAAATTATTTATTCTGTGGGGATTTGCTTTGTTTTAATTGATGGGAGAGTGCCTTTGGGCACTCTCCTCTAAATTGTAACAGGGCACAGACCTGTGAACAAATTTGACCACCAAAAATAATTCAGCACTCGACCAGTTAATAGAGATTTTTATTACTTTCCTATATTCTAGAGATAAACTGACTGTTTATTCTATTATATCTTGTTTGACAGAGCTTTACACTTGATATTTAGTTCAGTTTAGGTCTCAGGTTAATTTTGGTAATGGGAAAAAGTCAGTTTCATGGGTGGAATTTGTCATACATAATCAGTAGCAAATATATATGTGTTTTTTACCTAAATTATCTAGTTGTAACAGTTTTTAACTGAATTATTTTCTGTTGGACTTGGAGAGTTAATATTGAATTTTTATATTTTTCAATTTTTGATTCATAAATTCATTTATCATATTTTTCAATTTTTGCCTATAAAAAATAGCTTATAACACCTCAATCAGGACTCACTGAGCTTGTTCCTGTGAGGTGTCATGAGCTATGTTTCTGAGGGAAAAAATAAAATTTTTTAATTATGCAAGAATTGTCTTTGGAAGTGTCATCTCCTCTTCATGTTCGAAGGTTAAAAACCAATAAAAAAAATAAATATTTTTCAATTTTTGCCTCAAAAACAGCTTATGACTCCTGATTCAGAACTCGCTGAGCTTGTTCCTGTGAGGAGTCATGAGCTATGTTTCTGAGGGAAAAAATGAAAAATTTTAGTTACGCAGGAATTGTGTTTGGAAGTGTCGTCTGCTCTTCAATTTTGGAGGTTAAATACCAGTAAAAAAAATAAATACTTCTGAAAAATCCATTGAATGGACTCTTACATACATAAAAAACAGAATATTTCAGCCAAGCTGACAATGACCCTAAAATGGGCAACATGGGTATAAACGATGAGTTGGACTTGACATAGTGCTGTCACGATTAAGCAGCTTTATGTGACCTAAAACACCAGTGAATAAATAAATAATAGAAAACCATCAACTTAATTTTTAGCTTCTGCCTTTTGTGCTTTTTCACAGAGTCTTAAAGTTATTGCCTGAGTAGGAGCTCTACATCAGACTAGTAGTGGTAAGCCACTGTCCAGATACTGTCATTGATTGTTTATGGGCCACCACCCCTCTCACCCCCACCCCCAGTTCACATTTTCAGTCATTCAAGAAAAACATTAACCCTGTACCTAACGAAGCGACGCATACACCCACGTAATTTTCAAATTAAGCACTTGAAGAAAAAAAAACTTTCTAAAAAAAAACAATATGTGACCAGTAATTGGAATAAGCTTGTTCTAATGAGCTGTCACGTGATATGTTTTTTTGATTTGTTTGGAAAATTTTCTTAAAAAACAATAGTTTAAATAGTAAATTTTGATATCCTGTGAGTTGGGTAAAGGGTTAAATTCAAGCGTTGTCTTCTGGTCATATTAGGTAAAGTGTTAATGAAACTTCTCTGTATTTCAGTGATTTAGAAGCGAGGAGAGAGGTGAAGAAAGAAGAGGGCGAGGCATTTGCCAGAGAGCATGGTCTTATATTTATGGAAACATCAGCAAAAACAGCTGCTAATGTTGAAGAGGTAAAATATGTTAGAAGTGAATTACCAAAAGGGATTCCATGGAATGTTATTGATTTGTGACTATCATACACTACACATAACCCAGGTCTTGTTAGAATGCATCATTTCGCAGTGCATACTGCTCTTCTCAGGAAATCAGCAAGAACGTCTCTTTTTCATATTTGCTGAGTGCTGCAGAACAGTGTTCACTCTGGCCAGAAATTTTTTAGGGCTAAGTTGAATTTCTGTTAGGTGCCAAATGAAAGATTTTAGTGCCAAATGAAATCTGTTGTAAATGAGAACAAATTAACCATGTATCTTCCCTTGAGTGCAATAAGGTACCATCTGCAATGCTAAAGCATTGCAGATGGTACTTTGTTTCACTCAAAGTACGGTATTTTAATTTATTGGCACCTAGCTCTTAAGTATTTTAGTTGCAAAAAGCCCACAAATGATAAAAATAGAGATAATAAGAAAGTAGAAGGCTATTATTAACGTTTACAGAAAGTTTCATGGTTGTTATTTACTCACTCCAAATAAACTAGTAGGAAATTATTTATTGTCTTCCAGAAGGATTATAAAAATGATTAAGCGAGATAAAAAAAGGATTGAGTAACAAAGAAATGTTTTCATTAGCATCAATCAGATTACATGGATGAACTGTTAACAAATAACAGTGATTGTACCTAGCTGTAACCTATTCATTACTTGACAGGCATGAATTCTATCTGACTTGCCTGTGTTGTCAAGACAACAATTTTATCGAAAACTGCACACTGAAATAACAAACCACAAAGCTCTTGAGACCTACCCAATATTTTTGGTGCCAAATTCTGTATTTTTGGTGTCAAACAAAATATTTTAGTGTAGTGGCACCATTGAAACTCAACAGCGGGAACATTTTTGCAGAATAAAGAGAGGATGCCAATTAACTACTAATGGTCTGAGAGTTTCCTTTGGCACAAAATGTCAAGCAAAACTATTCAAAACCAAACACACCACTTGGCCACTGACAGAACCCAGGCTGTACTTGCCTACCAGTGACCAAACACACATTCATTTACGTCCATAACCTGAGATTTCAGCAAGACCATTTGAAGTTCACAGACTACCAGGTTGTCTGCTTTGTAAATTTCTCATGTTGCATTCTTTATTGGACATGTACGAGTACTAAATCAGTTTTTGTGTTGAGGGCCCAATAAGCACGTTTCTAATTTGTATATCATCATGAAGGCCTGAAATATCTGCAGTTATCTGGCAGACCTGGCAAGTTCCAGTCAGAAATACACATGGGGTGATTTACTATCTGATAATTTGAATATCCAAAAAATTTTTTGAACCAGTCATTTGATTTCTTGTAACCTGTTGTGACATTTTGTGCCTCGAGAAATTCCCATTTGAAATATTTAATGGCTACAGAAGTGGTATAGAGTCTGAATGTAATGTTTGGTACATCATAATCTACAAAATCTTCAGATCCTTTAGTCAGAATCTTTTGATATTTGGTATACAACATCCTTAGAGGGGTTAGATTCAATTTGTTCAATTCAAGTCCAAGGGCTATTATTTAGGTTCTCTGTGAGAGCCTAAATTTTAACTTGGTGCAATATCGGGAATATTCTCAAAATCATTTTTCTCAACAACCACTCAGTTTCAAGTTTGTTCAAATAAAGTCTCCAGCTTAATATGTGGGCTTCCTATGCAAGTCCAAATTTGATAGTAAGCCCAAATTTCAACTTGGTGCAAAAGAGGAATATTCTTTAAAATCTTCTCCAGAACCACCCTTCAGAATCTTATGTTATTTAGTATACAACAACATAGGGGAGCTCTGATTAAAATTTGTTCGAATCAATCCCCTGAATTCATATTTGGGCTCCCTGTGGGAGCCCATATTTTAACTTAGTGTTATATGGCAGATAATCTTTAAAACGCCTTCTTCAGATGCACTGTTCTGAATTGATAATTGGTATACAGCATCATTGAGGGAGTCAGATTCAAGTTTGTTCAAGTTAAGTCCATAGGTTGATATTTTTATACTGTACCAATGACCCAGACCTAGCTGGTGCTAACTCTAACAAAACCAGGGCCAAACACAAATTTTGCCCCCCAATCCCCAAAATTTGCATCCAAAACAAAAAGAAATCATGTCCTAAAGGACCTCCATACTACGCCTTTACTGCGCATGCGCAGTGACGCAGACGTCCCGAAATTGGCGCCAATTATCATTCTCTGTTTGGCCCTTCATCAGTCAACATCTCACTGATCTTTGTGTTTGTAAATCTCAGTTTAAAGGATGCCAGACACGTAATTTTTGGAGAAAATGTGATTCTAAGGAGGATAGAAGGAGGAGAGGAAAAAGAAGTGACAAAAAATAATCAGGGCTGTACTTAAAATTTTTTGATGAAATTATGTTAAGTTGCCTATTTTCGAGGCATGGGCCTCTTGTTGTCATTCTTGCTAAATGTTGCACTGCTTATTCAGTGTTTCCTCTCCCCTAGCCTTCTAAAGTCCCCCCTTGCAATTCTCCCATGCTTTTGGCATATTTTTGAGAAAGTTCATTTCTAAAATTTCCTGGGAGAGTTGCTTGGTTACAGAATGTTTTCTGTTATTTTTCCCATAGTTATGTTTTCACCCATGGGTGTATAACGTTTGTGTTCTGCATCTTCCATCTGATGTTCTGCAGATTCTCCCCTGGGAGTCTCTGTTTTGCATCAGATAGAGTGTAATTTTGATGACTGATTCCGGGCCAGTTTTTTCAGTGCCTGGAGTCATGTTTTCTGGTGTTTTACACTGATTGTTTACATTGGCAACAGCCTTTTTTGAGGGGGGCTGTTTGCCTTTGCTGTAGTTTATCTCACTATAAGATACATTTATATTATCCGTAAGTGTCTCATTAATTATTTAATATAAATTTAAAATTTTTGACCACACTTTGCCATCGGATCCATCGGGGCTCAACGTTACTTTTCAGCAACTTGGGCTTCGCTGAAAAAATATTTTTTCAAAATTATTTTGATTTGCAATTGTTTTTTCATTTATTAATGGATCATGTTATTATGTATCTTTGTGTCAGGGGTTTTTGCGAGTAACTAGGACTTGTTGTTCTTTCACAATGAAGGGACATTGTTCAAATTGTAATAGGAAGAAATCTTCCTCTGACTTTCATGATCATTGTATTAATGGTAGTCAGTGTTCTCGCATTAATCCCTGTCCTATATGTGAATATTGGGATGAGAAACATTGGAAACGTGTGTCACGGTATGTTGTTTCTGGAGAAAGGGCTATGCCGGCTCTTTCTCCGCAAGGTCACTCTACTCTCTCAGTTTTTATTTCAGAGGAACAAGAACAGGGTGATGTTTCCATGTTATCTTCTACAAGTGTGCGTCCGTCGTCACAAATGAATTCAGAGCTAGCGGCAAAAGTGCTCATGGAGATTAGACAAATGTCGTCCGCTAGCTCGCCCGGTGTAGCGTCCATTCACCGAATGGTTCAGCAGCCGGGTTCGTCCGATGCGGTCCAGGAGGAAATTTTGGGTGATGGGAGCACTATAAACATAATAGATGCACACCCAGTGACGGCGGATAGTAAGCGAGAACGGGGAAGCCTTTGAGTCCGGTTCCTAGCTCGTCCAGGTCCAGCCGGGCCGCGAGCGAGAGAGGACCCTCTCTCGTACAACAACATCTGGGACCAGATGTTGTGGTACAAAATGTGTCGTTAGCGGAGCATACGTCCGTCGCTCGGGACGCTCCGTTGTATAGGCAGTCCGCGGAGATTGCTAAGGCTTCCTCTTCTCGTCAGCGCACACAACCGCACCTTGGCTGTGTGACCGCCGATATATTACCAGCTTCGCCGCTCAAGGATTCTACGGCGACCAGGTCACACCATCCGGCAGCCAGGGATTCGAGACCGATGGACTCCGGACGTTCGCATAGGAAAAGTATGTGGGAGCCATCTGATGCGGAGCTGCCCTCGGCGAAGCAGCGAAAGACTGCGCCTCCGCAGGTCTCAACGCCGGACATTCTTGTGCAGATAGCACAGCTTATCGCAGCATCCCAGCAGCCGACAGAAACGGTGTCGGATCGAGAATTATCCGACGGCGCTGGGTCGGTACGCTCCGCCGAAGCATCGGGGGCGGACGACCGGGAACATCATGAGGTCCGACCGGATGGTGAAAGGGATACGGATGATTTGGAGCTATCCCTTTCGGAACAACATAAAGCTGCCGTGGACTTCATCTGGCACTTTCTCCCTCAAGTTGTTCCGTCGGGCCAGACTGCTGCGGTTCCGGACAAGAGAATTATAGCGTCATTGGACTCTGAATTTTTTGAGCGGTTCAGGGACATCGCTCCCGAGTTTCCGTCGCAGTCCAATAATGTTGCAAGAACATTTGAATTATTGAACAACGCTATTTTCAAACTTGCTTCCAAGACGGGGAAAGCAGGTTTCTTGTCCGCTAATACTCTCAACCTGCCTTTCATTAATGCAAGGAATAAATTCGATACGGCAGGACAGGGTATCCTGAGAGTTCCTCTGCATATGGACGACGAGGCGGAAGACTTAGAGCTATCATTACCGTCGTCGGCTTCTATTCCAACCGCGGTGTTGGAAACAGCTATTGCGTCTAACAGAGCCAATTTAGATGCCTTATCTTACGCAGATCACCTTACTAAGGCGTTATCACTGCGCCTTCAAGGGAAAGAGTTTCAGGGTATACAATCCTCTTTAAGACTTCTTTCAAGGGCAGTAGCTTATTCCACGTGTAACTCCGCCCTTTCAGTGGCAAATCTGGAGTTGGTTAGACGTGACGCAGCCCTAGCTACATCCACACTAGTGGATACTAAGGTGAAGAACTCTCTTAGAGTCGCTTCGGTCTCCGGAGAACTTCTCTTTGACGGCAAGCTTTCTGCTATTTATGATAAAATTACAAAGAAAGCTTCGGATTCTCTGTTGTTCAAATCTGCTTCTAAGAAGTCAGATACAGCAGACAAGAATAAGACAGACACTTCTGGGTCTAATGCGCCCAAGAGAGGTTCCTATAGAGGTTCTGGTGCGTCCTCTTGGTCTTATTCGAGAGACCGTCAGGGTAGCGACTCTCGTTCGGGACGTCCTTCGGGCCGGGACAATGGGTCGGACGCCCCAAGGTCGACGGGGCGAGGTGCGGGTCGTGGAGGACGTGGTTTCTCCTACCGCAGGCCTCGCAGGTCCAGGAGGTGATGGCTTAAACCTCTATCGCGTACCGGTTGGCGGAAGGTTGTCGAGCTTTTCACAAGAATGGGCGTCGATTACGGACGACCCTTGGGTGAGAGGAGTGACTTCGGAAGGTCTAAAGATATCCTTCAAACGAAAGCCTCCATTAACTCGAAGTCCAAAGTGGACTCATCTTCCGTCAAATCCACAGAAAAGAGACGCTCTGTTATCAGAGGTGCAGTCTCTTTTAATGAAGAACGCGGTAGAGGTCGTAGAAAACCAGGAATCTCCGGGATTCTACAGCCATCTGTTTCTGGTTCCGAAACCAGACGGCTCGTTCCGTCCATTCATAGATTTGAGCTGGATAAACAAGCTGATCGTCGCTCCGAAGTTTTATATGGAGACGATTGGGTCGGTCAGAGCGAGTATTCGGGTGAACGATTATGCATCAAGCATAGATCTCAAAGATGCGTACTTTCACGTCATGGTACATCCGACATTCCGAAAGTACCTACGCTTCGCAGTCCTAGGAGTGGTGTATCAATTCCGGGCGATGTGCTTCGGATTGAATCTAGCACCCTGGGCTTTCACTCGGGTAATGAACTCGGTAATGATCTATTTCCGAGCTCATTCGTCTGTGGTAACGTCGGCCTACCTGGACGACATTCTTCAGAGGTACGGCAACGAGTTAACGCTTCAGAACGATGTTCAGAATCTTCTTCTTTTGCTCCGACGTCTCGGTTTTATAGTAAACGAGGAGAAGTCGGATCTGGTGCCGTCCAAGTCATTCACTCATCTGGGAATGAGCTTCGAGACGCACAACAATTTCGTTCGTCTGCCGTTAACCAGAGCGAAATTAGTCAGTTGTTACGCTCGCTATTGTCTGCACGCAGACAAAGTCACAGCGAGAGAATTTATGAGACTGATAGGTCTGCGCGGAGCCGCTGCGGATCTCATTCCGATGCGGCGCTTACGCACACGTCCTCTTCAAATTTTCTTGACTCAGAATTGGAGTGTGAAAATTCATTCGCTCGACGTAGACGTTCTCTTGTCAGATCAAGTGAAACAAGAGATTCAGACTTGGGCAAACATTCAGTGGTTAACTCAGGGAGTTCCGCTGCAGTTGCCGGATCCGAGTTTTACCATTATGACGGATGCCAGTCAAACAGGTTGGGGTGCATCATTAATCCCAACGGATTCGAGATGCCAGGGTCTTTGGGATCCGCAATTCCTGTGCAAGCACATAAACATCAAGGAAATGATGTCAATTTGGCTTGCGTTACGTCACTGGATGGACATTATTCACGATGCTCATGTCCAAATCCTATCCGACAATACGACAGTAGTGGCGTATATACGGAATCAGGGAGGCACTCATTCAGTTCGGTTGTTCAATCTAACGGAAAGAATCCTTCTGTTTGCGCTAGAACATCACGTTCTTCTTTCGGTCCGTCACATACCGGGTCGTCTGAATGTGCTAGCAGACTCCCTTTCACGAAAGGGTCGCTTGTTGCCGTCGGAATGGACTCTCAACAAACAAGTATTCAATCAGATTTGCTACCAGTGGGAACGGACAATGATAGACTTATTTGCGACACATCTCAACAATCAGTTCCAGACGTATGTGTCTCCGTGTCCGGATCCAAGAGCATTTGCAGTAGACGCTCTGTCGATCCCTTGGGACGGAATGATAGGATATGCGTATCCTCCAGCGCCGTTAATTCAACAAGTATTGCTAAAGATAAAACAATCTCAATGCAAGATTCTGTTGGTAGCATCTCTGTCGCCACAGAGACCGTGGATAAATCTACTCAGGTGTCTGTTGTGGGACCTACCGCGAAAGCTTCCTCCACGGGAGGATCTTCTTTCGCAGGGGAAATCGCGCCAACTCCATCACAACCCGCAAGGTCTCAACCTTCACGTTTTTCTGTTGTGCGGTCCTTCTTGCATGGCAAACACTTTACAGGACGAGCAGTGGACGCGATTTCTAACTGTAGGAGGACCTCCTCTTCGCTAAACTATGCGGCTAAGTGGAAGGTTTTTCGTCGTTGGTGTAGGGATCATTCTGTAGATATATTCGATCCCTCTATACCAGACATTGCAAACTTTCTAGTATACTTGTTTGACGAAATCAAACTGCAGCCTGTTACTATAAAGGGTTATAGGTCTATGTTATCTGATACCTATGCACATCATGATAGTTTACAAATTGGATCTAATGTCTCTTTACCTAAGTTGGTTTCGATAAATAGACCCAGAACTCTTAGATTAATTCCTAAGTGGAATTTAGCTTGGGTTCTTCTTAAATTGAAGGAAAAGCCATTTGAACCTCTTGGGACAGTAGATTTCAAATTCTTATCTTATAAGACAGCTTTTCTCTTAGCTTTCTCTTCTGCTAGAAGAGTCAGTGAGCTTCATGCACTGTCGGTGGATGATTCTCACTATCGTAGTGTCGGGAACACTATCACCTTCACTACTAATGTGGGTTTTTTAGCTAAGAATCAGGCTCCTAATAAATATCCGGAACCTATTGTTATTAAGGCTCTTCCGTCTTCAGACGGGCGTAGGCCTTTACTCTGTCCT
Organism: Pictodentalium vernedei; assembly: GCA_031216915.1. Classification (NCBI taxonomy): domain Eukaryota; kingdom Metazoa; phylum Mollusca; class Scaphopoda; order Dentaliida; family Dentaliidae; genus Pictodentalium; species Pictodentalium vernedei. Next base: position 155,471,540 of record CM062295.1, read on the forward strand.
GTTAGAGCGTTACGTATCTATAAACAGAGATCTCAGTTTATCAGAAAGGGACGGAACGTTTCTTTCTGTCTTTGATGCCTAATAGAAGGGACATTTCGGTCCATTCTATTGCTAGATGGATTCAATTAGCTATCCGTACTGCTTATGAGAGTTTATCTTCTTCTCAGCAGTCTGTGCTTAAGATTTCCGCTCATGAAGTAAGAGCTCTTTCTACTTCCTGGGCTTATGCTAATAGTGTTGCTATTACAGATTTAATGAAGGCTGCTTATTGGTCTCAGCCATCCACATTTACGAATTTTTATCTCAGAAATATTGAGTACATTTCTGGAGACCTGCATTGTTTAGGTCCGTTATCTGTTGCTCAGAATGTCGTCCACTAAACAGTTGCAACTATAGTTATGCAGGCTTTCTGTTCCGGCAGTGACTCCGTCCGGCTGCCCTCTTCGCTCTGGGCTATTTGACCCAGGGCAAGGGGAAGGGGGGGGGGGGGGGGGGGGGGGGGGCGGGTGTTCCCTTAGGTCACCTGCTTTATAGTGAAAAGCAAGGGAATGCCTCCTCCAAGTCAGTATTTCTGAGTCGCTTCCGGGATGGTTTTAAAGTGTAATATTAATGTTAAAATTCATTCATGTCTTGTTTTTAAAGTGTAGCTCGGTGTGAAGCATTTGTATATGTCAAGTGTCAAACGGGCTTTAATATACAATACTCGGACACTTTTAAATGACTATAAAGAGTCTCAATTCTCTGGACTACTTTATTTATTGGCTTACTTTAAAAATAATTAGTATAAGGGATATACTGGATGTTAATAGAGAACATGAATGTTATTGTGCTCAATTATTAAGGGTAGTGTATCTTTCTAATTTAATATTAAATAAGAAAGATACATGTAAAGCCTAATACTCCTTTTCTCCTTAAGGGGTTACCTCTTTACTATATAGTTGAGCTTATTGGATTTTCCTCTCTGTCCTAGGCCCTCCAGCCTGTTTACTATTCAGCTAGGTCTGGGTCATTGGTACAGTATAAAAATGTTAAAAAATTTATAGTAATTTATATATTTTTTATACTTACCAATGACCCAGACGGGGATGGCCCTCCCTGGAGTTGGGAACTCTTGCCTCCCCGCTGAGTACATAGCGCTGACCAGGCACTGTCAGTAAGAATGATAATTGGCGCCAATTTCGGGCCGTCTGCGTCACTGCGCATGCACAGTAGAGGCATAGTATGGAGGTCCTTTAGGACATGATTTCTTTTTGTTTTGGATGCAAATTTTGGGGATTGGGGGGCAAAATTTGTGTTTGGCCCTGGTTTTGTTAGAGTTAGCACCAGCTAGGTCTGGGTCATTGGTAAGTATAAAAAATATATAAATTACTATAAATTTTTTAACATTTGGGCTCCCAAGTTTTGCATTACTTGAAATCTAGACATTATTTCTGTGTTTGCATCTCGGTACTAGAAAATGTAATCTGACATGGACAACAGAGTGACAAATAATTACATGATTTCATTCCGCTGTGGTGTTAATTAGCCATAGATTTTAATGAAATCTGTCTTTAATCAACTTTGTCAGGGGGGGCTCCTCATAGGTGAATAGATTATATTGTGCGTTACAGAAAATTATATTTTCAAACAGCTTAATTTTTCTTAGTCTATATTTTTCCAACATCTGGCTTACAGCCCTCATAGGCACAAGTTTTGGAGAACCATTTCAGTGAATGGTTATGACATGCTTTTGAGGAACATTAAATATCAGTGTTTCATTAATGTCAAAACAATGCAAGTAAGAAATAGTGCTCAAGTGATTGTTCGGAAGAGCTAAGTCTGTTACTGGTGATGTTCAAGGCAACTGATTTCAGAAAATATCCATAAATTTATTCATTAATGCGTAATTAAAACATTTAATGTGTAAAATTTTACTGATTTGATTCTGCATCAGTAGCTTTATAACACAGTGTGCTGTGATGAGAATAACTTGTATGATGATCGTAAGAAAATCTAATGCCACGCTTTTGGCCTGTCTGCCTTCTGAGCCAGGTAGTCATAGCTGGGCAGACCAAATTAATGAGAACAAAACTTTGCATCCATTCCTAGCAGGAACATCATACTGTCCAGATAAACCTGGAGTGTGTCCTAGAAATGATTAGATCTACCATACTGCTGATATTTTAGAAGGTTGAGAGCAAGTTCACGTAAGTTACAATTAATATGTATCACAGTACAGATGCCATGGACTGGTTACTTTTCATGGTGGGCTATATTTCCATGGACGCAATGATATTCCAAACACTAACCATCAAAAATTTAATTAATGAAGCACCGTGTACAACTCTGCTGATGATGATTTTTATTACCTGGTAAATGCATGCGTGGATAGCACTGCCCATGTGTGGATTATGACCAGTACACAGCGACTGTGCTGTATATGTGCATGCAAGTGATATCGTACCTCAGAAATGAATTACAGAAATTTTTGTTACAAGCAAATATTTGTCTTTTCAGAAGAAAAATTATATAAGCTAATGCTTAACCTTTTATCTGAAATGACACTTGTTGAACAGATTCTAACAGTTAAGCCAGCCAAAACTTGACTAGAAATTATTGCTAAGGGACTGGAGATATACAGGTTGTAGTTTAGACAATTTTCCAGGCCCTAAAGGGTTAACAAAACTGAGAAGAAAATCAATCACTTCTTTCATGAAAATTAACCCTTCAAATGCTGTCAAACCTCAACATGGCCTTGTAAGTAGCGAATGTAGGAAAAGATGAAAATTTAGACAGTTTTGGCATTCAATGTTGGGTTTGGTTTGGTTTTTAGCTTAACTTGACAAAGTCAAGATAAGCTATTGCCATCACGCGTGCGGAAGTCGGTTAGTCTGTGAGTCTCTTCACATTTTCCTTCAGCACGGGCTACACTCTGCATTTCTTGTCTGATCGTCACAAAATTTCGTATGCAGGTTTGGGGTCATGTCTAGATGAGAACGGCCCTTTTGGTCACGACTGGTCAACCGGTATGGCTGCCCGAGCCCAAAACCCGAAAACAGTCTACAGGTCGTATTTATGAAGGGATTTCATTGTAACTTGGTAGGATGCCTCTGTGTATAATGCCTAGATGAGAACGTCTCCTTTTGGGCATGATCTGTCAACCATGATGGCTGCCCAAGCCCGAAACCCAAAAACTTTTAGCACAGTCTGCAGGTCATGTTTAATATGGAAGGATTTCATTGTAACTTGATAGGATGACTCCGTATGATGTCTAGATGAGAATTTCCCCATTTGGGCGTGATCTGCCAACCATGAGAACTACCTGAGCCCAAAACCCGAAAACCTTTAGCACAGTCTGCAGGTCATATTTATTGAGGAATTTCATTGTAACTTGGTGGGTTGACTTCATGTAATGTCTAGATGAGAAAGTCCCCTTTTGGGCGTGATTGGGCAACTGTGACGGCTACAGGAGCCCCAAGCCCAAAAAACTTTAGCACAGTCTACAGGTCATATTTATGAAGGGATTTCATTGTAATTTGGTAGGATGACTCCAAATAATGTCTTAGATGAGACCCAGTGCTTGGTATGAGCAAATTTGACGGGTGTTACTTTTAGCTCTCTCAAAATATGAGACGGGTGCTATTCACACTCGTGAACTGCAGTTTTAATTATTTGGAGTATTGATAGTCTATACATGTACATAAGCTTGGAAAAAAAGAATTAAAGAGGATTGCCATACGGAAAACAGCAGGAGAGCGCACACTGCAGACATAATTTGACATCAGACGAGCCATAAATCACCAATCTGCCAATTGTCCAGGAAACCCATTTTACAAAACATTTTGCAATACTTTCTTCCCAGTGAAGTTCCCCCCCCCCCCCACCCCCCCCCCCCCCCCCCCCCCCCACCCCCACACACACACACTACACATCAGTCATTGAAAGAGAGTCAGGTGTGAGTATGAGGGGGAAATCAAGATCATGGGGGTCGACACACATTTATTCTGTGTATACAAATAATCTGAATCAGTATTTCACAGATAGTATTTTCCAATGAAACTGTATTTTAATATAGCACTGGCAGTAAATAAATAAAAGTTAATTATCTCTACAGTGTGTGTTGTTTTTTTTTCCAACAATGCCATTATTTATTTATTTATTGGTGTTTAAGGTCACCTATTTATGCACAATGGCTAATCGTGACCACAACATGGAGATAAAGTCAAGGGTAGTCAATTGTTTATACCCATGTTGCCCATTTTAGAGGACTTCCACCCCAAGCATTGGTCAATGGTGACTGGGTCCTATTTTACCAGTACAACAGAACTTGTTGACCATAGTAAACAAGCACTGCCTCACTTCCTGGGGTTCCCACAGGGGAACAATGTCATTATCTGATCTTAAAATATTTTGTATCGCAGATTATCTAAAAATGATATCAGGTAGAAACATCATATTATTTTATGATAAATCTGTGTTACTCATACTAAGTATTTTCTCAACTTGCGTAAATTCCGTAATATCGAAGTCTGAGGCCGAATCTTCCCGGTCTGAACCTTCCTGGGGTCGTACCTTCGGTATCAGGACAACTCGGACCAAAGACAACATGGACCAGGACAAGTCTGACCAGTTCGAGACAAGGTTAAAGTGGGCCGAGTTGTCTTCAAAAGTGGGCCGACTGGTCTTGGTCCGAGTTGTCTTTGGTCCGAGTTATCTGTAATTCCGTATCTAACCGTTCCCATTCAAAAAATGTCAGAATCGCAATGGCTTACTGTAATTTGTTGTTTGAAAAAGACGCATCAGGGAAAACATGTGCGTGGGAGTTTAATAACAATTTATATATGGGTAAGTTTCGCTGTTGGTTTTGTATAAAAAAAATTCGATACCCACGAGGGCAGCTGAGGAAATAGAAGTAGATGAACGTATGACCAACATCACACTTTCTGACTCTTCATGTGCAAGTTAACAAAACTGAGATAGTCACACTTTCTGGGACAAATTGTCAATAAATAATGTCGTTTGATTGGCCAGACCCCTCTAGGAACCAATTGCACTGTACACATCACATGCGCAGAATGCCTGTTACGAAATTTAGCCGGGGATTTTCCAGAACATGCGCACGTTTTGGAAAATCACAGTCAGTATATAGTAACAGTCACAACTGTGCATGCCGGAATGATGCCACATGTGTATTACTACAACAAAATTGTTTTCGTGGGTAAACTATTGATTTGATTCGGGAGATTATTAAAAAATTGAGGCATGCACAAATTTCATTTGCGCTTTGCCGAAACCAGAATTTCAGTGACACTGTTTCTGTTACAAGCACGATTAATGGCACCCGGCAAATTTAAAATACAAGCGCGAACGGGCGCGCTCACACCCGTCTCACACGAAGCACTGATGAGACCGTCCCATTTTGATCGCGATCATTCAGCCTTGATGGGTGCCCGAGCCCAAAAACCTTTAGCATAGGCAAAAGGTCATATTTATGGAAGGATTTCATTGTAACCTGTTATGTTGATTCCATATAATGCCTAGATGATGACATCCCTTTTGGTCGTGATTGGTCAACTGTGATGGCTACAGGTGCCCGAAGCCCAAAAATCATGAGCGCAGCCTACATTTCATATTTATGAAGGGATTTCATTGTAACTTTGTTGGATCACTCCAGATGATGCCCAGATGAGATTGTCCCCTTTGGTTGCGATCATTCAACCATGATGGCTGCCCGAGCCCGAAGCCCGAAGCCCGAAAACCTTTAGCACAGTCTACAGGTCATATTTATGAAGGAATTTCATTGTAACTTGGTAGGTTGACTTCATATAATGTCTAGATGAAAACTTCCCCTTTTGGACATGATTGGGCAACTGTGACGGCTACAGGGGCCCGAAAGCCCGAAAACCTTTAGAACAGTCTACAGGTCATAATTATGAAGGGATTTCATTGTAGCTTGGTAGGATGTCTCCAAATAATGTCTAGATGAGAACATCTTCTTTTAGTCGCGATCAATCAGCCTTTATGGCTGCCCGAGCCCAAAGACCTTTAGCATAGTCTATAGGTCGTATTTTTGGAAGGATTTCATTGTAACTTGTTAGGTTGACTCCATATAATGCCTAGATGATGTCACACCCTCTTGGTCGTGATTGGTCAACTGTGATGGCTACAGGTGCCCGAAGACCGAAAATCTTGAGCACAGTCTACAGGTCATATTTATGAAGGGATTTCATTGTAACTTCGTAGGATCCCTCCAGATGATGCCCAGATGAGAATGTCCCCTTTTGGTTGTGATTATTCAACCATTATGACTGCCCGAGCCCGAAGCCCGAATACCTTTAGCACAGTCTACAGGTCATATTTATGAAGGGATTTCATTGTAACTTGGTAGGTTTGACTTCATATAATGTCTAGATGAGAACATCCCCTTTTGGACACGATTGGGCAACTGTGACAGCTACAGGGGCCCTGAAGCCTGAAAACCTTTAGAACGGTCTATAGGTCATAATTATGAAGGGATTTCATTGTAGCTTGGTAGGATGACTCCAAATAATGTCTAGATGAGAACGTCCCCTTTTGGTCGCAATCATTCAGTCTTGATGGCTGCCCGAGCCTAAAACCCCAAAACCTTTAGCATAGTCTGTAGGTCATATTTATGGAAGGATTTCATTGTAACCTGTTAGTTTGACTCCATATAATGCCTAGATGATGACATTCCCTTTTGGTCGTGATTGGTCAACTGTGATGGCTTCAGGGGCCCTAAGCCCGAAAACCTTGAGCACAGTCTACAGGTCATATTTATGAAGGGATTTCATTGTAACTTCGCAGGATCACTCCAGATGATGCCCAGATGAGAATGTCCCCTTTTGGTTGCGATCATTCAACCTTGATGGCTGCCCGAGCCCAAAAACCTTTAGCACAGTCTACAGGTCATATTTATGAAGGGATTTCATTGTAACTTGGTAGGTTGACTTCATATAATGTCTAGATGAGAACATCCCCTTTGGACGCAATAGGGAAACTGACTGCTACAGGGGCCAGAATCCCGAAAACCTTTAGCACAGTCTACAGGCCATATTTATGAAGAGATTTCAATGTAACTTGATAGGATGACTCGTTTTGGAATAGTTTCACTGTAACTTGGTAACTTTCTTTGATATACGTAAACTGTGAGGGCCACATACATTAACTGTGAGTTCATATTAACCCACCCCTCAGCTCTTTAGTACAGTCTACACCTCATATTATTTTTATCAGAAACATAGCATACAGGGAACAGAAATGAACATATTCCCAATTATCACAATTCTTGTCATATTTCATAATCCTTTCATAAACATTGAACATTATCCTTTTCATCAAACACAACACACAAGTTAAGCTACAGTGTCATTGACACTTTCATTCGGTATCCCCATGATATCAGTATCTGTTTGGTTTTTCAGTATATTGCCCATCTCTATGTAGTGTTGAAACGATTAGCCGACTAATCGATGTCGACGTGATTATTAAATTAGTCGATCCCTAAATCTGCTAGTCGATTAGTCGGAACATCTGCCCCAACCATACACCATCCTCTTAAATCACCCAACATTGTTGCGAACGTCACAAGTAAACTCCCGAAATCAAAAAACAACCCATGGAAATAACGCGTTTGATGTTTCCGACAGCATGAATAACAACCCTCGTTGGCCAACTGACCAGAGATTGAATAAGACCAGGGGTGCGTGAAGTAAATAGGGTAAATTATATGGGTGAGCTTATTCTTGAGGGAGCAGCCTGCAGGAAAATTAGGACCCAAAGTTGACATGAAATTAGGCCATCTACGGACATCAATTTGTTCACCAGGTACTGGTAAGTTCGAAATGTCTTACAGAAACATCAAAGAGAAATTATGGAAGAACACATACCAGTTCATATTTGGAACAATTTGTTATCACTAAAGAACCAATTACAAAATCCATGTACTTTTTATTTTCATTTTGTAAATACATGCGGACAAATTCCTGGAAATCTGCGAGTTTCCGGGAAATTGAAAGTGAAACTAGCTTTTCCTCCAACTGCAACTGAGTTAAGAGGAAACCCAATCAGGTCAGGTGATGATTTTCAAAGCAGACAATATGGAAATTAGTAGGCGTGTTCGATGTATGCATAATTATGGACAGATAAGAGGTTAAGTCATAATACGAGAAGTTGTGTGGGAGTGTTCGGTGTACAATTGTTGACAGGCTGATGACTGCTGTGGGCATTAACTGTGCTTAATTTTCGACAGGGGATGTACATCACGCATGCGTAAAGAGCACTTCCTTTTGTTAACATTCAATGGGATGGAACGAATAATACAAAAAAAACCTGAATAATGATTTATTTTATTAAAATATCAGTGAATCAGTGACTATATTGAGAAAAAATGATTTTAAACAGAAGCTACCAACATTAATTCTCTCTCGAAACTGAAAGAGGTTTTGAGGACTTTGAAAGCTTCACTTGCCATTGTTTCATTGCAAGTATTACTGTTAGTTTTAACCAGGGAAGAACGGCGGTACACGTGTTTGATAACAATAACATGGGGGCTTCGACTAGTCGATTAGTAATCGATTACTGCTGGCGACTAGTCGATTCCTGAAAATCACTAATCGTTTCAACACTATCTCTATGGGGGAATGAATAATCAAATGTCAATTTATTATTCAAATAATGACTTCAACAAATGAATCTTCAGGTATAAGTTTCAGCATTAATATACAGGATTGACTAGTATTTCTTGATATTTTCATTGTTTATGTCACAGATGCTGATAATGACATGAATCTAAATAAATGGTAATGAGAAATAAATATGGTGCTCTTATTCACAGTTCATACTTCACTATTTTTAGGCTTTTATTAACACAGCAAAAGAAATTTACCAGAAAATTCAAGATGGTGTATTTGATATAAATAATGAGGTAAGAGGATACATATTTCTTCAACTTTTTTCACTGAAGGCAAATTACCTAACAAATCAAATGCCCTGTTTAAGTGGCAGAAATATAAAACCAATAATTTATTGGAAAAAAAAACTCTGAGATTTTTCAAATAGGATAGAAGGTTTTTGCTGAATTTCTAATATTAGAAGTATGTCTTTCTGTATTTTCCCGTAAATATTGTTCTGTTTGGATTGGTGCCATTTTTATAGCGTTTATTGAATTTTATCAACACTAACAAAAAGTTTCTTTCATACTTTCTGAAAGCCACGACTGAAAATAATTGCAAATCATAAACCCAGATTGTAGTAGGTAGCCATTTTTCAATTTCATAGAATCTTTCATTAATAATATATACCTGACGTATTACACCAGAATATTCTGTCCACCTTCAAACCTATGTGTCCAGTTGAAGAAGTCCAACATTTAGCCCTTATTCTGGACTCCAACACTGTTTAGCCCTTTACAATGGATGGGGTGTGCCTTTTGTCAGAGCAGATACTCTTCTTTTAATGAAGCTCAGGTTTATTGACATTTTTAGAGAGTGCATTCTTTGATTCTGATTAGAATTATTGAGGGATATGTAGTTTTTCCAGGTGAGCGATTACAGCCTCTTGTGATAACTCTGCACATTGTGCTTAGGATCTGCTTTTGCAGAGATAATTATACCCCCTGCAACGAGTTGAGGGGGGGTATACTGGAATCACTGTGTCTGTCCATCCATCTATCTGTAGAATTTTGTCCGGAGATTTTCTTGGACGTTCACAGACCAATCTGCTTGAAACAAGGTATGAATGTTCACTACCATGGGAACCTATGTACCTGCGATTATAGTTCCGGTTGGATTATTTTTTTTCCTGAATTATGCCCCTTTTCAGCTTGAAATAGCAGGCTTAGAATTTTGTCCAGAGATTTTCTCAGATGTTTATGGGTCGATTTCTTTGAAACTTGGTACGGATGTTTACTACTATGGGAACCTGTGCTCCTGCGATTGTAGTTTTGATCGTACCTTTTTTGCCAGAGTTATTCCCTTTTCATCTTAGAATATGCAAATATTGTCCGGAGATTTTCTGAGATGTTTATGGGTCGATTCCTTTGAAACTTGGAATGGATATTTACTACCATGAGATCCTGTGTACCTGTGATTATAGTTTCAATCACAGTTTTTTTGACAGAGTTAGGCCCTCTTTAGTCTTAGAATGTCTGAATTGCCTAGAATTTTGTCCAGAGATTTTCTCAGATATTTATGGGTCGATTCCTTTGAAACTTGGTATGGATGCTTACTACTATGGGAACCTGTGCACCAGCGATTATAGTTTTGATCGGACTTTTTTTTGCCTGAGTTATGCCCCTTTTCATCTTAAAATGCACAAATTTTGTCTGGAGATTTTCTCTGATGTTTATGGGTCGATTCCTTTGAAACTTTGTATGGATCTTCATTACCATGGGAACCTGTGCACCTGTGATTATAGTTTTAATCGGACCTTTTTTGCCAGAGTTATGCCCTTTTTTGTAACATAACTCTGGCAGAGTTATGTTACCTGCGATTATAGTCTTGTGCACCTGCGATTATAGTTTTGATCAGACTTTTTTTCCTAGAGTTATGCCACTTTTTGTCTTAGAATAATGGCCACAGGGGGGGGGGGGGAGGGGGTGTATGGACAGGCCCATCTGGGACAGTCACACCTCTAGTTTAACTTTTATTTGGACATACCATCATCCATTGTTTGGAAATTTTTCATTTCTATTTTGTGGAGGCTTTCCTATCCGAAGGAAATTTCTGGCTACACCCTTCTCAAGAGGCTATTCTATTCTTAGACTGTGTGATTTCACCTTGTCGTGTTTACTGTGGGAGGCCAGATTGCGCTGTTTTTATCCAGAAGAGAATTCAAACTCACTTTTCCATCGCTATTGGATAGTTCATAATTCTTGCCAACTTTTTATTTTTAATCCTTCTCGGTTCACTCGGATCAGAATGTCTGAGAATAATTAAAAGTGGTTGGCATGACGTTTTCCTATCTCTTATTCCATAAGAAAGGCTGTTCTGTCTATTTTGCTTAGCTTAGGGATTCCTATCTGCTATCCATATTTTTATACTAATAACCAATGGCCCACACTAGCTGGTACAAACTCGATATTATCAAGGGCCAAACACAAGTTTTGAACCTCCCAATCCCCAAAATTTACATACAATACCAAAAATTAAAAGTCCTATCTGGCCCTCCTTACTTTTATCATCTGTGCATGCGCAGTAGTCAGGAAGAGATGGGAATTGGTGCCAACATCATTCTTTCTTTGGCCCTAAAGTCAGTAACAATGATCTGACATCTGTGCTTTAAAATCTCCCTTTTTGAGGATGCCAGACTCAAATCAATGCAAGTATTGGCGGATCCATGGCTGTAAATGGATGAAGGAAGTGCACAGTGGTGGTTTCAAACGTTCAGGGCTGTAACTTTATAATAATTATAAAAATTATTTCATGTTTCCCATTTTCGGGACATACGCTTGACGTCATCATTCTTGCTAATGATTTATCCACTGTTTGTTAAGTGTTCCTTCCCTATCCTTCCATGAATTCCTCCTGTTAAACTCCTAAGCTTTTTAGCTATTTTTTATTGAAATTTTTTATTAAATTTCTTGGGAGTTTAACATGTATTACGGAATGTTTATTCTGTTTATGCCCTAGGGGTGTTAGGTTGTTTTTGGTCTTGCATCTTCTATCGAATGTATTGTTTTTTCTTCGTATGAAGATCTAGCTTTGCATCTGGTAGCATTTAAATCGGTTACTGATTTTGGGCCTTTTTGTGTGCCTGATGTCTTGTTTCCGTTTTTTTCCTTTGACGTTGTTTACATTGACAACGTCCTCAAATATATGTAATATTAATATTCTATTACAATAGAATTACTGTAGGATATATTGATTATTATTCTGGTAGTATAGCTCAAAAAATTTGGATTTTGTCCACAATTATGCTCTATCGGGATGCCCTTGGGCTCATGATGTTCCGTTTTTTTCAAAAAAATTTTTTTCAGCATTTTTTCGAATTTAATTTTGATTGCTATTATTCATGTATCTTTATCATGTATTTTGTTGTGGAGTTTGTAGGAGTGCTATCAACTTTGTCTTTTGATTGTAATATGAAAGCTTACTGCTCAAAATGCTAGGTGAGGAAGTCTTCCTTGGATTTCCATGCTTGTTGCCTTGCCTGTAGTCGATGCACGCCAACGGATTCTTGTCCTACTTGTGTACAGATGTTGGAGACGGTATCGCGGTACGTCGTTGGTGGTGAGGTTCTTGTGCCGGAGCTCTCTCTCACCGCAAAATAATTGAAGTTTTTCAGTTTCTTTTTCAGAGGAACAAGAACATGGTGATGGTATTGTGACACCCATCCAAAGTGTGCTACTGTCGTCCCACTCTGATGAGCAAACAGAGCTAGCTGCAAAGTGCTCATGAATATTAAACAAAGGATAAGGCCTCTAGTTAGTGTTCTTAATCCCTGGCAAGCAGCTAGCTCGACCGGTGAAGCGGTTACTCCGTCTGTAGGAGCCGTGACACTGGGTAAGTCTGTTGCAGTCGAAGTGTAGATTTGGGTAGAGCGAACACCTCAAAATCAAAAGCTCACACAGCGACGACAGAAATAGGGAGGAAGTCAGCAAGTTTCTTTTCGGGAGGCTCGGTGAGGTCTAATAAGACCGCGGGTGGGAGAGGCACCTCGTTGTTGTTTTGAGAAACTTGCACAAGCCGGAGCATACGTCCAAACCGCCGCTCGGGACGCTCTTGTCTAGACTGCAGCAGGGGTCGGCTACCATCACAGCTTCCTCTGCTACATTACAAAAGCACACACGACCGCATGCTAGCTACCCGACTTTGGATATCCAGCCAGCCAGCTGCGCAAAGACGGAGCCAGTCTTCACCCGTGAAGTCGACCCATCCGGTAGTTAGCGATATGAGGCTTCATTCATTGGGACGTGCAGAGAAAAGATCTATGTCTGGATCTTCGTCCCCTGAGCAGCAAGCGGCATAATTCGGAAGACCGCTGCTCATCAAGCCTCTATAACAGACTTACTGTCGCAGATTGCGCAGCTCATCTCAGCAAGTGCAAGCGCAGCCTTCCGCAGACTCTGATGTTGAGCTGTCGGACGTTGCTGGGTTGGTCCAGTCAATTGTGGATGTAGAAGAAGCTTGAAGTTTCTCTCGGCTAGATCTGGGGTCAGATCACCGTTTGGAGAACTCTCACCATCCCGTTAACAGTCGGGGTCGACTGTGTCCGTTGTGAGAAACCATATTGAGTCGGAACACGCATCGAAACGTTCCTTCCACACTGCAGCCGGAGCCGGCGGCAGTTATGGCTTCTTCTATTTACATGGAAGCGCACAAAGAGGATTAGCCTAGAAGTTTCTAAGCGGGATACTCTGTGAGATCTAGGGACAGATCGCGAGTGCAGAGCGTTATTCTTCCCGTTAACAGTCGGGGATGACTGTTTTGTGTTGTAAGAAACTTCAATGAGTAAGAGCATCCATCCTATGTGACGAGGCAAGATGTTTCTTCCGCACTTCAGCCGGGGTCGGCTGTGGTTACGGCTTCCTCTTCTTCCATGGATATGCACGATAAGAGATAGATGCCTACAAGTTTCTAACGGAACGCTCAGCGAGGTCTGGAGCAGACCGCGAGCTGGAGAACCATTTCCTTTCCATCAACAGTTGGGGTCGACTGTTTTTGGTTCGAGAAACTTTAGTGAGTTGGGACACCCATTCAAGCCTGTGGTTCGGGACGCTCCTTCCACACTGCAGCTGGATCCAGTTGCAGCTATTGCATCTTCCCCTGCTTCATTAATGAAGCACGTTGACCGCAGACTAGCTATCTGACTTCGCATGTTCGGGTCGATAGCTAGTCGTCCGAGGCATTTTTATATGGGACATGTGTCGAGGATCTGGGGCCACATCTCTGTCCCGTGAGCAGCTTATGGTGACAAGTGGATTATCATTGTTTTGCTAGCCTCGGTCACGGACCGGCTGCCGCAGATTGCTCTGCGTATTGCAGCATTCCAGTAGTCGCTGGTACAACCGTTTAACAGACTCTGATGGTGAGCTGTCGGATGGTGCTACGTTGGTCCAGTCATCCGTTCAGTCGGATGGAGTCGACCATATTTTCAGATGGAACATTTGGATGGTGAGAGGGCTACGGAGTGTGAGTCTCCATCCCTCACAGAAGGGCACTTTAAGACTATGACATTTTAGTCTTAAGCTCTAAGCTACGGCTGGCATTGTAAGTCTCCTTAGTGAGCTTCTAAGGCCACAGTTATCTTTTTATTTTTTATCTTTTAATTGTCTCCACGGATAGGAAGACCTTTAGCTGCTTCAGCTAGGCTGAGTTCATTGTTCTATCGGACATGATACCGTTATGTTAGAGGAGGTTATTCTCTTCCTACCGTTATGGTTTAGTGTTAGTTTCCTGAAGCGATAAGCCCTATTGATGACGCCATATTAACCTAGTGGGATTAATGAGCGTTTCTTCAAACTCCTATACTAAACTCCTTTTCATCTCCCTTTTCATTTCTATCCAATCCATTGCTGTGGATTATATTTCCACCTTAGAGACTGGATATTATGTCTATATGGTGTGTTATTTGTTCTTCACGTCCCTAGTGGCATTATGGAGTCGGTCAGATGTGAGAGAGCCCTGCGATTCCTATACTATTTGGTAACTAACACAAGAGCGATTCAAGTAATGCGGATGAGGGGGGTTCAAGAGGAATTATTCGTTGAACACCCACCTCCCCCCCCCTCCCCCCTCCCCCCTCCCCCACCCCCCAACAATGTGTTGAAAGGCTATTACAGGATAGGACTTAGTTTTCTTCCTATAAGCCTTGAATGCATTCAAGTATATGCATGCCTTTCATGGCTCCTCGATTGGCGGCTGGGTCATGTTCTAACGGCGACCTCATGGGCACATCCACTTTTCAGTTGGTTTGTTTCCTGTGGTTAAGAGGCTATTACAGTGCAGGACTTAGTTTTCTTCCTGTAAGCCTCGAATGCATTCAAGTATATGCATGCCTTTCAAGGCTCCTCGATTGGCAGCTGGGTCATGTTATAATGGCGACCTCATGGGCACATCCACTTTTTAGTTGGTTTGTTTCCTGTGGTTGTTCGTTTATAAGTCATATACGAGCATATGATTCCTTATCAATAAAATTGCTAGCCTTCGTGTACGTGTGTGGCTGACATGTTGGTTATCTGGGCGACATTCTCCAATGTAGCAATTAGTCCACTCTGAAAAGTTTAGCTCAAAGCGGTCTGGCCTTTTCTTACGACGTATGAGTTTATTACTCAGTTAACTGCATAATAACGTCGTATTATTTCATTCAGTTTCCTGGTTACACTTGTAGCACTCGGTCATACCGTGGATGCAGGCTGTATTCAGATGAGTACATCCGGGATTTCATTGCCTGCGTGGATAATATGTGTATTTATTAGGCAGACGCATTATTGAACAGATTATATAATTCTTGATCTGCTGACAGAGCTCATGAGAATTTTGGAGCTATTTGGATCAGTTATGGAATAGGGCTGTCACAATTTTTGAATTTAGGAATCGATTAATCGCCGCAAATAATCGATTAATCGTACATAGATGACCCCGTCCCCACATTTCCCTCTCTTTAAGTTGTTATAAATGAAGTTCAAGTCAGTTGACCTTCCTCAAGTAAACAACGAAGACGATCCTCTTTTAGGTACATTCAAAGGTTTGATGTTCTGAACTTTTGAACCGTCAGTGTAATAATCAAGACCGGTCGTCAGTTGCGAACTTCGCAAGTTCACAACTGCCGACCGGTCTTGATTATTACACTGACGGTTCAAAAGTTCAGAACATCAAAGCTTTGAATGTTCCTAAAAGGCAAATGCTTCTAACGGCTTCTTGAGATTTAACGTCGATGTTCTTGACCCTTCACCTTAAGAAACAATAGTATTTTTATACTGTACCAATGACCCAGACATAGCTGGTGCTAACTCTTAAAATATAGGGCCAAACACAAATTTTGCCCCCCAATCCCCAAAATTTGCATCTAAAACTAAAGAAAACATGTCCTGAAAGGCCCTCCACACTTCGCCCCTACTGCGCATGCGCAGTGTCAAGGACGTTCCGAAATTGGCGCCATTAATCATTCTAAGTTTGGCCCTTCATCAGTTAACATCTGGCTGATCTTTGTGCTTATAAATCTCAGTTTAAATGATGCCAGACACATAAATATTAGTGAAATGGTGATTCTAAGGAGGATAGAGAAGGAGGAGAGGAAAAGAATGTGTGACAGAATATTATCAGGGCTGTAACTTAAAATTTTTTAATGAAATTATGTTAAGTTACCTATTTTCAAGGCAGCAGCCATTTTGTTGTCATTCTGATTATTTAGTTACACTGTTTTTTTTAAGTGTTTTCCTCTCTCCCTGTCCTTTAAGTTCCCCCTTGCTATTCTCCCATGCTTTTGGCATAGTTTTTGTAATTATTATTACTAAATTTTCTTGGGAGTTTTAGCTGAATAACAGAATGAATTCTGTTCTTTCCCCATGTTTACGTCTTCACCTACGGGTGGTTAGGCGTTGTGTTCTGCATCTACTATCTGATGTTCTGCAGTTTCTTCCCTGGAAGTCTCTGTTTTGCATCAGATAGTGTATTTTTGGTAACTGATTTCGGGCCTGGGTGCCTGGAGTCTTATTTTAGTGTTTTTACACTGATTGTTTACATTTACAACAGCCCTCTGTGTGAGGGGGGGATTTCTAAAAAATAATATCTTGATGTTATTTTAATCATAACTACATACATTATTATTGTTCGTAAGTGTTGAATAAATTGTTTAAAATATTTTTAAAATTTTTGTCCACACTTAGGCTTGGGATCCATTGGGGCTCAACGTTACTTTTCAGAAACTTGGGCTGTTCTGAAAACTGAAAAAATATTTTTTCAAAATATTTTGATTTCAATTATTTTTTCTATATTAATGGATCATATTATTATTATGTATTTTGATTGCCAGGGGTTAGTGCGAGTACCAGGACTTGTTTTCTTTTCACATTGAAAGGATATTGATCAATTGTTTTAAGAGGAAGTCTTCCTCTGACTTTATTATCATTCTATATGTGGTCAGTGTACTCGCATTAACTCCTGTTCTGTATCGTATGATTTCGATGACAATATGGGAAGCGTATGTCATGGTATGTTGTTGGGGATTTGGACACTCCGGTCCTTTCCCCGCAGGGTCACTCTACTTTATCAATTTCTATTTCAGACGATCAAGATTAGGGTGATGTATCTGTGATGTCTTCCAACAGTGTGCCTCCGTCGTCACAATTAATGAAGGGCTAGCGGAAAAGTGCTCATGTAATACGCCAATTGCCTAAGAGGACCCTAGTAGGTTCGACGGCCTTTGACGTCCGCTAGCTCGCCCGGTGTAGCGTCCATTCACCGAATGGTTCGGCAGCCGGGTTCGTCCGTTGCGGTCTAGAAGGAATTTTGGGGTGATGCGAGCACTATAAATTAACCTAATGCACACCCAGTGACGGCGGATCGGAGGGAGAACGCAGGAAGCCTTTTAGTCCAGTTCATAGCTCGTTCCGGTCCATCCGGACGGCAAGCAAGAGAGGCCCCTCTCTCGTTCAACAACATCTGGCCCCAGATGTTGTGGTACAAAATGTGTCGTAAGCGGAGCATACGTCCGTCGCTCGGGACGCTCCGTTGTATAGGCAGTCCGCTGAGACTGCTAAGGCTTCCTCTTCTCGTCAGCGCACACGACCGCACCTTGGCTGCGTGACCGCCGATATATTACCAGCTTTGCCGATCAAGGATTCTTCGGCGACCAGGTCACACCATCCGGTAGCCAGGGACACGAGGCCTGCAGACTCCGGACGTTCGCATAGGAAGTGTGCGGGAGTCAACGTACACGGAGCTTCCGGCGGCAATGCATCGTAAGACCGCTACTGCACAGGCCTCGGGAACGGACGTGCTTTCCTTAATAGCACAGTTTATCGCAGCATCCCAGCATCAACTGAATCTGTCGCATATATTTTATCCGACGATGCTGGGTCGGGACGCTCCGCGGAAGCGGGTACGGACGTCCGAAAGTTTCATCCGGTCCGACGGGATACCGAAAGGGATTCGGAGGATTTCGAGCTTTCCCTTTCGGAACAACATATGCTGTTGTGTATGTCGTCATCTGACTTGGTCTTCTACAGCTTCTTTCGTCGGACCAGAATGCTGCGATGCCGGATAAGAAACTGATAGCGTCGGTGGACTTAGAAATTTTTGGTTCGGTTCAGGGACATCGTCCCTCAGTTCCGACATAGTCCAATAATGTCACACAAACTTTCGAATTATTGAACGACGCTATATATATTATTATTTTATGCTTGCTAACCAAGCATTTCTGGTTTCTTGTTCGAAGAGTTATGGAGATGTCTTTCAAAAGTGTGCCTCTGTCGTCATAGTTAATGAAGAGTTAGCGGCAATAAGTGCTCATGGAATATGTCTATCGCCTACGGAGTGACATTCGCTAGCTCACCCGGTGTAGCGTACATTCATCGAATGGTTCGGCTGCCGGGTTCGTCCGTTGCGGTCTAGGAAGGAGATTTGGGTGATGCGAGCACTTTAATTACTTTAGTACTCACCCAGTGACGGCAGATTGAGGACAGATCGGAGGAAGCCTGTTAGTCCGGTTCCTGGCTTGTCCAGGTCCGTCCGGGCTGTGAGCGAGAGAGGTCCCTCTCTCACCCAACAACATAGGGGACCGCATGTTCAGATATTTTACATTCGGAGCATATGTCCGTTGGTCGGGACGCTCCGTTATATTGACAGTCCGAGAGACTGTCTTTAATGCTTCCTCATCCTCACAGCAGGGCACACGACCGCACATTGGCTACGTGACCTCGAGTATCCGATCAGTTTCGGCATTTAGTGATACCACGGCGAATAGGTCTCGCCATCCGGTAGCCAAGGGACACAAGGCCTATACACTCCGTTCGCTCGCATATTGGTAGTATGCACGGGGTAACGATCACGGAGCTTCCAGCGGCAATGCATCGTAAGACCGCTTCTCCTCAGGCCTCAGTGACGGACGTGCTATCCGAGTTAGCACAGTTGTTTCGCAGCATCCCAGCAATTGACAGTTTCTCGGTCGAATCAGGAATTATCCGACGGCGCTGGGTCGGTGCGGTCCGCGGTTGCATCAGGTACGGATGACCGAACGCTTTATAGGGTCCGACAGGATGGCGAAAGGGATTCGAAAGATTTCGAGTTTTCCCTTTAGTAGTATCGGAAGATATTTTTTATATCTTCTGGCATTATCTTCCAGTGATTATTATTTCGGACTTCATTGCTGCGATCTTGGATAAGAGACTTATAGCGTCATTGGACTCGGATTTTTCGATCGGTTCAGGGACATTGTCCCTGACTTACCGACGCAGTCCAATATTGTCATTACAACATGTGTTTTATTTTTCGACGCTATATATATATATATATACAAGCCTGCTACTAAGCATGATAGTTTAGTTTCTTGTCCGCGTTGCTCATTTCTGCCATTTTATCATTTATACAAATAGTTTATTTTGGCAGAGCTGGGCATACCGAGAGTTCATATGCGTCTAGACGGTGTGATTAAAGACTGCATATATTCTTTTTCGCCGTTTATGTCTTTTCCAATTTCAATGTTGGGAACGACATTATGTATAGTAGACTTAACTTAGACACTTTATTATACGTAATCCGCCTTACTGAGGCGTTATCATTACGTCTTCAAGAAAAGATTTACGGGATATTATTCTCAATGTAATTTCTTTTGAGGGCAGTAGTTTGTTCACGTATAACTCCGCCCTTCAGTGGCTGATTGGAGTTAGTTAGACGTGACGCAGCCCTAGCTACATCCACACGCGTGGATAGTAAGGTTAAGAACTCTCTCAGAGTCGCTTCGTTCTCGGAGGAGCTTCTCTTCGACGGCAACTTTTCGGCAATCCATGAATTGCTCGATTTACACGTTCTCTTGTCTATCTAGTGTTACAAGAGATTCAGACTGGGGCAAACATTCGGTGGTTGACTCAGAGAGTGCCGCCGCAGTTGCCGGACCCGAGTGTGGCTGTTATGACGGTTGCCAGTCAAACAGATTGGGATATAATACTACGGATTCGAAGTGCCAGGGTCTTTGGGTTCCGCAGTCTTTTAGCAATCAGTTTTCTTCCGCGGAATAATGTTTTTTAGGCTTGCTTTATGTCATTGCATGAACATTATTCAGAAACGCATGCCCAAATTCCTGTCCTTTAATTCGACAGTAGTGGCGTATCTCCGGAACCAGGGAGGCACTCTTTCGTTTCCGTTATTCAATTTAATGGAAAGAATCCATCTGTTGGTTATAGTACACCAAGTTCAGTTTTGGTCCGTCATATTCCGGGTCGTCTGATTGTTTTATCGGACTCCCGTTCTCTTACGGGTCGCTTGTTGCTGTCAGAATGGACTCTCAACAAACAAGTATTCAATCAGATTTGCTATCTATGGGAGCGCCCAATGATGATTTATTTATGACACAGCTTGCTAATCAATTGCAGACGTATGTGTTGGCTTGTCCAGATCTCTGAGCTAATATTGTTAACGCTCTATTGATCTATAGGACGGAATGATAGGATACGCGTATCCTCCGGCGCTGTTGTTTTAGCAGGTATTGCTAAGATAAACAACCACAATACATTTCTGTTGATAGCATCTCTATCTTCACAGAGATCATGAGTAATTTACTCTCTTGTCTACTGTGGGTCTTAAAGTGAAATCTTCCTCTATGTGAGGATCTTTTTCACTCGGTAAATCGTGTCATCTTTATCACAACCAGCAAGGTCGCAACCTTCATGTATTCCGTTGTGTGGTCCGTATTGCATTGTAAGCACTGTACTGGACGAGCTTTGGACGCGATTTCTTACTATAGGAGATCCTCTTCTTCGCTATTCTATGCGGCTAAAGTGGAGGCTCTTCCGTCGTGGTGTAGGGATCATTATGTTCATATTGTTGATCCCTCCATACTACTCATTGCTATTTTTTAGTATACTTGTTTCACAAGATCTACAGCAGCCTGTTATTATTTAGGTTATAGGTTTATGTTACCTCATACCTATGCACTCTACGATAGTTTACAATTGAGTCTTTTGTCTCTTTATCTAAGTCAGTTAGTAACTTTTTGATAAATAGACTTAGAATCTTTAGATTAAATTCCTATACGGATTTTAACTTCGGTTCTTATTTAGCTAAGTAATCATTTGAGCCTCTGGAAACAGTAGTTTTCAAATTCTGACCTTTTAGACAGTAATTCTGTTGGTTTCTCTTTTACTGTAGAGTCAGTGAGTTTCATGCACTATCGATGGATGATTTTCACTTTCATAGTTTCGGAATCAATACTTCCGTTACTATTTAGGTTGGATTGTTGCATAAGAGTTAGGCTCCTATTATCCGGAACCTATTATTTTAAGGTCCTTCCGTCTTCGTATGGGCATAGGCCTTTACTCTTTCCGGGTACAGTTTATGTATTTATAAACAGATATCTGTTTATTACTATGGGCGTAAGCTTCTTCTGTCTTTGATGTCTAGTAGAAGGACGTTACGCTCCATTTTATTGTTAATGGATTCTATTAACTATCGGTACTGCTTATGGTATATCATTGACTTAGCAGTTGTGCTTAAGATTTCGGCTCATGAAGTAAGAGTTCTTCTACTTCTTGGGCTTACATTAATAGTGTCACTATTATAGATTTTTGAAGGCCGCTCATTGCGCTCAGCCATCCACATTCATGAATTTTATCTCAGAAATATCGAGTCCATTTCTGGAGGCCTCTATTGTTAGGTCTATTATCTACTGCTCAGAATGTCATTCACTTAACAGTTGCTACTATAGCTAGGTAGGCTGTCTGTTTCGGCAGTGTCTCCGTTCGGCTGCCCTCTTCGCTCTGGGCTATTTGACCCAGGGCACGAAAAAGGGGGGGGGGGGAGGGTGTTCCCTTGGGTCACCTGTTTTACTATGAAAACAAGGGGATACCTCCTCCGGAGTTAGTAATTCTGAGCTGTTATTGGGATGGTTGTTTAGTGAGAAGTTTAGGTTTTTAAAATTCATTCAAGTCTTAGTTTTTAAAGTATAGCTTTTGAATATTGCATATGTCAACGGACATGATTATGCAATCCTCAGACACTTTTAGGAGTATAAGAGTCTCTATTCTCTAGACTTACTTTATTTATTGGCTTACTTTAAAAATTATTAGTATAAGGATTATATTGGATATTAATAGAGTACATGGATGTATGAAGCTCAATTTTGGAAGGTGTTGTATCTTTCTAATTTATCATAAATAAGAAAGATACATGTAAGGCCTATTACTTCTTTTTCCCTACAGGGGATGACTCTATTTTATTTTATTGAGCGTATTCCATTTTGCTCTATGTCCTTGGCCCTCCAGCCTTTTTACTATTCAGCTATGTCTGGGTCATTGGTACAGTGTAAAAATGTTAAAAAATTTATAGTAATTTATATATTTTTTATACTTACCAATGACCCAGACGGGGATGGCCCTCCCAGGAGTTGGGAACTCTTGCCTCCCCGCTGAGTACATAGCGCTTACCAGGCACTGGTTATTAGAATGATTAATGGCGCCAATTTCGGAACGTCCTTGACACTGCGCATGCGCAGTAGGGGCGAAGTGTGGAGGGCCTTTCAGGACGTGTTTTCTTTAGTTTTAGATGCAAATTTTGGGGATTGGGGGGCAAAATTTGTGTTTGGCCCTATATTTTAAGAGTTAGCACCAGCTATGTCTGGGTCATTGGTAAGTATAAAAAATATATAAATTACTATAAATTTTTTAACTTTTTAATTTTTTTTAATTATTAAAGGTCTAAAACGGGTAAAATTTACCGATTTTTCGACAACGAAAAATACTAATCGATTTCGGCGTGATCGATCAGCAATCGATTAATCGAATAATCGTGGCAGCCTTATTATGGAACTTCCAATAGGCCGTCTATGCATATGTTCTCAATTTTTGGCATCATTATTCGGAGTAGTATGTTCTTTCTCCGAACAGCCATTGGTTGTTACGGACCTAGGGAACAGTGAATTATTTCAGGGACGGTCCGTGATGAGTCGTCTGTTAATCATAGCTCGTTCCATGTTCTAAATCCAGGTATTTTACCAGAGACGGTACACAGAAGAATTCACATTCTAGTATATTTGCATGGTTCTATTTCAGTTTTATTATTGGAATTAATTGTACACCTGAACGGGGTCGCCTGTTGGTTGCCTTAGAAGCGTGTTTTCTCTAACAGATACTTTCCATTGGGATAGAATTGGACAAGTGTATGGTTGTACACGTTATATCACCAGTTTTTGGCCTATCTACGTATTCCAACTCCGGTATACATTCAAAGCGTGCGCTGTTAATAACTGGGATCACCACAATAGTCTTAGTTTCTGAAGTGGTGTTAAGCACCAATAATTAATAATAATTAATAACTGGGTGCCTGTTGGGCGAATATATATTGATTATTTCGTACCGCTTTTCACTGATTCCAGAGCGCTTCCCTCTTTGTTTTGAAGAATATTCCTTCAAAACAAAGGTGGGGGGGATTTTTCTTCATCTCTTCCAGCTTGAAAATAAGTGTGCAACGGACGGAATGATTTCACGCACCGAAGGTGCGCAGGGACGGTTTAGGGAACGAGCCCCTTTCGACCCTCAGTGACTGTATATGATCAATTTTTCTCATGTCAAGGCGTGTTGAAGGAGGAAAAGGTTCAGGTACTTGGCAGGTGTCTCCGGTCGATGCATGATGAGTAGGTGGCTTCTTTGACTGATGTAGGTTGAACCCTAGGGTGAGGACAAGTGTGGGAGGTTGGGCCCTCTCACAGAGGTACTACCTCTCCCCGAGGGCGCGGTAGTCTTGGGTTTTCAGGCAAGTATAGTCTGCCCCTTCGGAGATGATTTTGAATGTAGGCCATCACTGGCAGGTATAATCTACCTCAGACTGTCTCTGTTTGTTCGGTAGGACATCTTCGAAAGAAAACAACAACGACCCCTTTCGGGGACCACCAGAAGAAGACCCGAACTTTTCTGGTTCGGGGGCAGGCCTGCTTTATAAACCTATTTGGCTGGGGCAAAAAATGCGCAATGTGGTCGCTTACAAAAAGGGGCAGAGGTGGGACGCAGGACCAACGCTCGCCTCCCTTGAAGTGGTCGACCACTTCTAGGGATGGAGTGGAGGATGTTCTGGAACCATGGGGGTTTCAATTTCCATAATGGTTATAGTTTCCATAGCAGTTATTCAGGTTGTTGATCAAGAGGCATCTTCTGTGTACCTGCTAAAAGAAGGCGGCAGAATTAGTTTTCATTAGAATATGTAATACACAACAAATAAAAATAGCATATATAGTTGGATGCATTCTTTGAATATGATATGGTTTTAGCTGAGATGGTGAAGGCAGCCCTTTCTGGTAGAAGGCCACAGTTAAGCTGTTAATCTGCCTGTTAGCTCACCTTCTCGTTCCCTATTTTTTTCTCGAGCAGTTTTAGTTTTATACAGTCTTTAAATGTGATGTAGGTTTAGTTGAGTCGGTGAAGACAGCCCTTTCTGGTAGAAGGCCACGGTTAAGCTGTTAATCTGCCTGTTAGCTCACCTTCTCGTTCCCTAAAGTGTGCAACTGTGAGTGAAGCTGTTTTTGTCTGTAGATTATTACTGATCTTAGATACAGCTTCTTCATTATATTTATATATGGCGTGTGTTTGTGGAGATTAGTCTCTCACTCTTGAATACGCCATCCTGATTTAAGTGGCTCAGTCCGGTATAGCCTTAAATTGGGGGCTTGTTACACCCAATTAGCATAATCATTAATAATTAATCATTTATCATAATCATTCATGCTAAGATTACGGAATTACTTGGTATGGCTCCTTATTTATAATACATGTATGTCTTCTCTATTATTGTATAGAGAGACATACATGTAAGTCCTTTTAAATTTAATTTTCTTTCACCTTGGAATGCAAGCTAAGGAGCTGTATTTGGTCTGCTAATTCTTAAGTCCTAGGCCCTCTGCCTTTTTACGATTCAGCTAGTCTGGGCCATTGGTTATTAGTATAAAAATATGATAAATTTAAAGTAATTTGTATATTTTTTATACGCCGTTTTAAAAAAACGGGAGTATTATGTTATGGCATTGTCTGTCTGTCTGTCTGTCTGTCTGTCTGTCCATAAAAAAATTTTGTGTCGCCTACTCCTCCAAAAGTTTACATGCTACATTGTTCAAACTTTGCACACATGTTGATCAGTAATTGCCATTGTGCATGTGACAAGTGCAGGTAACTCCATTGTGTATTTACAGAGTTATGCCCCCTTTTAGTACTTAAAACATTACAGTATTGTGTCGCCTACTCCATCAACATTTTACATGCTATATTGTTCAAACTTTGCACACATGGTGATCACCAATTGCCGTTGTGCGTTTGACAAGAGCAGGTACCCCATTTTGTATTTCCAGAGTTATGCCCGTTTTTGTACTTAAACATTACAGTATTGTGTCGCCTTCTCCTTCAACATTTTACATGCTATATTGTTCAAACTTTGCACACATGTTGACCACCAATTGCTGTTGTGCATGTGACAAGAGCAAGTAACTCTGTTTTGTATTTCCAGAGTTATGCCCTCTTTTAGTACTTAAAACATTACAGTATTGTGTCGCCTACTCCTAAAACATTTTACATGCTATATTGTTCAAACTTTGCACACATGGTGATCACCACAGGCGTATGTTGCCCCGCTAGGCGGTGCTCTTGTTATACTTACCAAAGGCCCAGACGGGTATGGCCCTCCCATGAGTGGGCACTCATACCTCCCCGCTGAGTTATTATTAGCTCATCTACAAAGAATGATGTTGGAGCCAATTCTGATCTCTTCCTGCCCACTGCTCGTGTGCATATGTTAAAAGTATGGAGGGCCAGATAGGACTTTTAATTTTTGGTATTGTTTGCAAATTTTGGGGATTGGGGGTTCAAAATTTGTGTTTGGCCCTTGATAATATTGAGTTTTCACCAGCTAGTCTGGGCCATTGGTAAGTATAAAAAATATACAAATTACTTTAAATTTATCATTTTTGGCTCACCTTGACAAAGTCAAGCTGAGCTAATCTCATTGCTATCCGTCATCTGTCGTCCATTAACACCATGTTTTGGTCTTCTCCAAAACCACTGGGCCAATTCAAGTGAAAGTTTGTGTGTTTGATGGTCCCGAAGTGGCATAGCATTTTTGTTCAACTCAACATGCCCAGCCCCATAAGGAGGGGGTGGGGGAAAATGCTCCAAAATATTTTTAATATCTTCTCATGGACCAGTGTGCACAATGACTTGATATTTGTTATGGAGCTTTCTTTTGAGGTGTAGAATCAAGCTTGTTCAAACGAAGTTCGTGGAGCAATATTTTGCTTTGTAATGGGAGGGGTAAGATTTTTTACCCTGAACCAAAATTCTATATTTTTATACTGTACCAATGACCCAGACATAGCTGGTGCTAACTCTTAAAATATAGGGCCAAACACAAATTTTGCCCCCCAATCCCCAAAATTTGCATCTAAAACCAAAGAAAACATGTCCTGAAAGGCCCTCCACACTTCGCCCCTACTGCGCATGCGCAGTGTCAAGGACGTTCCGAAATTGGCGCCATTAATCATTCTAAGTTTGGCCCTTCATCAGTTAACATCTGACTGATCTTTGTGCTTATAAATCTCAGTTTAAATGATGCCAGACACATAAATATTAGTGAAATGGTGATTCTAAGGAGGATAGAGAAGGAGGAGAGGAAAAAAATGTGTGACAGAATATTATCAGGGCTGTAACTTAAAATTTTTTAATGAAATTATGTTAAGTTACCTATTTTCGAGGCAGCAGCCATTTTGTTGTCATTCTGATTATTTAGTTACACTGTTTTTTAAGTGTTTTCCTCTCTCCCTGTCCTTTTAGTCCCCCCTTGCTATTCTCCCATGCTTTTGGCATAGTTTTTGTAATTATTATTACTAAATTTTCTTGGGAGTTTTAGCTGAATAACAGAATGAATTCTGTTCTTTTCCCCATGTTTACGTCTTCACCTACGGGTGGTTAGGCGTTGTGTTCTGCATCTACCATCTGATGTTCTGCAGTTTCTTCCCTGGAAGTCTCTGTTTTGCATCAGATAGTGTATTTTTGGTAACTGATTTCGGGCCTGGGTGCCTGGAGTCTTATTTTAGTGTTTTTACACTGATTGTTTACATTTACAACAGCCCTCTGTGTGAGGGGGGGATTTCTAAAAAATAATATCTTGATGTTATTTTAATCATAACTAGATACATTATTATTGTTCGTAAGTGTTGAATAAATTGTTTAAAATATTTTTAAAATTTTTGTCCACACTTAGGCTTGGGATCCATTGGGGCTCAACGTTACTTTTCAGAAACTTGGGCTGTTCTGAAAAAATATTTTTTCAAAATATTTTGATTTCAATTATTTTTTCTATATTAATGGATCATATTATTATTATGTATTTTGATTGCCAGGGGTTAGTGCGAGTACCAGGACTTGTTTTCTTTTCACATTGAAAGGATATTGATCAATTGTTTTAAGAGGAAGTCTTCCTCTGACTTTATTATCATTCTATATGTGGTCAGTGTACTCGCATTAACTCCTGTTCTGTATCGTATGATTTCGATGACAATATGGGAAGCGTATGTCACGGTATGTTATTGGGGATTTGGACACTCCGGTCCTTTCCCCACAGGGTCACTCTACTTTATCAATTTCTATTTCAGACGATCAAGATTAGGGTGATGTATCTGTGATGTCTTCCAACAGTGTGCCTCCGTCGTCACAATTAATGAAGGGCTAGCGGAAAAGTGCTCATGTAAATACGCCAATTGCCTAAGAGGACCCTAGTAGGTTCGACGGCCTTTGACGTCCGCTAGCTCGCCCGGTGTAACGTCCATTCACCGAATGGTTCGGCAGCCGGGTTCGTCCGTTGCGGTCTAGAAGGAATTTTGGGGTGATGCGAGCACTATAAATTAACCTAATGCACACCCAGTGACGGCGGATCGGAGGGAGAACGGAGGAAGCCTTTTAGTCCGGTTCATAGCTCGTTCCGGTCCATCCGGACGGCAAGCGAGAGAGGCCCCTCTCTCGTTCAACAACATCTGGCCCCAGATGTTGTGGTACAAAATGTGTCGCAAGCGGAGCATACGTCCGTCGCTCGGGACGCTCCGTTGTATAGGCAGTCCGCGGAGACTGCTAAGGCTTCCTCTTCTCGTCAGCGCACATGACCGCACCTTGGCTGCGTGACCGCCGATATATTACCAGCTTCGCCGATCAAGGATTCTTCGGCGACCAGGTCACACCATCCGGTAGCCAGGGACACGAGGCCTGCAGACTCCGGACATTCGCATAGGAAGTGTGCGGGAGTCAACGTACACGGAGCTTCCGGCGGCAATGCATCGTAAGACCGCTACTGCACAGGCCTCGGGAACGGACGTGCTTTCCTTAATAGCACAGTTTATCGCAGCATCCCAGCATCAACTGAATCTGTCGCATATATTTTATCCGACGATGCTGGGTCGGGACGCTCCGCGGAAGCGGGTACGGACGTCCGAAAGTTTCATCCGGTCCGACGGGATACCGAAAGGGATTCGGAGGATTTCGAGCTTTCCCTTTCGGAACAACATATGCTGTTGTGTATGTCATCTGACTTGGTCTTCTACAGCTTCTTTCGTCGGACCAGAATGCTGCGATGCCGGATAAGAAACTGATAGCGTCGGTGGACTTAGAAATTTTTGGTTCGGTTCAGGGACATTGTCCCTCAGTTCCGACATAGTCCAATAATGTCACACAAACTTTCGAATTATTGAACGACGCTATATATATTATTATTTTATGCTTGCTAACCAAGCATTTCTGGTTTCTTGTTCGAAGAGTTATGGAGATGTCTTTCAAAAGTGTGCCTCTGTCGTCATAGTTAATGAAGAGCTAGCGGCAATAAGTGCTCATGGAATATGTCTATCGCCTACGGAGTGACATTCGCTAGCTCACCCGGTGTAGCGTACATTCATCGAATGGTTCGGCTGCCGGGTTCGTCCGTTGCGGTCTAGGAAGGAGATTTGGGTGATGCAAGCACTTTAATTACTTTAGTACTCACCCAGTGACGGCAGATTGAGGACAGATCGGAGGAAGCCTGTTAGTCCGGTTCCTGGCTTGTCCAGATCCGTCCGGGCTGTGAGCGAGAGAGGTCCCTCTCTCGTCCAACAACATACGGGACCGCATGTTGTGGTTCAGATATTTTACATTCGGAGCATATGTCCGTCGGTCAGGACGCTCCGTTATATTGACAGTTCGAGAGACTGTCCTTAATGCTTCCTCATCCTCACAGCAGGGCACACGACCGCACATTAGCTACGTGACCTCGAGTATCCGATCAGTTTCGGCATTCAGTGATTCCACGGCGAATAGGTCGCGCCATCCGGTAGCCAAGGGACATGAGGCCTATACACTCCGTTCGCTCGCATATTGGTAGTATGCACGGGGTAACGATCACGGAGCTTCCAGCGGCAATGCATCGTAAGACCGCTTCTCCTCAGGCCTCAGTGACGGACGTGCTATCCGAGTTAGCACAGTTGTTTCGCAGCATCCCAGCAATTGACAGTTTCTCGGTCGAATCAGGAATTATCCGACGGCGCTGGGTCGGTGCGGTCCGCGGTTGCATCAGCTACGGACGACCGAACGCTTTATAGGGTCCGACAGGATGGCGAAAGGGATTCGAAAGATTTCGAGTTTTCCCTTTAGTAGTATCGGAAGATGCCTTTCATATCTTCTGGCATTATCTTCCAGTGATTGTTATTTCGGACTTCATTGCTGCGATCTTGGATAAGAGACTTATAGCGTCATTGGACTCGGATTTTTCGATCGGTTCAGGGACATTGTCCCTGACTTACCGACGCAGTCCAATATTGTCATTACAACATGTGTTTTATTTTTCGAAGCTATATATATATATATACAAGCCTGCTACCAAGCATGATAGTTTAGTTTCTTGTCCGCGTTGCTCATTTCTGCCATTTTATCATTTATACGAATAGTTTATTTTGGCAGAGCAGGGCATACCGAGAGTTCATATGCGTCTAGACGGTGTGATTAAAGACTGCATATATTCTTTTTCGCCGTTTATGTCTTTTCCAATTTCAATGTTGGGAATGACATGATGTATAGTAGACTTAACTTAGACGCTTTATCATACGTAATCCGCCTTACTGAGGCGTTATCATTACGTCTTCAAGAAAAGATTTACGGGATATTATTCTCAATGTAATTTCTTTTGAGGGCAGTAGTTTGTTCACGTATAACTCCGCCCTTCAGTGGCTGATTGGAGTTGGTTAGACGTGACGCAGCCCTAGCTACATCCACACGCGTGGATAGTAAGGTTAAGAACTCTCTCAGAGTCGCTTCGTTCTCGGAGGAGCTTCTCTTCGACGGCAACTTTTCGGCAATCCATGAATTGCTCGATTTACACGTTCTCTTGTCTATCTAGTGTTACAAGAGATTCAGACTGGGGCAAACATTCGGTGGTTGACTCAGAGAGTGCCACCGCAGTTGCCGGACCCGAGTGTGGCTGTTATGACGGTTGCCAGTCAAACAGATTGGGATATAATACTGATCTCTACGGATTCGAAGTGCCAGGGTCTTTGGGTTCCGCAGTCTCTTAGCAATCAGTTTTCTTCCGCGGAATAATGTTTTTTAGGCTTGCTTTATGTCATTGCATGAACATTATTCAGAAACGCATGCCCAAATTCCTGTCCTTTAATTCGACAGTAGTGGCGTATCTCCGGAACCAGGGAGGCACTCTTTCGTTTCCGTTATTCAATTTAATGGAAAGAATCCGTCTGTTGGTTATAGTACACCAAGTTCAGTTTTGGTCCGTCATATTCCGGGTCGTCTGATTGTTTTATCGGACTCCCGTTCTCTTACGGGTCGCTTGTTGCTGTCAGAATGGACTCTCAACAAACAAGTATTCAATCACATTTGCTATCTATGGGATCGCCCAATGATGATTTATGTATGACACAGCTTGCTAATCAATTGCAGACGTATGTGTTGGCTTGTCCAGATCTCTGAGCTAATGTTGTTAACGCTCTATTGATCTATAGGACGGAATGATAGGATACGCGTATCCTCCGGCGCTGTTGTTTCAGCAGGTATTGCTAAGATAAACAACCACAATACATTTCTGTTGATAGCATCTCTATCTTCACAGAGATCATGGGTAATTTACTCTCTTGTCTACTGTGGGTCTTAACGTGAAATCTTCCTCTATGTGAGGATCTTTTTTCACTGGGTAAATCGTGTCATCTTTATCACAACCCGCAAGGTCGCAACCTTCATGTATTCCGTTGTGTGGTCCGTATTGCATTGTAAGCACTGTACTGGACAAGCTTTGGACGCGATTTCTTACTATAGGAGATCCTCTTCTTCGCTATTCTATGCGGCTAAAGTGGAGGCTCTTCCGTCGTGGTGTAGGGATCATTATGTTCATATTGTTGATCCCTCCATACTACTCATTGCTATTTTTTAGTATACTTGTTTCACAAGATCTACTGCAGCCTGTTATTATTTAGGTTATAGGTTTATGTTACCTCATACCTATGCACTCTACGATAGTTTACAATTGAGTCTTTTGTCTCTTTATCTAAGTCAGTTAGTAACTTTTTGATAAATAGACTTAGAATCTTTAGATTAAATTCCTATATGGATTTTAACTTCGGTTCTTATTTAGCTAAGTAATCATTTGAGCTTCTGGAAACAGTAGTTTTCAAATTCTGACCTTTTAGACAGTAATTCTGTTGGTTTCTCTTTTACTGTAGAGTCAGTGAGTTTCATGCACTATCGATGGATGATTTTCACTTTCGTAGTTTCGGAATCACTACTTCCGTTACTATTTAGGTTGGATTGTTGCATAAGAGTTAGGCTCCTATTATCCGGAACCTATTATTTTAAGGTCCTTCCGTCTTCGTATGGGCATAGGCCTTTACTCTTTCCGGGTACAGTTTATGTATTTATAAACAGATATCTGTTTATTACTATGGGCGTAAGCTTCTTCTGTCTTTGATGTCTAGTAGAAGGACGTTACGCTCCATTTTATTGTTAATGGATTCTATTAACTATCGGTACTGCTTATGGTATATCATTGACTTAGCAGTTGTGCTTAAGATTTCGGCTCATGAAGTAAGAGTTCTTCTGCTTCTTGGGCTTACATTAATAGTGTCGCTATTATAGATTTTTGAAGGCCGCTCATTGCGCTCAGCCATCCACATTCATGAATTTTATCTCAGAAATATCGAGTCCATTTCTGGAGGCCTCTATTGTTAGGTCTATTATCTACTGCTCAGAATGTCATTCACTTAACAGTTGCTACTATAGCTAGGTAGGCTGTCTGTTTCGGCAGTGTCTCCGTTCGGCTGCCTTCTTCGCTCTGGGCTATTTGACCCAGGGCAAGAAAAGGGGGGGGGGGGGGGAGGGTGTTCCCTTGGGTCACCTGTTTTACTATGAGAACAAGGGGATACCTCCTCCGGAGTTAGTAATTCTGAGCTGTTATTGGGATGGTTGTTTAGTGAGAAGTTTAGGTTTTTAAAATTCATTCAAGTCTTAGTTTTTAAAGTATAGCTTTTGAATATTGCATATGTCAACGGACATGATTATGCAATCCTCAGACACTTTTAGGAGTATAAGAGTCTCTATTCTCTAGACTTACTTTATTTATTGGCTTACTTTAAAAATTATTAGTATAAGGATTATATTGGATATTAATAGAGTACATGGATGTATGAAGCTCAATTTTGGAAGGTGTTGTATCTTTCTAATTTATCATAAATAAGAAAGATACATGTAAGGCCTATTACTTCTTTTTCCCTACAGGGGATGACTCTATTTTATTTTATTGAGCGTATTCCATTTTGCTCTATGTCCTTGGCCCTCCAGCCTTTTTACTATTCAGCTATGTCTGGGTCATTGGTACAGTGTAAAAATGTTAAAAAATTTATAGTAATTTATATATTTTTTATACTTACCAATGACCCAGACGGGGATGGCCCTCCCAGGAGTTGGGAACTCTTGCCTCCCCGCTGAGTACATAGCGCTTACCAGGCACTGGTTATTAGAATGATTAATGGCGCCAATTTCGGAACGTCCTTGACACTGCGCATGCGCAGTAGGGGCAAAGTGTGGAGGGCCTTTCAGGACATGTTTTCTTTGGTTTTAGATGCAAATTTTGGGGATTGGGGGGCAAAATTTGTGTTTGGCCCTATATTTTAAGAGTTAGCACCAGCTATGTCTGGGTCATTGGTAAGTATAAAAAATATATAAATTACTATAAATTTTTTAACTTTCTGAACCGATGGTCTGATTTGAACCAAATTTGGTATGTGGTATTATTGGGTCATATTTCTCAAACCACATGGAACAGAGAGCTGTTATTTGGTATGAAGCATCCTTAGGACCAGTAGAATTGAATGGTAAAAAAAAATTGCCATCGTTTATGTTAGGGTGTTCTGTACAGGGCATCAAAAAATATTTGCAAAAATTAAAAAAAATCTTTTCTCCAGAATCAATGGTCAGAATCTTTTGCTATTTGGTATACAGCATTCAAAGAGGGGTCAGATGCAAGTTTGTTAAAGGTCAGATACAAGTTTGTTAAAATAAAGCCCATTGGTTGATATGTGGGCTCAATACAGGAACCTAAATTTTTAACTTAGGGCAATATGGTGAATATTCTTTCAAAATCTTCTTCTTCAGAACCGCCAGTCAGAATCTTTTAATGTTTGGTGTACATTATTGTTATGAGAGTCAGATTCAAGATTGTTCAAACCAAGTCCTAGGTTAATATTTGGGCTTCCTATGGAAGCCCAAATTTTAACTTAGTTCAATATGGGGGATCATTTTTAAAAATCTTCTTCTTCATACCCACCAACCAGAATGCTTTCATATTTGGTATACAATAGGGGGGTCAGATTCAAGTTTGTTCAAATCGGGTCTCTAGGTATATATTTGGGCTCGCTATGGTAGCCCAAATTTTAACTTAGTGCAATATGGGGAAATTTCTTTAAAAATCTTCTTCAGATCCACCAGTCAGAATGCTTTCATATTTGGAATACATCTCTAGGGGGTTCAGATTCAAGTTTGTTCAATTCGAGTGTGTGGGTTAATATTTGGTCTCCATATGGGAACCTGAAATTTAATTTAGTACAATATGAGGGAATTTCTTCAAAAATCTTTTTCAGATTCACTTGTCAGAATCCTTTCATATTTGGTTTACAGCATCTCTAGGAGAGTCAGATTCAAGTTTGTTCAAATTGGTTCCCTGGGTTAATATTTGGGCTCCCTATGGTAGCCTGAATTTTAACTTTGGGCAAAATGAGGAAATTTCTTCAAAACTCTTCTTCAGATCCACTATTCAGAGTTCTTTCATATTTGGTATACAACATCTCTAGGGGAGACAGGTTCAAGTTTGTTCAAATTGGGTCCGTAGGTTAATATTTGGGCTCACTGTGGTAGCCCAAATTTGAACTTCGTGCAATATGAAGAAATTCCTTTAAAAATCTTCTTCAGATCCAACAGTCAGAATGCTTTCATATTTGGTATACAACATCTCTAGGGAGGTCAGATTCAACTTTGTTCACATCAAGAGCCTGGGTTAATATTTGGGCTGCCTTTGGGAGCCAGAATTGGCCATACAGCTGAAGAATCAGAAATTTTGTATGCAGTACCCTCTAGAGGTGTGTAACTAAGATTAATCCACATAGGTTGTATCAAGGGGCTTTATAGGGGAGCTCTACATTTTACATTATGGTCAACTGAAGAAAAGGCAAGATGCTCAGACCATTTTTGTCATTTCTGAGGGGCTCAAGGATTGACAGTGTATCCTATGGAGATGGATTGCTTAATGTAGACTTATTCCTGGACTCTGTTGATATTGTGTTCTGTTCAAGGTGAGCACTTCAGGCCCCACGGGACCTCTTGTTATGTATTATAGCATATCCCTTCTGTTTAGCAGGATTATCAGGATTTCTTCTCTTGGGATTAGAACATTTTTAGCCTATCCCTATGGTTGTCTATCTGTAACAACCTTCCAAATTCTCTTCATTTTTGCCTCATAAATCTTGTGTCTGTGAAATGGGGTGTCATACCTATGCCCCCTGTCTGTTGCACTTAACATAATACATTTTGTTCCAGTCGATTATCATAATATTAATACAATAATGGTAAAGTTACTAACTTATTGGGTGGTATTTGTCACTCCCTTTTCAAGTTTTGCATTTGATTACAAAACTTGGTGAGGGGGGGAGGGGCATTCATGAAGTTATGTTTAAATGAACCTTATACTATCACATAGATGAATGAGTCTCTCGCATTATTAATTTATTTTGGAGAGTTAACCCCATTAGGGCTGAGCTTTTTCTCACTCTAGGGGCATTTTCAAATTTCTGTTTGCCCTACCCGATATTCTGAAGGTAGCATACCTTTTCTGCATTCACCTCATATAATATAGCTAGAATCGGTGGCCTAAAGTCTTTAGGCCCTCATTCATTGCACAAATTATTCTACAGTAATCTAACTACACTTTCTAGATTACTTTTGTCGTTTATTGTAGCTTACTTCTTCTGTGGTTTGTAAAGGCAATATTTTGTTCACAAAATGAGGTGAGGGAAGTTGTTTACTGATTTTGCAGTTTACTTTGCCTGGATTAGAAAGTTTCATGAGCTTTTCTATCATTTGTTTTTGGTGGACCACCATCAATGCCAATGTTTCGGTATTTATATTTTATACTTACGACTACTTATCTTGATTATTAAACATCTTATACAGTGCCTCAGGACACATTTATTCGCTCACCTGTCTGAAAGTCGGGCTATAGCACATTGTCCGTGAACATGATGTTCACCACATCTCCTCCAAATCTTCTGGACTGTTAAATTTGAGGTGATTGTTTGTTCTGACATCACATTTTGATTTTGTTCAATGAACTGGCCTTGTCTCATAGGGAGGGGGTGGGAAGAAAATGCTCCCAGATTTAA
Source organism: Pictodentalium vernedei (assembly GCA_031216915.1). Lineage (NCBI taxonomy): Eukaryota > Metazoa > Mollusca > Scaphopoda > Dentaliida > Dentaliidae > Pictodentalium > Pictodentalium vernedei. The sequence continues at coordinate 155,507,612 of CM062295.1, forward strand.
AAAAAAAATCTCATTGACCAGTACAGTGACTTGATATTTGGAACTAAACTTCATTGTGAAGTGTAGAATAATGTTCATAAGGCCATATTTTCCTTTGTAATGAGAGGGGCAAGATATTTGGCCTCCGCCCGAAATTTCTGTTTTATGAACTGATGAGTCAATTTGAACCAAAGTTGGTATGTTGTGTTATTGAATCATAAGTCTATGATTCATGCAAAAAGTGTTTTCCTGGATTCCCTTGGGAATCCCAGCCGCTAAAAATAAGAATATTTTTATACTGTACCAATGACCCAGACTTAGCTGGTGCTAACTCCACAAAAACCAGGGCCAAACACAAATTTTGCCCCCCAATCCCCAAAATTTGCATCCAAAACAAAAAGAAATCATGTCCTAAAGGACCTCCATAGTACGACTCTACTGCGCATGCGCAGTGACGCAGTCGTCCCGAAATTGGCGCCAAATATCATTCTCTGTTTGGCCCTTCATCAGTCAACATCTCACTGATCTTTGTGCTTGTAAATCTCAGTTTAAAGGATGCCAGACACGTAATTCTTGGAGAAAATGTGATTCTAAGGAGGATAGAAGGAGGAGAGGAAAAAGAAGTGGCAAAAAAAATAATCAGGGCTGTACTTAAAATTTTTTGTTGAAATTATGTTAAGTTGCCTATATTTTTATACTGTACCAATGACCCAGACATAGCTGGTGCTAACTCTTAAAATATAGGGCCAAACACAAATTTTGCCCCCCAATCCCCAAAATTTGCATCTAAAACTAAAGAAAACATGTCCTGAAAGGCCCTCCACACCTCGCCCCCACTGCGCATGCGCAGTGTCCAGGACGTTCCGAAATTGGCGCCATTTATCATTCTAAGTTTGGCCCTTCATCAGTTAACATCTGACTGATCTTTGTGCTTTTAAATCTCAGTTTAAATGATGCCAGACACATAAATATTAGTGAAATGGTGATTCTAAGGAGGATAGAAAAGGAGGAGAGGAAAAGAATGTGTGACAGAATATTATCAGGGCTGTAACTTAAAATTTTTTAATGAAATTATGTTAAGTTACCTATTTTCAAGGCAGCAGCCATTTTGTTGTCATTCTGAATATTTAGTTACACTGTTTTTTCAAGTGTTTTTCCTCTCTCCCTGTCCTTTAAGTTCCCCCTTGCTATTCTCCCATGCTTTTGGCATAGTTTCTGTAATTATTATTACTAAAATTTCTTGGGAGTTTTAGCTTAATAACAGAATGAATTCTGTTCTTTCCCCATGTTTACGTCTTCACCTACGGGTGGTTAGGCGTTGTGTTCTGCATCTACCATCTGATGTTCTGCAGTTTCTTCCCTGGAAGTCTCTGTTTTGCATCAGATGGTGTATTTTTGGTAACTGATTTCGGGCCTGGGTGCCTGGAGTCTTATTTTAGTGTTTTTACACTCATTGTTTACATTTACAACAGCCCTCTGTGTGAGGGGGGGATTTCTAAATAATAATATCTTTATGTTATTTTAATCATAACTAGATACATTATTATTGTTCGTAAGTGTTGAATAAATTGTTTAAAATATTTTTAAAATTTTTGTCCACACTTAGGCTTGGGATCCATTGGGGCTCAACGTTACTTTTCAGAAACTTGGGCTGTTCTGAAAAAATATTTTTTCAAAATATTTTGATTTCAATTATTTTTTCTATATTAATGGATCATATTATTATTATGTATTTGATTGCCAGGGGTTAGTGCGAGTACCAGGACTTGTTTTCTTTTCTCATTGAAAGGATATTGATCAATTGTTTTAGGAGGAAGTCTTCCTCTGACCTTATTATCATTCTATATGTGGTCAGTGTACTCGCATTAACTCCTGTTCTGTATCGTATGATTTCGATGACAATATGGGAAGCGTATGTCACGGTATGTTGTTGGGGATTTGGACACTCCGGTCCTTTCCCCGCAGGGTCACTCTACTTTATCAATTTCTATTTCAGACGATCAAGATTAGGGTGATGTATCTGTGATGTCTTCCAACAGTGTGCCTCCGTCGTCACAATTAATGAAGGGCTAGCGGAAAAGTGCTCATGTAATACGCCAATTGCCTAAGAGGACCCTAGTAGGTTCGACGGCCTTTGACGTCCGCTAGCTCGCCCGGTGTAGCGTCCATTCACCGAATGGTTCGGCAGCCGGGTTCGTCCGTTGCGGTCTAGAAGGAATTTTGGGGTGATGCGAGCACTATAAAATTAACTTAATGCACACCCAGTGACGGCGGATCGGAGGGAGAACGGAGGAAGCCTTTTAGTCCGGTTCATAGCTCGTTCCGGTCCATCCGGACGGCAAGCGAGAGAGGCCCCTCTCTCGTTCAACAACATCTGGCCCCAGATGTTGTGGTACAAATGTGTTGTTAGCGGAGCATACGTCCGTCGCTCGGGACGCTCCGTTGTATAGGCAGTCCGCTGAGACTGCTAAGGCTTCCTCTTCTCATCAGCGCACACGACCGCACCTTGGCTGCGTGACCGCCGATATATTACCAGCTTCGCCGATCAAGGATTCTTCGGCGACCAGGTCACACCATCCGGCAGCCAGGGATTCGAGACCGATGGACTCCGGACGTTCGCATAGGAAGTATGCGGGAGCCATCTGATGCGGAGCTGCCCTCGGCGAAGCACCGATAGACTGCGCCTCCGCAGGTCTTGACGCCGGACATTCTTGTGCACATAGCACAGCTTATCGCAGCATCCCAGCAGCCGACAGAAACGGTGTCGGATCGAGAATTATCCGACAGCGCTGGGTCGGTAGCCGGGGACTCGAGGCCTGCAGACTCCGGACGTTCGCATAGGAAGTGTGCGGGAGTCAACGTACACGGAGCTTCCAGCGGCAATGCATCGTAAGTCCGCTACGGCACAGGCCTCGGGAACGGACGTGCTTTCCTTAATAGCACAGTTTATCGCAGCATCCCAGCATCAACTGAATCTGTCGCATATATTTTATCCGACGATGCTGGGTCGGGACGCTCCGCGGAAGCGGGTACGGACGTCCGAAAGTTTCATCCGGTCCGACGGGATACCGAAAGGGATTCGGTGGATTTCAAGCTTTCCCTTTCGGAACAACATATGCTGCGATGCCGGATAAGAAACTGATAGCGTCGGTGGACTTAGAAATTTTTGGTTCGGTTCAGGGACATCGTCCCTCAGTTCCGACATAATCCAATAATGTCACACAAACTTTCGAATTATTGAACGACGCTATATATATTATTATTTTATGCTTGCTATCCAAGCATTTCTGGTTTCTTGTTCGAAGAGTTATGGAGATGTCTTTCAAAAGTGTGCCTCTGTCGTCATAGTTAATGAAGAGTTAGCGGCAATAAGTGCTCATGGAATATGTCTATCGCTTACGGAATGACATTCGCTAGCTCACCCGGTGTAGCATACATTCATCGAATGGTTCGGCTGCCGGGTTCGTCCGTTGCGGTCTAGGAAGGAGATTTGGGTGATGCGAGCACTTTAATTACTTTAGTACTCACCCAGTGACGGCAGATTGAGGACAGATCGGAGGAAGCCAACAACATAGGGGACCGCATGTTGTGGTTCAGATATTTTACATTCGGAGCATATGTCCGTTGCTCGGGACGCTCCGTTATATTGACAGTCCGAGAGACTGTCTTTAATGCTTCCTCATCCTCACAGCAGGGCACACGACCGCACATTGGCTACGTGACCTCGAGTATCCGATCAGTTTCGGCATTCAGTGATTCCACAGCGAATAGGTCGCGCCATCCGGTAGCCAAGGGACACGAGGCCTATACACTCCGTTCGCTCGCATATTGGAAGTATGCACGGGGTAACGATCTCGGAGCTTCCTGCGGCAATGCATCGTAAGACCGCTGCTCCTCAGGCCTCGGTGACGGACGTGCTATCCGAGTTAGCACAGTTGTTTCGCAGCATCCCAGCAATTGACGGTTTCTCGGTCGAATCAGGAATTATCCGACGGCGCTGGGTCGGTGCGGTCCGCGGTTGCATCAAGCTACGGACGACCGAACGCTTTATAGGGTCCGACAGGATGGCGAAAGGGATTCGAAAGATTTCGAGTTTTCCCTTTAGTAGTATCGGAAGATGCCTTTCATATCTTCTGGCATTTCTTCCAGTGATTATTTTTCGGACTTCATTGCTGCGATCTTGGATAAGAGACTGATAGCGTCATTGGACTCGGATTTTTCGATCGGTACAGGGACTTTGTCCCTGACTTACCGACGCAGTCCAATATTGTCATTACAACATGTGTTTTATTTTTCGACGCTATATATTATATATATATATACAAGCCTGCTACTAAGCATGATAGTTTAGTTTCTTGTCCGCGTGGCTCATTTCTGCCATTTTATCTTTTTTACATATAGTTTATTTTGGCAGAGCAGGGCAAACCGAGAGTTCATATGCGTCTAGACGGTGTGATTAAAGACTGCATATATTCTTTTTCGCCGTTTATGTCTTTTCCAATTTCAATATTGGGAACGACATTATGTATAGTAGACTTAACTTAGACGCTTTATTATACGTAATCCGCCTTACTGAGGCGTTATCATTACGTCTTCAAGAAAAGATTTACGGGATATTATTCTCAATGTAATTTCTTTTGAGGGCAGTATTTTGTTCACGTATAACTCCGCCCTTCAGTGGCTGATTGGAGTGTTTAGACGTGATGCAGCCCTAGCTACATCCACGCGTGGATAGTAGGTTAAGAACTCTCTCAGAGTCGCTTCGTTCTCGGAGGAGCTTCTCTTCGACGGCAACTTTCCGGCAATCCATGAATTGCTTGGTTTATACATTCTCTTGTCTATCTACTGTTACAAGAGATTCAGACTGGGGCAAACATTCGGTGGTTGACTCAGAGAGTGCCGCCGCAGTTGCCGGACCCTAGTGTGGCTGTTATGACGGTTGCCAGTCAAACAGATTGGGATATATACTGATCCCTACGGATTCGAAGTGCCAGGGTCTTTGGGTTCCGCAGTCTTTTAGCTATCAGTTTAACTTCCGCGGAATAATGTTTTTTAGGCTTGCTTTATGTCATTGCATGAACATTATTCAGAAATGCATGCCAAAATTCCTGTCCTTTAATTCGACAGTAGTGGCGTATCTCCGGAACCAGGGAGGCACTCTTTCGTTTCCGTTATTCAATTTAATGGAAAGAATCCGTCTGTTGGTTATAGTACACCAAGTTCAGTTTTGGTCCGTCATATTCGGGGTCGTCTGATTGTTTTATCGCACTCCCGTTCTCTTACGGGTCGCTTGTTGCTGTCAGAATGGACTCTCAACAAACAAGTATTTAATCAGATTTGCTATCTATGGGAGCGCCCAATGATGTTTTATTATGACACAGCTTGCTAATCAATTGCAGACGTATGTGTTGGCTTGTCCAGATCTCTGAGCTAATACTGTTAACGCTCTATTGATCTATAGGACGCAATGATAGGATACGCGTATCCTCCGGCGCTGTTGTTTTAGCAGGTATTGCTAAGATAAACAACCACAATACATTTCTGTTGATAGCATCTCTATCTTCACAGAGATCATGAGTAATTTACTCTCTTGTCTACTGTGGATCTTAACGTGAAATCTTCCTCTATGTGAGGATCTTTTTTCACTGGGTAAATCGTGTCATCTTTATCACAACCAGCAAGGTCGCAACCTTCATGTATTCCGTTGTGTGGTCCGTATTGCATTGTAAGCACTGTACTGGACGAGCTTTGGACGCGATTTCTTACTATAGGAGATCCTCTTCTTCGCTATTCTATGCGACTAAAGTGGAGGCTCTTCCGTCGTGGTGTAGGGATCATTATGTTCATATGGTTGATCCCTCCATACTACGCATTGCTAGTTTTTAGTATACTTGTTTCACAAGATCTACTGCAGCCTGTTGTTATTTAGGTTATAGGTTTATGTTACCTCATACCTATGCACTCTACGATAGTTTACAATTGAGTCTTTTGTCTCTTTATCTAAGTCAGTTAGTAACTTTTTGATAAATAGACTTAGAATCTTTAGATTAAATTCCTATACGGATTTTAACTTCGGTTCTTATTTAGCTAAGTAATCATTTGAGCCTCTGGAAACAGTAGTTTTCAAATTCTGACCTTTTAGACAGTAATTCTGTTGGTTTCTCTTTTACTGTAGAGTCAGTGAGTTTCATGCACTATCGATGGATGATTTTCACTTTCATAGTTTCGGAATCAATACTTCCGTTACTATTTAGGTTGGATTGTTGCATAAGAGTTAGGCTCCTATTATCCGGAACCTATTATTTTAAGGTCCTTCCGTCTTCGTATGGGCATAGGCCTTTACTCTTTCCGGGTACAGTTTATGTATTTATAAACAGATATCTGTTTATTACAAGGGCGTAAGCTTCTTCTGTCTTTGATGTCTAGTAGAAGGACGTTACGCTCCATTTTATTGTTAATCGATTCTATTAACTAGCGTACTGCTTATGGTATATCATTGGCTTAGCAGTTGTGCTTAAGATTTCGGCTCTTGAAGTAAGAGTTCTTCTACTTCTTGGGCTTACATTAATAGTGTTGCTATTATAGATTTTTGAAGGCTGCTCATTGCGCTCAGCCATCCATTCATGAATTTTATCTCAGAAATATCGAGTCCATTTCTGGAGGCCTCTATTGTTAGGTCTATTATCTACTGCTCAGAATGTCATTCACTTAACAGTTGCTACTATAGCTAGGTAGGCTGTCTGTTTCGGCAGTGTCTCCGTTCGGCTGCCCTCTTCGCTCTGGGCTATTTGACCCAGGGCAAGAAAAAGGGGGGGGGAGGGTGTTCCCTTGGGTCACCTGTTTTTACTATGAAAACAAGGGGATACCTCCTCCGGAGTTAGTAATTCTGAGCTGTTATTGGGATGGTTGTTTAGTGAGAAGTTTAAGTTTATAAAATTCATTCAAGTCTTAGTTTTTAAAGTATAGCTTTTGAATATTGCATATGTCAACGGACATGATTATGCAATTCTCACACACTTTTAGGAGTATAAGAGTCTCTATTCTCTAGACTTACTTTATTATTGGCTTACTTTAAAAATTATTAGTATAAGGATTATTGGATATTAATAGAGTACATGGATGTATGAAGCTCAATTTTTGGAAGGTGTTGTATCTTTCTAATTTATCATAAATAAGAAAGATACATGTAAGGCCTATTACTTCTTTTCCCTACAGGGGATGACTCTATTTTATTTTATTGAGCGTATTCCATTTTGCTCTATGTCCTTGGCCCTCCAGCCTTTTTACTATTCAGCTATGTCTGGGTCATTGGTACAGTATAAAAATGTTAAAAAATTTATAGTAATTTATATATTTTTTATACTTACCAATGACCCAGACGGGGATGGCCCTCCCAGGAGTTGGGAACTCTTGCCTCCCCGCTGAGTACATAGCGCTTACCAGGCACTGGTTATTAGAATGATAAATGGCGCCAATTTCGGAACGTCCTGGACACTGCGCATGCGCAGTGGGGGCGAGGTGTGGAGGGCCTTTCAGGACATGTTTTCTTTAGTTTTAGATGCAAATTTTGGGGATTGGGGGGCAAAATTTGTGTTTGGCCCTATATTTTAAGAGTTAGCACCAGCTATGTCTGGGTCATTGGTAAGTATAAAAAATATATAAATTACTATAAATTTTTTAACTTTCGAGGCAAACGCCTCTTGTTGTCATTCTTGCTAATTGTTGCACTGCTTATTCAGTGTTTCCTCTCCCCTAACCTTCTAAAGTCCCCCCTTGCAATTCTCCCATGCTTTTGGCTTATTTTTGAGAAGTTTCATTTCTAAAAATTCCCTGGGAGAGTTGCTTGGTTACAGAATGTTTTCTGTTATTTTCCCCATAGTTACGTTTTCACCCATGGGTGTATAACGTTTGTGTTCTGCATCTTCCATCTGATGTTCTGCAGATTCTCCCCTGGGAGTCTCTGTTTTGCATCAGATAGAGTGTAATTGATGACTGATTCCGGGCCAGTTTTTTCAGTGCCTGGAGTCATGTTTTCTTCTGTGTTTACACTGTTTGTTTTCATTGGCAACAGCCTTTTTTGAGGGGGGCTGTTTGCCTTTGAGGTAGTTTATCTCATTATAAGATACATTTATATTATCCGAAAGTGTCTCATTAATTATTTTATATAATTTTAAAATTTTTGACCACACTTTGCCATCGGATCCATCGGGGCTCAACGTTACTTTTCAGCAACTTGGGCTTCTCTGAAAAAATATTTTTTCAAAATTATTTTGTTTTGCAATTGTTTTTTCATTTATTAATGGATCATGTTATTATGTATCTTTGTGTCAGGGGTTTTTGCGAGTAACTAGGACTTATTGTTGTTCTTTCACAATGAAGGGAACTTGTTCAAATTGTAATAGGAAGAAATCTTCCTCTGACTTTCATGATTATTGCATTAATTGTAGTCAGTGTTCTCGCATTAATCCCTGTCCTGTATGTGAACATTGGGATGAGAAACATTGGAAACGTGTGTCACGATATGTTGTTTCTGGAGAAAGAGCGATGCCGGCTCTTTCTCCACAAGGTCACTCTACTCTCTGTTTCTATTTCAGAGGAACCAGAACAGGGTGATGTTTCCATGTTATCTTCTTCAAGTGTGCGTCCGTCGTCACAAATAAATACAGAGCTAGCGGCAAAAGTGCTCATGGAGATTAGACAAATGTCGTCCGCTAGCTCGCCCGGTGTAGCGTCCATTCACCGAATGGTTCGGCAGCCGGGTTCGTCCGATGCGGTCCAAGAGGAAATTTTGGGTGATGCGAGCACTATAAAAATAATAGATGCACACCCAGTGACGGCGGATAGTGAACGAGAACGGAGGAAGCCTTTTAGTCCGGTTCCTAGCTCGTCCAGGTCCAGCCGGGCCGCGAGCGAGAGAGGCCCCTCTCTCGTACAACAACATCTGGGACCAGATGTTGTGGTACAAAATGTGTCTTTAGCGGAGCATACGTCCGTCGCTCGGGACGCTCCGTTGTATAAGCAGTCCGCAGAGACTGTTAAGGCTTCCTCTTCTCGCCGGCGCACACGACCGCACCTTGGCTGCGTGACCTCCGATATTTTGCCAGCTTCGCCGATGAAGGATTTTTCGGCGACCAGGTCACACCATCCGGCAGCCAGGGATTCGAGACCGATGGACTCCGGACGTTCGCATAGGAAAAGTATGCGGGAGCCATCTGATGCGGAGCTGCCCTCAGCAAAGCAGCGAAAGACCGCTCCTCCGCAGGTCTCGACGTCGGACATTCTAGTGCAGATAGCACAGCTTATCGCAGCATCCCAGCAGCCGACAGAGACGGTGTCGGATCGAGAATTATCAGACGGCGCTGGGTCGGTACGCTCCGCCGAAGCATCGGGGGCGGACGACCGGAACATCGGGAGGTCCGACCGGATGGTGAAAGGGATACGGATGAATTGGAGCTATCCCTTTCGGAACAACACAAAGCTGCCGTGGACTTCATCCGGCACTTTCTTCCTCAAGTTGTTCCGTCGGGCCAGACTGCTGCGCTTCCGGACAGGAGAATTATAGCGTCATTGGACTCTGAATTTTTTGAGCGGTTCAGGGACATCGCTCCCGAGTTTCCGTCGCAGTCCAATAATGTTGCAAGAACATTTGAATTATTGAACGACGCTATTTTTAAACTTGCTTCCAGGACGGGGAAAGCAGGCTTCTTGTCCGCAAATACTCTCAACCTGCCTTTCATTAATGCAAGGAATAAATTCGACACGGCAGGTCAGGGTATACCGAGAGTTCCTCTGCGTATGGACGACGAGGCGGAAGACTTAGAGCTATCATTACCGTCGTCAGCTTCTATTCCAACCGCAGTGTTGGAAACAGCTATTGCGTCTAACAGAGCCAATTTAGATGCCTTATCTTACGCAGATCACCTTACGAAGGCGTTATCACTGCGTCTTCAAGGGGAAGAGTTTCAGGATATACAATCCTCCTTAAGACTTCTTTCAAGGGCAGTAGCTTATTCCACGTGTAACTCCGCCCTTTCAGTGGCAAATCTGGAGTTGGTTAGACGTGACGCAGCCCTGTCTACATCCACACTAGTGGATTCTAAGGTGAAGAACTCTCTTAGAGTCGCTTCGGTCTCCGGAGAACTTCTCTTTGACGGCAAGCTTTCTGCTATTTATGATAATATTAAAAAGAAAGCTAGTGATTCTCTGTTGTTTAGATCCGCTCCTAAAAGGTCGGATACAGCAGACACGAATAAGGCGGGCACTTCTGGGTCTTATGCGCCCAAGAGAGGTTCCTATAGAGGTTCCGGTGCGTCCTCTAGCTCTTATTCGAGAGACCGTCAGGATAGCGACTCTCGTTCGGGACGTCCTTCAGGCCGGGACAATCGGTCGGACGCCCCGAGGTCGACGAGGCGAGGTGCGGGTCGTGGAAGACGTGGTTTCTCCTACCGCAGGCCTCGCAGATCCAGGAGGTGATGGCTCAAACCTCTATCGCGTTCCGGTTGGCGGAAGGTTGTCGAGTTTTTCTCAAGAGTGGGCGTCGATTACGGACGACCCGTGGGTGAGAGGAGTGACTTCGGAAGGTCTAAAGATATCCTTCAAACGAAAGCCTCCATTAACTCGAAGTCCAAAGTGGACTCATCTTCCGGCAAACCCTCAGAAAAGAGACGCTCTGCTATCAGAGGTGCAGTCTCTTTTAATGAAGAACGCGGTAGAGGTCGTAGAAAACCAGGAATCGCTGGGATTCTACAGCCATCTGTTTCTGGTTCCGAAACCAGACGGCTCGTTCCGTCCAGTCATAGATTTGAGCTGGATAAACAAGCTGATCGTCGCTCCGAAGTTTTATATGGAGACGATTCGATCGGTCAGAGCGAGTATTCGGGTGAACGATTATGCAACGAGCATAGATCTCAAAGATGCGTACTTTCACGTCATGGTACATCCGACATTCCGAAAGTATCTACGCTTCGCAGTCCTAGGAGTGGTGTATCAATTCCGGGCGATGTGCTTCGGATTGAATCTAGCACCCTGGGCTTTCACTCGGGTAATGAACTCGGTAATGATCTACTTCCGAGCTCATTCGTCTGCGGTAACGTCGGCCTACCTGGACGACATTCTTCAGAGGTACGGCAACGAGTTAACGCTTCAGAACGATGTTCAGAATCTTCTTCTATTGCTCCGACGTCTCGGTTTCATAGTAAACGAGGAGAAGTCGGATCTGGTGCCGTCCAAGTCATTCACTCATCTGGGAATGAGCTTCGAGACGCACAACAATCTCGTTCGTCTGCCGTTAACCAGAGCGAAATTAGTTAGTTGTTACGCTCGCTATTGTCTGAATACAGACAAAGTCACGGCGAGAGAATTTATGAGACTGATAGGTCTGTGCGGAGCCGCCGCGGATCTCATTCCGATGGGACGGCTACGCACACGGCCTCTTCAAATTTTCCTGACTCAGAATTGGAGTGTGAAAATTCATTCGCTCGATGTAGACGTTCTCTTGTCAGATCAAGTGAAACAAGAGATTCAGACTTGGGCAAACATTCAGTGGTTAACTCAAGGAGTTCCGCTGCAGTTGCCGGATCCGAGTTTTACCATTATGACGGATGCCAGTCAAACAGGTTGGGGTGCATCATTAATCCCAACAGATTCGAGATGCCAGGGTCTTTGGGATCCGCAATTCCTGTGCAAGCACATAAACATCAAGGAAATGATGTCAATTTGGCTTGCGTTACGTCACTGGATGGACATTATTCACGATGCTCATGTCCAAATCCTATCCGACAATACGACAGTAGTGGCGTATATACGGAATCAGGGAGGCACTCATTCAGTTCCGTTGTTCAATCTAACGGAAAGAATCCTTCTGTTTGCGTTGGAACATCACGTTCTTCTTTCGGTCCGTCACATACCGGGTCGTCTGAATGTGCTAGCAGACTCCCTTTCACGAAAGGGTCGTTTGTTGCCGTCGGAGTGGACTCTCAACAAACAAGTATTCAATCAGATTTGCTACCAATGGGAACGGCCAATGATAGACTTATTTGCGACACATCTCAACAATCAGTTGCAGACGTATGTGTCCCCGTGTCCGGATCCAAGAGCATTTGCAGTAGACGCTCTATCGATCCCTTGGGATGGAATGATAGGATATGCGTATCCTCCAGCGCCGTTAATTCAACAAGTATTGCTAAAGATAAAACAATCTCAATGCAAGATTCTGTTGGTAGCATCTCTGTCGCCACAGAGACCGTGGATAAATCTACTCAGGTGTCTGTTGTGGGACCTACCGCGGAAGCTCCCTCCACGAGAGGATCTTCTTTGGCAGGGGAAATCGCGCCAACTACATCACAACCCGCAAGGTCTCAACCTTCACGTTTTTCCGTTGTGCGGTCCTTCTTGCATGGCAAGCACTTTACAGGACGAGCAGTGGACGCGATTTCTAACTGTAGGAGGACCTCCTCTTCGCTAAACTATGCGGCTAAGTGGAAGGTTTTCCGTCGTTGGTGTAGGGATCATTCTGTTGATATATTTGATCCCTCTATACCAGACATTGCTAACTTTCTAGTATACTTGTTTGACGAAATCAAACTGCAACCTGTTACTATAAAGGGTTATAGATCTATGTTATCTGATACCTATGCACATCATGATAGTTTATAAATTGGATCTAATGTCTCTTTATCGAAATTGGTTAGAAACTTTTCGATAAATAGACCCAGAACTCTTAGATTAATTCATAAGTGGAATTTAGCTTGGGTTCTCCTTAAATTGAAGGAAAAGCCATTTGAACCTCTTGAGACAGTAGATTTCAAATTCTTATCTTATAAGACAGCTTTTCTCTTAGCTTTCTCTTCTGCCAGAAGAGTCAGTGAGCTTCATGCACTATCGGTGGATGATTCTCATTATCGTAGTGTTGGGAACACTATCACCTTCACTACTAATGTCGGTTTTTTAGCTAAGAATCAGGCTCCTAATAAATATCCGGAACCTATTGTTATTAAGGCTCTTCCGTCTTCAGACGGGCGTAGGCCTTTACTCTGTCCTGTTAGAGCACTACGTATCTATAAACAGAGATCTCAGTTCATCAGAAAGGGACGGAAACGTTTCTTTCTGTCTTTGATGCCTAATAGAAAGGACATTTCAGTCCATTCTATTGCTAGATGGATTCAGTTAACTATCCGTACTGCGTATGAAGATTTATCATCTTCTCAGCAGTCTGTGCTTAAGATTTCTGCTCATGAAGTAAGAGCTCTTTCTACTTCCTGGGCTTATGCTAATAGTGTTGCTATTACAGATTTAATGAAGGCTGCTTATTGGTCTCAGCCATCCACATTTACTAATTTTTATCTCAGAAATATTGAGTCCATTTCTGGAGACCTGCATTGTTTAGGTCCGTTATCTGTTGCTCAGAATGTCGTCCACTAAACAGTTGCAACTATAGTTATGCAGGCTTTCTGTTCCGGCAGTGACTTCGTCCGGCTGCCCTCTTCGCTCTGGGCTATTTGACCCAGGGGAAGGGGGGGGGGGGGGCGGGTATTCCCTTAGGTCACCTGCTTTATAGTGAAAAGCAAGGGAATGCCTCCTCCAAGACAGTATTTCTGAGTCGCTTCCGGGATGGTTTTAAAGTGTAATATTAATGTTAATTTCATTCATGTCTTATTTTTAAAGTGTAGCTCGGTGTGAAGCATTTGTATATGTCAAGTGTCAAACGGGCTTTAATATACAATACTCGGACACTTTTAAATGATTATAAAGAGTCTCAATTCTCTGGACTACTTTATTTATTGGCTTGCTTTAAAAATAATTAGTATAAAGGTTATACTGGATGTTAATAGAGAACATGAATGTTATTGTGCTCAATTATTAAGGGTAGTGTATCTTTCTAATTTAAATATTAAATAAGAAAGATACATGTAAAGCCTAATACTCCTTTTCTCCTTAAGGGGTTACCTCTTTATTTTATAATTGAGCTTATTGGATTTTCCTCTATGTCCTAGGCCCTCCAGCCTGTTTACTATTCAGCTAAGTCTGGGTCATTGGTACAGTATAAAAATGTTAAAAAATTTATAGTAATTTATATATTTTTTATACTTACCAATGACCCAGACGGGGATGGCCCTCCCTGAGTTGGGAACTCTTGCCTCCCCGCTGAGTACATAGCGCTGACCAGGCACTGCCAGTAAGAATGATATTTGGCGCCAATTTCGGGACGACTGCGTCACTGCGCATGCGCAGTAGAGTCGTACTATGGAGGTCCTTTAGGACATGATTTCTTTTTGTTTTGGATGCAAATTTTGGGGATTGGGGGGCAAAATTTGTGTTTGGCCCTGGTTTTTGTGGAGTTAGCACCAGCTAAGTCTGGGTCATTGGTAAGTATAAAAAATATATAAATTACTATAAATTTTTTAACATTTTTAAACGCCAGATTTCCCAAACCGTGCAGAACAGAGAATTGTTATTTGGAATGAAGCATCCTTAGGATTTTGAAAATGGGAGGCATGCTGTATACATCTTGCTACCATTTGAAGTGAAACACACTATTGTTTAGTGTTGAAACGATCAGTTGACTAGTCGTTGTTGACACTGATATAGCCCAATATCGACTCTGGAATTCCACGTCGACTAGTCAGAATGTGTTACTTCCTATAAAAAACATTACAACATAACAAAATTCTGATGCAATGTCTAGTGAGGAAGAGTTAAAACTATTATAATTGTCAGTTGATCTGTTCAGAGAGTGAAGTCAACAACACTAAAAATGAGATAACTGACACAGACTTTGAGATCAAAGTAGACGTGAAAGTTAACTGTGTTGAGTCATCTCCTTTAAATTTGTTGACAGTGGTCCTACCTGACATGCCTTAATACTGTTAATGGCGTAGTTATTTGAACTTGTCTCCATACAATAAAATTTATATTATGGAAATAGTGCTGGGCAGTTTCCTAAGTAATCAGGTATAGCCAGTTATAAAAAAATATAGTTAGAAATATCGTCAGAAATAAAAAAAAATATTGTCATGTCGAGAAATCATTCCCTATTCCCTCCTGGATTGACGAAAACATTACACTGCTCAAAGAATGCAGTTCCTGTCCAGTTCAGAAGTGTTTGGAAAACCTACGTCCACTGAGTTCCAATGTGTTCTATGTGCCTACTGGCACATAGAACACATTGGAACTCAGGGGACGACCAGTGAGCTCAATTAACACAATAATTGAGCTGATTTTGTTTTGACAGTGGCCTGGGATATTTCCTAGCTGATCGATGTCACTGACCTTCGATAACACAACATTGCATTCAGTACATAACATTAAAGAATAAATACAATGTGTTCAGCCAATAGTCTGCATTATGATTTCATGATGCAGACATCACAACACAATAGGAAAATAAAATGGAGATAATAAAACTAAAATTAAATCTTTTTTTTTCAGTGGTTATTATATGGTATAGAACATCCTTACAGGGATTGGATTCAAATTTGTCCAAATCAAGTCCCTCACTTAATATTTGACCTCTTTATGGGAGTCTGAATTTCAACTTAGTACAAAATGTGGAATAATCTTTAAAATATTCTTCAGAACCATCAGTCAAATTTTTGTTAATATTTGGAATACATCATTTTTACGAAGGCCAGAGTAAAGTTAGTTCAAATCAAGTCCCTCAGTTAATATTTGGTTTTCCTTTGGGGGCTTGAATAGTGTAATATGGGGAGTAATCTTAAAAATCTTCTTCCATCAGTCAGAATCTTTTTATATTTGGTATACACCATCCTTAGGAAGGTTTGATCTAATTTTGTTCAAACCAAGTCCTTGAGTTAATATTTTAACTAAGTCCAATATGAGGAATAATCTTTAAAAAACTTCTCCAGAACCACTAGACAGAATCTTTTGATATAAGGTATACAGAATCCCTAGAGGGGCTGGAATAAAATTTGTTCCTTTCAAGTTCATTGATTAATAAATGGGCTCTCTATGGGAGCCTGAATTTTAACTTAGTGCAGTATGGGTGGAGCGCGGTGGCTCGGTGGGAGACAGTTGGACTTCTATGTTAGAGGTCCCGAATTCGATCCTCGTCCGAAATGACCTGCGTTGTGTCCTTGGGCAAAGCACTTTATCCCGGTTGCCTTCATGGGGCACGATGACGCTGTGTACTAAGGCGTCATCGTAAGTAACCCTGCTTGAGTGGAGCTTGAATAGAGTTAGAATGTTGAGGAGCTGACAGTTGCTTGTCGATGCTCGGTAGTTCTCTCCAGGTACTCCGGCTTCCTCCAGACGTAAAACTGTCAGGTCACGATTAGCCATTGTAATAAGTATGTGACCTTAAACACCAATAAATAAATAGTGCAGTATGGGAAATAATCTTTAAAAATCTTCTTCAGATCCACCAGTCAGTATCTTTTGATATTCGGTATACAGTATCCTTAGGGAAATTAGATCTACATTTGTTCACACCAAGTCCCAAGTTCCCTATTCAAGCCTATTCAAGCCCAAATTTTAACTTTGTCCAGTATGAGGAATAATCTTCAGAACTTGTTCTCTCCAGAATCAGTAGTCAGAATCTTTTCATGTATGTTGTACAGAATCCTTACAGGGGTCAGATTCAAGTTTCTGCAAATCAAGTCCCTCGGTTAATATTTGGGCTCTCTATTTAACACTTTGCGATGTGAGGATTTATATCTAAAAATCTTCTCCTTCACATTCACCAGTCAGAATCTTTTAATATATTGTAGACAGCATTCTTATGGGGGTCAGATTCAAGTCTTTTGAATAATATTTGGGCTCCCTATTTTAGCCCAAATTTTTAATTTGTACAATTTGATGAATTTTCTTTAAAAATGTTCTTCTCACAAACCCCCAATCAGAATCTTTTGATATCTGGTATACACATTCCTTTGGGTAATGAGATTGAAGTTTGGAAAAATCAAGATCCTGGGTTAATATTTGGTGTCCTGCTTTGAGCCCAAATGTTAACTTAGTCCAGTATGAGGAATAATTTTAAAAAATCTTCTTCTCCAGAACCACTAGTCAGAATATTTTGATATGTGGTATACAGCATCATTACTTGGGTCAGATTTGGGTTTGTTCAAATCAAGACCTTTGATTTGATTAATATTTGGGCTCCCTGAATTTTACTTGGCACAATATGAGGAATATTCTCTAAAACAATTTCTTCTCACAAACCCCCAATCAGAATCTTTTGACACATGGTATGCACCACCCTTAGGGGAGTCAGATTCAAGTTTGTTAAAATTTGTTAAAGTCTCTGGGTTAATATTTAGGCTTCTTATTGGAGCCCAAATTTTAACTTAGTCCAATATGAGGAATATTCTTTGAAAATCTTCTTCTTGAGATACAATCAAAATCTTTTGATATTTTGTATGCTGCATCCTTAGAGGGTTCAGATTCAGTTTGTTCAAAAAGTCCCTGGGTTGATATTTGTGTTTCCTATGGCAAGAGGTGGGGTGGGGGGGGGGGGAGGTGTGTGTGCAAATTTTAACATACTGACATACTGCTAAATTGGTAATATTCTCAAAATCTTCTCCAGAACCATCCTAATTTTAATTTGGTGGAAAAGAGGAATATTCTTTGAAATCTTCTTGTGAGGCATCATTCAGAATGTTTTGCTATTTGGTATACAACACCCCAGCTGGGCTCAGATTTAAGTTTGTTCAAATTAAGTCCCTGGGTTCATATTTAGGCTCACTATGGGGGCCAAAATTTTTACTTAGTCTAATATGAGGAATAATCTGAAAAACTCTCCAACAGATCCACCCTTAAGAATCTATTGATATTATTGTACATCATCCTGGGGGTGAAGTGGAAGGGGTCAGATTCAGGTTTGTTCAAGTTAAGTCCCAAGGTTGATATTTGGACTCTCAAGTTTTGCATTACTGGAAATCTGGGCTTTATTTCTGTGGTAGCATCCCAATACTAGAAAAAAATCATCTGGCATGGACAACAGAGTTCTAAATAATTAAATAACTTCATTCCTCTGTAGTGTTAACTAGTCATTGATGCTAATTAGATCCTTCTTTAAACAACTTTGGTCGGGTATGCACCGCAGGCCCCATAGTGCCTCTTGTTTGAAAAAAGGTTTACACCATCCTTTCTGGAGTCAAATTCAAGCTTGTTAAAATCAAGTCCCTGTGTTAATATTTAAGCTCCCAGTTGGATCCTGAATTTAACTCAATTTAACTCAGTCCAATATGATGAATAATCTTTAAAAATCTGTTTCTTCAGATACACTAGTCAGAACCTTTTGATATTTGGTATACAGCATCCTCAGAGGGGGCAGATTCAGTTTGTTCAAATCAAGTCCCTGGCTTGATACTTGCATTCCCAAATGGAGTCCAGATTTTTACTTTGTGCAACCACCAGTGAGAATATTTTGATATTTGGTATACAACATCCTTAGTAGGGGTAGTTTCAAATTTGTTCAAATAAAGTCCTAGGTTTCTATATTTTTATACTGTACCAATGACCCAGACTTAGCTGGTGCTAACTCTTAAAAATTCAGGGCCAAACACAAATTTTGCCCCCCCCCCCCCCCCATCCCCAAAATTTGCATCAAAATCAAAAAAATCAATGTCCTATATGGTCCTCCATATTTTTGTCCACTGCACATGGGCAGTGTCAAGGAAGTACCGAAATTGGTGCCAAATCTTCATTCTTTGTTTGTCCCTTCAGTCAGTAATATCTCACTGATATCTGTGCTTATAATCTCAGTTAAAATGATGCCAGACACAAAATAATGAAGGAAATGGTGGATCCAAGGATGAAATAAGAGGATGAGAGGAAGAAACAGTGGAAGGATGTGTTCAGGGCTGTAACTTATAATTTTTATGTAAAATTATTTCATGTTCCCTAATTTCAGGGCATGGGCCTGATGTTTTCATTCTTGCTATGAAATCTCCACTGTTTGTTCAGCGTTTCCTCTCTCCCTTTCCTTGATACCCCCCTTGCTAATCTCCCATACTTTTGGTATAATTTTTGAAATTTTTTTATTGAAATTTCTTGGGAGTTTTAGCATAGTTGCAGAATGTTTATTCTGTTATCCCCATGGTTATGTCCTCATCCTAGGGGTGTTTAGGTGTTTTGGTCATGCATCTACCAACCTATGTACTGCAGATTCTTCTGTGGAAGATTCTGTTTTACATCGGATAGTGTTTTAAAATTGGCTACTGATTTCGGGCCATATTTTCAGTGCCTGGAGTCTTGTTTCCGTTTTTTTATTGACTTTTGTTTACGTTGACAACGGTTACTTCTGACAGTGATTCCTTGTCTTCTGTAAGGTTCAACTTATTGCCAGATACATTAATATTGTCCATAAGTGTAACATTAATTTTTAGATATGTTTTAAAATTTTTGTCCACACTTAGGCTTTTTTGGGATCCAGTTGGGCTCATAGTTCGCTTTGGGAACTTGGGCTCATGTCAAAATTTTTTTAGAAATTTTTTCTTTTGAATTATTTTTCGAAATTTTTGTAATGGATTATATTATTATGTATCTTTCTATTTTCAAAGGTTAGTGCGAGTACGATGCATGAAAGAATATTGTTCAAATTGTAAATCAAGGAAGTCTTCCTCTGATTCTCATGCTCATTGTATTTGCTGTAGTCAATGTACACTAATTCATGCTCATTGTGTGCCAATTGGGATGACAAACGTTGGAGACGTGTGTCACGGTATATTGTTAGTGGTGAGAGGTCCATGCCGGTCCTCTCGCCACAGGGTCACTCTTAAGTTTTTCATTCTCTTTTTCAGAGGAACAAGAACAGGGTGATGTTTCTGTGAAGTCTTCAGGAAGTGTGCTTCCGTCGTCGCATTCAGATGAAGAGCTAGCAGCAAGAGTGCTCAAGGAAATTCGACAAGTGCCTAGATCCTTAGTAGGATTGACGATCTTGTCGCCAGCTAGCTCACCTGGTGCTGCTATCACTCATAGATCGGGTGATGTGACGCCAGGTTCGTCCGTTGCGGTCCAGGAGAGGAGAAGGGGTGTTGCGAGCACTATAATCTTGGATCACCATTACCCGGCGACGACGGATCGGAGGATGGAACAGAGGAAGCCAGTCAGTCCGGTAGCTAGCTCGTTCAGGTCTACCCGGACCGCGAGGGACAGAGGCCCTTTCTCTCTTGCAACAACATCTGGGGCCAGATGTTGTCGTAGATGACGTTCGTCAGTCGGAGCATACGCTCACTCCTCCTGCTCGGGACACTCCGTCGAATAGACAGCCGGGTGCGGCTAGTCTATTGTCTTCCTCTTCCACACGCCAGCACACACGACCGCACCTTGGCTACGTGACCTCAGATATCCAGCCTGCTTCGCTGACCAAGGATTCCACATCGACCAGGTCACTCCATCCGATCGCCAAGGACACGAGGCCTTACCAGTTGGGACGTTTGCATGAAAGAATTATGCAAGAAGCACCCACTGTCCCAGGAAAAACAACATAAGACCGCAGCTCCACAGGCCTCCGTGACGGACTTGGTATCGCAGATAGCACAAATTATCGCAGCATCCCAGCAACCTTCGGAAACTCTTTCAGATCAGGAACTGTCTGAGGAAGCTGGGTCAGTACGCTCCCCTGCAGTGTCAGATAGGGACGACCGAGATTCACATTTGGTCCAGTCGGATGGTGAAAGGGAATCGGCGGAGCTGGATTTTTCCCTTTCAAAACAACATAAGGTGGGCATAGATTTCATCCGGCAAAACCTTCCAGAAGTTGTTCCTTCGGACCAGAAAGCTGCGATACCAGATAAGAGACTGATAGCGTCACTGGACACAGACTTTATCGGCCGGGCTAAGGACGTCGCACCTGAATTCCCGGCCCAGTCCAGCAATGTCTCGCGGATGTTTGAATTGCTGAATGATGCTATATTTTTATACTGTACCAATGACCCAGACATAGCTGGTGCTAACTCTTAAAATATAGGGCCAAACACAAATTTTGCCCCCCAATCCCCAAAATTTGCATCTAAAACCAAAGAAAACATGTCCTGAATGGCCCTCCACACTTCACCTCTACTGCGCATGCGCAGTGTCAAGGACGTTCCAAAATTGGCACCATTAATCATTCTAAGTTTGGCCCTTCATCAGTTAACATCTGACTGATCTTTGTGATTATAAATCTCAGTTTAAATGATGCCAGACACATAAATATTAGTGAAATGGTGATTCTAAGGAGGATAGAGAAGGAGGAGAGGAAAAATGTGTGACAGAATATTATCAGGGCTGTAACTTAAAATTTTTTAATGAAATTATGTTAAGTTACCTATTTTCGAGGCAGCAGCCATTTTGTTGTCATTCTTGTTATTTAGTTACACTGATTTTTCAGTGTTTTCCTCTCTCCCTTTCCTTTAAATCCCCTCTTGCTATTCTCCCATGCTTTTGGCATGCTTTTGGCATAGTTTCTGTAATTATTATTACTAAAATTTCTTGGGAGTTTTAGCTGAGTAACAGAATGAATTCTGTTCTTTTCCCCATGTTTACGTCTTCACCTACGGGTGGTTAGGCGTTGTGTTCTGCATCTACCATCTGATGTTCTGCAGTTTCTTCCCTGGAAGTCTCTGTTTTGCATCAGATAGTGTATTTTTGGTAACTGATTTCGGGCCTGGGTGCCTGGAGTCTTATTTTAGTGTTTTTACACTCATTGTTTACATTTACAACAGCCCTCTGTGTGAGGAGGGGATTTCTTGAAAATAATATCTTGATGTTAATTTAATCATAACTAGACACATTATTATTGTTCGTAAGTGTTGCATAAATTGTTTAAAATATTTTTAAAAATTTTTGTCCACACTTAGGCTTGGGATCCATTGGGGCTCAACGTTACTTTTCAGAAACTTGGGCTGTTCTGAAAAAATATTTTTTCAAAATATTTTGATTTCAATTATTTTTTCTATGTTAATGGATCATATTATTATTATGTATTTTGATTGTCGGGGGTTGGTGCGAGTACCAGGACTTTGTTTTCTTTTCACATTGAAAGGATTTTGATCAATTGTAATAAGAGGAAGTCTTCCTCTGACTTTTATAATCATTCTATATGTGGTCAGTGTACTCGCATTAACTCCTGTTCTGTTTCTGATGATTTCGATGACAACATGGGAAGCGTATGTCATGGTATGTTAGTGGGGAATTGGACATTCCGGTCCTTTCCCCACAGGGTCACTCTACTTTATCAATTTCTATTTCAGACGATCAAGATTAGGGTGATGTATCTGTGATATCTTCCAACAGTGTGCCTCCGTCGTCACAATTAATGAAGGGCTAGCGGAAAAGTGCTCATGTAAATACGCCAATTGCCTAAGAGGACCCTAGTAGGTTCGACGGCCTTTGACGTCCGCTAGCTCGCCCGGTGTAGCGTCCATTCATCGAATGGTTGGGCAGCCGGGTTCGTCCGTTGCGGTCTAGAAGGAGTTTTGGGGTGATGCGAGCGCTATAAATCAACCTAATGCACACCCAGTGACGGCGGATTAAAGGGAGAACGGAGGAAGCCTTTTAGTCCGGTTCATAGCTCGTTCTGGTCCATCCGGACGGCGAGCGAGAGAGGCCCCTCTCTCGTACAACAACATCTGGCCCCAGATGTTGTGGTACAAAATGTTTCACATTCGGAGCATACATCCGCCACTCGGGACGCTCCGACATATAGTCAGTCCGTAGAGACTGTCAATAAGGCTTCCTCATTCTCATGGTAGAGCACACGACCACTCTTGGCTACGTGACCTCGGATATCCAGTCAGCTTCACCAGTCAGAGAATCATCAGCGACCAGGTCACACCATCCGGTAGCCAGGGACACGAGGCCTGCAGATTCCGGACGTTCGCATAGAAAAGTGTGTGGGAGTCAACGTACACGGAGCTTCCGGCGGCAATGCATCGTAAGACCGCTACTGCACAGGCCTCGGGGACGGATGTGCTATCCTAATAGCACAGCTTATCGCAGCATCCCAGCAACAACTGAATCTGTCGCATAATGTTTTATCCGACGATGCTGGGTTGGGACGCTCCGCGGAAGCGGGTACGGACGTCCGAAAATTTCATCCGGTCCGACGGGATACCGAAAGGGATTCGGAGGATTTCAAGCTTTCCCTTTCGGAGCAACATATGCTGTTGTGTATGTAATCTGACTTGATCTTCTACAGGTTCTTTCGTCGGACCAGAATGCTGCGATGCCGGATAAGAAACTGATAGCGTCGGTGGACTTAGAAATTTTTGGTTCGGTTCAGGGACATCGTCCCTCAGTTCCGACATAGTCCAATAATGTCACACAAACTTTCGAATTATTGAACGACGCTATATATTTATTACTATATGCTTGCTATTACCAAGCATTTCTGGTTTCTTGTTCGCAAAGTTACGGAGATGTCTTTCAAAAGTGTGCCTCTGTCGTCATAGCTAGCGGCAATAAGTGCTCATGGAATATGTCTATCGCCTAAGAGGGTCCCTTGTAGGATCGACGGAGTGACATTCGCTAGCTCACCCGGTGTAGCGTACATTCATCAAATGGTTCGGCTGCCGGGTTCGTCCGTTGCAGTCTAGGAAGGAGATTTGGGTGATGCGAGCACTATAATTACTTTAGTACTCACCCAGTGACAGCGGATTGAGGACAGATCGGAGGAAGCCTGTTAGTCCGGTTCCTGGCTTGTCCAGGTCCGTCCGGGCTGTGAGCGAGAGAGGTCCCTCTCTCGTCCAACAACATAGGGGACCGCATGTTGTGGTTCAGATATTTTACATTCGGAGCATATGTCCGTCGCTCGGGACGCTCCGTTATATTGACAGTCTGAGAGACTGTCGATAATGCTTCCTCATCCTCACAGCAGTGCACACGACCGCACATTGGCTACGTGACCTCGAGTATCTGATCAGTTTCGTCATTCAGTGATTCCACGGCGAATAGGTCACGCCATCCGGTAGCCAAGGGACACGAGGCCTATACACTCCGTTCGCTCGCATATTAGTAGTATGCACGGGGTAACGATTACGGAGCTTCCAGCGGCAATGCATCGTAGGACCGCTTCTCCACAGGCCTCAGTAACGGACGTGCTATCCGAGTTAGCACAGTTTTTTCGCAGCATCCCAGCAATCGACAGTTTCTTGGTCGAATCAGGAATTATCCGACGGCGCTGGGTCGGTGCGGTCCGCGGTTGCATCAGGTACGGACGACCGAACGCTTTATAGGGTCTGACAGGATGGCGAAAGGGATTCGAAAGATTTCGAGTTTTCCCTTTCGTAGCATCGGAAGCTGCCATACATATCTTCCGGCATTATCTTCCAGTGATTATTATTTCGGACTACATTGCTGCGATGTTGGATAAGAGACTTTTAGCATCATTGGACACGGAATTTTGGATCGGACATTGTCCCTGACTTACCGACACAGTCCAATAATGTCATTAGAACATGTATATTATTTATCGACGCTATATATATATAAGCCTGCTACCAAGCATGATAGTTGCCAGTCAAACAGGTTGGGATATAATATTGATCCCAACGGATTCGAAGTGCCAGGGTCTTTGGGTTCCGCAGTCTCTAAGCAAGTACTTATCTTCCACGGAATAATGTTTTTTTAGGCTTGCTTTATGTCATTGGATGAACATTATTCAGAAACGCATGTCCAAATCCTGTCCGTTAATTCGACAGTGGTGGCGTATCTCCGGAACCAGGGAGGCACTCATTCGTTTCCGTTATTCAATTTAATGGAAAGAATCCTTCTGTTTGTTATAGTACACCAAGTTCTGCTTCGGTCCGTCATATTCCGGGTCGTCTGATTGTATTACCGGACTCCCGTTCACTTATGGGTTGCTTGTTGCCGTCAGAATGGACTCTCAACAAACAAGTATTCAATCAGATTTGCTATCAATGGGAGCGCCCAATGATAATTTATTTACGACACTACTTGCTAATCAACTGCAGACGTATGTGTTTGCTTGTCCGGATCTCTGAGCTAATGTTGTTAACGCTCTATTGTTCTAATAGGACGGAATGATAAGATATGCGTATCCTCCGGCGCTGTTGTTTCAGCAAGTATTGCTAAGATAAACAACCACTATACATTTCTGTTGATAGTATCTCTGTCTTCACAGAAACCGTGGGTAAATTTACTCTGAGGTCTACTGTGGGACTTAACGTGAAATCTTCCTCCATGAGAGGATCTTTTTTCGCTCGGTAAAATCGTGTCATCTTTATCACAACCCACAAGGTCTCAACCTTCACGTATTCCATTGTGTGGTCCTTATTGCATTGTAAGCATTGTACTGGACGAGCTTTGGACGCGATTTCTTACTATAGGAGAACCTCTTCTTCGCTATACTATGCGGCTAAAGTGGAGGCTCTTCCGTCGTTGGTGTAGGGATCACTATGTTGATATTGTTGATTCCTCCATACTAGTCATTGCAACTTTTTAGTATACTTGTTTGACAAGATCTACTGCAGCCTGTTATTATTAAGGTTATAGGTTTATGTTACCTCATACCTATGCACTCTATGATAGTTTACAATTGAGTCTTATGTCTCTTTATCTAAGTCAGTTAGTTACTTTTCGATAAATAGACTTAGAATCATTAGATTAAATTCCTATACGGAATTTAACTTCGGTTCTTATTTAGCTAAGTGATCATTTGAGCCTCTGGAAACAGTAGTTTTCAAATTCTGACCTTTTAGACAGTAATTCTGTCGGTTTCTCTTTTACTGAAGAGTCAGTGAGTTTCCTTCACTATCGGTGGATGTTTTTCACTTTCATAGTTTCGGAATCACTACTTCCTTTACTATTTAGGTTGGATTTTCTCATAAGAGTCAGGCTCCTAATTAATATCCGGAACCTATTGTTATTAAGATCCTTCTGTCTTCGTACGGGCATAGGCCTTTACTCTGTCCGGTTAGAGTTTATGTATTTATAAACAGATATCTGTTATTACTACGGGCGTAAGCTTCTTCTGTCTTTGATGCCTAATAGAAGGACGTTACGCTCCATTCTATTGCTAATGGATTCAATTAACTATCGATATTGCTTATGGTATATCATTCACTCAGCAGTTGTGTTTGAGATGTCGGCTCATGAAGTAAGAGTTCTTCTACATCTTGGGCTTACATTAATAGTGTCGCTATTATAGATTTTTGAAGGCTGCTCATTGCGCTCAGTCATCCACATTCATGAATTTTTATCTCAGAAATATCGAGTCCATTTCTGGAGGCCTCTATTGTTAGGTCTCTTATCTACTGCTCAGAATGTCATTTACTTAACAGTTGCTACTATAGCTGGGTAGGCTGTCTGTTTCGGCAGTGACTCCGTTCTGCTGCCCTCTTCGCTCTGGGCTATTTGACCCAGGGCAAGAAAAAGGGGGGGGGGGGGAGGGTGTTCCCTTGGGTCACCTGTTTTACTATGAAAACAAGGGGATACCTCCTCCAGAGTTAGTAATTCTGAGCTGTTATTGGGATGGTTGTTTAGTGAGAAGTTTATGTTTTAAAATTCATTTAGGTCTTAGTTTTTAAAGTATAGCTTTTGAATATAGCACGTGTCAACGGACATTATTTTACAATCCTCAGACACTTTTAAGGAGTATTAAGAGTCTCTATTCTCTAGACTTACTTTATTTATTGGCTTACTTTAAAAATTATTAGTATAAGAATTATACTAGATATTAATAGAGTACATGGATGTATGATGCTCAATTTTGGAAGGTGTTGTATCTTTCTAATTTATCATAAATAAGAAAGATACATGTAAGGCCTAATACTTCTTTTTCCCTAGAGGGGATGACTCTATTTTATATAATTGAGCGTATTCCATCTTGCTCTATGTCCTTGGCCCTCCAGCCTTTTTACTATTCAGCTATGTCTGGGTCATTGGTACAGTATAAAAATGTTAAAAAATTTATAGTAATTTATATATTTTTTATACTTACCAATGACCCAGATGGGGATGGCCCTCCCAGGAGTTGGGAACTCTTACCTCCCCGCTGAGTACATAGCGCTTACCAGGCACTGGTTATTAGAATGATTAATGGCGCCAATTTCGGAACGTCCTTGACACTGCGCATGCGCAGTAGAGGTGAAGTGTGGAGGGCCATTCAGGACATGTTTTCTTTGGTTTTAGATGCAAATTTTGGGGATTGGGGGGCAAAATTTGTGTTTGGCCCTTTATTTTAAGAGTTAGCACCAGCTATGTCTGGGTCATTGGTAAGTATAAAAAATATATAAATTACTATAAATTTTTTAACTTTTAGGCTAGCCGCTAAGACTGGCAGATCCAGTTTCTTATCGTTTCATGCTCTACATCTGCCATTCATCAACAGTAGAAATAAATTTGAAACGGCAGGACAGAGAGCCAGTTTAGACACCTTATCTTACGCAGATCACCTTACCAGAGCATTATCACAACGTCTCGATGGTAAAGAATTCCAGGATGTTCAAACTTCCTTGAGAGTTCTTTCGAGGGCAATCGCTTATTCCACGTATAACTCTGCCCTTTCAGTGGCAAATTTGGAGTTAGTCAGACATAATGCTGCCCTGGAATCATCCACGAGGGTGGATTCTAAGGTGAAAAACTCTCTTCGAGTCGCTCCGGTTTCAGGAGAGCTTCTCTTCGATGGTAAACTTTCACTAATCTACGATCAGATTACCAAGAAAGCTTCACACTCTCTGCTCTTAGTCCGTTTTGAAAAAACCAGACTCAGCAGAGAGGAGTAAGTCAGGAACTTCTAGGGCGAGTACGTCCAAGGGAAGTTCCTATAGAGGATCTAAGAAAGCCTCTATGTCTTACTCCAGAGACCATCGGAGTAGCGACTCAGGCAGGGGACGTAATGCTGGCCGAGACAACCGGTCAGATGCCCCTAGGTCGACTGGTCGAGGTGCAGGTCGGGGAGGACGTAGTTTCTCCTCCCGCAACCCTCACAGGTCCAGGAGGTGAAGGTCAGAACCTCTATTGCACTCCAGTGGGCAGAAGGCTGTCAAGATTCTTAACCAATTGGTTGTCAATTACGGACGACCGCTGGGTTCAGGAGGTTATTTCCGAAGGTCTAAAAAACTGTCCTTCAGAGAAAAAACCTCCGTTACCACGAAGTCCGCGATGGACTCAGCTTCCGTCAAACCTTCAGAAGAGAGATTCGCTTCTATCAGAGGTGCAATCTCTTCTGGAGAAGAACACAATAGAGGTCGTAGAAAACCAGGAATCTCCTGGTTTTTACAGTCGCCTGTTCCTGGTACCAAAACCAGATAGATCTAAGCTGGATAAAGAAGCTGATCGTGGCTCCGAAATTTATATGGAGACCATTTGATCGGTGAGAGCGAGCTTTCGAGTGAACGATTATGCTGCGAGCATAGATCTCTAGGATGCGTACTTTCACGTCATGGTACATCCGGCGTTCAGAAAGTACCTTTGCTGTCCTAGGAGTCATTTATCAGTTCTGAACAATGTGCTTCGGACTGAATCTAGTGTCCTGGGCCTTCACTCGAATAATGAACTTGGTAATGACTCATTTCTGAGCTCATTCATCTGCGGTAACGTCGGCCTACTTGGATGACATTCTTCAGAGGTACGGCGACAGATTAACGCTTCAGAATGATGTTCAGAGTCTGCTTCAACTTCTCCAACGTCTCAGTTTCATAGTAAACGAAAAGAAGTCGGATCTAGTTCCGTCCAAGTCGTTCATTCACTTGGGAATGATCTTCGAGATGCACAACAATCTGGTTCGTCTGCTGTTACCCAGAGCGAAATTAGTTGTTACGCTCGCTTTTGTCTACACTCAGATGTAGTAACAGCGAGAGAATTCATGCGACTGATAGGTTTGTGGGGAGCCGCCGCAGACCTTATTCCGATGGGGCACCTACGCACTCGTCCACTCCAGATATTTTATACTCAGAATTGGAGTGTGAAGATTCATTCGTTCGAAACGAACATCGTCTTGTCGAACCAAGTAAAACAAGAGATTCAGACTTGGGCAGATATTCAGTGGTTAACTCATGGATAAATGAGAACACAACATATTCACCCTTTGCCGGTGTAACAGATTTTTTTTACCCCCCGCCCTGAATTTTATGCCCCCCACCTGAATTTGTTTTCTTCTCAATTTTTTTTGTCATATTATTTGCTAATATGGCGAGAAAACCTTTCGTTGACCAAGAAAAAAAATTTCAAATTTTTTAAATGGTCAATGTCAGGCGGGGGTGGCAATTTTCATAGGCCACAGAAATCTTCCCCCATTTCAGTGAAGAAATGTTTTCAGTGTTGTATTATTGTATTATTTGCTAATTTGGCCCGAAAACCTATCTTTGACAGTTTTTTTTTAATCTCGACATGGTTAACCTTTGGTTGGTGGAGTGGGATGGGGGGATGTGTGAAATTTCAATAGGCCACCAAAAATCTTCCCCCACCTCCAAAAAGAAAATTTTTGCGCCACATGATTTGCTCATATGGCGTAAAACCCTCTACTTGATATGTGTTTTCTTATTCTGATGTTGAAAGGTCAACATCAGGTGGGGGCAATTTTTCCATGTCATATCATTGCAAGAAAATCACTCCCCCTCTCCCTCCCCCCCCCCCTCCCCGAGGGAAAAAAAATAGAAATATTTATTAAAATCTTATATTCACCAGAGACACTAAATATGGGCAATATATAACAGGCCAAATGCCAAAAAGTTTTGATAATACAGTAATCCTGACGACGACATGGAATCTTCATGATTCTATCAAACCTCAGCCCCCAGTTCAGCACTGTCGAAAGTAACTCAACAGGGTTTCAGGAATTCAAGACATGAGATATTTATTTCTGAGCAGTCATAACATATGCTTGAGGTGCAGGCTTTTCGGCGACAAGGAATTGCCTGAGGAACAGACTATTTTGTATATGACAGGGCAGGGGGGAAAAAAAACTATTTTTTTTACCCCCCGGAGGGAGGGGAAAAAAACTAGAAATATTTATTAAAATCTTATATTCACCAAAGACACTAAATATGGGCAATATATAACAGGCCTGCTGCCAAATGCCAAAACATTTTGATAATACAGTAATCCTTCTGACAACATGGAATCTTCATGATTCTATCAAACAGCGTTTACTTTATTAACATTTCCATGGTAAAGTCGCTCGGGATAGTAATAACGGTTCAAGGAACCATGCACATGGATTTAGAATTTTTTGTTGTGAACGTTACATTGACGAGCATCGCCATAGTGGGTGTACTCGATTTTGGTTCCGGACAATACTCAGTAAATAACACCTCCCAAAACCAGCTCATCCCGGAACGATTCGTCCCAAGTCAATTTTCCAAGTGGGATTATTCGTCCAGGGCAATGCTTCCCACACTAAACAACAGAGGGCTGATTTAAAAACTATGCATAGACAGAATTTACATTGTGACGAATCATCACGATATGTGGGACAAAATGTACTGACTTTGATTTTGGGATGAAACACACTCGGCAGGTCATCATAGGATGAACTGGGAGTTGAGTTGGAGGCCCCCTACACAAATGGATGTCACCCTTTCTACTAATAACAGGAAGGCGAGAGTGGTAGTAGAGGGTAAGTTTTTGGACATTTGTGCCCAGGACGTTTTGTATCCAGTTGGACCTACCATACCACCTCTGTATTTCGAGAAGAACATGTGACTGGAACAAGTTCGGGATTCAGAGATAACACTAGGACAGACTATTGTTTCTTTCAAAGCAGTGCTAGAAAAAAATCTAGCCTCTCTATCCTGCTGCCAACATGCCAGAATTGGATCATACAGCACTTCTATACAGATAGTAACTGGTTTGGGGACGAAACATCCCGGTCGCATTATTCCTCATGAATTTTCGGAGTACAGTTAGAGTGTCTGTCATGCATTGTCTAGAATTGAAATTGAATACAACCACAATGGTGATGCTCATTGGCGTTATAAAAATAAAAAGGTCGTTCCCATTTTTTTTGTCCTGTAACCGGGATAACTCTATCTGTTCACCGAATTTGTTTCATAAGCGATGGCGGGATAGCTCTATCTGTTCAATGAATTCATTTCACTGGAAGAGCATTTATGATGGATGTGGAGAATGGAGGAAAGTGTTTTTATTGACTACCCTAAAAAAGGAGCAGAGCAGGCATTATTTTTCGACGCGGTGATCCCTGAGAACCAAATACCTTTTCTTATTCTGCCTAAATGGCTTCATTCCTCTGTAGTTTTAACTGGCCATAGATGCTAATTAAATCCTTTTTTAATTAGATGTGTCAGGTGAGTGCCTCAGTCCCCGTTGGGCCCCTTGTTTTTGATATCTTTAGTTTAAATTCTGCTGATGAGCCGATAAGATAAATGACCCGTCATCCAAATGCCAATGTTTTGGATACGAAATTGACCAGTTGTGGATGCTGATCTCAGATGGTCAGTGTTTTAGGGTTCAATTGATGGTAATCGCCAGCCAATGCTCTGTGTTAAACCCCAATCCTGGCAATAGTTTTAGTGGTTTTTGTTATCAATGTTGAGGGCTCTAATTAACGATTTTAATTATTGATGAGGAGCACATAAATTTTACTAAGGGGCTCTGCCATCTTGCATACATAAGATTTAATAAACTGGAATCACGGCAGAATAAAATGAAATGAAACAAATATGAACCCAAACACTACAGTTTTATCCTTTACGGAAGCCGTCGCCAAAATGCATGAAAGGTAAGGCCATAAAAAAAAAATATTTGAGAATTTCATCCCCTGCCCTGAATTCTTATTTTCGTATCTTTATGCCCCCGAAATGAAGCTCAAAAGTTTACTGGGAGTAATAACACAGAACTTTTTTACAAATAAACTGTTGAGACTTACATATCTACAATCCATAAAACACTGAAGAACTTTTGTGGAATAAAGTTGGGTTTTATTGTTTGTCCAACATCCAAAACAAAGAACCACATGGTTATTTTCTTAGAAGAGTAATGTCAACAATATCCCACAATTCTCATTTGTGACCTTATGTCATGAATATTAATTACTTGGGGTCGGAAAGACATGTGATCTCTCACAAACTCAGTAAATTAGTTTTGAATATTCATTTGTGTTCTTTTTGTTGACATGAAGATTGGAGCATAATTTTCATTTCTTTCCTCTGTTTTGGGTGATGAGGTTGTTGGTTAAATGAAACACACACAGAAAGTCGGAAACAACGTAAATTTGGAATATGAGTAAATTCATAGAAAATAAAAATGAGAACTGCAACAGTGACCACAATGTTGTTTGTTCAGTTCTGCACAATGTCGCAATTTCTTACCGTCATTTTCGGATTTCTTTGATATCTACCCAGTAATCATTACTTGACAGTTGTCTCTCAATTTTGGCCAGTGCACAGCTAAATTTGACAAGATCAAACAAAACTACAAATTTCCCAAGAGTCATTTCAATAAAAAAGTCTTATATCAGCCAAAACCTTACTCTGCCATGACTTTTAATAAAAATTTATCGTTCAAAATTTTTTTTAAGAATATTCAAAAATTTTTGAATACCTAATGCACATAAAAAAAATAATGTAGTGGTAACATAATATTTGTTTTTCAGGCAAATGGAATAAAAATTGGACCCCAACATTCCCCCACCAGTCAAGGAATGCCATCAGGTGGTGGAGGATCAAGTCAATCAGGAGGATGCTGTTAGTGGTACCATTTCTAAACATCATAGCGAGAATTCCATACATTCACATTCAGCTTAAATACAATGTTCACATCGATAAATGCTCTTTTATGTATAACTGAAATATTCTATGTGATGATTCATCAATAGACTTGCCTGAAAGTGACAGATTCATGTCGTAATGAGTTAATTCAGTGGTAGTCATTATTCATGGTGAATCAAGAAATATGTCCATCAGGAAGTAGAAAAAATGATTGAAGATTTGTTAAATCTTACTGAAAACAAGGCCTTGAAAGCTGTTAATCTTCATTAATTTAAAAAAAAAAATATTGTAGAGGCCATTGAAAGTACCAAGATTTACAAATTTCCCATTAGGTTCTCACAGTGAACAAAAAAATACTTGCCCTCCCCTCCACTATTCTGTTTCACTCTACAAATTCAGTGTTAGAAAACAGAAAGGAATTAAATGTTCAACAAGTTTGATTGTGTCCTCTTCCTGAATTGTTATGCTTCCAAACAATTTACCTTCTTGATTGAAATTTGAATAAAAATCTTTCAGCATTGGAAATATGGTAGTCTGCAGGTTTCTACTTATTTTTAATGCTGATAATTCTCTTCTGCACTCATACACTTGATAGTGTTTTTGTAACAGAATGAATATCCCTTTTACTGCATATATTTTTCTGGCGCCAAAATATTTATTCAATCTTCAATGGAAACGTGGCTTCTTAAGTGGTTGAGTGCTAGATTGTATGTATTTTTCAAAAATATGTAGGGTAAAAAATCAAATTCTGAATACTTTTCCAATAATATTTGCACAATAATTAAAGAATTAAAAAATTCTGTCCATCTTGTTTGACAGAGATCTCTCTGAGCTGTGTCAAACAAGATATAATAGTATAAATTATGAATTTGTCATCAAAAAGGTTATTAAAATTTGGAATAATACAATATCCCTGTTATTTATTTTTCTAGCATGTGAATCATTTGGTTAACTGTTTTAGTGCCAAGGCTGATCTAATCGACTCGAGAATACAGTTCAATCCTGGGATTTTTTTTTAAAAGATTATGATACGATGTTATAAGGCACACACTTGGAAAGTGCTCAGAGAGTCCTTTTGAACTGGGTATTATAAAACAACACCACATCACCAAAATCAGTGGTGCACAAAAATGTTATCTCCATTCTATATTGGTCACAGGTCTAATATGGTTAACACTTCTCCTAACAAATCTGCTGTATTCTGAGTAATTTAGAAAATGAGCCTTTGGAAAATGATTATTTAAAAACAAATTTCAACCAAATCATATCTTGCACACCCCCCCCCCCCCCCCCCCCCCCCCCCCCCCCCCCATTGAAATGAGCTCATCCATAGACAGTTTTGTTCAAATTTTTTGGTAAAATTTGAAAAAAATATTTAATATAATAAATTATGATATAATATGAATTGGGTAAAGGGTTAAAATAATTCCAAGGTATGCTTCCATATAAACCGACTGTAGTTTATCCCTTTACTCAATGTAACGGTAAAACTGGCCAACCGCTATACACAAAAATTCCCATTCAGTTTTCATTATTTTTTTCATTTTCTGTCTCAAAACATAGCGTATGAACCCTTGTTGGAACGAGCTCATTGAGCTCATTCCAATGAGAGGTCATAAGCTATGTTTTTGATGCAAAAATTTAAAAAAAATTATTATTCAACAATTTTATTTGCAAGTGTCGTCTGCCTTTGATGTTAGTAAAGGGTTAATGCTTAACCTCACAGACAAGTGGATGATATTTAAAAAACAAATTCTGGAATAACAAAAATATTTTATTTTTTGGTCCTCACAAACATAGTTTACTGCCCTGATTGGCTCAAGCTTATCAAGGTTGTTCTAGTGAGGGATCATAAGCTATGTTTTGAAGCCAAAAACTGAAAAACAAAAATGAATTAGATTATTGATTTTTGTTAATATACTGTTCAAAGTTAGCCATTGAATTTAGTAAATCCTTCACCCTTTACCCAATGAACGCAATATCAAAAAAAAAATTTTTAAATATAATTTCAAATTTTCAAAAAATTTCAAAACCATATTATGAGCTCATTCCAATGAGGGTCATGTGATAAGGTTTTCAACTTCTCAGTCTGTATATTATGCAGGTGGATGTGTCCGATTCATTGTGTAAAGGGTAACAGAAGTTAGAACAACTCTTTTAACCCTTTACCCAACAAATCGCCCACATCCGCCCACGTAATATGCAAATTCAGCAGCTGAAAAAATATTATTTTTAAAAAATTTCAACAAAACCATATCATCTGACCCCTCATTGGAATGAGCTCGTCAATCTCATTCCAACGAGGGGTCACATGATATGGTTTTGTTGAAATTTTTTGGAAAATTTAAAAAAACTATATTTAAAATAATAAATTTTGATATCGTCTGCATTGGGTAAAGGGTTAAGCCACTGGATCTGTTGCCAAGTTGTTTCCAAACTTGTAAAAACATGAGACCCTATTTGGGTTATCTGTGTCCCCAGATCACTCTGTTGCATCAACAAATGAATTCACTTGTTGGAAAAGGCATTGACAAGTGATGAAAATTCATTGGAATATTCTCAAAAATTTCTTTTCATTCCAGTGCGATAACCTTCTTAAAATGACCAGGTTTGTCAGTGTTTTGTAAATCATGATTATGTGAAAGCAGTCAGTAAATGACTGGCATATTGAAAGAAAGTGTAACATGAGGTCAATGCTCAAATATCCAGTGCATCAGCATTCCATAGTATTTAATTTACCCCCGAGCCTATTTAGAATGTTATTATAGCTAGCAATGCCTTTCTGTATAAAACAAGAAAGTGATACATTTAAATATATTACTGGTAGTATATATACTGGAAACAATTGTTAGCCTTCAACATTTATTTGCAATGAAATTTAATTACCTTTTTGAAATATATATTTAGCATGGTTTCAATAAATGTATTAAATAATTGTCTCATCTTAGGAAAATATAATCAAACATTTGCCACAATACATAAATGTAAGCAAGGTTCGAACATGTCCTTGAAAGTTCTGAAATTTGGAAATTGAAATTCCAGTACCTTGAAAATGCTTGCAAATTGGACTTTCTTGTCAAAAGTCAGTGAATGTGCTTCAAAAATGTATTTAGGTAATTACTTGGCTTATTTTGATCATAACTTGTGATATCTGTGTATTTTTGATGTGTAAATTGCATTTTACCACCTCTGAAATAATACCTGTTGCTGACACCTATCGTTCAGAAGTGCTTCAAAAGATTCCCAAGGATCAAGGCCTCTTGCAGGTAATACAGTTTCAGAATACACATATAAAAATTGATAACTAGTAGCTTTACAACTGAGGTGGTTAACCCTCTGTGCACTGAGTGAAATTATAAAAACTTCAAGATGCAAATTTTTCTCATTATACAACTAGGAATTTAATCAATTCATTCTTGTTTGACAAAGCTCATTGAGCTCTGTCAAACAAGATTGAATTAGGTGAATTCCTACTTGCATTTTGATATTTGACATCAGTGTGTAGAGAGTTAAAATAATAAATAATTTAAAGTGAAGGTCATTGAAAGTGCCTGAAATTCCCAAGAAAGGTTTTTGAAAATCTAGGGTATATCTCTGTCAGAAGTGGATGAACCCTGACCAGCACAAAAACAGACTGTTTTATTCATTTTCTGTATAAGTTACTGTTATTTTTTTTTCGGAAGTAGGGCAGTGCTTCACAAGGCTTGAAGTATAACTAAATCATTATTTACAGCCAGAGCAAGACCAGTTGGTAATGTCTCTTTACAAGTGAAAAATGGCATTATCTGTAATAAGGATATATTTTGTATGATAATCTTACCTGAAGACAAGTTTTTAATTTTCACTTTCTTCACTGGAGAAGTTTATCGCTCAATGGAGTGGGCTCTTCATATGTGGGTTTTGGTCTTCTGATCCCAAGATGGTTTTTTGCATTTCATTTTCTTGACCTGTATAATTTATTTCCCGTTAATGGAATAAACACCTGCATGGAACACCTGGGAAGTGGAGGATTGATTGTTTACTGTGGTAAACAAGTTCTGCTTTACTGGTAAAATATCTGATTATCAATGTATGTGGTAAAAACCCTCTGAAGTGGGCAGCATAAGTATAAATGGTTGACAAACTTGACTTTATATCTATGTTGCATGTCATGATGTAGCCATATATGCTGAAAGTGGGTGTGGGCGGGGATGAATCAGTGCATGAATTATCGTACTACTTTGTGAATTTTGTGTTCATTAAAAGGTTGAAATGTCTCTGAATTATTACATGTTGAAGCAAGTTCTGAAGACAGCAATATGCGGAACTGGAACTGAATTTTGTGGTCTGAAAAAGGCCAAGTACAGAAGGAATAATTTCCAAATGTAATAAATTATTTTGCTAAGTATCTTTAGGTTCAAGAGTCAGTACTTAATTTTCTGTGCAGGTCATTGATATCTCCTGAGAAATGGTAGTGTGTCAGTTAACCCTCTGCACACTGATGTCAGAATACCTAAATCGAAAAAGCAAATTTTTCCCATATTGCAACAAGGAATTTAATCAAATCAGTCTCGTTTGACAGAGCTCATTGAGCTCTGTACAAACTAAACTGACTTTGTTAAACTCCTTGTTGCATTATAAGAAAGATTTGCTTCTTTACATTTTTAGCTCACCTGGCCTAAAAGGCATTGTGAGCTTTTGCTATCACTTGGCGTCCATCGTCCATAAACTTTTCACATTTTCATCTTCTTCTCTGGAACTGCTGAGCCGGTGTGAACCAAACTTTGCAGGAATGGTCTATGGCAGGTCCTCTATGAATGATCCTCATTTTGTTCCTGTCGAATGAAAAACATAGCTGCCAGGTGCATTCTTTGATTTTGGTTGGTAGATTTTCAAAAATCTTCTCAGAAACCGCAAGGCCAAATGTTTTGGAACTT
This sequence comes from Pictodentalium vernedei, assembly GCA_031216915.1. Taxonomy (NCBI): domain Eukaryota; kingdom Metazoa; phylum Mollusca; class Scaphopoda; order Dentaliida; family Dentaliidae; genus Pictodentalium; species Pictodentalium vernedei. Next base: position 155,545,134 of record CM062295.1, read on the forward strand.
CACATGATTAATGCTTGGGACACTCTCTACCAACGATCCTCATTTAATGTTGATTGGGTTGCAAACATGGCTGCAATTGCAGCTTATAGTTACCATAGAAACGCAATGGGAAATCACATTTTCATCTTCTTCTCTGGAACAACTGAGCCAACATGAACTTGGCAGGAATGGTCTATGGAAGGTCCTCTACAAACAAGCCTCATTTTGTTCCCATGGGTTGAAAAAACATGGCCGCCAGAGGCATTCTTTGATTCTGATTGGCGGATTTTTAATAATCTTCTCCTCTGAAACCAGAGCCAAATGTTTTGAAACTTTGCATGGTTGATGACTGGGACACCCTCTACCAATGATCCTCATTTAATGTTGATTGGGATGCAAACATGGCCACAATTGTGGCTTATAGTTACTATAGAAACCCTATGGGAAATAAGATTTTCATCTTCTTCTCTGGAACTACTAAGCTGATGTTAACCAAACATGGCAGGAATGGTCTATGGGAGGTCCTCTACAAACGATCCTCATTTTGTTCCCGTGGGTTGAAAAACGTGGCCGCCAGAGGCATTCTCTGATTCTGATTGGTGGATTTTGAAAACTCTTTTCCTCTGAAACCACAGAGCCAAATGTTTTGAAACTTTGCATGGTTGATGACTGGGACACCCTCTACCAATGATCCTCATTTAATGTTGATCGGGTTGCAAACATGGCTGCAATTGTGGCTTATTGTTACCATAGAAACCCAATGGGAAATCACATTTTTTATATAATTCTGCCAGGTGAGCGATTACAGGCTCTTTAGAGCCTCTAGTTATATTTTGACATCAGCCACAGTGGTTAAGTTCTTGCTTATATGAGACTTGATAATATACCTCTCTTTGCATGGTGCTTCCATGGTTGGGAAAACAACATTAACTCTTCGCTTTACAGAATCTCCTATTCATCTCAATTCAGATGCAGAATACCGGTACTCATAATACTGCTGAAAAATGTCATGGGCTTGTCCTGTGAAATGTGTCATTTTTTCGGGAATAACCTTAACTCCTAACTGAAGAGTGTTTTATTTTATTTTATGCCATGCTCGCCTATGTTACTACTTATGAAAAGCCTCTATGTTAAGTTTGAGCTTTTAACCCCAGTATAAAGCTTCTACTGTGGTTAAAACGTTTTCACTGGGAATTCCTGTTAAAAAATTTACACCTATAGTAGGAACTACATCCAACTTGACCTTTGACATAACCCAATTTGACTACTTCAATACATTCACATATTTTGCGATGTTTCATTCAAACATAGAGTGTTTTGCAGTACTATCTACTATGTGCAATGACTTAAGTTTAAAATACCTACAATTAAATATTTAAAATAAAATTTAAGAATTGTTAATAATAATTTGACTCAAAAAGTAAGGTAAAGTCAATCAACTTGACAATCTTCTAGCTGTCAATCAAGCATGTGCAGCCAGAAGTAGTGTCCACCAGCACAGAAGTAAACAAAACAAACCCATGTGTTCGCTCGTCCGTCTGCTAATCGGAAATATCTTTTTTTCTCCATTTAAAGTGACAAAGTTGATTATTAAGAGCATGGTATAAATAAAACAAATAGGTACTATGACCAGGAATCAGATTTAAACCACTCGTAGAATAAGGGTTTTAACAGAGCCTCATTGTTAAAACCCTTATCCTTCTCATGGTTTAAATCTGATCACTGACCCCAGTACCTATTTATTCTATATTTTTCCAATCTCACCAAAGTAACACCACTGCTTTAACCTCTTCTTTTTCTCACGGTTAGAAAAGTGGGCAGATTTTTATAAAATCAAGTCATGATTGTTGCAAGGCACCTCTGACTTGAATCCATGCAAAATAGAAGAAAATTGATGTCAATGAATCATTGTTAAATCATTCAGTTGTGCTCTGTTTTGCTGGGAAGTATTTTGTGAACTCTACCAAACATCTTGGCCATAACCAGCCAGTGTTATCCACAAAAATGGGTATTTACATTTTTATCATAATTTGCAGTTTTTGCCTAAAAAACCACTGCCTATGACCCCTCATTAGATTTCACTCCTTCTAATCATGGGTTATAAGTTATCTTTATGAGGCAAATGCAAAATTTTTTGTCTAAATATAAATCATACTGTAGCAAAAATGTATGAATAATCTTCAGGCCTTCAAAGGCTAAGTTTATGTTAATATTTGATTGAAAAGAAGCAGCTTGTCTCAGTATAAATGCTGGAAAGTAAAATGGGTTTGTTCACTGAGGTTGTCTCATTTTGCTTTGCTGCTAGCATATTGCAAGTAGCAAGTACATGGGGTGAAGGTTGTTTGATGTCTCCAGTATTCAGTTGTACTGAGTTTTATGAATCATTAGCTGGTTATGTGTGGTTGTTTCCCTGCTGCATGGTTGATAATGAAAGTGATATTGAACTGTAAGTGATCATTCGTTGTCAAGGCTGTGATGAAAATAACAGGTGATGCTTAACCCTTTATCTAATATTACAGAAGCACCCACTTAATAGTATATCTTTTAATTGAGTAACCCTGTTAAATAACTATAACTTCCAAACACCAAACCATTTCTTTCAGTCCAGATTTGACTTGTTACTTCCATATATCTCACAGAGTAAACTCCTGTTAATTGAATAAAAAATTGTGTTTATGTATCAAAGAATTACTATTACAGTAATTCCCTATGTTTATTGATCTAATTAGCCTCCATACAATGGAGACCCTGGAACATTTTATTTAGAATGCACCAAATATTTGCCCAGTAGAACAAGACCCCTTAGGAATCTAATGTAAAAATGTGATGAAAATATGAAGGATAAGTGGAATGGCATGAGTGAAAGAGTCAATGTTATAGTTGGGGAGATCGAGAAGGTGCCAGTGGGAGGAATTATGAACCAGTTTTTGACTGAATGCTGGAAGATTAGGAGAAAGAGTGGGGAAGAAATACTCTGGCGGGCACGTGGTCAATGTAGGCCTTCTCGATAGAGGACTGACAAATCAGTGGAAGGCCAAAGATTTATTATTATTATTACTACATCAAATAATTGCATTTAATCTATTGTCTTTTGTTGACAGAGCTCCATGAGTTCTGTCAAACAAGATATAATAGAATAAATGGTCATTTTAATATTAGAATATAGGAAAATGTCTAAATTCCTGTTAATTGTATACTCCCATTAGTTGAATATTTTTCACAGGCAAAGTACAGTACAGTCTCTGTACACTGGGGAATTGATGTCCACGCATACTTTTACCAGGTAATAAAAATCATCAACTAAATTTTAATTGATGAAGCACTGTGTTGTAACCGGTGCTTCATTAATTAAATTTTTGATGATTATTCCTGTAATTAGTGTTTGGAATCTAATATTATTGCATCCATGAAAATATTGCCTACCGTGGAAAGTGACCAGTCCACGGTGGCCGTACTGTAGCTATTCAATTAGCATGGTTTCACTGTTCTTGCAGATGTAAATTCCATTATTTTTTCAGAAATAATGAAAATGTTCCTTGTTCGACTCCATACCTTAACTTGGGATACCTAATTAGAATAACCCCTTTGAGCTCATAAGCAGTTTTGGAGGCAAACATTTTAAAAATTACCTTTGAATGACAATTTTTGTGTATAGCAAACCAGCAGTTTTGTTAGATAAAGGGTTAATATGATAATTTTTTGCTATGTATTCTTGAAGCATCTGATTCTTGGAATAGCATTCAATGCTTTAGGGATAATTTCATTATATATATTGCATTATTCCATTCATCTTGAAACTCTTTTCATTTTTTGTCAGTATTCGCATATGTGATTTTTGTAAGTTAATATTCATGGTACATAAACTCCACTGATTCAGATTTATTAAATCAGTTCATTTAATTGGCAATTACTGAGATTTCTGAAAGAAAACCCATAAAAAGCACCAAAATTGCTTATCTTTGTTTGTTTTGTATAAAACATGTACCGGTACTTGTTACAACAGATTATGCTGCCCATTTGAAAAGGTTTGGTATTTTGCGAACTTTCTGAAAATGGCATTGAGCGATTCGAGCCAATGCTGGACTGCATTTCATAATTAAAATCTTTTTAGGGAAACCATTGCAATTTCATGTCAGATATTAGTTATGGGACCATAAAGAGAAAATATTTTATACGTTATATGATTGAAGGTATTCTTAAGACATGAATGAAGATAATATATTTGATTTCAGAGACTGAGATGCTTAACCTTTGGCCTTCCCAGTACAAATACACCCTGTTACCTTATAGAGGTATATTTCTGCCCTTTCTTTTTTTTAAAGATTTTTTTCCATTGATCCAATTTTTATTTTATAAAAAAATGAAACAAGAATTTGAATAAGGCCCAGACTTTTTTTTTACTGAAAGTAAGATTTTCTACCTGAAGATCTGCTTCATTTTCATCCTTTGAAGAGAATATTTATTATCTGTCCTTCTCTCAACAATATGAATAGTTAGTAATGATACCGAACTGCATTTTCCAGGAAATTAGGAAGGATTTTATCGCACAGCATGCATTTGTCAAGGCCACTGCCATCCAGAACAGGAATCTCAAGGCATTGTTCAGCTCAGTAGCCTTCAGAGTGTGCGACTCTCTTGCAACAAAGGTCAACGATTTTATGTTCTGCTCCTGATAGAAAGAAACTCTGCACCCACATTATCCCTACATTTGATGCTGCTAGAGATTGGGATGTTTGCCAATCAGGAAAACAACACAAGACCTTTGTCCAACACATCAGGGCACTTATCAGTATGTTCACCATTCTTGTCAGATTCGTACTTGGGTTCACCTCATTAATTGGTAGAGTGCTAGAATTGTTTTGTATGGTTCAACTTTTTGCCAAAAATTGTTTTATTACAATTTATTGGAGAGTACTTATGAGCACCCTCCTATAAATTAGAACAAAACGTGTCAGTACTGACCAAATACCATTTGGTTCTAGCATATAATAGGATGCGAAAACTGAGATTTTGAGAGCTTTACTGAGGTGCCTACTCTGTTTAATGAAGCCCAAATATGGGCTTCTAGCACTGAATCAGTTGGTGGTAACTATTTACCATTAATGGCAACTATATACCCTGCCTCTTTTCAAATAGTATGCAGACATTTTCTGTCCTGCAAAATGGTGGTCTCTGCTCAGCGATGTGTTCAAGTTTAGCCTGTTACCAAGAATGACTTGCCGATGACATCTGCAATATTTTACCTGCGTCGACAGCGGCAGAGCAGGTCTAGTAACCGCTCGACTCCGTCCGTCCATCTGAAACACTTCTTCCATCAAAGTTTTCTTGGCTTCTATGAAAGGGAATGATTTTATATTTGGTCTGCTGCTTCATAATGATGAGTTATATCGTGTAAGTAATTTTCAGATCTGCCATGCAGCCACTTCCTGTTTGCCGATATTTTGAAATTTTACTGTACCCACTGAACATTGAAATTTTCCGTCAAGGTTTTCTTGGCTTCTATGCAAGGGATTGATTTTATATTTGGTCTGCTGCTTCATAATGATGAGTTGTATTGTGTAAGCAATTTTCAGATCTGCCGTGCAGCCACTTCTTTTTTGCCGATACTTTGAAATTTTACTGTACCCACTGAACATTGAAATTTTCCGTCAAGGTTTTCTCGGCTTCTATGCAAGGGATTGATTTTATATTTGGTCTGCAGCTTCATAATGATGAGTTGTATCGTATAAGCAATTTTCAGATCTGCCGTGCAGCCACTTCCTGTTTGCCGATACTTTGAAATTTTACTGTACCCACTGAACATTGAAATTTTTCGTCAAACTTTTCTCGGCTTCTATGCAAGGGATTGATTTTCTATTTCATCTGGAGCCTGATAATGTGTATCGTGTATGCAATTTTCAGATCTGTCGTGCAGCCACTTCCTGTTTGCCGATTCAATTGCATGCAGCGGCGCAGGTCCAGACCCGGTATTGGTCTTGGCTTGTTTCTGTAATAATTAGTATTTTTCATTTTGCTCCCAAAACATAGGTTATGACCACTTGGTGGAACAAACTCATTCCAGTTAGGGCTCAACTATATTTTGAAAGCAAAGTTAAAAAGTTAAAAAAAATAATAGAATTCAAATTTCCAAAATACAAGCAGATTTGGTTGATTGTTTCATTACGTATTGAGTTAACAGGTCAAGCCGTGTTCGATAATTGGTAGTAAAATTACAAAGTAAAGAACTCCATAATTTTTTGAACTGACAGGGAAATTTCTGCTCATACAGTAACATGCTGGGATTGTTTTGATTGATTGAATTTATGTAAATCTGTAATTTATTCCCATAATGCAACTAGGAATTTAAAATTACAAAGTAAAAATATTGCATAATTTTTTGAACTCACAGGGAAATTTCAACTCGAGCAATTACATGCTGGGATTGTTTTAATTGATTGAATTTATGTAAACCTGTAATTTATTCCCATAATGCTACTAGGAATTTACACAATTCAATCTTCTTTGGCAGGGTTCATTGAGCCAGGCGTGTAGCCAGATTCAATAATAGGGAGTGGCCTAGCCAGTTGGCGGAGGAGGGGGGAAAACATGATATTTGGAAAGCTGTTGTTGGGCTAGGGGCGGAGGCATCCCCTAGTCCTCATGAGGATCTTCCAGTCTCTTGGCCCTCCTCCTTCCCTGAAGGGAAGTGTGAGGAGGGGGTAAAGACTGGATGGTTCTAGTTATGACTGCCCCCCCTGCCCCCACCACAAGAACATTTTGCAAAGTTCAGTGCTCTAAGAGTGAATCTGAGGCATTTGTAGCCCTGTGTTGTAGACCATTTTAGGGGGCAGACACACCCCCCTCCCCCATGTACTAGCAGATCTTGCAATTTTATAAGTTGAAGGGCTAATAACTTTGCTAATTGGACCAGAAGTCCATTATTTGAAACTTGCTTGCACCATGTGAGTGTTTCACTGCATTTGAGACTTATCTGGGTGGAAACTGTACTCTGCTGGTGATTTCGTGGTAATCGGCTCTCCACATACATATATGAATATATATATGAATGGCAGAGTTTCAACCTGTACTGTGCATTAGATTGTGGGACAAATATAATTTTTTGTTTCTAGGGAAGTTGATCTGTGAACTATTTGTCTGACTGAACAACCAAATTCAAAGGTGATTTCAGGCTTTGGGGTATTGATAAAATTGAGGTGAAATTGTTGATAATTTCTGGAGGAAGAGAGTATGATATATTTACCGTAATATAAATATAAATATACTTTTGTTTTGTGCTTATAATGCTGTATTATTTATTCTGTGTATATACATAGTTATTCGTCGAGTTTTAAATGTTTTTAAGCTTCTTCTAGTACAATTTCAGAAAATAATAAAATTCTTTCTTCAACATCATTTCAGCTGTTCTTTTGAGATGCATTCTTGGGCCTGCAAAGCTTTAAATTTTGATTCAACTAGAAATCATCCCAGTAATTCAATTCAGTTTGATTCAAGTCGCAATGATTTGAAAATTTGAATTCTTGAAAATGTTCTCAGAATTCTTCAGAGTGTCTCTTCTTGAACCCTTCTTCTGTCTTCAAATCTCTTGTATAGGAGATCTGATGATAGCAGAAGAGTCCAAGAAGGTTCATCTTCTGAAACTACCTTAATTCTAACATAGAATATTCTGCTTTTTTGTGTCGCCGCCCCTCGAAGTGGTGAGCGACATATAGGGATTACTTTTGTCATCTTGCGTCGTCTGCATCACACTTTATCTTATCCGCCACTCCTCTTTAACCTATGAATGGATTTTGATGAAACTTTCAGTGTTTCTTTATCACATAATGGCATTGTGCACCTCCTATTTTTATTTTTTGATCCGCTGTATTTTTTTCCAGAGCTATGCCCCTTTTCCACTTAGAATTCTGTCTGAAACGCCAGGCGACACACGTCTTCCATGGAAGACTCACATCTAAGTTTTTTAATGATTTTCCTCTGGCAAGCCGCCACTGAATACAATATACTTGAGTAGAGATTGAGAATATTTAAAGATGTAAGAAGGCACAATATTTACAACTTGAAGAGTCACGAGATTCAGTTTGAGATTTGATATCCTCTGACTGATTCGATTCTACCCAAAAACTGAGATTTGCAGAACAGGAATCTTCTTGTATTTAATTTGAGAAATCTTCCAGGTAAAACACTTGCAAAATTGCCTCTGTATCTTTTTTACCTTCATATTTTTCCGTTCTCATCTGAATCAGTAAGTCTAATACAGTAGATCTCACTAAAATGGATATTTCTGGATTGAATAACTCTCCTAACTGGTTGAGGGCTAGTTTATTTTTTGTGGTCTGAATTTGTTCACCAAAATGTGTTTAATTACAAATTATTGGAGAGTGCCTATAGGCACTGTCCAATAATTTGTATTAAAACAACTTTATATAATCAAATTATTATTTGTGTTTGAATACAAAACATGAGTCAGGAAAATATTGACTTTTGCTCTGGTACCTTCAATTTTTTGAAAGCCCTGATAGTGGCTTCTAGCACTCAGCCACTTAATTACATATAACTTTCAAACACCAACAACTAGCATGCTGCACTTGAAATGCTATCAACTTTTCTCATCTGAAATTCCAGTGGACACCCTGGGAAGTACAGCAGTGCTTGTTTTCTGCAGCCAAAACCAAAAATTGTTGCTTCACTAATGTAATACCCTTGTGGGAACCCAGGAAGTGAAGCAGTGCTTGTTTACTGTGGTAAACAATCTCAGTTCTACTTGTAAAGTAGGACCCAGTCGCCCATGCATGGGGATGAAGTCCTCTGAAATGGGCAACAATGATATAAATGATTGACTAAACTGAACTTTATATCAATGTTGCAATCACGATTAGCCATTGTGTAGAAATATGTGTCCTTAAACAGCAATAAATAATTATAATACTTATATATTAGGAGCTGGTAACCACCAACTGGTGAGGGTCCAATAAATTGGACAGCAAGTTATTATTTAAACATTCTAATACAGTGGATCCAACTTTAATGGACATTTTTTCATTGAATTAAGATCTTAGATTACCTTGCAGTCACTCATGAGATAACTCTGGTACCTACTCAATAAACAATAGGCATCTTGTATAAATTACTGTTGTTCCTATAGTATAGCGACTCGTTTTTCTCTCACTTCTTTCAAAATAGAGAAATACACTTGGAAAAGACATGCAGATTGAATCGCACTTGTTTTGTGTTCACTTCTTCAGGCTTGGCAATTTCAGGAGAGCGATTTTTTAGCTCTCCTTACTGCCCTCCTGAATGAATTAAGGAGAGCGAAAAATTGCCCTCCTAAATATTTTGGTCTGGGATGATTATGCTCACATTAAATTTTTGTTGTAAAGCAAAAATGTAATTTAACTTCGAAGACACATAACATCACGTAATTTCATTTTAAAAGTGGTTTAGTGTTAAAAAGTAATGGCTGCAACCATACCCAAACACAGTTGCAATCATTTGAAGCAAAATGGGTCACAGCAATATTTTTTTCTGTCAGTTTCAAGTTCAACAACTGACATCACAGTTTGAGGGGTAATTATTCAAGGAATATTGACACTATAATATACTACCATTACTACTATCCTGTCACTTGAAGCACTTGCACCAGGATGTGACTGTAGATTCAAGCAGACCTGTTGTCCAAGAAAGTCATACGCCTTGGGGGGTTGAAGGTGGTAGTGGTAGGCGTATGACTTTCTTGGACAACAGGTCTGGGTACACACACAGGTCTTGTCAAGTGTGTGTTCGGTTGTTGAGTGAGACATCTAGATGTCTAAGAGATTTCGCTTTACCTTAGTAAAGTTAATAAAATCACTGATGTAGTCTGTTGGTTTCAGTTTCAATGAGTTCGTTCAATTGGATACATAAAATGCTGTGTAAAGCTAATTGCTCTCCTAAGCTGATTGAGGAGAGCGATTTTTTGCCCTCCTGCATTTTTCAGAATGCCAGGCCTGCTTCTTTATGCCCAACATTCATTGGTTGCTTTTTCGCAGTTTAAGAGTTAATCATCCTTCAGAATTGCTTAATATTTCAATTAATTTATTTAAAAATAATGCATTCACAAAAAATCAAACACTGTTATTATAAATATTGCACTTGAGTATTCTGCACCAAGAAAGATATATTATGTGGACAATCCTTGTGAAAACCAGGGGAGTGACACTTGACCAGCTGTACTACAAGGTGTGGTTTGAAAACCCACCTGTTTAACTTTTTCAACTTCCTATAGAAGCCCTGGATGGTGGGGCAGAGCGTGTTGACAGCAGTTGAAATATTCTTCTGCTGTACTGACATAATAAGACTCAGTTACCCATGTATGGGATAAGAGTCTTTTAAAAGTGGAGAGCATAATTGTCAAAACTTGACTTGAAACTTGTGTTATTGTTGCTATACAGTAGAGCCCACTTAATTGGATATCTCTTAACTGAATAACCCTGTTAATTGAATATAATTTCCCCAACACAAAATCATTTACCATACCTCCAATACAAATTTGGCCTGTTAATTGAATATAAGTTATAGAGTAAATGCTGTTAATTGAATAAAAAATCTTGTAACCTGTCGAGAAATCACCCTGACTCTCCCCAGTTTTTCTTTGTTTATAAACCTATTTGGCCTCAGTACATCCAATACAGGCATTTGATCTATTATATCTTATTTAACAGAGCTCATGGAGCTCTGTCAAGCAAGATATAATAGAATAAATGCTAAGTTTATCTCCAGAATACAGGAAAATGACACAATCCCTGTTCATTGAATACTCCTGTTAATTGAATAATTTTCATTGGCAAAGAGGCTATTCAGTAAACGGTTCCACTGTATAGCCATAGATGCTGAAGTGAGCTATTGCAAACTATCTGTTTTCTGTAACTTTTTCACACTTTTACAGTAATCAGTACTAGAAAAGGTATGAACATGTTACATGACCACACACAATTTCACAGATGCTCTGCATGTCATGTAAAATTTGAAATGGTGCTGCACTACAATTTCCAGTGTCAGTTTGAATGCTGAAATGTCATGGGATTCCATGGCTTCATGTGACAAAATTTTGGAATCATAATCGCAAGATTAAGAAAAAACTATTATTTATTTCACATGATCTATTATGATGTACATATATTTTCTCTCTTATCTGTATATCCTGAAAGTATTTCGTTGTTTGTTTTTGTATGACTGCGGGATTCAACTTTGAGTTATATTAATGTTAATTTTTGAAATGAATGACATTGACCTTGTCTCAGTCTTATTATGAATGTGATGGTTTAAGTAGCTGTCCCTTGGTGTTTGCAGTTTCACACAGGAGTTTTGTTTATATTCATCGACGTTAAGTATCAGGGTTTTGCGTTTATTTTTTTTCAAAACCCTTTTACCTAACGAATCAGCTTCTTCCACCTGTGTAATTTTCAAATTGAGCAGTCAAAAAAAAAAAAAAATTTCAAACAAAATCACATCATGTGACCCTCATTGAAACAAGCATGTCATGCTCGTTCCAATGAGGGGTCACATGAAATGATTTTGTTGAAATTTTTTGAAGTTTAAAAAAAAATAATTAAATTAAAATAACCAATAATTCACTTTTTACACTGAATGTTGGGTAAAGGGTTAAAGGTACGAGAAAGGGGAGGGGTGAGAATAGTGTTTGAGACTCTAAGATTTGTAGGTCTTCTGTGGTCTTAGTCTGATGCAAGAATATACATAAGGTAAATCTTGGAAAATGAAAAAGGAGTAAGTACTGTGTACATGTATAGTATACACAGGGTGATTAGGTACTTGGCTATCCACTGGGCTCCCAAGAAGTGGAGAAGTTCTTAATTACTGTGGTAAACAAGTTCTCTTTCGGATCGTATAATAGGACTTATTAACAGATCGAGTGCCGGAAGCCCATATTTGGGCTTTACTCTAAAGTGATTCCAACTCTGTGGGTGTCCTTCATATTATCTTTGAATCTAAATTATTTGGTCTGTATGAATTTTCCTTGTTACAATCTATGGGAGAGTGCCTATTGGCACTCTCCCATAAATTGTAACAAGGCAAATACATGTGAACAAATTCTGATGACTAAAAAACTGGAAAGCACTATCATATCTCTATCGAAAAGTGCTCAAAGCAACCTGACTTTTCGAGTTCAGCAGTAGAAAAAAATTCATATATAAAAATAGGCCTTCTCTCCAGTAATTTCTAACAAAAGTGATGAATAACATCTTGTCACACTAAGGCAAGCTCTCAGATCACCAGTTTAATTCTGTTTGTTTACACACTGTAGTGAAAAATTTTGTGCATCCTACCATTGATGTAATGTGATGTGCTTTTACTTAAAAAGATATACAAGTATTCTTTCATGCCCATTTATAGATATTGCAATCAAAAAAGTTATTTAATTCCCCTTGAAAACATCAAGATATTAACATAATGTGTGGTACTATCCAGTGTAATCATATAAAACTATGGCTGTGGTGAGTCTTCATTTCTGAATGTAATGTCATCAAAATGTTGATCAAATCAAGTCTCAATTGAGCAGGATTTCTAGCTTTGATTCATAGAGAAAGAATCTTTTTCATATTTTTCAGATTCAATCATCGGGTATATATCAGTTGGTCAGAAAAGTGAACCATAGGTTCGTTTTTCCAACCAAGTGAAAAATTCCAGACGAGTGAATCTGAACATGGACAATATCCTATTTGAGGGTAGACTGGTTCAAGGCTATATCAGTGTCCAATTTCTTACAGACTTAGACTGGTTGCCTGAGAGCTGCTTGACACTAAGTCTCCTTTTGCTGTTAGCATGGTGTCTTTTAAAAAGGAAATAATCATGTCACAAATTACCTTTGAAAAATAATTTATCACATAAGCACTGCCTCATAACCAAGTTCAGAACAGGAATATTATACACGGGTCATAAACCCTCGAGATTTTTCACGTGAGTTTATTGACCGGCGAATCACCTTAATTGTGATATGCGTCTTCCTACGTGTTGAATATTCATAAACATGGATGACAGCGTTCAAAATTTCAAAGTCAATTCACTTGTTAAAATCGATGGAATTGGTGTCGGAAAAGTTCTAAGACTAAGGGTCATAGAACAATTGAACATGAAATTCGGAGATCAATGGTTCAAGAGGCAGCCAATAGGCAAAAACAAACTTACCTCTATAATGAAGCGTATGGCAACGATTGGTGGACTTTCCACTCAAAAACGCCTCACAAATCACAGTGCAAGAAAACACTTGGTCCAAAAGTTGAGTGAATCAGAAATTCCAGCCCATCACATAATGCAGATAACATGGATTAAGAACATTGCTTCCATCAATAATTATAGCCACATAAATGAAAATCAGCACAAAAACATTTCCCATATTTTAAGTAACACTTCCAATGAACTTAATAATCTCTCAAGTATGAATGAATGTCATGTTGAATCCGACTGTCGATCCCAGTCTTACTGTCAGGCTCAGCTGCCATTGCCGACGACAATGCCTTCAACTTCAAGCTTAACCTCAGGATACAATTCCACAAATAACACATCTGCACGTACTGTTGGTGCAAAACACATGGCCACTACCGGCGAAATGTTCACAATGTTTTCGGGGAATATTTATGGTGAAAATTTCAAAATCTATGTCCATGAGAATAAAAGCCTGGCTAAACCTGAGGCGAAACGACGAAGGATAATTGTTTACACCGATTCAGACAGTGATTCAGACTGCGATGTAACTTTCCTTTGCTGGCGCCAGCACGCGACATTCCAAAGAAAAAGTAGCGTTTCTTTTTCGAATGTCTCTTATAAAATCATGTGCATGGAGCTGTAATATTATCATCATTAAATATTGTTCATATTGTTATTACTAACCCATGAAAATCAGAAATGAATAACCTTTAGTCATTGATACCCGATGTACGTAAACCTTACCGGGTCTATATTTCAACGAGAAAGTGGCTGGCCCTCAGTAACGTGTTTGGGTTACGGGTGCATTCAAAGGAAGCCGAAACATTGTAGCAATGTGGGTTGGGGTTAAAGAGGCACACCAAGTTCTATCAGAATGTAAACAAATCACAGTGATGTGATAAATAGAATCTCAAACTCGTCCCCGATAAGTATGTAAAATATTAACCTCGTCCACTAAATTTGATTTGGGCCTCGCTAAAGCCCGGCCCGAATCAAATTTAGTGGACTCGGTTCATATTTTAATACTTATCGGGGACTCATGAGAGATTCTCTATTTAGCACTCTACTAGTTAATATGCCTGGGATGAGAATTCTCTGAAGTGGGCAGAATAGGTGTAAATGATGGGATGTACTTGTCTTCATGTTGTGGTTATGATATAGCCATGTATGCTGAAAGTGACTTCTCCCCTCCTTCTGAGAATCTAATCGAGACCCAAGGTGAAACACAGAATACACAGTAAATGTTTGCCAGTGCATGGACTGGAAGTCCTCTAAAATGGGTGGACTTCAAAACAAAAGCTCCATGGTTCGATCCCTGCCAGGGGCAACTTCATCGTGTCCTTGGGCAAGGCACTTGGTCCTGATTGCTCACATGGTGGCATGGCAGGGCTGTGTACTAAGGCATACTTCACATCAATGATGCTCTTGTCTTCAAACAATACTAACCCTGCTTCTGTGGAATTAGTACGTTGGGGAGTTGGACAGTTACTTGCCATTGTCCAGTGGTTCTCTGGGTACTTTGGCTCCCTCCACCTGTAAAACTGTTCGACACGAGGTGAAACTGGCTGTTGAAAGTGTTGTTACACTGAAACAAATAAATAAATCCATGTTGGGGTCATGATTAGCCATTTTGCAGAAATATGTGACCGTAAACACCAATAGATGAAATAAATAAATAAATAATTTGTTTTTTTTGACAATGATATGTCACCTTGGGCAAGTTGCAGAGTTGATCATTATCACTTGATCTTTCATAAGTCATATCCTTCCATTACTATTCACAAAAAAAACATTTTTTTTTTTCATTTCTTTCCTCAGAACATAACTTATGACCTTTTATTGGAACAAGCTTGTCAATGTTGTTCCAAAGACGGCTTATAAACTATGTTTTTCTGACAAAAAAAAATTTTTTTAGTCATGGTATTACACCAACACTCGGAACAAAGATCTTGCTCTTCTGGATTGGATAATCCAGAGACATCATGAAGAGGTTAAATAGTGACTTTGATGATATACAGTATTGGAGTCAGCTGGATAAATATTGCTTATGAATCTGCTTCACAGTAATCATACAGTTTTTGCCTTTTTGCTAAAAATATATGCATTGACGCTGTGCAGGATTGATGAGCTGTTTGTCTAAGAAGGTATATTGTAGTGGAGATTTTTTAAAGGGGCAGCTCATGATTGATTTGGGCTTGTTGGCAACAGCAGATTGGTGGATAGCAGAAGTGTTATTATATTAATGTTACACTGTAATGGAACAAAAAAATGTATTTTAAAAAATGTGTTGTAAGAAATATTGCCGAATCCACTGGACCTGCAGTTGTAATGTAATAAAGTAATTTTATTTACCAAAGATTTTTTTTTTCATTTAACTCCTGATAGTACTGTACTGAATTCTGTTATGGACTAATAACAGTAATGGCGAGTGTATGTAATTTTCTGTGAGATCCAAAGAAGTCAGGTATTCATGATTATTATACCCCTACTTTCGAGAATGAGGAGGCATATTCTGGATTACAGGCATCTGTCCATCTTCAGCGATATCTTACTGGTGAGTGGATGGATTTTATTGAAATTTGGTATGAAGGATCCTTATGACAGGCTGCTCCTGCACTTTATAAAAATGTTACCCACGATAAGATAAGCTATTGCCATCACGCGTGCAGAAGTCTGTTCACATTTTCCTTTAGCACAGGCTACACCCTGCAGTTCTTGTCTGATCATCACGAAATTTCATATGTAGGTTTGGGGTCATGTCTAGATGAGAACGTCCCCTTTTGGTCGCGATCGGTCAACCAGTATGGCTGTCCGAGCCCAAAACCCGAAAACCATTAGCACAGTCCGCAGGTCGTATTTATGAAGGGATTTCATTGTAACTTGGTAGGATGCCTCTGTATAATGCTTAGATGAGAATGTCCCCTTTTGGTTATGATCTGTCAACTGTGATTGCTGCCCAACCCTGAAACCCAAAAACTTTTAACACAGTCTGCAGGTCATATTTAA
Organism: Pictodentalium vernedei; assembly: GCA_031216915.1. Taxonomy (NCBI): domain Eukaryota; kingdom Metazoa; phylum Mollusca; class Scaphopoda; order Dentaliida; family Dentaliidae; genus Pictodentalium; species Pictodentalium vernedei. Next base: position 155,561,313 of record CM062295.1, read on the forward strand.
TATGGAGGGATTTCATTGTAACTTGGTAGGATGACTCCGGATGATGTCTAGATGAGAACTTCCCCATTTGGTCGCGATCTGTCAACTGTGACGACTGCCCGAGCCCAAAACCCGAAAACCTTTAGCACAGTCTCCAGGTCATATTTATGGAGGGATTTCATTGTAACTTGGTAGGATGACTCCAAATAATGTCTAGATGATAGTGCTGCCGCGGTTAAGACTTTTTTCTGACTGGTTAACCAGCATGTTTGACCGTGGTTAACCGTGGTTAACCGCATTTAAGGTACCTATATTTGTAGTGTGTTCTTGCTTCAACTGTAACTATTATATCGGGCCGGCCAATGTTATTTACATTGACCATAAATAATAATAAAGAAGTAGTCTATTTAGTCGTTATTGTTCAATCGCCCATGTGTTTACATCAGTGCGTGTACCGGAAATCAACAGGTTTGTGGGGCCAATATGGATGAAACCATAAAAAATACAAAATCATCAAAATAACAACGAAAAAATAAATAATAACACATTAAATGTTTGCCAGCAATACCTGGAGAGACATATTTATTTATTCCATGAACTCCAATTCACTGATGTGTAATGTTCGGTTATAAATTACGCACACGTGCACGAGGTAAAGTTAGTTTCAATAGCACCAACAATGCTTAAGTGGGACATCAATTTGAAAACAATTTGCGCTGTAACCTGCGCATTTGTTGTATTTTTATTGTTTTTTTCGGAACATTCTCGCATTCCGGAAAAACCAACTTAATCACAACAACTGCGCAGGTTACGGCGCAAATGTGCTCTGATTCTGAAACTATGAACTTTCAGTCACAAACGAGCGTTGAATTTTCTTGACAAGGATGAAGAAAGACATTGGGGTGATAAACAAACAACGAAAAACAAATAAATGCAAGTATTTTTTTAAATCTTTAGTAATAATTTTCCTTTATTCTTTTATCTTATTCACCACGTGGTAACTCGTCAAAACTTACCTATTTCCGTTGCATCCCAAACTGCCCCAAATTGGCAAAACGTAACTTGCAACTAATTCTTTTTGACTGCATATATTTAAAAATGGGGGAGGCGGGGGGGGGGGGGGGGGGGGGGGGGGGGCGACTTACACATGGGCTTTAGGCAAAAGGGAGGAATTCCAGGTGTGAGTTTGGGGTGCGACATATACATGGGGGCGACTTATACACGGACATGTACAGTGAGTATAGTGAATGTAAGGTTAACTGGTTAAAACATTTTCTTGACCGGTCAAAGTTTTAACCACAGGTTAACTGGTTATCCGGATAACCGTGGCAGCACTACTAGATGACAACGTCCCCTTTTGGTCGCGATCATTCAGCCTTGATGGCTGCCTGAGCCCAAAACCTTTAGCATAGTCCATAGGTCGTATTTGTGTAAAGATTTCATTGTAACTTGTTAGGTTGACTCCATATAATGCCTAGATGATGACATCCCCTTTTGGTCGTGATTGGTCAACTGTAACGGCTACAGGTGCCTGAAGCCCAAAAACCTTGAGCACAGTCTACAGGTCATATTTTTGAAGGGATTTCATTGTAACTTTTAAGATCATTCCAGATGATGCCCAGATGAGAATTCCCCTTTTGGTTGCGATGGCTGCCCGAGCCTGAAGCCCAAAAACCTTTAGCACAGTCTACAGGTCATATTTATGAAGGGATTTCATTGAAACTTGGCAGGTTGACTTCATATGTCTAGATGAGAACGTCCCCTTTTGGACACGATTGGGCAACTGTGATGGCTGCAGGGGCCCGAAGCCGAAAACCTTTAGCACAGTCTACAGGTCATATTTATGAAGGGATTTCATAGTAGCTTGGAAGGATGACTCCAAATAATGTCTTGATGAGAATGCCCCTTTGGTCGCGATCATTCAGCCTTGATGGCTGCCTGAGCCCAAAAACCTTTAGCATAGTCTATAGGTCATATTTATGGAAGAATTTCATTGCAACTTGTTAGGTTGACTCCATATAATGCCTAGATGATGATATCCCCTTTTGGTCATGATTGGTCAACTGTGATGGCTACAGGGGCCCGAAGCCTGAAAACCTTTAGCACAGTCTACAGGTCATATTTATGAAGGAATTTCATTGTAACTTCGAAGGATCACTCCAGATGATGCCCAGATGAGAATGTCCCCTTTTGGTTGCAACCATTTAACCATGATGGCTGCCCAAGCCCAAAAACCTTTCGCACAGTCTACAGGTCATATTTATGAAGGGATTTCATTGTAACCTGGTAGGTTGACTTCATATAATGTCTAGATGAGAACGTCCCCTTATGGACGTGATTGGGCAACTGTGATGGCTACAGGGGCCCAAAGCCCGAGAACCTTTAGCAAAGTCTACGGGTCATATTTATGAAGGGATTTCATTGTAGCTTGGTAGGATGACTCCAAATAATGTCTAGATGAGAACGTCCCCTTTTGGTCGCGATCATTCAGCCTTGATGGCTGCCCAAGCCCAAAAACCTTTAGCATAGTCTATAGATATATTTATGTAAGGATTTCATTGTAACTTGTTAGTTTGACTCGATATAATGCCTAGATGATGACAACCCCTTTTGGTCGTGATTGGTCAACTGTGACGGCTACAGGGGCCCAAAGCCCGAAAACCTTTAGCATAGTCCACAGGTCATATTTATGAAGGGATTTCATTGTAACTTCATGGGTCACTCCAGATGATGCCCAGCTGAGAATATCCCCTTTTGGTTGTGATCATTCAACCATGATGGCTGCCCGAGCACCTTTAGTACAGTCTATAGGTCATATTTATGAAGTGATTTCATTGTAACTTGGTAGGTTGACTTCATATAATGTCTAGATGAGAACGTCCCCTTTTGGACGCGATTGGGCAACTGTGATGGCTACAGGGCCCAAAGCCCGAAAACCTTTAACACAGTCTACAGGTCATTTTTATGAAGGAATTTCATTGTAACTTGGTAGAATGACTCCAAATAATGTGTAGATTAGAACGTCCCCTTTTGGTCGCGATCATTCAGCCTTGATGGCTGCCTGAGTCCAAACCTTTAGCATAGTCTATAGGGCGTATTTATGGAAGGATTTCTTTGTAACCTGTTAGTTTGATTCCATATAATGCCCAGATGATGACATCCCATTTTGATCGTGATTGGTCAACTGTGACGACTTAAGGGGCCCGAAGCCCAAATACCTTGAGCACAGTCTGCAGGTCATATTTATGAAGGGATTTCATTGTAACTTCGTAGGATCTCTCCAAATGATGCCCAGATGAGAATGTCCCCTTTTGGTTGTGATCTTTCAACCGTGATGGCTGCCTGAGCCCAAAGCCAAAAAACCTTTAGCACCATCTACAGGTTATATTTATGAAGGGATTTCATTGTAACTTGGTAGGTTGACTTCACATAATGTCTAGATGAGAACTTCCCCTTTTGGATGCAATTGAGAAACTAACAGCTACAGGGGCCCAAAGCCCGAAAACCTTTAGCACAGTCTACAGGTCATATTTATGAAGGGATTTCATTGTAACTTGGTAGGATGACTCCAAATAATGTCTAGATGAGAATGTCCCCTTTTAGTTGCGATCATCCTGCCTTGATGGCAGCCAGAGCCCAAAACCCCAAAACCTTTAGCACAGTCTATAGGACGTATTTATGTAAGGATTTCATTGTAACTTGTTTGGTTGACTCCATATAATGCCTAGATGATGACATTCCCTTTTGGTCATTTTTGGTAAACTGTGACACCTATAGGGGCCCGAAGCCCAATAACCTTTAGCACAGTCTACAGGTCATATTTATGAAGGGATTTCATTGTAACTTCGTAGGATCACTCCAGATGATGCCCAGATTACAATGTCCCCTTTTGGTCGCGATCATTCAACCATGATGGCTTCCCGAGCCCGAAACCCAAAAAACTTTAGTACAGACTACAAGTCGTATTTGTGAAGGAATTTCATTGTAATTCAGTAGAATGACTCAGTATAATGTCGAGATGAGGACGTCCCCTTTTAGTAGCAATCGGTCAACCGTCATGGCTACAGCCTGAAAACCTTTAGCACAGTCTACAGGCCATATTTATGAAGAGATTTCAATGTAACTTGATAACTTGATAGGATGACTCGTTTTGGAATAATTTCACTTTAACTTGGTAACTTTTGTTGACATACGTTAACTGTGAGGGCCACATACATTAACTGGGAGGTCATATTATCCCACCCCTCCGCCCTTTAGTACAGTGTACATCTCATATTATTTTTATGAAAAACATAGCATACAGGGAACAGAAACTAGCATATTCCCAATTATCACAATTCTTGTCTTATTTCATAATCCTTTCATAAACATTGAACATTATCCTTTCCAAATGTCCCATCTGTGATGATTTTTACCAAGTTATCTCCCCTTCAACTGAGAATATTTAATGTTGATTTGTATGAAATGTTTGTGTGTGCAACTCTTCCTTTATTAATGAACCAAATTTGATCAAACGACTCAAACATTATGACCAACAAGATGACATGCGCATATTCTAAAATTTTTTCATCTGCAACAATTTTAACCAGTTTACATTCACCTGTTTCTTAATTTTCCATCTGTGGTGATTTTCCACGAGGTTATTTGCCCTTCAGTTTAGAAGCTTAGAAGATTTAACATAGATTTGCACATGAGATTTTTATGTGTGGAACATAACCTTTATTAATGAACCAATTTTGATTAAACTTCTCAAACATTATGACCAGCAAGTGGGCATATGCAAATTCCAAAATTTTTGATCTGCAACAATTTTAACCAAGTTCTCTCCCATGAACTTATTGTTGGTTTTTCAAGCTCAACATTCAGAGGTGCATTCTAGTAAACCAGAAGTGGGGGTCTTCAGTGATAGTTCTAGTTGTGTATAGGTTAAAGAATAAATTCCTATTAATTGAATTAAATTACCTGGAGAGAACCACTAAGCAATGGTGAGTAACTTTCAGGCTCTCTAATTTACCATCCTGACACAAGCAGCACTGGTGAAGGTAAGTGTTACATTGACATGTTGTTCAACTTGATATGACCCAGACTGTTGAAAGTGGCACTGCTCCCCAATAAATAAACAAACAAATATTGCACATATTTTCCTTACATGTACAAATTATGTCAATGAAAATAAATTGGGAGTGATTCTTAGCAAAATGTGAGTAGCACATAACTAATGGAGTCAGTTCATCCAAAAATGGCATTTAATCTATTATTACCCCCTGCCAAAATGAAGTTTGCAGGGATAAAAAAATCTTCTTCCAATCCACTGGTCAGAATCATTTCATATTGGTATACAACATCTCGAGGTGGATCAGTTTCAGGTTTGTTCAAATCGGTTACCTGGGTAAATATTTGGGCGCCATATGGGAGCCTTAATGTAAGCTTATTGCAATACAAGTAATTTAAAAAAAGCTCTTCTTTGGACTCTGCAGTCAGATTGCTTTTATATTTGGTATACATCTCTAGGAGGGTCAGATTGAAGTTTGTTCAAATCAAGCCCCTAGGTTATCAATTTGGGCTACCTATGGGCTCTGAATTTTTACTTAGCATAATATGAGGGAATTTTAAAAAAAAAATCTTCAGATCTACCTGTCAGAATGCTTTCATATTTGGTATGCAACATCTCCAGGTGGGTCAGATTCAGGTTTGTTCAAATCGGGTCCCAGGGTTAATATTTTGGCTCTCTATTGGAGCCCAAAGTTTAACTGTTATGTTGCTTAACTATTTTTTGGTCATAAAAATATTTTCACTGGTCTTTTTGCTTTGTTACAATTTATAGGAGAGTGCCAAATGGCACTCTCCCATAAATTATAACAAGGCAAATCTTTATAGACCAAATAATATCACTTCAAAGATAATATGAAGCACTTCCTAGTTCCACTGAATATGAAGCCTTTAAGTTGCAGTACCTGCAATTCAGAATAAAGCCCAAATATGGGCTTCCAGCACTCTACCAGTTTACTTGGTGCAATGTGAGGACATTTCTTTAAAAACCTTCCTCTTCAGATCCACCAGTCAGAATTCTTTCATATTTGGAATATAACATCTCAAGGGGAATCAGATTCAAGTTTGTTCATTTTGAGACCCTGGCTTAATATTTGGGCTCTCTATGGGAGGTGGGGGGGGGGGGGGCAGGTTAGGTTCAAGTTTGTTCAAATCCATTCCTTTGTGTTTTTCCATAAAATTTGCCTTTCATGACTTCATTCCTTTGTAGTGTTGATGAACTATGTCTAACTGAATAGGACCCCAAATACTTCTTTGAACCACTTTGTTGGGTGAGCGATTAAGGTCCCTTGTTTTAAATCTTGTTCTCCCCAACTACCTTTTGATCAGAGTCTTTTGATACTTGGTATACAACATCATTGGAGGGTCAGATTCAGGTTGTTTGAAAGAAGTCCCTGGGTTTAAAATTTGGGCTCCCTTTTTGAACCAAATTTTAACCTGGTAGAATATGAGGATCTACTAGTCAAAATCTCTTGATATTGCATCTTTAGGCAGGTCAGCGTGAATTTGTTTTCTTATCAAGTCCCTGGAGTGATATTTAACTTGGTGTAATATGAGGAATATTCTTTAAAAATTTTCTTTTTCAGATCCATCAGTGAGAATCTTTTGACATTAGGTATGCAACATTCTGAATGGAGTGAGATTCAAGTTTGTAGAAATGAAGTCCATGGGTTCATATTTGGGCTCCTTATGGGAACCCGAATTTTAACTTGGTCCATAATGACGAAAGTTTTTTTTCAAATTTTCTTCATCAGTTCCACCAGTCAGAATCTTTTGATGATTGGAATAGAGCATCCTTGGAGGAGTCAGATTCGAATTTGTTCAAATCCAGTCCCTTGGGTCATATTTGGGCTCCCTATGTGAACTCGAACTTTTAACCTTGTGCAATAAAAGGAATATTTTCTAAAAATCTTCTTCAGATCATCTATTTGTCAGAATCTTTTATGATATGAAGCATCCTTATGAGGTTCAGATTCAAGTTTGCTCAAATCAAAACACTGGGTTCTCATTTGGGGTCCCTATGGGAACCTGAATTTTATCTTTGTGAAATATCAGGTAATTTATTTAAAAGTCTCCTTTTTCAGATCTACCATATTTCTTGATATTTGGTATACTGCATCTTTAGAGGGGTCAGCTTGAAGTTTATTCAAATCAAGTCCCTGGGGGGATATTTGGGCTCCCTGTGGGAGCCTGAATTTAGCTTTGTGTAATATGGGGAAAATCTTCAGATTCAACATTTGATATTGGGTATGTTGCACCCTAAGAGGGGTGAGCTTCAAGTTCAAATCAAGTCCCTGGGGTAAAATTTGAGCTCCCTGCTGGAACTCGGAACTGTAACTTAGTACAATATGAGGAATATTCTTTAAAAATCTTCTTCAGATCTACCAGTTATAATCTTTTGATATTTGGTTTGCAGTATCTATAGTGAGGTCAGATTCCAGTTCATTCAAACCAAGTCCCTGGGTTCGTATTTGGATTCCCAATTGCAACCAACATTTTAACTTTGTGCAACATGGCGAAATTCCTTTAAAAATCTTCTTCAGACCCACTGGTCCGAATCTTTTGATATTTGATATGCAGCAACCTTAGGCAGTTCAGATTTCAGTTTGTTCAAATCAAGTCCCTTGGGTCATATTTGGGCTCCCTGTGAGATCCCATCTTTTAACTTAGTGCAATATAAGGTCTATTCTTTAAAAAATCTTCTTGACACTCACGAGTCAGATTCTTTTGTTACATAGTATTGACATCCTTAGTGTGGTGAGATTCAAGTTTATTTCAAACTCCTGGACTCATATATGGGCTCCCTATGGTGCAGAATGAGGAATATTCTTGAAACATCTTCTTCAGATCCCACACGCAGAATCTTTTGATATTTGGTATATAGCATTACTATAACTTCTAGTTTAAGGTAGTTCAAAGTGTTACACTTGACTGATTTTGGTGGGCACCAGCGGGATTTGAAATGTAACACAGAACCCACTGTCACATTTACTATTTGTTCAAATGAACTGTGCCAATGCATAACAGAGTTGGTGGTAAAATTTAGTAAGTTAAAATGTGAGAACATAAGATTAACGTTTGTTCAAATGGGGTTCCATGAGTCCTCTTGCGGCCCAAGAGATGGGGAGGAGGGTCTTTAGGTCAAAATGTTTGTTTTTTTTTTGCTTGAGAACAAGATTTGGATGTTTGAGTGATTTTATGCAAAAAAAAAACTTTCACCCTGTTGGGGGTGGTTGGGGTCAATAAGTGGACAGGATCAGTTGGGTGATTGTTTTTACGCTCCTAATTGGTCCCCTACCGGCATTGCCGGAGGGGACTCTAGATTTGCACTCCGTCCATCCGTCTGTCTGTCAGTCTGTCAGTCACACTTTAGTTTTCTGGAGTTTTTTTGGAAACGCTTCAACGGAATGATTTCATTTTTGGTAAACTACTATAGAACGACGACTTACAGATCAAGTTTGAGTTTCATGCTGATTGCATTATTCTTGTGTGAGTTACAGCCCTTGGAAATATGGGAAAAGCACCAAAATATCAGTTTTCCAGAGTTTTTTGGGAAACGCTTCAACGGAATGATTTCATTTTTGGTAAACTACTATAGAACGATGACTTACAGATCAAGTTTGAGTTTCATGCTGATTGCATTATTCTTGTGTGAGTTACGGCCCTTGGAAATATGGAAAAGCACCAAAATATCAGTTTTCCGGAGTTTTTTGGGAAACGCTTCAACGGAATGATTTCATTTTTGGTAATCTACTATAGAAGGATGACTTACAGATCAAGTTTGAGTTTCATGCTGATTGCCTTATTCTTGTGTGAGTTATTGCCCTTGGAAATATGGAAAAGCACCAAAATATCAGTTTTCCGGACTTTTTCTGGAAACGCTTCAACAGAATGATTTCATTTTTGGTAACCTCCTATACAACGGTGACTTACAGATCACGTTTCATTTACACTCTGTCCATCCATCCGTCAGTCTGTCAGTCAGTCTGTCGGTCATACTTTAGTTTTCCGGACTTTTTTTGGAAACGCTTCAACGGAATGATTTCATTTTTGGCAACCTACTATAGAATGATGACTTACAGATCAAGTTTCATTTACACTCTGTCCATCCATCCGTCAGTCTGTCAGTCAGTCTGTCGGTTATACTTTAGTTTTCCGGACTTTTTTTGGAAACGCTTCAACGGAATGATTTCATTTTTGGTAACCTACTATAGAACGATGACTTACAGATCAAGTTTCATTTGTACTCTGTCCATCCGTCAGTCTGTCAGTCAGTCATACTTTAGTTTTCCGGACTTTTTTTTGGAAATGCTTCAACCGAATGATTTCATTCTTGGTAACCTACTATAGAACGATGACTTACAGATCAAGTTTGAGTTTCATGCTGATTGCATTATTCTTGTGTGAGTTATGGCCCTTGGAAATATGGAAAAGCGCCAAAATATCAGTTTTCTGGACTTTTTTTTGGAAATGCTTCAACGGAATTCATGCTGATCACATCTAGGTTATAACATTTGTATAATTATTAATGCTCATTAGTCCGGTAGTGGACATTGTATTGCTTCAGCGATATGAGCGCTCTTGTTTTTCATAAAAGTTCAACAAACCAACAAGCTGTGTCCAATGAGAGGTCACATGATATGGTTCTGGTGAATTTGTTTTCGAAAAAAATTTGTTTTCAACTGCTCAGTTTGTCATATATGTGGGCAGGTGCGGCTGATTCATTAGGTAAAGAGTTGAGACGTTTCCACTGTATATCATCAGTATCAAGCAACTATGCCACTAGGTGTGTGCTCTTTCGGAAACTGGCCTGAAAATTCTGATGTTTTCTAAAGCCAGCATTGATGGGGGTCGAACATGGGACTGTGACATCTGTTCTATACCCTGCATATTTCTGCCACACCATATTGACTGCTTTGCCAGTGAAAATTATTCAGTTAACAGGAGTATTTAATTAATGGGCTATGGTCACTTTCCTGTATTCTACAGATAAACTGAGCATTCATTCTACTGTATCTTGTTTGACAGAACTCATGGATCTTTGTCAAACAAGATATAATAGATTAAATGCCTGTATTATATGTACTGAGGCCAAAAATGTCAAGAAACAAGGGGAATTTGCTCATTGTCAGGGTAATTTCTCAATAAATTACAAGATTTTTTATTCAATTAACAGGAGTTTACTCGATACACAATATGCAATTAACAGTTAAAGTGCTGAGTTTTTTCTGACAACAAATCAAAGTTTATCATATACTGCTCTATTACATTTAATTGGATAGTGCCTTATAGGCAGTATCCAATTAAATGTCAGAGAGCAAGGTATTGCATAAAAAATCTGATTCATACCAGGAACAATAAAGGCTTCCTCAGGCAGAATGTAGCTACAGACAGTTACTGCCTGTCACTTTTAGTAAAGCCCAAAATAGGGCTTCCAGCACTCTACCAGTTAACAGATCGAATTTGCACTGAAGGTATGGTAAATGTTTTTAGCTCATCTTGACAAAGTCAAGCTGAGCTAATCTCATTGTTCTCTGTCCGTCCGTCAACACCATGTTTTGGTCTTCGCCTCCAAAGCCACTGGGCCAATTCAAGTGAAAGTTTGTGTGAGTGATGGTCCCGAAGGGGCATTGCATTTTTGTTCAACTCAACTTGCTCAGCCCCATAGGGAGAGAGTGGGGAAAAATGCTCCAAAATATTTTAAAAATCTTCTTATGAACCAGTGTGTACAATGACTTGATATTTGCTATGGAGCTTCCTTTTGAGGTGTAGAATCAAGTTTGTTCAAACGAAGTTCGTGAAGCAATATTTGGCTTTGCAATGGGAGGGGTAAGATTTTCGGCCCCGCCCAAAATTTCTATTTTCTGAACCGATGGTCCGGTTTGAACCAAATTTGGTATGTGGTATTATTGGGTCATCAGTACTTGACTCATGCAAAAAAAAAAAAAAAAAATTCCCACATCCCCCATGGGAACCCTGGGAGCGAAAAATAGAAATATTTTCAAACGCCCATATTTCCCAAACCACACGGAATAGAGAGCTGTTAATTGGTATGAAGTATCCTTAGGACCAGTAGAATTGAAGGTAAAAAAAATTTCCCATTGGTTATGTTAGGGTGTTCTGTAGTGGGCATCGAAAAAATGCTGAGTCAGACTATTTGCAAAAATTAAAAAAAATCTTTTCTCCAGAACCAATCATCAGAATGTTTTGATATTCGGTATACAGCATTCAAAGAGAGAGAGGGGGGGGGGGGGGGGGGGGGAGTGTGCAATTCCAAGTTGGTTAAAATAAAGCCCATTGGTTCATATTTAGGCTCAATACAGGAGCCCGAATTGTTAACATAGGGTAATATGGGGAATATTCTTTGAAAATCTTCTTCAGAACCACCAGTCAGAATCTTTTAATGTTTGGTTTACATCATTGTTATGAGGGTCAGATTCAAGATTGTTCAAACCAAGTCCCTAGGTTAATATTTGGGCTTCCTACAGAAGCCCAAATTTTAACTTTGTTCAATATGGGGGATAATTTTAAAAAATCTTCTTCAGATCCACCAGTCAGAATGCTTTCATATTTGATATGCAACATCTCTAGGGGGGTCAGATTCACGTTTGTTCAAATCAGATCCCTAGGTATATATTTGGGCTCGCTATGGTAGCCCAAATTTTTACTTAGTGTGATATGAGGAAATTTCTTTAAAAATCTTTTCCTTCAGATCCACCAGTCGGAATGCTTTCATATTTGGTATACAACATATCTAGGGGGGTCAGATTCCAGTTTGTTCAATTCGAGTGCCTGGGTTAATATTTGGGCTCCAGATGGGAACCTGAAATTTAACTTAGTACAATCTGAGGGAATTTCTTTAGAAATCTTCTTCAGATCCACTAGTCAGAATGCTTTCATATTTGGTATACAACATCTCAGTGGGGGTCAGATTCAAGTTTGTTCAAATCGGATCCATAGGTTAATATTTGGGCTCGCTATGGTAGCCCAAATTTGAACTTCGTTCAATATGAAGAAATTTCTTTAAAATTTCTCTTCTTCAGATCCAACAGTCAGAATATCTGTCTGTACATATGTCCATATGTACATCTCTCTGTCCATCCACAATTCCTTTAGCACACCCCACAGATCACATCTCTCACTCGATCTTTTTCAAATTTCATACTTTTTTGGTGTAATGTCTAGATGGAAGCTATCAAATTTTTCTGAATTTCATTGAAAAGCATGGCCATCAGGGGCCATCTTGGATTTGGTATACAAATTGTCAACAATTCCATTAGCATATCCTACAGGCCACACCTCTCAACTGATCTTTTTCAAATTTTACATGTAGCTTTGCTGTGATGTCAAGATGGGAGCTATCAAATTTTTCTGAATTTCACTGAAACACATGGCCACAAGCAGCCATCTTGGGTTTGGAATATAAATTGTCAACAATTCCTTTCGCACACACACCCTACGGGATGCATCTCTCACTCAATCTTTTTCATTAATTCATTTTTGCTTCATCGGTCCAGCACTGCAGTGGGGGAGGGGGGGGGGGGGGTGGTGGGGAAGGGGGGGGGGGTACAGCACTGCAGTTGCCTTCAGGAATAAGTAGTTTAGCTTAATTTGACAAAGTCAAGTATGAACTATTGGGATGGGTTGCAATCTATCATCCGAAACCTCTGTCCATCCACAATTCCTATAGCACACCCTACAGACCGTTTCTCTTACCTGATCAGTTTCAAATTTCATACATGGCTTTGGGATAATGTCTAGATGGGAGCGATCAAATTTTTCTGAATTTTGTTGAAAAACACGGCAGCCATCTTGTATTTGGCATATAAATTATCAACAATTCCATTAGCACACCCTACAAGCCGCATCCATCACCCGATCTTTTTCAGATTTCATATGTAGATTTGGTGTAATGTCTTTTCTGTAGAAAGTTGAGTGAATGACTTAGCATTATCTGAACCATCTATTTAGTTCAGTCCCTTCTTTGTCAAGTTGAGCTGTATTTTCATTGACACTTTCATGTATTTGGATGTTACATTCAAGTAACAGGGCTATTTACTTAAGAGGTATCCAATTAAGTTTATTCCACTGTATTTTTATTTGCATTCAGAACCCACCAAGTCCGATAGCACAGAACTGACAATTCCTGAATGTTGTTTTGTCATAAGTGTCCAAGAGAGAGCCTGTTTCATTTTAACATTCAATGGATAGTGTACTTTTCAATATTCAAAGCAACTGAAATGGATTACTATTATATTGGTCTGTGATTAAAGTTGTAATAACAGTGGATTCAACTTAATTGTATACCTCTTAACCCTTTACCTAATATAGCAAACAAAAATGGCCAGACAATTAACCAGAATAAGCTTACCAGCTACCACAGTCTAAAATATCTCGGAAGTTTCTCAATAAAATAATACAAATATGGATATCATTATTGAGCTGGTTCTAATGATATCCATATTTGCATGGTTTTATTGAAAAATAATGAAATTTGTTTTCGAAAAATGTTAAAATTTGATTTATTTTTTAAAAATACTGTGTTAGGTAAAGGGTTCATTGAATAACCCTGGTAATTGAATATAATTTACAAACACCAACCCAGTTACCATACCTTCTATACAAATTCAACCTGTTAATTGCATATAGGTTATAGAATAAATGCCTGTTTATTTAATAAAAAATCTTGTAATCTGTCGAAGAATTACTCCAACATCCACTGAATTCTCCACATTAAAAGACATTTTGGCCCTCAATACATATGATATTGGTATTTAATCTATCATATCCTGTTTGACAGAGCCCAGTGAGCTTTGTCAAAATAGATTTAAGAGAATAAATGCTCAGTTTATAACTAGAAGATAGAAAAATGACCCTGTTAATTGTATACTGATGTTAAATGCATATTTTTCTCTGGTAACGTGACAGTATTCAAGTAACGGTTCTACTGTAAAGATATCTCCACCACTGTATCCATCATGGTGCCCTTACTCTAATTTAACTTTATACCATCTATACCAAGCAATTATCACACCAGATGTATGCTCTAACAGAAAGAGACCTCAAAATTCAGTAATTTTCTTGGCTTCATCACAATATACAGACAGAATAATGATCATTTGGGAAAATAATACTTCAATAATACAAATACTTAAACAAAATTTCTCATAGACCACCAGTCACAATGCTTCAACATATGGTATATAACTTTCTTTATTTCAAGTATGTTCAAAGAAAGTTTCTCTGACAATATTTGGGCTCATTCTGGGAGAGGCAATTTTGGAACCAGCTGGCCATTTGTAAACCAAATTTTGTATGGAGCATTGTGGTGAAATATTTTGAAATAACCAACAATCTTGCCACCGAAACATTTGCAGTACAGACAGGGTTCCCCATGGAAAGTGGAGCAGTACTTGTTTAGTGACAGCCAAGTGTTCTATTTTACTTCCATTGGTTCCTCAAGCTTCTACTGAGCTAAGGGGATGGACAAGATGTCAAAAAGCAAAATGCCCTGTGTGTCAGTTTATTGGGTTTCAATAGCTATAAAGTGGCTGCAACACAAGTAAAAGGTCAAGTAGAAAACTGAAGGCACAACAAGACAGTTCATGAACCAAAAGGTAGTGGGAGCCTGGTGGCTCAGTGGTTAGAGCATTGGACTTTAAACCAACAGGTTGATTGTTTGAGCCTGACCAGTGGTAACTGCTGTGAGTCCTTGGGCAAGACACTTAATCTCGATTGCCTCATAGGGGCCTGGTGGCATTGTGTACCAAGGAGTACTGCCTTCAACTGCTGTGAACACTACCTGTGCAGAGTTCTTATTAACCCCTTGAACCCCAGAGGCCACTTTTCCAGCCCAGTGACATGATACTTCATAATTTCATTAAGTAGGTTGTCTTTTGAGTGAAGGTGTGGTGTAGACCAATCAATATTTTCAACGTGCAGCCCTAAAGCTGCACGTTGAAAATATTAATTGGTTGACCCCCCCCTCCCCCCCCAAATAAAGATTATGGACTCTTCCAACTGCTGCCATTGAACTGATATGGAAGATACCACTAGGGTTCAAAGGGTTAAGTTGGAGAGTCTGACAGTTGCTAAATGCTGCTTGGTGGTTCTCTTCAGGTACTCTGGTTTCCTCCACTCATAAAACTGTCTTGACACCATGTGACCCTGACTGTTTAAAGTATTGTTAAACCCCAATCAACAAACAAACAAACCAACAGGTAGCCTATCAGGTGGTCCATGTTGGGTACTCAAATTTCTTTGAAATTTCAGCACCTGGTTATCTATACCAGAATGTATACAGGTAGATGTCCACCTGCCAGGTGGTAGAGAACCAAGAACTAAAGCAGAAGGTGGGCATTGTAAAAATATGATGTTGAAATGGATAGCTTGAATTTCATTTCTAATACTTCAATGTGCTAAAAATGCCAAATACTGAATTATGGCTAATTAACATATTGGTTAATAAAATAAAATAACCATCTCATTTCATTATCAGTTGTCAAATCCTTTGCCATAAACTGAGAACAAATTTGCTGTGTTAAGACTTTTTTCAAACATATTGGACAAACGAACCCCCCCCCCCCCCCCCCCCCCCCCCTCAGTTCCCTTGACGAAAAATGGCATTTAAATTTTGCTGACTTTCCATATTTTTCTCTTTAAAACACAGCTTACGATCCCTTCATTGGAATGAGCTCATACCAGTGAGGAGTCATAAGCTATGTTTTTGAGGCAAAATTTTTAAAATTATTATTCAAGACTTATTTTGGCAAGTGTTGGGTAAAAGGTTAATTGTATTGTAAATCCAAGCCGAATAAATTAAAAATGCTATGATCATGGAGAAATTAACAATTCCATCAATACAAATTTAATTTGTTACCCTTTATCTAATGTAATAAACATACCAAGCAAGCTCTATTCACAAAAATTGTCATTCAGGTTTTACGACTTTTCCCCATTTTACCACATAAGCTTCAAGCACATTCCAATGAAAGATCATAAGCGATGTTTTTGAAGCAAAAAATGAAAAAGTTTTTGGTTCTGAAGGAAGTGTCGTCTGCCAGTAATGTCTTTTAAATGGTTAATTGCATTTTGGGTACAAAGTAAACACATTAATTTTAAAAATAAAATGGTGATCCATCAGAAATTTATACTGACAATCACCGTAAGTTTTCTGAACATGCACATTACTATCAGTAGGACCCCGCCGACTTTTGTTGGAAGCCCTATAGTAATCACTCTGTCTGTCTGTCTGTCTGTCTGTCCGTCCATCCATTCATCTTCTCATTAACATATTCCTATGTTGTACGATAACTCAAGTTTCCTTTGACTAATTCTCATAATATTTATGCACAATATTGAAATTGATCAAATGAAGCTCCCTTTTGTTATTAATGGTTTTCTGTTTTTTTCTTTCCAGAATTATGGGACTTGAATCTTCAAAAAGTTAAAAAATTTATAGTAATTTATATATTTTTTATACTTACCAATGACCCAGACTTAGCTGGTGCTAACTCTAACAAAACCAGGGCCAAACACAAATTTTGCCCCCCAATCCCCAAAATTTGCATCCAAAACCAAAAGAAATCATGTCCTATAGGACCTCCATACTTCACCCCTACTGCGCATGCGCAGTGTCAAGGACGTTCCGAAATTGGCGCCAATTATCATTCTTACTGGCAGTGCCTGGTCAGCGCTATGTACTCAGCGGGGAGGCAAGAGTTCCTAACTCCTGGGAGGGCCATCCCCATCTGGGTCATTGGTAAGTATAAAAAATATATAAATTACTATAAATTTTTTAACATGTTTATACTGTACCAATGACCCAGACTTAGCTGAATAGTAAAAAGGCTGGAGGGCCTAGGACATAGAGGAAAATCCAATAAGCTCAACTATATAATATAGAGGCAACCCCTTAAGGAGAAAAGGAGTATTAGGCTTTACATGTATCTTTCTTATTTAATATTAAATTAGAAAGATACAATACCCTTTATAATTGAGCACAATAACATTCATGTTCTCTATTAACATCCAGTATAACCCTTATACTAATTATTTTTAAAGTAAGCCAATAAATAAAGTTAGTCCAGAGAATTGAGACTCTTTATAATCTTTTAAAAGTGTCCGAGTATTGTATATTAAAGCCCATTTGACACTTGACATATACAAATGCTTCACACCGAGCTACACTTTAAAAATATGACATGAATGAATTTTAACATTAATATTACACTTAAAACCATCCCGGAAGCGACTCAGAAATACTGACTTTGGAGGAGGCATTCCCTTGCTTTTCACTATAAAGCAGGTGACCTAAGGGAACACCCTCCCCCCCCCCCCCCCCCCCCCCCCACCCTCTTCCCCTTGCCCTGGGTCAAATAGCCCAGAGTGAAGAGGGCAGCCGGAAGGAGTCACTGCCGGAACAGAAAGCCTGCATAACTATAGTTGCAACTGTTTAGTGGACGACATTCTGAGCAACAGATAACAGACCTAAACAATGCAGGTCTCCAGAAATGGACTCAATATTTCTGAGATAAAAATTCGTGAATGTGGATGGCTGAGACCAATAAGCAGCCTTCATTAAATCTGTAATAGCAATACTATTAGCATAAGCCCAAGAAGTAGCAAGAGCTCTTACTTCATGAGCGGAAATCTTAAGCACAGACTGCTGAGAAGAAGATAAACTCTCATAAGCAGTACGGATAGTTAATTGAATCCATCTAGCAATAGAATGGACCGAAATGTCCCTTCTATTAGGCATCAAAGACAGAAAGAAACGTTTCCGTCCCTTTCTGATAAACTGAGATCTCTGTTTATAGATACGTAACGCTCTAACAGGACAGAGTAAAGGCCTACGCCCGTCTGAAGACGGAAGAGCCTTAATAACAATAGGTTCCGGATATTTATTAGGAGCCTGATTCTTAGCTAAAAAACCCACATTAGTAGTGAAGGTGATAGTGTTCCCGACACTACGATAGTGATTATCATCCACCGACAGTGCATAAAGCTCACTGACTCTTCTAGCAGAAGAGAAAGCTAAGAGAAAAGCTGTTTTATAAGATAAGAATTTGAAATCTACTGTCCCAAGAGGTTCAAATGGCTTTTCCTTCAATTTAAGAAGAACCCAAGCTAAATTCCATTTAGGAATTAACCTAAGAGTTCTGGGTCTATTTATCGAGAAGTTTCTAACCAACTTAGATAAAGAGACATTAGATCCAATTTGTAAACTATCATGATGTGCATAGGTATCAGATAACATAGACCTATAACCCTTAATAGTAACAGACTGCAGTTTGATTTCGTCAAACAAGTATACTAGAAAGTTTGCAATGTCTGGTATAGAGGGATCGAAAATATCTACAGAATGATCCCTACACCAACGACGAAAAAACCTTCCACTTAGCCGCATAGTTTAGCGAAGAGGAGGTCCTCCTACAGTTAGAAATCGCGTCCACTGCTCGTCCTGTAAAGTGCTTGCCATGCAAGAAGGACCGCACAACGGAAAAACGTGAAGGTTGAGACTTTGCGGGTTGTGATGGAGTTGACGCGATTTCCCCTGCGAAAGAAGATTCTCCCGTGGAGGAAGCTTTCGCGGTAGGTCCCACAACAGACACCTGAGTAGATTTATCCACGGTCTCTGTGGAGACAGAGATGCTACCAACAGAATCTTGCATTGAGATTGTTTTATCTTTAGCAATACTTGCTGAATTAACGGCGCTGGAGGATACGCATATCCTATCATTCCGTCCCAAGGGATCGACAGAGCGTCTACTGCAAATGCTCTTGGATCCGGACACGGAGACACATACGTCTGCAACTGATTGTTGAGATGTGTTGCAAATAAGTCTATCATTGGCCGTTCCCATTGGTAGCAAATCTGATTGAATACTTGTTTGTTGAGAGTCCACTCCGACGGCAACAAGCGACCCTTTCGTGAAAGGGAGTCTGCTAGCACATTCAGACGACCCGGTATGTGACGGACCGAAAGAAGAACCTGATGTTCTAGCGCAAACAGAAGGATTTTTTCCGTTAGATTGAACAACGGAACTGAATGAGTGCCTCCCTGATTCCGTATATACGCCACTACTGTCGTATTGTCGGATAGGATTTGGACATGAGCATTGTGAATAATGTCCATCCAATGACGTAACGCAAGCCAAATTGACATCATTTCCTTGATGTTTATGTGCTTGCCCAGGAATTGCGGATCCCAAAGACCCTGGCATCTCGAATCCGTTGGGATCAATGATGCACCCCAACCTGTTTGACTGGCATCCGTCATAATGGTAAAACTCGGATCCGGCAACTGCAGCGGAACTCCCTGAGTTAACCACTGAATGTTTGCCCAAGTCTGAATCTCTTGTTTCACATGATCTGACAAGAGAACGTCTATGTCGAGCGAATGAATTTTCACACTCCAATTCTGAGTCAAGAAAATTTGGAGAGGACGCGTGCGTAACCGCCCCATCGCAATGAGATCTGCAGCGGCTCCGCACAGACCTATCAGTCTCGTAAAATTCTCTCGCTGTGACTTTGTCTGCGTGCAGACAATAGCGAGCGTAACAACTGACTAATTTCGCTCTGGTTAACGGCAGACGAACGAGATTGTTGTGCGTCTCGAAGCTCATTCCCAGATGTGTGAATGACTTGGACGGCACCAGATCCGACTTCTCCTCGTTTACTATAAAACCGAGACGTCGGAGCAATAAAAGTAGATTCTGAACATCGTTCTGAAGCGTTAACTCATTGCCGTACCTCTGAAGAATGTCGTCCAGGTAGGCCGACGTTACCGCAGACGAATGAGCTCGGAAATAGATCATTACCGAGTTCATTACCCGAGTGAAAGCCCAGGGTGCTAGATTCAGTCCGAAGCACATCGCCCGGAATTGATACACCACTCCTAGGACTGCGAAGCGTAGATACTTTCTGAATGTTGGATGTACCATGACGTGAAAGTACGCATCTTTGAGATCTATGCTTGTTGCATAATCGTTCACCCGAATACTCGCTCTGACCGATCGAATCGTCTCCATATAAAACTTCGGAGCGACGATCAGCTTGTTTATCCAGCTCAAATCTATGACTGGACGGAACGAGCCGTCTGGTTTCGGACCCAGAAACAGATGGCTGTAGAATCCCGGAGTCTCCTGGTTTTCTACGACCTCTACCGCGTTCTTCATTAAAAGAGACTGCACCTCTGATAATAGAGCGTCTCTTTTCTGCGGATTTGACGGAAGTTGAGTCCACTTTGGACTTCGAGTTAATGGAGGCTTTCGTTTGAAGGATATCTTTAGACCTTCCGAAGTCACTCCTCTCACCCAAGGGTCGTCCGTAATCGACGCCCATTCTTGTGAAAAGCTCGACAACCTTCCGCCAACCGGTACACGATAGAGGTTTAAGCCATCACCTCCTGGACCTGCGAGGCCTGCGGAAGGAGAAACCACGTCCTCCACGACCCGCACCTCGTCCCGTCGACCTCGGGGCGCCCGACCGGTTGTCCCGGCCGAAGGACGTCCCGAACGTGAGTCGCTACCTTGACGGTCTCTCGAATAAGACCAAGAGGACGCACTGGAACCTCTATAGGAACCTCTCTTGGGCGCATTAGACCCAGAAGTGCCTGTCTTATTCTTGTCTGCCATATCTGACTTCTTAGAAGCAGATTTGAACAACAGAGAATCCGAAGCTTTCTTTGTAATTTTATCATAAATAGCAGAAAGCTTGCCGTCAAAGAGAAGTTCTCCGGAGACCGAAGCGACTCTGAGAGAGTTCTTCACCTTAGTATCCACGAGTGTGGATGTAGCTAGGGCTGCGTCACGTCTAACCAACTCCAGGTTTTCCACTGAAAGGGCGGAGTTACACGTGGAATAAGCTACTGCCCTTGAAAGAAGTCTTAAAGAGGATTGTATATCCTGAAATTCTTTCCCTTGAAGGCGCAGTGATAACGCCTTAGTAAGGTGATCTGCGTAAGATAAGGCATCTAAACTGGCTCTGTTAGACGAAATAGCTGTTTCCAACACCGCGGTTGGAATAGAAGCCGACGACGGTAATGTTAGCTCTAAGTCTTCCGCCTCGTCGTCCATACGCAGAGGAACTCTCGGAATACCCTGTCCTGCCGTGTCGAATTTATTCCTTGCATTAATGAAAGGCAGGTTGAGAGTATTGGCGGACAAGAAACCTGCTTTCCCCGTTTTGGAAGCAAGTTTAAATATAGCGTCGTTCAATAATTCAAATGTTCTTGCAACATTATTGGACTGCGACGGAAACTCGGGAGCGATGTCCCTGATCCGCTCAAAAAATTCAGAGTCCAATGACGCTATAATCCTCTTGTCCGGAACCGCAGCAGTCTGGCCCGATGGAACAACTTGAGGGAGAAAGTGCCGGATGAAGTCCACGGCAGCTTTATGTTGTTCCGAAAGGGATAGCTCCAAATCATCCGTATCCCTTTCACCATCCAGTCGGACCTCATGATGCTCCCGGTCATCCGCCCCCGATGCTTCGGCGGAGCGTACCGACCCAGCGCCGTCGGATAATTCCCGATCCGACACCGTTTCTGTCGGCTGCTGGGATGCTGCGATAAGTTGTGCTATCTGCACAAGTACGTCCGGCATCGAGACCTGCGGAGGTGCAGTCTTTCGCTGCTTCGCCGAGGGCAGCTCCGCATCTGATGGCTCCCGCATACTTTTTCTATGCGAACGTCCGGAGTCCATCGGCCTCGTGTCCCTGGCTGCCGGATGGTGTGACCTGGTCGCCGAAGAATCCCTGATCAGCAAAGCTGGTAAGATATCGGCGGTCACGCAGCCAAGGTGCGGTCGTGTGCGCTGACGAGAAGAAGATGCCTGAGCAGTCTCCGCGGACTGCCTATACAACGGAGCGTCCCGAGCGACGGACGTATGCTCCGCTTGTGACACATTTTGTACAACAACATCTGGTCCCAGATGTTGTTGTACGAGAGAGGGGCCTCTCTCGCTCGCGGCCCGGCTGGACCTGGACGAGCTAGAAACCGGACTCAAAGGCTTCCTCCGATCTTGCCTACTATCCGCCGTCACTGGGTGTGCACGTTGAATGTTTATAGTGCTCGCATCACCCAACATTTCCTCCTGGACCGCATCGGACGAACCCGGCTGCCGAACCATTCGGTGAATGGACGCTACACCGGGCGAGCTAGCGGACGACATTTGTTTAATCTCCATGAGCACTTTTGCCGCTAGCTCTGTATTCATTTGTGACGACGGAAGCGCACTTGCGGAAGATAACATGGAAAAATCACCCTGTTCTTGTTCCTCTGAAATAGAAACTGAGAGAGTAGAGTGACCTTGCGGAGAAAGAGCCGGCATAGCCCTTTCTCCAGTAACAACATACCGTGACACACGTTTCCAATGTTTGTCATCCCAATATTGACATATAGAACAGGGATTAGTGCGAGAACACTGACTACAATTAATACAATGATCATGAAAGTCAGAGGAAGATTTCTTCCTATTACAATTTGAACAATATCCTTTCATTGTGAAAAGTCAACAACAAGTCCTAGTTACTCGCACAAACCCCTGACACAAAGATACATAATAACATGATCCATTAATAATGAAAAAACAATTGCAAATCAAAATAATTTTTGAAAAATATTTTTTCAGCGAAGCCCAAGTTTCTGAAAAGTAACGTTGAGCCCCGATGGATCCGATGGCTAAGTGTGGTCAAAAATTTTAAATTTATATTAAATAATTAATGCGACACTTACGGATAATAGAAATGTATCTTATAGTGAGAAAAACTACACCAAAGGCAAACAGCCCCCCTCAAAAAAAGGCTGTTGCCAATGTAAACAAACAGTGTAAAAACACCAGAAAACATGACTCCAGGCACTGAAAAAACTGGCCCGAAATCAGTCATCAAAATTACACTCTATCTGATGCAAGACAGAGACTCCCAGGGGAGAATCTGCAGAACATCAGATGGAAGATGCAGAACACAACGTTTATACACCCATGGGTGAAAACGTAACTATGGGGAAAATAACAGAAAACATTCTGTAACCAAGCAACTCTCCCAAGAGAATTTTAGAAATGAACTTTCTCAAAAATATGCCAAAAGCATGGGAGAATTGCAAGGGGGGACTTAGAAGGCCAGGGGAGAGGAAACACTGAATAAGCAGTGCAACTTTTTAGCAAGAATGACAACAAGAGGCCCATGCCTCGAAAATAGGCAACTTAACATAATTTCATAAAAAATTTTAAGTACAGCCCTGATTATTTTTTGTCACTCGTTTTTCCTCTCCTCCTTCTATATCCTCCTTAGAATCACCATTTCTCCAATAATTACGTGTCTGGCATCCTTTAAACTGAGATTTACAAGCACAAAGATCAGTGAGATGTTGACTGATGAAGGGCCAAACAGAGAATGATAATTGGCGCCAATTTCGGAACGTCCTTGACACTGCACATGCGCAGTAGGGGCAAAGTATGGAGGTCCTATAGGACATGATTTCTTTTGGTTTTGGATGCAAATTTTGGGGATTGGGGGGCAAAATTTGTGTTTGGCCCTGGTTTTGTTAGAGTTAGCACCAGCTAAGTCTGGGTCATTGGTACAGTATAAAAATATTAGCAATTTTTTACATGTCATAATGATAACTCAATAATGCTTTCACTGAATCTCTTGAAATTTTGTAGCAATGTTACGATCAGTAAAGACAACATTCCTTTCAATTTTTACCATCTTCAGGTTTGTCATTCTGGAGTTATGGGACTTGAATTGTAAAAAAATGTGTCTGTCCATCTGCATATTCCTATGTCATACGATAACTCAAGTTTCCTTTAACAAATTCTCATATTATTTAGACACAAAATTGAAATTGATCAAACGAAGTTCCCTTTCACTTTTGACAGTTTTCTGTGTTTTCTTCCCAGAGTTATGGGACCTAAATCTTCAAAAAAGTGGCAATTTTTTACATGCGGTGTGATAACTCAATAATGCTTTCACCGAATCTCTTGAAATTTTGTAGTAATGTTACAATCAGTAAAGGCAACAACCCTTTCAATTTTTACGATTTTCAGGTTTGTCTTTCTGGAGTTATGGGACTTGAATTGTAAAAAAATGTGTCTGTCCATCAGCATATTCCTATGTCATACGATAACTCAAAGTTTCCTTTGATTAATTCTCATAATATTTATACACAATATTGAGATTGATCAAACGAAGCTCCCTTTCATTTTTGATGGTTTTCTGGGGTTTTTCTTTCCAGAGTTATGTGACTTGAATTTTTAAAAAATTGGAAATTGTTTACATGTTGTGTAATAACTCAATAATGCTTTCACCGAATCTCTTGAAATTTTGTAGCAATGTTACAATCAGTAGAGCGCTAAAACCCCTTTCAATTTTTTTTTACGATTTTCAGGTTTGTCATTCTGGAGTTATGGGACTTTAATCATAAATAAATGAATAAATTTTTCACATGTCATATCATTACTCAAGTTTGTTTTGACCGCTTATCATAATTTATATACACACTATTGAGACTGATCAGATGAAGCTCCCTTTCATTTTTTGACAATTTTCAGATTTGTTGATCCAGAATTATGGGACTTTACTGGCCTCTCAAGACAGGTGGTCTCTCAAGGAAGGTTTTACTGTACTGTATACTGTTTGAATTACAAACAGTTTCAAATGCGGGGCCCACAATGATGGCCTCCCACCACTTTGCATCTAGTTTTATACCATGCTCACCTATGTTACTACCTGTGAAAAGCCTGTATGTTAAATTTTAGCTTTTAACCCCACTACCGGTGTAAAACTTCTACTGCAGTTAAAAATTTACACCTATAGTAGGAAGTACATCCAACTTGACCTTTGACATGACCCAATTTGCCGACTTCGATACATTCACACTTCGCGATGTTTCATACACACATACAACATTTTGTGATACTATCTACTATGTGCAATGACTTATTAAGTGAAAAATGCCTACAATTAAATATTTAAAATAAAATTTAAGAATTGTTAATAATAATTTGACTGAAAAAGCAAGGTAAACTCAATCAACTTTGACGATGTGTAGTGTCTAGCTGTCAAGCAAGCATTCATGTGCAGCCAATAGTATTGCCCACCGGTGCAGATGTAAACAAAACAAACCCATGTGTTTGCGATAGAAAGTATTGTTTTTTCTCCAGTTTAAGATATTTTTTTAGGGTTTAACGACACATTAACAGCCAAGGACATATCATGTCAGTGACCGTTTTACGGGTGGAGGAAGCTGGAGTACCTGGAGAGAACCACCGAGCAACGACGAGCAGCTGTCAGCTCTCCAACATCGTAACTCTGCACCGCGGCACAGGCAGGGTTAGATTGGTTGAAGACATGCACACATTCGACGTGCAGTACACAACGCGGAAGTGCAAATCAGTCTCTGAAATGGTCACCCATCCAACTACTAACCGCGCTCGATGTTGCTTAACTTCGGTGATCTGACGAGAACCGGTTACCACGATGCCACCGCACCCCCCTCCATTTTAAGATACAAAGCCAATTATTTATTAAGAGCATGGTATAAATAAAACAAATAGGTACTAGGGCAGGAAATCAGATTTAAACCACTCATAGAATATGGATTTTAACCACTCGGCAGAGCCTCGTGGTTAAAACCCTTACCCTACTCATGGTTTAGATCTGATTACCACCCCTAGGACTTGTTTGTTTTGTATATTTATTGGTGTTCAAAGTCATTTTCAGCATCAATGCTCTATCATGACCGCAGCACAACTATAAAGTAAAGTTTAGCAAATCATCTGAACCTGTTGATCATGCTCTATCATGAGCGCAGCACAACTATAAAGTAAAGTTTAGCAAATCATCTGCACCTGCTGATCATGCTCTATCATGACCACAGCACAACTATAAAGTAAAGTTTAGCAAATCATTTGCACCTGTTGATCATGCTCTATCATGACCACAGCACAACTATAAAGTAAAGTTTAGTAAATCATCTATCTGTTTCATTCCCTATATAATCTGGGCAGTTCCATTTTATATCACCAGATTTCCCATTTATCTGACTGATGGAACACTCTCATAAACTTGTTGGTCTTCTTCACAAAACAAAACAGGAAATCAAATACTTCACTATTATATGTAAACCGTCATGAAGAATCTTGAGAAATATATTGATACTGTGTTCAAACTAATATTCTGGATTATGTTTGGGCATGTCTCTGGAACCGTAAATGTTCATATGGTAAAGTATGGTAAAGAAAAACAGAAAATTAAATTAGTACATTCTGGAAAAATTTGAAAAAATAATTTATTTTAGATATTTAACATTTTAGTAAAATTAATAGTAAAACATCAGCAGTACTTAACAAATGGAGAATTAATTTGAGGATTATAATCACTCGTGATTGGACTATGGGTCCAAACTAGCTCAGATCTTAGTCGATCTTCGTAATTGGTAAATGTCCAAGATGTATCTACTAGTTTAAAATATGCTAATCTAAACTATATATATGTATTCCTGTGGGAACCCCCGGAAGTTAAGCAGTGCCTGCTTACTGTGGAAAACAAGCTCTGTTTTACTGGTAAAATGGAACCCAGTAACCAATACCAGGGGTAGAAATACTCTAAAATGGGCAACAATGGTTTAATTGATTGGCTGGACTTGACTTTATCCTTAAATTCGCTTTCTGTTCAAACACCAGTCCTCACTCAACACCTTGTACTTTAGATTAATTTATTTAAGTCACATATTTGTACACAAAGGAGCCTTAAACATGACAATGACATGGATATAAAGTCAAGTCAAGCCAATCATTTATGCCCATGCTGCCCATTTTAGAGGGCTTCCACGCATTGGCTACTGGTCCTATTTTATCAGTAAATCGGAGCTTGTTTATCACAGTAAGCAAGCACTGATTCACTTCCCAAGGTTTCTATGGGGATGCAATGGAGGTAAACTTTCACTTGTAATCCTAAAATATTAGCTGCAGGATATATCTAATAATACCTACACTCCGCCCTCAGTACCTGGTTTTAGGTAGGCCTGAGGTGTGATGCAGAATTTATTAGATATATCATACTCAGTGACCAGCCTAAGGGATAAATTGAGGGAGAAGTCACTTTAGGAAGAAGTCAAATGAAAATGTAAAAGTGACCTGGAAGTAAAAGATGAATGAGCTTTTGCATGATTGCCCCATTATATAGTTGTCACAAGGTAGATAACTCATTAAAGCTGAAAGAAAAAGGCCATCTGCAAATGAGTAACTTATTCAAAAACAAGAAGAATGTTACTAAGGTAACACATGCCCCCCCCCCCCCCCCCCCCCCCGGGACCTTCACCTTGCAGATGCAGCGGAAACTATTATACATGACACACCTTCTGACTGTCCTTAACATTTGTAAAAAGTTTAACAATTGTACTATGATTCGTTTCTGAGTTACGGCTGAGACACGAATATTGACCGATTTTTAGTGTGACCTTGACCTTGAAGGTACGAAACCGGCTATGATGTGTGACACATCCTCCCATTGTCCTTTATAACTGTGTGAAGTTTGATGAGTGTAGCCCTAACAGTTTTGGAGTTATGCTTGAGACACGATTTGTGACCCTGAACATATGAAGGTCAATTGTGACCTTCACATTGCAGATGCGGCGGAAACTATTATACGCTACACACCTTCTGACTGTCCTTAACATTTATAAAAAGTTTAACAATTGTACTATGATTCGTTTCTGAATTATGGCTGAGACACGAATATTGATAGATTTTTAGTGTGACCTTGAAATGTGACCTTGTCCTTGAAGGTACGAATCCGGCTATGGTGTGTGACACATCCTCCCATGGTCCTTTATAATTGTGTGAAGTTTGATGACTGTGGCCCTAACAGTTTTTGAGTTATTGGCTCGGACACACACACAGACACATGGACACACGCTCACTTCAATCACTATATGCCACCTGACTTAAGTAGGGGGCATAAAAATTAAGCAAACAAATTTCCAGCAGGTTGTGGTAGGTATATAACTTATGCAATGTAATAATGATCACCCTTCATAATGTAAAATTGAAGATTTATTTGCCTCCCTGTAACAGATTCACTATTTTCTGGAGCAAGTACACTTGGGAAACTAATAGAGTGCATCCCTAGGATGTTAACAAGATGGATGATTTTTACCCACTTCAGATGAGAATTAAAAGTGAAAATTTCAAAAAGCGTTGTTTTCTAGAAAAATGTGCAATCAATATATATTTTTGTTGTTTTTTTTCTTTTTTCCCCCGGCACTGGTTTCTGGAAAGCTCTCCTTTCCAAGAAGCAATATCACATGCTGATATTATTAAAAAAAAAACACAACAAAAGTTAAGAATAACTACATGAATGGCTATTTGTAGGGCTAAATTTTATTAATAAGAGATAATAACCAAGCCTGCAAATAAGCATATCAATTGCAGAATGAGCTTCCCAGAGGGTGAATTTGGTAATGCTATCCCATACAGTGGGCTAGAATCCCCCCCCCCCCCCCCCCCAATTTATCCTCTGGGTACCTCTTTCTGTTTAAGCTGGAGCCCTTGATTCAGACTGAAGTTCACAGAGGGTAAATCCAGCAATTCTACCAAATTCACCCCCTGGGGACCTCATTCTGCAGATGACAGTCTGCTTATTTCCACCCTTGATAGTAACATACTTCAACAAGGTAACATGAAAAAATTTATAGTAATTTATAAATTTTTTTATATATTTTTTATACTTACCAATGACCCAGACTTAGCTGGTGCTAACCCAAAAATATCTAGGGCCAAACACAAATTTTGCCCCCAATCCCCAAAATTTGCATGCAAAACCGAAAATTAGAAGTCCTAACTGGCTCTCCATACATTTCACCCTCTGCGCATGTGCAGACGCCAGGAAGTCAACGAATCTGACGCCAATAAAATCATTCTTTGTAGAAACAAGCCAAGACCAATACCGGGTCTGGACCAGCGTCGCTGCCTGCAATTGAATCAGCAAACAGGAAGTGGCTGCACGGCAAATCTGAAAATTGCATACACGATACAACTGATCATTATCAGGCTCCAGATGAAATATAAAATCAATCCCTTGCATAGAAGCCGAGAAAAGTTTGACGAAAAATTTCAATGTTTAGTGGGTACAGTAAAATTTCAAAGTATCGGCAAACAGGAAGTGGCTGCACAGCAGATCTGAAAATTGCTTACACGATACAACTCATCATTATGAAGCAGCAGACCAAATATAAAATCATTCCCTTTCATAGAAGCCAAGAAAACCTTGACGGAAAAAGTGTTTCGGACGGACAGACTGATGGACGGAGTCGAGCGGTTACTAGACCTGCTCTGCCGCTGGCGACGCAGGTAAAAAGATTATAATAATTCAGTGGGGAGGTACTGCCCACTCATGGGAGGGCTATTCCCGTCTGAGTCATTGGTAAGTATAAAAAATATATAAATGACTATAACTTTTTTCATATTTTTATACTGTAACCAATGACCCAGACTTAGCTGAATCATAAAAAGGCAGAGGGCCTAGAACTTCTGAAATATTAGATCAACATAGATCAAATCCTTCAATCCACGATGAAGAAATTAGAATTTACATGTCTCTTAATACCATAATAGAAGAGACATAACCTAATATGGATCCCAATAATGTAAATCCTAACTCTAAGCATAAATTCATGTTAATTAGGATGTAACAAATAAACAATTTTAGAAACTAGTCTGGACTAGGCCCTAAAAATTATAATGGCATACTGAGAATGAGAGACAATTTCCCATAAACCTATGCCACACAATAATACTGCAGCTGATCACCGAACATAGTACGGACAAGACAGCTTCCTCAATAGTTACATACCCCATAAGTGGACAAAATGACCCCCCCACTTTTTTTTAACATAACTTCAAAAGAAACAGGGGAGAGCTCTGGAATCAATAAGCAGAACCCGGAAACGATATAAATAAATATCGATCAGGCACTCAACAAATTAATTCATGAATAATAAATGGTGCTTAACGCCACTTCACAAGCCAAGGCTATAGCGATGATTTTGGTAAATAACATCATCTGCTATAAAATATGCACTGCAGACGACATATACATGGTATGGCGAAATCAGTGAGAAATTAATTATAACATATAAATACAAAAAGCAGGATAAGATGAATAATCTCTGCAGAGAAAACATGATTCAAGATCATTCACAGGAGGCCTCTGTAATATTAAATCTGGTAAAAAACACTCTCCAACATGTACTATTTGGTATCTACAACTATAAACACGTGAGAATATGCGATTCGAGAACCGACAAAATAGAGACCAGGATCTAGAATTGGAGGTAGGTATGATAAACTCCAAAATCAGAAAATAAATACCGGAAACAAATGCAACAGAACAGCATATATGCGTATGAAGGTGCCATCCAACACAATCCAGATGCAAAGTATGTATGTATTAAAAAATATATACGCGACAGCAGGAGTGGGGAGGGGGGGGGATTTCAAATATATGTCAAAACCTCCTCACCCACATTACTTAATCATTGCTGGTGCAGATAGCTATAATATAGTGATCATAAAGCTTTTTCACGTCTGAATACTCCGTAATGCCACTGAGAGTGGAGAATGACATGAAGAATAAAACTTCCCTTAAAGAAGAAAACCATCTAATGGGGAAGCTTCTGGCAAATGCTCAATAGCAGACCCCATAACCTCAATGAAATCAATAGAAACAAATGAATTGAAGGATACACGTATCCTATCATTCATCCCATGAAAACGGCTGAGCATCAATGTATGCGCTCAAAGCCTATACTAGCGACACAAATAATGGAAACTATTATTCCCATGCGCTGAAAACTTAACTATCCTGAAGACATCCCACATAAGATCATGTAATATCCAAACAGTTAGAATAAGTGCAAGATATAGCCAGCGCTTACTTATGCACTGAAATCTTAAGCACTGACTACTAATAGGAAGATAAATAACCCAAGCAGTACGAATAGCTAACTGACTTATTTAACAATAGAATGAACATAACGTCCCTTCTATTGAAAAACAATGACAACAAAAGCGTAACTTCTCTTCTGATAAACTCTGTTATGCACAGAGAGACCGTCAGACTCCGGATTGTATCGCAATATATGAACTCACTTCCGAAATAATTGAGAAAACCGTAATTATGTCCAAACTTGACCTTATGTTAAAAGATTCTCTAAAACAAAACAGGTCAAGAGGGAAAAACGTCTACCACTCCAGTTAATAACTGGAGTAGACGCGTGTAAGTGACCCATTGAAATAACCTTCCAAGCCGCTCCACACAACTCCATCCGGCGCACAAAACTATCGCTGTTAATGCGTCAGATAACCAATAAAAGTGTGTGAAACAGCTAGTTAATTCGCTCTGTGAAACAGATGAACCAGCCAAATGAATAGTGGGATATATGAATCCTATCATAAATCCCATGAGACATTATCTAGTTCACAAAACAAGTGATCTAAAGAACTATACTCGATACAATTGCTGAACGTTCGCTTATCGACTGAAAGATAATAATAAATAACCTAATTATCCACTTCCAGTCAAAATCGGCCAGACCGAGTTCTATAAAAGCCTAGAAACACCGGCTCAGGGGAGTGTGATCAGTAACTTAGTCTGACGAGAAACCCCTATCCAAGTGGCTGTATAGACAAACCTAAAGAATTATATGTAAGAGAGAAACCTATACCTTCACTATGAGCCTTATAAGCGAAATGAGTCTAGGACAAACTCTCCTACTCTTCTGTTGGCTGTGGTCGATTAGACCCCAACTTAAAGAGTCGAGAATATATGCTTTCTTGTATTTTAATCCTACAATAATGAAAGCTTACCATCAAAGACTTAGGTATACCTATACCTTGCTATGAGTCCTTATAGACAATTTGGGTCTAGGACAACCTCTCGTACTCTTTCTGCTGGTGATGGTAAATTAGACCCCAGCTTAAAGAGATGAGAATTGATTCTTATCATAAAAACTAGAGTTGGAAGACTAAAGCGACCTATGGCATGCTGCACACCAAATATCAAAACATTCCGACTGCTGGATCTGAAGAAGAAGATTTTTTAAAGAAAATTCATCATTTTGAACTAAGTTACAATTCGAGCTCCCACAGTGAGTCCAAATATGGACCTAGGGACATGGCTTGAACAAACTTGAATCTCACCCCCTAAGGATGCTGGATACCAAATATCAAAACATTCTGAAGAAGATTTTTAAAGAAAATTCCTCATTTTGAACTAAGTTATCATTCGGGCTACCACAGTGAGACCAAATATGAACCCAGGGACTTGGCTTGAACAAACTTGAATCTCACCCCCCTAAGCATGGTGCATACCCAATATCAAAAGATTCTGCCTGCTGAATCTTGAGAAGAAGATTTTCAAAGAAATTTGCCTGAAATGCACTAAGTTCAAATTTGGGCTCCTATACTGAGCCCAAATATAAATCCAGGGGGCCGATTTGAACAAACTTGAATCAGATCCACCCCACAATGTTGCATACCAAATATCAAAAGATTCTGACTGCTGGATCTGGAGAAGAAGATTTTTGAAGAAATTTGCCTGAAATGCACTAAGTTCGAATTCGAGCTTCTATAGTGAACCCAAATATGAATCTAGGGAGTTGATTTGAACAAATCTGAATCAGATCCACCCCACAATGTTGCATACCAAATATCAAAAGATTCTGTCTGCTGGATTTGGAGAAGATTTTTTAAGAAATTTGCCTGAAATGCACTAAGTTCAAATTTGAGCTCCTATACTGAGCCCAAATATAAACCTGGGGGGGGGGGGGGGGGGGGGGGGGGGGCGATTTGAACAAACAAACTTGAATCAGATCCACTCCACAATGTTGCTTACCAAATATGAAAAGATGCTGCCTGCTGGATCTGGAGAAGAAGATTTTTGAAGAAATTTGCCTGAAATGCACTAACTTCGAAATCAGGCTTCTATAGTGAGCCCAAATATGAATCCAGGGGGCCAATTTGAACAAACTTGAATCAGATCCACCCCACAATGTTGCATACCAAATATGAAAAGATTCTGCCTGCTGGATCTGGAGAAGAAGATTTTTTAAGAAATTTGCCTGAAATGCACTAAGTTCGAATTCGAGCTTCTATACTGAGCCCAAATATGAATCTAGGGAGTCGACTTGAACAAACTTGAATCAGATCCACCCCACAATATTGCTTACCAAATATGAAAAGATGCTGCCTGCTGGATCTGGAGAAGAAGATTTTTGAAGAAATTTGCCTGAAATGCACTAAGTTCGAATTTGAGCTTCTATAGTGAGCCCAAATATGAATTTAGGGAGCCGATTTGAACAAACTTGAATCAGATCTACCCCACAATGTTGCATACGAAATATCAAAAGATTCTGCCTGCTCGATCTGGAGAAGAAGATTTTTTTAAGAAATTTGCCTGAAATGCACTAAGTTCGAAATCGGGTTCCTATACTGAGCCCAAATATGAACTCAGGGGGCCGATTTGAACAAACTTGAATCAGATCCACTCTACAATGTTGCATACCAAATATCAAAAGATTCTGCCTGCTGGATCTGGAGAAGAAGATTTTTAATCCTTTTCCCATTGCCAACAGTGTTAAAAAGTGCTGACTCAGCACTTTTTCAAAGTCCTGAAAAAAAGTACCTTGTGATCAAACCGATAGGGATTTTTTTAACCATTCTATTCTACTGGATAAAAGTAAGCTTTGTACAAAATAAGATTTCTCTGTGCCGTGTAGTTTTAGAGATATGGCAGTTTTAAGGTTTTTCCTATTTTTAGCTCCCGAGGTTCCCACGGGGCAATGAGAAAATTTTTTTTTGCATCAATCAACTACTTATGACCCATTATCATCTCATATCAAATTTGGTTTAAATCGACCTCACGGTTCAGAAAATAGAAATTTTTGGCATGGCCAAAATTTTTGCCCCTCCCATAACGAAGGCAAATAATGCCCAACAAACTTCTCTTGAACAAATTTGATTCTACACCTCAAAAGGAAGCTGCATACCAAATATCAAGTCTCTGCTACTGCTGGTTCATGAGAAGATTTTCAAAGATTTTGGTGCCCCTTGGGGGCGTGGCCCCACCCAGGAGGAGGGGCAACTTCATTTGAACAAACCTGAATTGACATTAGGTAATAAACATTTACCCAACATTTGAAATATATTGGGTCAGTGGTTTCTTTGGAGAAGTTGGTTTTGTAAAGTTTACGCTGGACGCCGGACGGAAAGTGATTAGTAAAGCTCCCCTTGAGCTTTGCTCAGGTGAGCTAATAAAATACAAAATTTTGAAAAAATGTTCCCTAATATAAGAGCCCAAGTTCCCAAAGGGAACGATGAGCCCAAAAAAGCCTAAGTGTGGACAAAATTATAAAAACTGTGTAAAATTAACTACCACACTATCAGAATATTTAATGTTACTTACAACTGTTGTTCCTAAATAAAAATAGGAAACTACCTAAAGATGTAAATAAGACACCGGAATCAAGACCCCAGGCAACACGGCCCGAAGTCAGTAACAGAAACAAGACTATCCGATGTAAAGCAAGATCTTCCTCAGAAGAAAAAACGATACATTGGATGTAAGATGCATGACCAAAACGCCCGAACACCCTAAGGATGAGGACGTAACCCTGGGGATGTACAGAATAATCTTCTGCATAAAATGTTAAACTCCCAATAAATTTTATAAAAAATCTTTATTAAAACAAGCCAAAAAGCTTAGGAGCTTAACTGGGGGGATCAAGGGAAGGCAGGGAAGGAATACTACATAAACAGTGGATAGATCATAATCAATCAGTGATAACGTCAGGCTCATGTCCCGAAATTAGGGAACATGAACTAATTTTACTAAATAATAAAAAATTACAGCCCTGAACGTATCAAACCACTATTTCTTCCTTCCTTCATCCAGTTCTGTCCTTGGATCCACCAATTTAACCATTGATTTGTGTCTGGCATCATTATTAATTGAGATTTAAAAGCACAAATATCAGTTTGTTGTTATCTGACAAGGGCCAAACAAAAAATGATTTTATTGGCGCCAGATTCGGTGACTTCCTGGCATCTGCACATGCACGGAGGGTGAAATGTATGGACCAGTTAGGACTTCTAATTTTCAGTTTTGCATGCAAATTTTGGGGATTGGGGGGCAAAATTTGTGTTTGGCCCTAGATATTTTTGGGTTAGCACCAGCTAAATCTGGGTCATTGGTTACAGAATAAAAATATAGCATTTTTGTTCTGTTAAAGAAAATCTGCCTGCAGCAGGCAAATAGTTCAGGTCATTTTCAGCATCTATGGTTAAAGAGTCCAGTGGTTTGAGCCAAAAGGCCGATGGTTCGATCCTGATCAGAGTTAACTGCATTGCATCCTTTGACAAAACACTTGATGCCCATGTGGAGGAACAATGGCACTGTATACTAAGGCATACTGCATGTTGATGGTACACTTGCCTTCAATCACTGTTAACTCTTCTTGTGCAGAATTTAGAAGTTGGAGAGCCTGACAGATGCTTGCCATTGCTTGGTGGGTCTCTAAGGTTACTCTGCTTCCTCCATCCATAAAACTGTCAGACATGATGTGACCCTGGCTGTTGATGGTGACAATAAATGCCAATAAATAAACAAACAAGCAACCAATGCTATATCACAACTGCAACATAAGTATGAAGTCAAGTTTAGTCAATCCCTGGCATTGGTAACTCTGTCCTATTTTACTGGTAAAACAGAACTTGTTGACCACAGTAATCAAGCACTGTTCCACCTCCTAAGATTCCCAAGGGAAAGTGTAAATAGATTACATAATCATATATAATAACTGGACCCCAATTAGTATAGGTTCTATACATGACAAGAACTTGATGCAATACTAATCTGTATCTGAAGACGACGATATATCAATATCCGGACAATACCGCTTTTTACAAAACACAGGACAATCAAAAGGACAATCCTCAAGGTCGAGAGTTTTTTTCTTATAAAAACTTGATTTCACAAACTCTTTGAATGTTAAATATTTCTTTAGTTTTGATGGTAAGCCAAGCTGTTCTGCTTTTTTGGGTGGGTATTTTCCAAGAACATGAAATATTTTAGCTCTGCATAGTCCTTTTAAAGAGAAGACTGTTTGACACTGTTCACTTAACCAGGAAAACAATTCTGGCCAGTGATAAATGGATATTGGCCAATTCTTTTTCAGAACCCAACTTTCTCTTATGGAGCTTGGTGAAACTTGCAAAAGAAACTGTGCTAGATGAATAAGTCTCTCATTAACTGCCATATAAAAATAGGAATCCCCTTTGCGTTTTATGGTGCTGCAACCATTATGAACCAGCGTAATTGCACATTCTTCACTGTGCAATCTGATTGCTTGCTCTAAAGGTGTTTCTTTCCACTGATATTTTTTGTCCATTTTGTAACCAAACTCAATAAGCATCCGACATATAGCTGCATTCCGGTGCTCTATTGCTATAGCCATGGCAGTAATTCCATTATTACTTTTTGCATGGATTTTAATTTTATTTTCTAAAAGCAGTTCACAGATATCATATCTGTGGTATGCCACGGCATAGTGCAAACAGTTCAAGCCATCATCTGTTTTTGCATTAATATTGCATAAGGAGTTAATGAGAATTTCACAGATATCTCTGTTATTTAATTGCACACATCTGGAAAGAAATGAAAAAGAAAACATGCATAAAAAAATTGTGAGGTGGCACCTAAGCTATGACAGATCGCAAAAATGAAACAAATTCTAGGGCCATAAATTATTAGAAGGTCACTCGGCAATTTATTTGACAACTATCAACAAAAACAACACATTTTATCGTCAACCAATTTGTGAGGGGAACCTGTGTTACTATTTCGTCTCCTGAATTCCTACTGGCACACAGAACACATTGGAACTCAGGGGACGATTTTCAACTATCGCTAGGGATTCAAATTGTAATTATGTGGCACGATTTGTAGAAACTTCCAGTGAAACTTCGCTTCTGTTTAAAAAATAGTCTGTCAACGATTTCTGTTCCGCACATATGTGCAGAACAGATTTTCATTTTCCACATGGTTAAGTGTTGTTGTAGATGGGGATTACATAGGGCAATAATTCTCATGGGACTAGACATCAATATGATGCACATGCATAAGAAATATTATGTCATTCTGCTAAATATTTCATCGAGTTTGATGGTTAAACTAAACAAATTCCAAGTCTATGATGGGCAATAACTTGGACAAAAATACTCTGATTAACACCTGCATTGATCTGGCTAAATATCAAAGATACACCTGCAAACCCAAAAGGATGTCATTCCACCAAGAATTTTTAAATTTATTGCGTTTATGAACTCACTGGTCACAGACTAACTTACCAACAGGCCGAATGACTGAGAATGCCACAAACAGAGCTGCTTGTCGCGGCTAGTTATGCTATTGGCTATAATACATGGGAAACAAGTTTTATTTTCTCAGTCTTTTGCTGTTAACCCTTTACCTAAAATGATTAGATATGTCACTTGTGCAAAAGGTTGATCAAATAACTGAATATTTTCATTTTTTGTTTAAATAACACAGCTCATGACCCCTCATTAAAACGAGCTTGTTCCAATGAAAACTCATAAGCTATGGTTGGAAGGTGAAAAAAGAAATTAATATGTGAATGGTGATTTTTGTGAATAGCGCTGGATGGATATGGCTGTCAGATTAGTAAAGGGTTAACCCATTACACAACATAATTTACAGACAAGCAACAAAATTTACAGACAATTTAAAGAAAAACCTGAAAAGAATTGCATACTCAAGAATTTATCCATCTGCACACTGATGACAAAAAATGAAAATTTCAAGCTGCAAATTTTCCTCAGAATGCAACTAAGAATTTAACCAATTTAATCTTGTTTGACAGAGCTCATTGAGCTCAGTCAAACAAGATTGAATTAGTTAAATATCCATTTGCATTATGAAAAATAAAAGGCTGCATGGCCACACATCCCTTGAAAAAAAATTGAAAAAAATAAACTTTTTCAAAGTGGAAAAAGGGACATAACTCTGTCCAAAAATGTCAGACCAAACCCAGATTTGAACTTGACCTGTATTTTATATTGATACACCTTCACAACAAATTTTATTTGATTCGGTCAATTACAGCTTAAGTTATTGGTTGGAAACTAAAAAATAGAGTTTTCAAAGTCGAAAAAGGGGCATAACTCTGGCAAAAATTTCTGACCTCACCCCTATTCGAACCTCACCGGTATTTTATGTTGATCCACATACACACCAAATTTCATTTGATTTGGTCAACTATAACTAAAGTTATCATTGGGAAACCAAAGTGGGACGGACACACAGACGAACACCAGCTATTTTAATAGTCCCTGAACACCTGCTATTTTAATGGTCCCCCAAACACCAGCTATGTTAATAGTACAAGAAACTTGGAAATGATAGAATGCTTACTTCATCAATGGAGTTTCAGCCCCAACTGAATATCCAAGTCTGCGTAGATTTACATTAGCACCAACATGTATCAGCGATTTCACCAGCTCACTGCAGTTTGTTATAATTGCTCTGTAAAGAGGACTACACCCTGCAGATAAAAGCAATAATATAGAAACTACATATTTTTTTTAAATTCTACTACTGCAAAGTTTAATTTAACAGACCATAAGTTCAAAACCTAATTCTTGATATTTCTGTCAGCGAGATGATGGCAGGACTGGAAATAAGTCGCAAATGGTCATTCAGGTTACGGGGAGGTTACAATGCTTAAAAAAACGTTAAGGCCACACAAAGTAGATCTTCTGTTTCTCAGTCCATTATTTGTTAAATTGCATGCGGGCGAGCGTTTTTTTATTTCATTTTTTATTTCAGTAATTACGTCTTTGCCATCAAAAGTTTATGTTCTTGGTTCAAGTTTTAGACCTCATAATCTACAGAATACCATGGGTGGTGGTGTATTTCATTCCTTGAGTGCAAGATGGCTTTGCAATGCTAAAGCATTGCAAAGCCTTCTTGCATTCAAGGGCCAAATTCATCAATTTTTTTAACTTGGGTAATATATCAGACATAAACTATTTAATTTTTATTTTTTTTAAGTTTAAATTGGTTATAAAAAGAGAGCATGCAGCAACCAAAAGGACCATGTGGGAGGGCCTGAGAAACAGATTTTTTAATTTTTTTAGGCCTAACCTGTGAATCATTTGCAACTGCATTAGATCAATAAGAAATTGAGGCCCCCACCCCCACCCCAGAAGTTATGCCATTGCCTCTGAATGGTGTAATAATATATCCCTCTGAACTGTATCAACCACTTGACAAATGATTTCTGTGCTTCATTTGTTTGAATTTTCCATCAAATCAAATCATATTGACTGCTTCAGAATGGCCACAGCTGGATTTGATGAGAAATTTCGAGAAAATACTCAGCAGGTTATAATTTATAGTAAGCTAATTTACAGTATTTTCAAGATATTTTTCATCAAATCTGGTCATGGCTGCTGTGAAGCAGCCATGACTAGATTTAATGAAAAATTCCTCTAAATTTAATGAAAGAAATCACTGGTGAAACATCGATTCAGTTTACATAGTGGAAATTTTATTAGATGAGCCCAATTATACTTATTTCAATGACAAAAGGAATTCTGTTTTGGGCAGGAATATAGCATACAGGGCAGTACAGGGAGTTAATAATGTGTAAAAATAAACCTTACTTTACTCATAACATGAGGCATTAGAAAGTAAACCCATCATATATGATAAACACAGATGTTTGTTTTTTTTTTCGAAACCATCAGTGAACTGTACAGAAGAATGCAGTAGATGACAACTTTAAACTTGACCTGATAATTTATAAGTATGTTGGCCAACAAACTTTTATCTGAAAGCTAAGTTTTTTGACAACTATAGTTTGGAAACATGCAATCTGAATCAACCAGTTAGATTACAGAGACCACCTAATCAAACATAAACTTGCATTAAAAATCCAAGTTTCAAATCTTCGAAAATGAATTGTGATTCCAGCATTCTCATTAAAATTGTACAAAAACAAGTTTTAGCTCAACAGGAAGTTATCTATAACAAGTCCACTAAATAAGTTTAAAAAGAAACTAGACGAGTGATTCTGTAGAATCACAGGCTTTTCCTGGGGTACAAAAACATAAAGCCCTCTGAAGGAATTGTACAAAATGTCAGCCCCACTGAACATGTCGGTGTGCATACCGATATTGTCCTGGTTGAAGGGTTAACAAAATGTAAAATGAAAGATCCACCCAACCCATGCATAAAATCACTTAATGCTAAAGGGGATAGCCAAGCATCTTTGGATATATGTCATTCCACTATGATCATGGAGTACAGTGATGTAACATAATTATGTTAACCCTTCATTTCTCAGTTATGAGATCTAGGATTTAAAAAATGACCATGCTTGGTGGCCATTTTGGACACATTGTGCTTAAAATCGAAATTTCTTTTGCATTTATGATATACATTACATTCTTAGTAGTCAGTCCATTACTGGTATTCTGCTAATTCACAGTGCAGAACTTGTCCGATTTTCAGGTCCATTTTTGATATTTTGGAAAACTTTGGCAGAAAAATAATTTTGGTAAACTTTTGTTACCAGTTGGTTAAGGAAAAGTGTATTTATGACAAATCTGTCAAATTTCCTGGTCATTAGCCCATTCGGACCAGGAGATATTGGCCAATGAAAATTGGGCGTTTGGGGGCGGGTTTTGGCAAAAGAAAGTTGACATCCAAAGTCAAAAGCTTTACTGTCAGGACAAAGTATAGCCATCTATGACATTGCAAAGTTTTAACAAAATCTGTAAGAGCGTTCTCGAGAATTCTGCTCTTGTAAAGTGTTGGAAAAGGAGAGGAGACATTGGTCAATGAAAATTTGGGCATTTTTTTCCAAGTTTGGCAGCCATTTTGGACACATTGTGGATAAAATTAAAATTTCTTCTACATTTATGATAATGATACATTACATTCTTACTATTCAGTCCATTGCTGGTGTTCTGCTAACTCACAGTGCCGAGATTGTATGCCAAAATGTTTGATTTTCAGGCTTATTTTTTATGTTTTAGAAAATTTTGGCAGAAAAAAATAATTTTGGTAAACTTTTGTTATCATTTAGTTACAGAAAACTATACCTATGACAAATCTGTGAGCACTTTATGTCATTAGCCCATCCAGACCAGGATATATTGGTCAATGAAAGTTTGGGCGTTTTTTTCTACTTTTGGCGATCATTTTGGACACATTGCGGATAAAATCATAATTTCTTTTGCATTTATGATAATGAGACATTACATTCTTACTATTCAGTCCATTACTGATGTTCTGCTGATTTCATAGTCCCGAGATTGTAGGCCAAAATGTCTGATTTTCCAGTCCATTTTTTATGTTTTGGACAATTCTGGCAAAAAATATAATTTTGGTAAACTTTTGTTTCCAGATGGTTATGGAAAAGTGTATTTGTGACACATCTATGGAAATTTCAGGTCATCCGCCCATTTGGACCTAAAGATATTGGCCAATGAAATATTTGGATGGGTTCTGGCAGAAGAAAGTTAAAGCCCGAAGTGAAAAGTTTATGTCAAGACAAAGTATAGCCATCTATGACCTTGCAAAGTTTTAATGAAATCTGTAAGAGCGTTCTCGAGAATTCTGCTCTTGTAAAGTGTTGGAAGAAAGAAAAAGAAAAAAACTATCATCATCAGGTACAGTAAGGCTGTCATTTATAAGAACACTCAACAGATCAAAACTAGCGCGCTGTCTTTATGTGCTAAGAAGTTTCTTATTAAGAGAAAAAGTTGGTTAGCTTTCTAAAGTGAAGGAGTGCATGGTCAGCTCTGCCTTGAGCTGCACTGGGCTGGTTTGGGGTTCCAGCTTAAACATCCCTCAGAGAACTTAACAAAAAACTTTATTTTCTTATTACCTTAAATCTGAGTTTGGGATATCATTATTATTAAACATCACCAGCGCTGTTGGTTAGTACACTGTATATTGTGCGATCATGATGTGGTGACTGTTGCACAAGATTGAAGTGTCATTGTTAGCAATGATGGCCACTTGTTGAGCATAAAATCAAGCGGGCTTTGGGCGATAGTGCTCGGGGACGATCGTCAGCCTCAGAATATCAGGCCTAATTTTTCTTGGAGGGGTGGGGGTGGGGGAGAGGGTTAAATATGTTCTTACCCCCTGGTGTCCATGCCACTGCGTCTGCTGTCATCTTGAGTCTTGATCCCTCCCCTAGTGCTAATGTGGAGTCTTGACCCCCCCCCCCTTCCCAGTCCCATGCCCCATCAAAAGATTTCCATTTTTCCTTGTTATTTTAAATTTCTTGCCTGATGTTCCCTTTATGGGTTAACATAGGGTTGGGGGAGGCATGACTGAATTTTTTTTGGGGGGGAGAGACACTTAATCCCGATTGCCCACGTAGGGGCATGGTGGTGCTGTGTACTAAGGCGTACTGCATGTCGATGGTGCACCTGTCTTCAACCAATGCTAACCCTGCTT
The DNA here is from genome assembly GCA_031216915.1 of Pictodentalium vernedei. NCBI lineage: Eukaryota > Metazoa > Mollusca > Scaphopoda > Dentaliida > Dentaliidae > Pictodentalium > Pictodentalium vernedei. Next base: position 155,603,898 of record CM062295.1, read on the forward strand.
GTGTGGAGTTAGTACGTTGGAGAGTCTGACAGTAACTTGCCCAGCATCTTTGGATATATGTCATTCCACTGAGATCACGGAGTACAGTGATGTAACATATGTTAACCCATCATTTGTCAGTTATGAGATCTAGGATTTTAAAAATGATCGTGCTTGATGGCCATTTTGGACTCATTGTGGATAAAATTCAAATTTCTTTTGCATTTATGAAAATGATACTTTACATTCCTATTATTCAGTCCATTACAGGTGTTCTGCTAATTTATAATGCCGAGATTGTAGGCCAAAATGTATGATTTTCAGGCCTATTTTCGATGTTTTGAAATATTTTGGCAGAAAAAATAATTTTGGTAAACTTTTCTTACCAGTTGTTTATGGAAAAGTGTATTTATGTCAAATCTGTGAAAATTTCAGGTCATTAGCCCATTCGGACCAGGAGATATTGGTCAATGAAAATTTGGGCATTTTTTTTCCATGTTTGGAGACCATTTTGGATACATTGTCTATAAAATCAATTTTTTTTTTGGCATTTATGATAATGATACATTACACTCTTACTATTCAGTCCATTACTGGTGTCCTGTTAATTCACAGTGCCGAGATTGCAGGCCAAAAGTTCAATTTTCAGGCCTATTTTTGATGTTTTGGAAAATTTTGGCAGACAAAATAACTTTGGTAAACTTTTGTTACCAGATTGTTATGGAAAAGTGTATTTATGACAAATATGTGAAAATTTCAGGTCATTAGCCAATTTGAACCAGGAGATATTGGCCAATGAAAATTGGGTGTTTGGGGGCGGGTTTTGGCAAAAGAAAGTTGACATCCAAAGTCAAAAGCTTTACTGTCAGGACAAAGTATAGCCGTCTATGACATTGCAAAGTTTTAACAAAATCTGTAAGAGCGTTCTCGAGAATTCTGCTCTTGTAAAGTGTTGGAAAAGGAGAAAGAAAGAAAGACCAAAAGAAAAAAAAAAATTTCCCGTACAATAACAAATGTCTTTTCCTTTTAGGTAAAGCCAAAAAAAACTTCTATTTTTCCCAGTACAATAACAAATGACTTTTCCTTTTACGAAAAGCCAAATGACACCTCGGTCCCAAGTTATACTATTTGAGAGAGTTAAGTCTGGGCAAAATATTTAAGTTACATGTATGTTCCAAAACAAAGTTTTTCTCATGAGTGCAACTGTTGTGACATTTATTCAGATTCTGATATGGACCATACCACCATGACCTTAGATGAAGTTATGACCTTAGATGAAGGGATGAATGGTAACACTCCACATCATGCTCTACCTTGGCTTAAATGTCTTTAACTTCAGAAGGGTACTTTGGTGTATATTTACAGAACTGTCAATACAAAAGCAGACAGAGCATTATGACCAGATTGTGAATGGGTCATGAACTGGCTGATATTCTTTGCCTTCTTTTCTACCCACATTGTATAATCTCATCTCTAAAAAAAGAAATATGAAAACATTGAATATCAGATGCTAGTTTTGCTTGTTTTTCTAAAATCTTGGTAATCTGGTGTAAATGTGTAATGACCAGATCATAATTATATTGTGGTACGATCAAGAATCATTTTGCTTTTGCTATCACACTACTGATGTATAAGTTTATCATATACCTGTTTCTTTGTCTATTGTGTTGACATCACAGTCTTTGTACTTGAGCAATTGATCAGCAATTTTCACATTACCATGCTTAGCAGCCCACCTGCAAACATAACAAAATTTGAAAAAATAACTGCGTAAAAACCAACCTGCCTCCATGGTCGTGAAGCAGAAATAGTTCTACAAGAGAGGACAAAAATATATGAAGATCATTGACTTATGAGCCGACATTTCTGTAGTCAAGAAAATATTTTCTGTTACTAGTTGGATTCCACATATACACTGCTGGTCAACAGTATTTTGGCTTTTCCTAAAAGGAAGACATTTGTTATTGTACGGGAAAAAAATTCTTTTTTTTTCTTCTTTCTTTCTTTCTTTTTTCCAACACTGTACAGGAGGGGAATTCTCGAGAATGCTTTTACAGATTTCGTTAAAACTTCGCAAGGTCATAGACGGCTATACTTTGTCTTGACAGTAAGCTTTTGAATTTGGGTGTTAACTTTCTTCTGCCAAAACCCTCCCAAAAACACCCAAATTTTCACTGACCAATATCTCCTGGTCTGTTTGTGCTAATGACTTGAATCTTCACAGATTTGTCATAAATACAATATTTTATACTAAAACCAATGGCCCAGACTTAGCCGGGGCAACCTCAGTATTATCAAGGGCCAAACACAAATTTTAACCCCCCCCCCCCCATCCCCAAAATTTGCATACAATATCAAAATTTAGAAGTCCTATCTGGCCCTCCATACTTTTAGTACTTGCGCATGCGCAGTACCAGGACTTGCCTTGAGTCGGGGCTGATCGGCCCCGAGAGGCCCCTTCTCGGGGCTTTTTTTCGGCCCCAACTTTTTTTCTGTCTTGGCTCCCGAAATCTCAGTGTTGGTAGGTTTGGGCAACAAAATTTTGCGAGATTAATTTTTCCATTCACGTCTCATTCACGCAAGTGTGATTACTATACAAGAAGCAGCAAATAACAGATAAAATAATAATGCAAACTGTTTTTGTTTGATTCGAATTAACATCCACCTAAATCTGCATGAAAACTGAGAAAATCCCAAGATTAAACAAAAAAAAAACAAACACATTTACGAGACTTCGAAAGCACGCTTGTCAACTAATGGGGGGAATTCCCTTCAATCCCACAATACTATGTGCAGGTACATCCGATCCTAACATCAGAATAAATGCAACACGAGACACAGAAACTGCAGTCAAAATAAATGTACGAAATAAAATAAAATGTGTACCTGTGTCTACGTGGATAGGTGGGGCACATTCCATTTCTGAAATATCGAAAGCTGTGGGGAATTTTCATGGATTGAAATTATTTAAACGGTAAACTGAAATGGTTTTTTTTTTCAATTTTTTTCTTTGAGACAACCCTTGGATCGAAAATACACACCCCACAATATGTACGAAATGTCCTAAAATTTTATCAACAAAAAATCCCAAATGTCTATGTACGAAACGTCCAGCACCCACATGATGGGTCCAAGTCGTTTCGTCCCCGGGATTTTTGTTTTCTAAGCGAAAGTAATCAACTTAGGTCGCCATTGGAAAGAATGTAACAACATAAAATTACCCCAAAATGCCCCGACCTCAATATCTGGGGGACTTTTTTCAGGCCCCCAGCAGGCCCCGACCTCAACATCTGGGGGACTTTTTTTTAGGCCCCGACCATTTTACTCAAGGCAAGCCCTGCGCAGTACCCAGGAAGAGACAGGAATTGGCGCCAAGCTTCATTCTTTTGTTTGGCCCAAGTCAGTAAACATTTGAACTGACATCTGTGCTTTAAATTCTCATTTTTGAAGATGTCAGACTCAAATCAATGATGGTTTTCATGGAATCAACAGGGTAGCAGGATGTTGGAAGTGAATACCGGTGGTTTTGGATGTTCAGGGCTGTAACTTTATAATTTTTATGTAAAATTATTCATGTTCCCCAATTTTGGGATATGCTTTTGAACATTGTCATTATAATATGACTCCACTGTTGTTTTGTTAGTATTACTTCCCTTCCCTTCCCTTCCCTCTCCTGAACCCTGCTGTTATACTCCCAAGCTCTTCTGGCCTTTTTATTGAGAATATTTCATTAAAATTCTTGGGAGTTTAGCTTGTTTTACGGAATAGGTATTCTGTTTATCCCCTGTGTTTATGTCCTGTTCGTTTCTGTTCAGGACGTTTTGTATTCTTGCATCTTCTACCAGATGCATTGTTTTTTAGCTTAACTTGACAAAGTCAAGATAAGCTATTGCCATCATGCATGCAGAAGTCTGTTAGTCTGTGAGTCTATTAGTATGTTCACATTTTCCTTTAGCACAGGCTACACCCCGTAGTTCTTGTCCGATCGTCCCGAAATTTCATATGCTTTCATATGCAGGTTTGAGGTCATGTCTAGATGAAAACGTCCCCTTTTGGTCATGATCAGTCATCCGTGATGGCGGCCCGAGCCCCAAACCCCAAAACCTTTAGCACAGTCTACAGGTTGTATTTATGAAGGGATTTCATGGTAACTTGGTAGGATGACTCTGTATAATATCTAGATGATAACGTCCCATTTTGGTCATGATCTGTCAACCATGATGGCTGCCGAACCCCCAAATCCCAAAAATTTTAGCACAGTCTACAGGTCATATTTAATATGGAGGGATTTCATTGTATTTTGGTAGGATGACTCTGAATGATGTCTAAATGAGAACTTCCCCATTTGGTCGCGATCTGTCAACCGTGACGACTGCCCGAGCCCAAAACCCGAAAATCTTAGAACAGTCTACAGGTCTAGATGAGAACTTCCCCTTTTGGTCACCATTGGGCAACTGTGATGGCTGCAGGGGCCCGAAGCCCGAAAACATTTAGCACAGTCTACGGGTCATATTTATGTAGGGATTTCATTGTAACTGGGTAGGACGACTCCAGATAATGTCTAAATGAGAATGTCCCCTTTTGGTCGTGATCATTCAGCCTTGATGGCTGCCCAAGCCCAAAACCCGAAAACCTTTAACACAGACTACAGGTTGTATTTATGAAGGGACTCCAGATAATGTCTAAATGAGAATGTCCCCTTTTGGTCATGATGAAGGGACTCCAGATAATGTCTAAATGAGAATGTCCCCTTTTGGTCGTGATCATTCAGCCTTGATGGCTGCCCAAGCCCAAAACCCGAAAACCTTTAGCACAGACTACAGGTTGTATTTATGAAGGGACTTCATTGTATCTTGGTAGGATGACTCAGTATAATGTCTAGAGGAGGACGTCCCCTTTTGGTCGTGATCAGTCAACCATGATGGCTGCCCGAGCCCAAACCCAAAAACCTTTAGCACAGTCCACAGGTTGTATTTCTGAAGGGATTTCATGTTAACTTGGTAGGATGACTCTGTATGATATCTGGATGAGAATGTCCCCTTTTGGTCATGATCTGTCACCTGTGATGGCTGCCCGAGCCCAAAAACCTGAAAACGTTTAGCTCAGTCTACAGGTCGTATTTATGGAGTGATTTCATTCTAACTTGGTAGGATGACTCCAGATAATGTCTAGATGCAGACTACAGGTCGTATTTATCAAGGGATTTCACTGTAACTTGGTAGGATGACTCAGTATAATGTCTAGACGAGGATGTCCCCTTTGGTTGCGATCGGTCAAATGTTATGGCTGCACAGGCCCCAAGCCCAAAAACCTTTAGCACAGTCTGCAGGCTGTATTTCTGAAGGGATTTGGAGCACAGTGGCTCAGTGGTAGACTGTATGACTTCTATGCTAGAGATCCCGGCCCGGGACAACCAACGGGCAAGGCACTTTATCCCGGTTGCCTACATGGGGGCACGATGACGCCGTGTACTAAGGCATACTGCACGTCGATGGTGCACATATCTTCAACTGCTGTAATCCTGCTTGAGCGGAGCTTGAACAGAGTTAGAATGTTGAGGAGCTGACAGTTGCTCATCGATGCTCGGTGGTTCTCTCTGGGTACTCCGGCTTCCTCCACCCGTAAAACTGTCATGGTTGCAATTAGCCATCGTGCATAAGTATGTGACCTTAAACACCAATAAATAAATAAATATGAAGGGATTTCATTGCAACTTGATAGGATGACTCGTTTTGGAATAATTTCACTGTAACTTGGTAGCTTTGGTTGACATACATTAACTGTGAGGGCCACATACATTAACTGTGAGGGCCACATTAACCCACCCCTCAATTCTTTGGGAGTGCATGCAAAGGGGAAGTTTGAGGTCATGTTTCACAACGGGATACTTAGTGAGATCTGGGGTCAGAACGCGAGTTGGAGAGCATTCTCCGTCCTGTTAGCAGTCAGGGTCGACTGTTTTCTGTTGTGAGAAACTTCAATGAGTCAGAGCACTCGTCCGAAATGTGCGAGTGGGGATGTTCCTTACACACTTCAGCTGGGGAAGAAGCCTACAAGTTTCTAAATGGAACACTCGGCCAGGTCTGCAGTCAGATCGCGAGCTGGAGAACCCTCTCCGTTCCGCCAGCAGTCGGGGTCGACTGTTTCTGCTAAGAGAAACTTTAGTGAGTTGGGACATCCGTTCATGCTTGGGGCTGGTTGCAGCTATGGCTTCTTCCTCTGCTTCATCGATGAAGCACGTTGGACCACAGACTAGCTGTCCGACTTTGCATGTTCATGCTGTTCCACGGAGGTGTTTCCAGTCTTCACCACCGAAGTCGGATTAACCTGCAGCTAGTGGTTCGAGGCACTTTTGTACAGGACTTGCGTCAAAAGATCTGGGATCAGATCTCCTTCCCGTGAGCAGCATATGGTAAAGAAGTGGATAACCACTGCTCCGCAAACCTCGTTCACAGACCTGCTGCCGCAGATTGCGCAGCTTATCGCAGCATCCCAGTAGTCACAGGTTCAGCTATCAACATTAAGACTTAGAATTTTATTCATAAGTTCTTTCGAATCTTGTTCCATCTGAACAAAAGTCTGCGTTTGCTAGGCAAAAAACAGCTTAAGGTACCAGGCGAAGGAAAGCCGAAGATCTTTCCTTCCTGGATCTTTTTGCTCAGGTGTTGAAAGCCTTTGGTCCGCTTAACGATGCCTCCCTTGGCCTAGCAATAGTATAAGAAAGGCAATGATCTATTCTTTATGAATAGAAGATTGATAGCTCATAGTTAGGCTGAGACAGCTGTCTTGTTTGGAATAGAGCCGTTAGAAGGATTAAGTACATCTTTTCCTTCTCGGTGTTGTATTCCTAAGTGTCGGAGGCATTTAGTTCTATATTGATGCCATAGTAGCCTTATGTACTGTTAGAGCGGTCTTTTCTTATACATTAGCGGCTAAAATCGTAAGTCTCCTTTTAATGAGCTGGCTAAGGTTGCAGGGTAACACACCGACATCTGTCTTCACCAATATTATATGACTTTTAGGCTGTGTTAGCTACACCGAGACCCTATTGTTTTGGAATAAGGCCGTTAGAAGGAAAGATTAAGTTTTTTCCTTCTCAGTGTGGTATTCCTAGGCATCACATTTAGTCCTATTGTTGACGGCTTAGTTTGTCTTATGTGAATTAAGGGGGGTCTGTTTATTTATCATTAGCGGCTTACGTCATTGTAGCCTTACATATTTTACAGCGGTATTTTCTTATACACTGCAGCTAACATCGAAAGTCTCCATTTAGTGAGCTTTCCAAGGCCACAGGTGACACAGATATCTGTCTTCATGGAGATGTAGACTAATAAGCTGCGTTAGCGAAGATGAGACTACTGTCTCTTTGGAATTATGGCTGTTAGAAGAGTGGCCCTTTATTCCTTACCTTGAGCGACCAACGTTGTAAGTCTCCATTTAGTGAGCTTTCAAGGTCGCAAGTTACACCAAGATATCTGTCTTCATAGAGATGAAGACTTCTTAGCTGTGCTAGCTAATCTGAGACTGCTGTCTCTTTGGAATTAGGATCGTTAAAAGGAAAGGGTACGTTGTTTCCTTCTCAGGGTTGTATTCTTAGGTGTCTGAGGCTTCTAGTCCTTTTGTTGACGCCTTATTAGAATCAAGTGCGGCCCTTTTTCCCTTAACTTGAGTGACTAACATTGTAAGTGTCCATTTATTGAGCTTTCTAAAGTCGCAAAAGATATCTGTCACCACAGAGATGAAGACTTCTAAGCTACGTCAGGTAGGCTTAGACTGCTGTCTTTTGGGAATGGAACCGCTAAAGGAAAGAGTGCATTTTTCCTTCTTGGTGTTGTTTTCTTAAGTGTCACAGACTTTAGTCTTATTGTTGACACCATAGTAGCCCAGCTAGAATTATAAGCGGTGTTTTTTCCCTATCATTAGCAGCTAGCATTGTAAGTCTCCTTTCGTAAGCTTCTAGGGCCGCAGCAGTTAACAGCCATATAATTGTCTTCATGAATAGGAAGACCTTTAGCTGCTTCTGCTAGGCTGAGACCACTGTCCTATTGGACAAGGTACCATTATAATAGAAGAGGTTGTTCTCTCCTTAACGGTATTGTTTGTGTTAGTTGTCTGAGGCTTTTAGTCCTATTGATGATGCCATATTAACCTAGTGAGAATAATGAGCGTTCTTTCAGATGCCTGTAGTTAGCTCCTTTCTCAGGAATATATTTCCTGCAAAAGCCGATATGAGGTGCAAAGAGTTCATCTAGGTTTTTATGATCAGGTGCCAGAACTTAGTTTTTCGTCGTCCGCTTCATTTTTAGCATAACTTGACAAAGTCAAGATAACCTATTGCCATCACACGTGCGGAAGTCTGTTAGTCTCTGAGTCTGTGAGTCTGTTAGTTTGTGAGTCTGGGAGTCTGTTCACATTTTCCTTTAGCTCAGGCTACACCCCGTAGTTCTTGGCCGACCGTCACAAAATTTCATATGCAGGTTTGAGCCCATGTCTAGATGAGAACATCCCTTTTTGGTCGCGATCGGTCAACCGCAATGGCTGCCCAAGCCCAAAACCTTTAGCACAGTCTACAGGACATATTTATGAACGGATTTCAGGTAACTTGGTAGGATGACTCTGAAAAAAATCTAGATGAGAACGTCCCCTTTTGGTCATGATCTGTCAACCGTGATGGCTGCCCAAGCACGAAACACAAAAACTTTTAGCACGGTCTACAGGTCATATTTAATACCCATTTGATCACGATCAGTCAACCGTTATGACTGCCCAAGCCCAAAACCCAAAAACCTTTAGCACAGTCTACAGGTTGTATTTATGGAGGGATTTCATTGTAACTTGGTAGGATGACTTCATATAATGTCTAGATGAGAACATTCCCTATTGGCCGTGATCAGTCATCCATGATGACTACACAGGCCCGAAGCCCAAAAACCTTTAGCACGGTCTACAGGCCATATTTATGAAGGGATTTCATTGTAACTTGATAGGATGACTTGTTTTGGAATAATTTCACTGTAACTTGGTAACTTTGGTTGACAAACATTAACTTTGAGAGCCACATTAACCCACCCCTCACTTCTTTAGCCCAGTATACACCTCAACTTATTTTTATTGAAAACATAGCATAAAGGGAACAGAAATTAACATATTCTCAATTATCACAATTCTTGTCAGATTTCATAATCCTTTCATAAACATTGAACATTATCCTTTTCATCAAACACAACACACAATCAGGTTAAGCTACAGTGTCATTGACACTTTCATTAATCCAATCTATTGTCGTGGATTATATTTCCACTTGAAAGATTTAGATATTATGTCTATATGATGTATTGCTTGAGGCTATGGCATACGGTCTTGATTCCAAGGGATATGTCGACCCTATATCAGCCGTTGTATTCTTTGCAATAGTGCCATGTTCATCACATCCCTCTCCATCCTTAGTGGCATTATGGTGTTGGTTAGACGTGAGGGAGGTCTACGGTTTTAATCTATTCTAGATGACTAACACTAAAGTGTTACGAGTTGCGTCGGGTTAAATTGGTCATGCTTGTTTTGACCAACGATAAGCTTCTATTAGCTGTATTACTCTTTTTTGAGAATAGCAGCAGCAGTATAGCTTTGGAACTGTAGTGTGACATTTCCTTTTCCTCTAGTGAAAAAGGAATTTGTCAAGTTCCAAGCTTTAGTATTACTGCACTGGCCTTACTGATCTATCGATTCAAGTAATGTGGGTGGGGGGGTGGGGGGGGGGGGGGGGGGGGTTCGATGTGATTTATTCATTGACACTCATATGTTCATACGTTAAGAGACGATTACAGGGCAAGACATAGTTCTCTTCCCATAAGCCTCGTATGCATTCAATTATATGCATGGCTTTCATTCTTTCATTGTTCTTTGATTGGCGGGTGGGTTGTGGTCTAACAGTGACTTCAGGGGTGCATTCACTCTTTAGTTGATTTGCTTCCTTTGGTTGTTCGTTCATACGTCAAATACAAGCATATGATTCCTGAACAGTAACTGTTTTTGGATTCCAAATTCTTTCATGAATACATTCGGTTGATATTGCTTGCCTTCGTGTACCTGTGTGGCAGGCATGGCGGTTATCTGGACGACATTCTCCATATGGCAGTTAGCCCACTCTGAGAAATTTATGCTCAGAATTAACGTTGTCTGCTCTGTTAAGACGTATAAGTCTATTCCTCATGTTAAATCGCATTAACATCGTTTTATTCCTTGAGTTTCCCGGTCATATTTTCAGTTATGCCATTGATACAGGCTGCATTCAGGCGAGGGTACATGCGGGATTCTGTTGGTGGTGTGCATAATATGTATTTATCATTAAGCAGACGTATTTCTTAAATAGATTCTCTTAATTCTTGCTCAGTGTTAATATCAGAGGTTATGAGAATTTTGGGCTAGTTGGATCAGTTATGGTTTGTCAGACCGCCTATGTATACGTTCTCTATTTTTGGCTTCATTATTCGGAGTGGTATTCTTTCTCCGAACAGTCACTGGTATTAACAGACATAGGGAACGATGAGTTATTTGGGGATGGTCTCTGATGGGTTTTTATTCATATCCCATTCTATGTCCCGAATCCAGTCTTCAACCGGAAGTGGTACACAAGGGAGATCCTATTCTCTCATTCTGGTAGATTGAATGGTTACAATTTGGAAGTTCATTGTTAGAATTTACTTGTACACCTGAACGTTGTTGGTTGGCACAGAAGCGTATAAGTTCTATTAGATAACTTTCCATCGGGATTCAATTCGACAAGTTTAAGATTGTACATATTAATATCACCGGTTATTGACCTATCTGTATGGTGGCTCAGTGGTAGACAGTTGGACTTCTATGCTAGAGGTCCCAAGTTCGATCCCCATCCTGGACGACCCGCATTGTGTCCTTGGGCAAGGCACTTTATCCCGGTTGTCTACATGGGGGCACGATGACGTTGAGTACTAAGGTGTACTGCTCATCGATGGTGCACATGTCTTCAACCGCTGTAACCCTGCTTGAGCGGAGCTTGAACAGGCTTAGAATGTTGAGGAGCCGACAGTTGCTCGTCGATGCTCAGTAGTTCTCTCCGGCTTCCTTCACCCGTAAAACTGTCACGGTCACGATTAGCCATTGTGCATAAGTATGTGACCTTAAACACCAATAAACAAATAAATAAATCGACCTAACTACATATTCCGGAAGCGGCATACATTTAGAAGCTTGCGATTTTAATAACCAGGACTGCCAGGATATAGCCTTAGCTGCTGATGTGGCATTAAGCACCAATAAATAATAATAATTAATAACCGAAAGCCTTTTAGGCGACTATATATTATTCTGTACTGCTTTTTCACTGATTCCAGGCCGCTTCCCTCTTTGTTTTGAAGATGAATTCCTTCAAAAAAGAGTCGGGGGGGGGGGGGGGGGATTTCTCTTTACCTCTTCTGGCCTTGTAAGTGTGTAACTATGAGTGAAGCTGTTATTGTCTATAGATTATTCTGATCTTATATACAGCTTGTTACATTATATACAGCGTGTGTCTGTGGGTGTTAGTCTCCCACTCTCGGACATGCTTTTCCTAATTTTAAGTGTCTTATTGTGGACTAGCCTTAAAATTGGGGGCTTGTTACACCCAATTAACGTAATCATTTATGCTAAGAAATAGGGAATTACTTGGACATTGCTCCTTATTTTGGTGGTATGTCCTTCTCTATTGTTGTATAGGGAGACATATATGTAATTCCTAAAAATTTTATTCTTTTCACCTTGGGAGTTCTAATGCAGGCTAAGGTGCTGAATTTTAGTCTGCTATTCCTTTAAGTCCTAGGCCCTCCTGCCTTTTTCAGCTAAGTCAGGGCCATTGATTTTAGTATAAAAATATGATAAATTTAAAGTAATTTGTACATTTTTTATACTTACCAATGGCCCAGACGGGGATGGCCCTCCCATAAGTGGGCACTCATACCTCCCCGCTGAGTTATAACATTAATAGGCACAACTAGGAAGAATGATGCTTGGTGCCAATTCCGGTCTCTTCCCGAGTACTGCGCAAGTACTAAAACTATGGAGGGCCATTAAATTTTGGTATTGTATGCAAATTTTGGGGATTGGGAGGGTTCAAAATTTGTGTTTGGCCCTTGATAATACTGAGGTTGCACCAGGTAAGGCTGGGCCATTGGTAAGTATAAAAAAAATACAAATTACTTTAAATTTATCATATTCTATAAATAGCTGGTAACAAAAGTTGACTAAAGTTATATTTTCTGCAAAAAGTTTTCCAAAAATTGACATGAAAATCGAACATTTTGGCCTAAAATCTAGGCACTTTGAATTAGCAGAATACTATTAATGGACTGAATAGTAAGATTGTAATGTACCATTATCATAAATGCAAAGAAATTTCGATTTTATCCACAATATGCCCAAAATGGCCGCCACATGTGGCAAAAAACGTCCAAATTTTCACTGACCAATATCTTCTGATCCAAATGGCCTAATAACCTGAAATTTATACAGACTTGTGATAAATACACTTTTCCATAAGCAAGTGGTAACAAAAGTTTACCAAAATTATTTTTTCTGCCAAAATTTTTCAAAAACATGAAAAATAGGCCTGAAAATCTGATATTTTGGCCTACAATCTTGGCACTGTGGATTAGCAGAATACCAGTAACGGACTGAATAGTAAGAATGTAATGTTTCATTATCACAAAATAAATGCAAAGGAAATTTCGATTTTATCCACAATGGGTCCAAAATGGCTGCCAAACACACTGCCAAACATGGAAAAAAAATGCCCAAATTTTCATTGACCAATATCTTCTGGTCTGAATGGCCTAATGACATTCATAGATTTGTCATAAATACACTTTTTCATAAGCAACTTATAACAAAAATTTAACAAAATTATTTTATCGGCCAAAATTTTTCAAAACATAAAAAATAGGCCTGAAAATTGGACATTTTGGCCTACAATCTCGGCAGTGCGAATTTGTAGAACACCAGTAATGGATTGAATAATAAGTGCAAAAGAAATTTAAATTTTATCCACAATGAGTCCAAAATGGTCGCCAAGCGCGAACATTTTTAAAATCCTACATCTCATCAATGACAAATGATAGGTTAACATATGTTAAATTACTGTACTCTGTGATCTTAGTGGAATGACATATATCCAAAGATGCTGGGCGAGCTACTGTCAGACTCCCCAACGTACCAACTCTATACAAGCAGGGTTAGCATTGGTTGAAGACTGGTGCACCACTGACATGCAATACCCCTTGGTACACAGTGCCACTATACTCCCACATAAGATAAGATTCGAGATTATACATTATGTTATCTGTGGGTGGTATTGTGTACACAATACCCGTAGATTGGTAATTGTCTATGTTAAGATCATACTACAATGGTAAGAATTGGATTCAGGTTGGTTTCTACAAGAGGTTGGGTGTCAAGGGAGGTGGATTATGGACAAATAAGAAAAGATAGTAAAAGAAGATAAAAACAACCTAGAAAAGAAGCAATTCATGTTGTATTGCTAATGACTGCTTACTCAAAGTCAGTCACCATAAAACTTAAGTGGATCTAAAAATGGAGTAATGCAGTCAGGATTAAATCCCTTGCCCAAGGACACAATGCGGTTGCCCCCATACAGGGAACATCAGGTAAGAAATTTAAAATAACAAGGAAAAATGGACCAAATATGGACCTAGGGATATGGCTTGAACAAACTTGAATCTCACCCCCCCCCCCCCTATCCCTCCCCCCCTGTCCCCCCCCCCCCCCCCCCCCCCCAAGGATGCCGCATACCAAATATCATAACATTCCGACAGCTGGATCTGAAGAAGACGATTTTTAATGAAAATTCCTCATTTTGAACTAAGTTATAATTCGGGCTCCCACAGTGAGCCCAAATATGAACCCAGGAACTTGGCTTGAACAAACCTGAATCTCATTCCCCTAAGCACGCTGCATACCAAATATCAAAAGATTCTGATTGGTAGATCTGAAGAAGAAGATTTTAAAAGAATGTTCCTCATACTGCACTAATTTAAACATTTGGGCTCTCATAGAGAGCCCAAATATGGACCCAGGGATTTGATTTCAATAAACATGTGAAACAATCTTCCAAAGATGTTACATGTGAAATTTGAAAGCTTCTGGAGCAATGGTTTGGGAGAAATGTAGTCTTAAATGTTTTTCCCATTACCCACAGTGTTAAAAAATGCTGACTCAGCACTTTTTCAAAGTCCCCAAAAAGTACCCCATGATAAAACCAATAGCAAATTTTTTTTTACCATTCCATTCTGTTGGTTCAAAGGAAGCTTCACACCAAATAAAAATTCTCAGTGCTGTGTAGTTTTGGAAATATGGGCGTTTTAATTTTTTTCTATTTTTAGCTTCTGCGATTCCCATAAGGTGACAGGGAAAAAATCGCGACATCGACGCCGTAGCTGCGACGGGCGGTGCAATCTCACAAAATTCTAAGTTCATCAAGGGCCATAACTCCAAGAAAAATATTTGGAACAACACATGCATTGAACAGTGGCTAGACATCAATAAGATACACTTACATGCCAAATATAAAGTCATTCCATCAAGTATTTCAAAAGTTATTGAGTTTTGAAACTCGTTGGTCACAGACAGACCGACCGACAGACAGACCGACATTGCCACTTATTGAGCTGCTAGTCGCAGCTAAAAAAATTGGGGCATAAATTAAGTACTTATGACCCAATAAGATCTCATATCAAATTTGGTTCAAATCTGCCTCTTGGTTTGGAAAATCAAAATTTTGGCCCCTCCCATAATGAAGGCAAATATACCTCCTCGAACTTCTCTTGAACAAATCTAAGTCTACACCTCAAAAGGAAGCTGCACAATAAATATCAAGTCTCTGCTACTGCTGGTTCATGAGAAGAAGATTTTTTAAGATTTACGCACACTTTTTGGGCGTGGCCTTACCGAGGGGCGAGGCAACTTGATTTGAACAAAATGAAATTGCGATGTCATAACAAACTATTATCTCAAATATCAATTAAATTGGTTCAGCAGTTTGGGAGAAGACACAAACACCATGTTCACAGACGACGGACGGTGAGTGATCACTATAGCTCTCCTGACTGAAAGTCAGGTGAGCTAAAAAATAGAACAAATATTCTACCTGCTGGTCTGGAGAGGAAAAATTTTAAAGCAATTTGCCTGAAATGCACTAATGTTCAGATTCAGGCTCGGATAGTGAGCCCAAATATGAACCCAGGGGGGGGGGTCGATGTTTATTTCATTTGAACAAACTTGAATTGACATATGGTAATGAACATCCATACCAAGTTTCGAGCAAATCGACCTAGCAGTTTCAGAGGAGAAGTCGTTTGAAAAAAGTTCACGATGACGGACGGATGACAGACGGCACAGGGGGCTGATTTGAACAAACTTGAATCAGATCTACCCCACAATGCTGCATACAAAATATAAAAAAATATTCTACCTGCTGGTCTGGAGAGGAAAATTTTTAAAGCAATTTGCCTGAAATGCACTAAGTTCTAACTCAGACCCCAATAGTGAGCCCAAGTATGAACCCAGGGGGTCGATTTGAACAAACTTGAATCAGATCCACTCCACAATGTTGCATACCGAATATCAAAATATTCTGTTTGCTGGATCTGGAGAAGATTTTTAAAGAAATTTCCTTGAAATGCACTAAGTTCAAATTCAGGCTCCAATAGTGAGCTCAAATATGAATGCAGGGGGCCAATTTGAACAAATGTCAATGAGATACACCCCACAATGCTGCATACCAAATATCAAAAGATTCTGCCTGCTGGATCTTGAGAAGAAGATTTTTAAAGAAATTTGCCTGAAATGCACTAAGTTCAAATTTAAAATTTGGGCTCCTATACTGAGCCCAAATATGAACCCAGGGGGCCAATTTGAACAAACTTGAATCAGATCCTATCTGGGTGCCTGGTAGAGGGTATTGAAATGAAAGTGTCAATGACACTGTAGCTCAACTTGTTAAGACATGTACATGTATAGTATGTGACACAGCAATGACAAACATCTAAATAATGACCTGATAACAAAGGTACATATAAAGTACTGTAACGGTCTGTACATAAATACTGACTGTAGCCTGTAACAAATGTATAGGTAAAGTATTGTAAAGGTGGGTGACAGTCAGATGCTAAACTAGAAAAGAAATCTTTGAGTCCCAGAGTGGGTCTGACTGAACCCCAAAATATTTGTTCTCACAGCACAGTGATAACAAAGGCACCCCAAAACACACTCGTTCCTGTCCCAAGGTGAAAACAAAGGTACCCAAGAAGTTTCGCGAAGATCAGCTCATAAATATGAGCTGTATAGAAGTTGTGACAAAAAACTGATTGGACCTAATTTCAGTACAAAATGGCCACTGGCAGCCATCTTGAATTTTGGACCGCACCCAGAAACACTCGTTCTCGTCCCAAGGTGATAACAAAGGTACCCAAGAAGTTTTGTGAAGATCGGTTGATAAATACAGCCTCTAGCCCGAGCCGTATTGACATGTGCACTTACAGTGTATAAGTAGCACTGAATAAATCAAAGTTCATCTAATTTGCATAATTTCTGCACGAGAAAAAAACCTGTACTATATGTGATGTATTCCATGTTACTAAACATTCATACAAAAATTTATTCAAATCAGAACTTTCATACACAAGTTCTGTACAAAAGATTGATTGCACTAATTTTGGTACAAAATGGCTGTGCTGGTGGCCATCTTGAATTTCGGACCACACCACAAAACACTCGTTCTCATCCCACGGTGATAACAAAGGTACCCAAGAAGTTTCGTAAAGATCGGTTCATAAATACAGCCTCTAGCCTGAGCCGTATAGAAGTTGTGTACAAAAAGCTGATTAGACCTAATTTCAGTACAAAATGGCCTCTGGCAGCCATCTTGAAATTTGGACCGCACCCAAAAACACTCGTTCTCGTCCCAAGGTGATAACAAAGGTACCCAAGAAGTTTCGTGAAGATCGGTTCATAAATAGAGACTCTAGCACGAGCCGTATTGACATGTATACTTTCTGTGTTAACTTAAGTTGCACTGAAAAAATCAAAGTTCATCTAATTTGCATAATTTCTGCACGAGAAAAAAACCCGTATTATAGGTGATGTATTCCATGGTACCAAACATTCACACAAAAAATTATTCAAATCAGCAGTTTCATACGGAAGTTCTGTGAAAAAATCTGATTGCACCTAATTTTGTACAAAATGGCTGCCATCGGCCATCTTGAATTTCGGACCGGACCCCAAAACATCAGTTCTCATCCCACGGTGATACCAAAGGTACCCAAGAAGTTTCGTAAAGATCAGTTCATAAATACGGCCTCTAGCCCGAGCCGTATTGGCATTTACACTTAAAGTGCTGAAAGTAACACTAAATACATCAAAGTTCATCTAATTTGCATAATTTCGGCACGAGAAAAAACCCCGTATTATAGGTGATGTATTCCATGGTACCAAACATTCACACAAAAAATTATTCAAATCAGCACTTTCATATGGACGTTCTGTGAAAAAATCTGATTGCACCTAATTTTGTACAAAATGGCTGCCCAGCGGCCAATATGAATTTTGGATCGGACCCAAAAACACTCGTTCTCGTCCCACGGTCATAACGAAGGTACCCAAGAAGTTTTGTAAAGATCGGTTCATAAATACGGCCTCTAGCCCGAGTCGAATTGAATTGTTGATGGACAGACGGGTGACTGGCCATGGCATAAGCTCAAATTTGGCTTTGCCAAAGTTTAGCTAAAAATGATGAGTCAGCATTTTTGCAGTAAGATTTCCCTTTACATATTATTGGAGTTTCCAGTTTTATCTCTTCCATCAAATGTCAACATCTACCTGTCAAACGCAGATGTTATTGTTTTGTTAAGCTACAGAGAATGACATCCTTTAACCCTCTTCCATAAGTGGCAGAGGAAAAATTGATCTGGTTCCTGTATGAATAACATTAATTTAATTAACCCTCTCAAGACTTAAAAGAGTTTTCAAAATATTTTATTTTATGGTAAACCATTTCAATGCTGTGCACATATGTTTTTTCTGCCTCCTTGGAAAAAAAGTTATCTGATTCCTGTATCTTCAATTTAACCCTCTCATGACTTCAGTGTGTTCTTCAAAGATTTTATTGCATGCTGAACACTTTCAGTGCTGTACACATATATGTTTTTTCTGGTTTCTTGGAAACAGTTATCTGATACTGTATGAATGTCTTTAATTTAACCCTCTCAAGACTTCAGTGTGTTTTCTAAAGATTTTATTTCATCTTGAACCCATTCAATGCTGTGCACATGTTTTTTTTTCTGGTTTCTTGGAAACATTTATCCAATTCCTGTATGAATGTCTTTAATTTAACCCTCTCAAGACTTCAGTGTGTTTTCAAAAAAATTTATTTCATGTAATACTGCTAACGAAAACCTATTTCTGATTTCTTTAAAAATATTTTACCCCCCAAAATAAGCCTCCATAAATTCTCTTTCTGTTTTGTTTATTTTTGATGCTTTAACCATTTTCACACAGAATTGAATGTACAGGTGGTGAAATTTTTCTTATTCTTTAAAACCACTGGGCCAAATTCATTCATTTATGGCACAGACCATCTTTGGAATAAACCTTTTCTCCTTTGTTCAAATGAAGCTGCTGCCATCTACAGGCTGGTGGAATTTACTTTTCGATTTTTTCACCCCAGAATTATTATATCTCTTGGAGCGGGGGTTAATGCTCCATAAGCTTAAAACGCTTTTAAAATCCTCTTTTTATAAGCCACTAGCAATAATGCTTAGATTTCTTGTTTGGAACTTTAGTGATGCAGATTCACTCTTTTTTCAAAGAAACTCAGTAAGTCAAAATTTGGGCTACACTCAAAATTTCTATTTTCAGATCCAATGGCAGATGTAAACCAAATTTGTCATGTAGTATATAACTGGGTCAAAAGTATTTCATTTATGCCGGAATTTTTTTTTATTTATTTTTTTTTTTTTTGGGGGGGGGGGGGGGGGGGGGGGGGTAGAGAGAACCACAGTAGTTGAAAACAAAACAAACATTTCGTTCGGTTGTTGATTTTTAATACTTCACAAAACAGAGCTTGCCATGAAGCTTTCCTAGGACCAGCAGAAATCAATGGTCAAAAATGTTGCTTTTGGTTGTGTCACAGCAAATCAAACAAGAGGCCCCAGGGGGCCTGAGGGCGCTCACCTGACATGGTAGTCTAAATATCAAAGAAGGGACTTGAATAAGCTGCAAACGCCCCTCCTAAGAAAAGCATATACCAACTAGATAAAGTGATTGTGCCCACACAATACACAGGATTTTCCTTCTATTTTCAGTTCCTGCACTTTTATGTCCCAAAATTGAGATAAACGAATAAAAAACAGATTTATTTCTCAAACAAAATATTTCATCCTAATTTTTTTTTTTCTTCATAAAAAAACAAAAAACTAATTTTCCATATTTTGGTCCAAAATTTTCTATGTCCCACCCGGACCCCAAATTTTCAGTGTAAAAAAAAAAAAAAATTTTTTGTCTTAAAATTGACCGAAACGCATAAAAAACAAAAAAAAGTTTCCGGATTTTGGTCCAAAATTTTTTAAGTCCCACCCAGACCCCAAATTTTCAGTGTAAAAACAAATTATTTTTTTTTGTCTTAAAATTGACCGAAACGCATAAAAAACAAAAAAAATTTCCGGCTTTTGGTCCAAAATTTTCTAAATCCCACCCGGACCTGAAATTTTCAGTGTAAAAAAAATATTTTTTTTTTGTCTTAAAATTGAGCGAAACGCATAAAAAACAAAAAAAAAATTTCTGGATTTTGGCCCAAAATTTTCTGTGCCACCCGGACCCCAAATTTTCAGTGTAAAAAAAAATATTTTTTTTTGTCTTAAAATTGACCGAAACGCATTAAAAACAAAAAAAAATTTCCGTATCTTGGTCCAAAATTTTCTATGTCCCACCCGGACCCCAAATTTTCAGTGTAAAAAAAAAAAAAAAATTTTTTGTCTTAAAATTGACCGAAACGCATAAAAAACAAAAAAAAGTTTCCGGATTTTGGTCCAAAATTTTTTAAGTCCCACCCAGACCCCAAATTTTCAGTGTAAAAACAAATTATTTTTTTTTGTCTTAAAATTGACCGAAACGCATAAAAAACAAAAAAAAATTCTAGATTTTGGTCCAAAATTTTCTAAGTGCCGCCCGGACCCAAAATTTTCAGTGTACAAAAAAAAAAAATTTTGTCTTAAAATTGACCGAAACGCATAAAAACAAAAAAAAATTCTGGATTCTGGTCCGAAATTTTCCAAGTCCCACCCGGACCCGAAATTTTCAGTGTAAAAAAAATTTTTTTTTGTCTTAAAATTGAGCGAAAAGCATAAAAAACAAAAAAGAAATTCTGGATTTTGGTCCAAAATTTTCTGTGCCACCCGGACCCCAAATTTTCAGTGTAAAAAAAATATTTTTTTTTGTCTTAAAATTGACCGAAACGCATAAAAAACAAAAAAAAAATTCCGTATTTTGGTCCAAAATTTTTTAAGTGCCACCCAGACCCCAAATTTTTAGTGTAAGAAAAAATTTTTTTTTTTGTCTTAAAATTGACCGAAAAGCATAAAAAAACAAAAAAAAAGTTTCCAGATTTTGGTCCAAAATTTTTTTAAGTCCCACCCAGACCCCAAATTTTCAGTGTAAAAAAAAATAATTTTTTTTTGTCTTAAAACTGACCGAAACGCATAAAAAACAAAAAAAAAATTCCGGATTTTGATCCAAAATTTTCCAAGTCCCACCCGGACCCCAAATTTTCAGTGCAATAAAAATAATTTTTATTTGTCTTAAAAACTGAATGAAACGCATAAAAACAAAAAAAACAATTTCCGGATTTTGATCCAAAGTCCGGAACAGGGCCCCAAATTTTCAGCCTAAATATGAACCCAGGGACTTGGCTTGAACAGACTTGAATCTCACCCCCCTAAGGATGCGGCATGCCAAATATCAAAAAATTCTTATTGCAAGATCTGAAGAAGAAGATTTTGAAAGAATATTCCTCATACTGCACTAATTTAAACATAGACAGCCCAAATATGAACCCAAGGAATTGATTTCAATAAACATGTGAAACAATCTTCCAAAGATGTTATGTGAAATTTGGAAGCTTTTGGAGCAGTGGTTTGGGAGAAAAGTAGTCTTACATGTTTTTCCCATTACCCACAGTGTTAAAAAATGCTGACTCAGCACTTTTTCAAAGTCCATCAAAAAAGTACCCCATGATAAAACCGATAGCAATTTTTTTTTGACCATTCCATTCTGTTGGTCCTAAGTAAGCTTCACACCGCATAAGAATTCTCAGTGCCGTGTAGTTTTGGAGAAATGGGCGTTTTAATTTTTTTCTATTTTTAGCTCCTGTGGTTCCCATGGGGCGATGGGAAAAAAAAATTGGGCATAAATTTAGTACTTATGACCCAATAAGCCCTCATATCAAATTTGTTCAAATCTGCCTCTCAGTTTGGAAAATAGAAATTTTGGGGCTGGCAAAAATTCTTGCCCCTCCCATAACGAAGGCAAATAATGCCCGACAAACTTCTCTTGAAGAAACTTGATTCTAAACCTCAAAAGGACTCTGTATACCACATATCAAGTCTCTGCTACAGGTGGTTTATTAGAAGAAGATTTTCAAAAAATTTGGCCATTTTTCCCCCACACCTCTGCTCAATATGAGCCGAAACCTAATTTGGATAAAAATCAAAATGCCCCTATATAACCACTACTACAAGAAATTTAATTAAAATGTGGCCAGTGGTTTAGGAGAAAGAGGCTCAAACACCACCTTCACGCAGGATGACGGATGGACGGACGATGGACGAAGGGTGATAAGAAAAGCTCACCCTGACTTTCAGTCAGGTGAGCTAAAAATTGCTCCTGCTGTTGATCACTTACTAATATACACTTTATTTATTCAAATCAGAACTTTCATACAGAAGTTCTGTACAAACAAGAGGCCCCAAGGGGCCTTAATTGCTCACCGGCCAAAGTGGTTCAAAGAAGTATTTGGGGTCACATTCAGTTAGACATGGTTCATCAACACTACAAAGGAATGAAGTCATGAGAGGCAAATTTTATGGAAGAACACTAACGAATAGATTTGAACAAATCTGAATGTAACATGCCCCCCTCAGCCCCCACCCCTGCCCAAAGAGCCCAAATATTAAACCAAGCCCTCAAATTGAACAAACTTGAATCTGATCCCCCTTGAGATGCCATATACCAAATAGGAAAGAATTCTGACTGGTGGATATGAAGAAGGTTTTTAAAGAAATCACCTCACATTGCACTAAGTTAAACTTTGAGCTCAAACAGGGAGCCAAAATATTAACCCATGGTCCCAATTTGAACAAACTTGAATCTGACCCACCTAGAAATGTTGTATACCAAATATGAAAGGATTCTGGCTGGTGGATCTGAAGAAGATTTTTAAAGAAATTTTCTTATATTGTAGTACTAAGTTAAAATTTCCATAGGGAGCCCAAATATCAACCCATGGACTAGGATTGAACAAACTTGAATCTAACCCTCCTAGAGATGTTGTATACCAAATATGAAAGCATTCTGACTACATGGTCTGAAGAAGAAGATTTCAAAAACAAGTTGGAACAGGACCAAAAATTTTCAGGCTATAAATTTTTTTTTTCATCCCAATATTGAACAAAACGTATAAAAATCACCCCAAAATGTCTGAATTTTGGAGTCCAAACTTGACTCCAAATTTTTTTTTTCAACTCAAAATTAAACAAAATGCATAAAAAACAATTCCCCCCCCCCCCCTTAGAGATGATGTATACCAAATATGAGAGAATTCTGACTGGTGAATCTGAAGAAGATTTTTAAAGAATGTTCCACACATCGCACAAAGTTAAAATTTGGGCTCAAATAGAGAGCCCAAATACTAACTCAGGGACCCGATTTGAACAAATTTGAATCTGACCCCCCTAGAGATGTTGTATACCAAATATGAAAGCATTCTGACTACATGGTCTGAAGAAGAAGATTTCAAAAACAAGTTGGAACAGGACCAAAAATTTTCAGGCTATAAATTTTTTTTTTTCATCCCAAAATTGAACAAAACGCATAAAAATCCCCCCAAAAAGTCTGAATTTTGGCGTCCAAACTTGACCCCAAATTTTTTTTTTCATCTCGAAATTAAACAAAATGCATAAAAAACCAATTTTTTTTTCCAAATTTTCGTCCAAAACTTCCAAGTTTGAACCGGACCAAAAATTTTCAGGCTAAACATTATTTTTTTTTCTCTCAAAATTGAACAAATGAAAGTGTCAATGACACTGTAGCTCAACTTGTCAAGACAAAGACATGTACATGTATAGTATGTGACACAGCAATGACAAACATCTAGGTAGTGACCTGATAACAAAGGTACATATAAAGTATTGTAACGGTCTGTACATAAATACTGACCATTGCCTGTAACAAATGTATAGGTAAAGTATTGTAAAGGTGGGTGACAGTCAGATGCTATACTAGAAAAGAAATCTTTGAGTCCCAGAGTGGGTCTGACTGAACCCCAAAATATTTGTTCTCATAGCACAGTGATAACAAAGGCACCCCAAAACACACTCGTTCCTGTCCCAAGGTGAAAACAAAGGTACCCAAGAAGTTTTGTGAAGATCAGTTCATAAATACGAGCTGTAAAGAACTTGTGACAAAAAACTGATTGGACCTAATTTCGGTACAAAATGGCCACTGGCAGCCATCTTGAATTTTGGACCGCACCCAGAAACACTCATTCTTGTCCCAAGGTGATAACAAAGGCACCCAAGAAGTTTTGTGAAAATCGGTTCATAAATACAGCCTCTACCCTGAGCTGTATTGACATGTGTGCTTACATTGTGTAAGTAGCACTGAATAAATCAAAATTCATCTAATTTGCATAATTTCTGCACGAAAAAAAACCCCTTACAATATATGATCTATTCCATGTTACTAAACATTCATACAAAAATTTATTAAAATCAGAACTTTCATACAGAAGTTCTCTACAAAAGACTGATTGCACTAATTTTGGTACAAAATGACTGCTGGTGGCCATCTTGAATTTCGGACCACACCCAAAAACACTCGCTCTCATCCCACAGTGATAACAAAAGTACCCAAGAAGTTTCGTAAAGATTGGTTCATAAATATGGCCTCTAGTCTGAGCCGTATAGAAGTTGTGTACAAAAAACTGATTAGACCTAATTTCGGTACAAAATGGCCACTGGCAGCCATCTTGAAATTTGGACCGCACCCAGAAACATTCGTTCTCATCCCAAGGTGATAACAAAGGTACCCAAGACATTTCGTGAAGATCAGTTAGTAAATACAGACTCTAGCCCGAGCCGTATTGACATGTGTACTTACAGTGTGCAAGTCACACTGAAAAAATCAAAGTTCATCTAATTTGCATAATTTCTGCACGAAAAAAAACCTGTATTATATGTGATGTATCCCATGGTACTAAACATTCACACAAAAAATTATTCAAATCAGCGCTTTCATATGGAAGTTCTATGCAAAAATCTGATGGCACCTAATTTTGTACAAAATGGCTGCCATCTAAGGCTTCCACGTTTAGACAAAATTGTAAACGTTTAAACGACTGTCTGTAAACGAAACGGAAACGTTTACACGTACTAACAATGCAAGTAGTCAATATTTGATAGAAGTGTGTAATAATACACAGTAAGTTCATCATATCTTTGCGTACAGGGCATACAATTTATGTTATTGAGACAGCCAATTTACAGTTCGTCCAAGGGCAAAAACGACGTAGACGAACGATCACAGCATGCAGATGCCGAAGACAAAGTCGCTCGGTCTATGGGAGGGGGCGGGGGGGTTCTGGGGGATTCTCCCCCAGGTAAATTTTGAAATTTATGGGGGTCTCTGAGCTCATTCTGGTGGGTTCGGGGTGAAATTCCTTGTGTTTTTTCAAACAGTAATGTTGGAGAGAGTTGCCATGGCAGAGAATAGTGACAATACCAGACTTGAGAGTGGAATGCAATGTCGCAAAAATAAACAGTCTACAAACCATGCAGGGGAATCCAAATTTTCAAACACCGCAAGTGCCAGTCTGTCTGTCAAACTCCATAAATCGATCCTAAGATCATCCCATGTGTGAATAATAAATTAATAATCCATGTCAGGTGAACGAAATCATCGAGAACAATTGTGTATCACTTTGGGAATATACATGTAAATCCGAATAAACTAAAACATCCCACACATGTTTCGAAGGAAACACCAAAGATAAGCACGTGCCATGTGGCGCACGTGACTGTGTCACATATGATATCACATGATTTGAAGATGATTTCGTTCGGTTACTGTGGCAGCGCCAGTCTGAACCAGTACACAGTTTTTCTGAAGCATTACCAAAATATTGCATTGCAAAGTTGGAAACTTTTTTTTGTTTCTTTGACTTTCTGCATTAATCTGAAATTTTGAAATTACTCTATTAAAACTTCATTCCGTGTACACGTTTACCAGAACTGTACACGTTTAATGCCCATAAACGAAACGTTCACGTTTACACGTGTAAATGTGGAAGCCTTACTGCCATCGGCCATCTTGAATTTCGGACCGGCCCCCAAAACACTCGTTCTCGTCCCACGGTGATACCAAAGGTACCCAAGAAGTTTCGTAAAGATCGGTTCATAAATACGGCCTCTAGCCCGAGCTGTATTGGCATTTGCACTTACAGTGCTGAAAGTAACATCAAAAAATATCAAAATTAGTCAAATTTGCACAATTTACGCACGAGAAAAAAACCTGTAAGATATGTGATGTATCCCATGGTACTAAACATTCATACAAAAAATTATTCAAATCAGAGCTTTCATATGGAAGTTCTGTACAAAAAACAGATTTCTGCATCGTTGGTACAAAATGGCAGCTGGCAGCCATCTTGAATTTCGGACCGCACCCAAAAACACTCGTTCTCGTCCCATGGTCATAGCAAAGGTACCCAAGAAGTTTCGTAAAGATCGGTTCATAAATACAGCCTCTTGCCCGACTCGTATCCAATGGTTGACGTATGGACAGACGGACAGATGGACGATGGGCCATGACAAAAGCTCAAATTTGGCTTTGCCAAAGTTGAGCTAAAAACGCATAAAATTAAAAAAAAAAAAATTCCGAATTTTGGTCCAAAATTTCGGAGTCGGAACCGGACCCAAAATTTTCAGACTAAAAAGTTGGGGGTTTTTTGGTCTCAAAATTGAACAAAACACATAAAAAATCGAAAACAAATTTTTTTTCTCAAATTTTGGTCAAAGTGTGAACCAGACTCAAAATTTTCAACCCAGGGACCCAATTTGAACAAACTTGAATCTGACCCCTCCTAGAGATGATGCATACCAAATGTTAAAAGATTCTGACTGGTGGATCTGAAGAAAAAGATTTTTAAAGAAATTATCTCATATTGCACTAAGTTAAAATTCAGGCTCCCATAGGGAACCTAAATATTAACCGAGAAACCCGATTTGAACAAACTTGAATCTGGCCCCCCTAGAGATGATGTATACCAAATATGAGAGGATTCTGACAGGTGAATCTGAAGAAGATGATTTTTAAAGAAATTTCCTCAAATTGCACCAAGTTAAACTTTGAGCTCCAACAGAGAGCCCAAATACTAACTCAGGGACCCGATTTGAACAAACTTGAATCTGAACCCCCCTAGAGATGTTGTATACCAAATATGAAAGCATTCTGACTGGTGGATCTGAAGAAGGAGATTTTTAAAGAATTCTCATATTGCACTAAGTTAAAATTCAGGCTCCCATAGGGAACCCAATCTGCCCCCCCCCCTAGAGATGATGTGTACCAAATATGAGAGAATTCGGACTGGTGAATCTGAAGAGGATTTTTAAAGAATATTCCACACATCGCACAAAAGTTAAAATTTGGGCTCAAATAGAGAGCCCAAATACTAATTCAGGGACCCGATTTGAACAAACTTGAATCTGACCCCCCTAGAGATGTCGTATACCAAATATGAAACCATTTTGACTGGTGAATCTGAAGAAGATTTTTAAGAAATTTCCTCAAATTGCATCAAGTTAAACTTTGGGCTCCAATAGAGAGCCCAAATCTTAACCCAGGACTTGATTTGTACAAACTTGAATCTGACCCCCCTAGAGATGTTGTATAACAAATATGAAAAGATTCTGACTGGTGGATCTGAAGAAGAAGATTTTTTTTAATTTTTGAAAAAATTTATGGGTGCTATCAGAGTTATGCCCCTTCTGGTGCCCCCTGTGGGCGCGGCAAGTTTATTTGTAAAAACTTGAATTAACATATGATAAGGAACATGCACACACAATTTGGTTCAATTTGGTCGAGTAGTTTGTGAGAAGTCGATAATGTAAAGTTCACGATGGACGACGACGACGGACGGCAAGAGATAAGTTAATCTCCCTTCGGTCAGCTAAAAAACTGATTGCACTAATTTTGGTACAAAATGGCTGCTGGTGGCCATGTTGAATTTCGGACCACACCCCAAAACATTCATTCTCGTCCCACGGTGATATCAAAGGTACCCAAGAAGTTTCGTAAAGATTGGTTCATAAATACGGCCTCTAGCCTGAGCCGTATAGAAGTTGTGTACAAAAAACTGATTGGACCTAATTTCGGTCCAAAATGGCCACTGGCAGCCATCTTGATTTTTGGATCGCACCCAGAAACACTCGTTCTCATCCCAAGGTGATAACAAAGGTACCCAAGAAGTTTCGTGAAGATCGGTTCATAAATACAGCCCCCAGCCCAAGAAGTATTGACATGTGTCCTTCCTGTGTGTAAATCGCAATGAAAAAATCAAAGTTCATCTAATTTGCAGAATTTCTGCACGAGAAAAAAACCCGTATTATATGTGATGTATTCCAGTTATTAAACATTCATACAAAAATTTATTTAAATCAGAACTTTTATACAGAAGTTCTGAACAAAAAACTGATTGTACTAACTAAAGTACAAAATGGCTGCTGGTGGCCATCTTGAATTTTGGACCGCACCCCAAAACACTTGTTCTTGTCCCACGGTGATAACAAAGGTACTCAAGAAGTTTCGTGAAGATCGGTTCATAAATACAGCCTCCAGCCTGAGCCGTATTGAATTGTTGACGGACAGACGGACGAATGGACGACGGGCCAAGGCATAACCTCAAATTTGACTTATGTCAAAGTTGAGCTAATAATATAAGGTGTACACTGTACTAAAGAGCTGAGTGGTGGGTTAATATGACCTCACAGTTAATGTATGTGGCCCTCACAGTTAACGTATGTCAACGAAAGTTACCAAGTTACAGTGAAATTATTCCAAAATGAGTCATCCTATCAAGTTACATTGAAATCCCTTCATAAATATGGCCTGTAGACTGTGCTAAAGGTTTTCGGGCTTCAGGCCTGTGTAGCCATGACGGTTGACCGATTGCAACCAAAAGGGGATGTCCTCATCTCGACATTATACTGAGTCTACTACGTTACAATGAAATCCCTTCACAAATACGACCTGTAGTCTGTACTAAAGTTTTTTAGGTTTTGGGCTCAGGAAGCCATCATGGTTGAATGATCGTGACCAAAAGGGGACGTTGTCATCTGGGCATCATCTGGAGTGATCCTACGAAGTTACAATGAAATCCCTTCATAAATATGACCTGTAGACTGTGTTCAAGGTTTTCGGGCTTTGAGACCCTGAAGCTGTCACAGTTCAACAATCACGACCAAAAGGGGATGTCATCATCAAGGCATTATATGGAGTCAACCTAACAAGTTACAATGAAATCCATCCATAAATACGGCCAATAGACCATGCTAAAGGTTTTTGGATTTTGGGCTTGGGCAAAAGGGGATGTTCTCATCTAGACATTATGTTTGGAGTCATCCTACTAAGTTACAATGAAATCCCTTCATAAATATGACCTGCAGACTGTGCTAAAGGTTTTTGGGCTTTGGGCTTCTGTAGCTGTCACAGTTGCCCAATCGTGTCCAAAAGGGGACGTTCTCATCTAGACATTATATGAGTCAACCTACCAAGTTACAATGAACTCCCTTCATAAATATGACCTGTAGACTGTGCTAAAGGTTTTCGGGCTTCGGGCTCGGGCAGCCATCATGGTTGAATGATCGCAACCAAAAGGGGACATTCTCATCTGGGCATCAACTGGAGTGATCCTACGAAGTTACAATGAAATGCTTTCATAAATATGACCTGTAGACTGTGCTCAAGGTTTTTGGGCTTCGGGCCCCTGTAGCTATCACAGTTGACCAATCATGACCAAAAGGGGATGTCATCATCTAGGCATTATATGGAGTCAACCAAACAAGTTACAATGAATTTTTCCATAAATACGACCTATAGGCTATGCTAAAGGTTTTTGGGCTCGGGCAGCAATCAAGGCTGAATGATCACAATCAAAAGGGGTCGTTCTCATCTAAACATTATTTGGAGTCATCCTACCAAGTTACAATGAAATCCCTTCATAAATATGACCTGTAGACTGTGCTAAAGGTTTTCGGGCTTCGGGCCCCTGTAGCCGTCACAGTTGCCCAATCAAGTCCAAAAGGGGACTTTCTCATCTAGACATTATATGAAGTCAACCTACCAAGTTACAATGAAATCCCTTCATAAATATGACCTGTGGACTGTGCTAAAGGTTTTCGGGTTTTGGGCTTGGGCAGTCGTTACGGTTGACAGATCACAACCAAATGAGGAAGTTCTCATCTAGACATCATACGGAGTCATCCTACCAAGTTACAATGAAATCCCTCCATATTAAATATGACCTGCAGACTGTGCTAAAAGTTTTTGGGTTTCGGGCGTGGGCAGCCATTACGGTTGACAGATCATGACCAAAAGGGGACGTTCTCATCTAGGCATTATACAGAGGCATCCTACCAATTTACAATGATATCCCTTCAAAAAAAGACCTGTAGACTGTGCTAATGGTTTTCGGCTCGGGCAGCCATACCGGTTGACCGATCATGACCAAAAGGGAATGTTCGCACCTAGACATGACCCCAAACCTGCATATGAAATTTTGTGATGATCAGACAAGAACTATGGGGTGTGGCCTGTGCTAAAGGATAATGTGAACAGACTCAAAGACTAACAGACTTCCGCACGCATGATGGCAATAGCTTATCTTGACTTTGTCAAGTTAAGCTAAAAATGTACCTAAAAATGAAGGAATACACGCTCTGACAAAGTTGTACACATGGATGACAAATTCAGTCAAAAAAGGACAATAACTCAGCAATGAGATGACCAATCCTTCTCGAAATCGCAGATTCACGGCTTCCCATGGTGACTAGCATATATGCCAGGTCTTGAAAAATGGATTCATAAATGGTTGAGATAAGCTCCAGACAAGAATGTGTCAATGGGCAGACGGCCTCATGAAGCAGGGTTTATCTGGCTATAATTCAAGTATTAGTGGAATTTAAAATGAATGGACAACAACTAAAAATTATATATTCAAGGCTAATTTCTGTTTGGTAGCAAACTCTAACCCTTTCAATTTACTGATCCTAACCCTAGCCCTTTCCCTCACCCATACATAGAATCATTTAAAATACAACACCCACGTTTTGTCATTTAAGGGCCACATAAAACATTTCATCCTCATGAACCTGCATAAACTACCATTTAGCTGTATAAACCCTCACTTGTGAGTTCAAATGTATGTGACTAGTCACATAAATCCAACTAGACACAAAACAGTGCTGTGTACTGATGGCACATAATCCTGTTTGTTAGTGTGGCAAGTTGGAAGGACTGACAGGCCAATGGACAAACAGATGGACTTGCTGATGGACTGACAAACCAATGGACAGTTTGACAAGGTGAATGCAGTATACTTGCCCTCCCCACAACTTTGCTGTGGGGGGAGGGGTTATAATAATACAATATATTATATTTTCAAGGAGCTAGAAATGAGAAATTCACGGGTTTTCAAGGATGTTCTGGGGGGGGGGGGGGGGGGGGGGGGGGGAGAGAAAGCTTTCCCATAAGAGCTGTACATAGTTACATAAATATATATAAAGCTGAGGAAATTTGTGGTCACTGTATCTTACATTAGTGACATATCGCAATCTTATCTGCAATCTAGAGCATGATTCTCATTCTATGAGGCCGATATTCTATTGGTCAAATCATCTATGAGGCAGAGAATATGCATTCTAGCAATATTCAGCTCACTTTTTAGCGAGATGATATTGCTGAAATAAATTTCCTCTAATTCCTTGATATCTCATTTTTAGCTCAACTTTGTCGTAGTCAAATTTAAGGTTATGCCATGGCCTGTCGTCCATCTGACAATTCAATATGGCTCAGGCTAGAGGCCGTATTTATGAACCGATCTTTACGAAACTTCTTGGGTACCTTTGTTATCACTGTGGGACGAAAGGGAGAGTTTTTGGGTGCGGTCCAAAATTCAAGATGGCCACCAGCAGCCATTTTGTACGTGCAATCAGTTTTTTGTACAGAACTTCTGTATGAAAGTTCTGATTCGAATAAATTTTGTTATCACCTTGGGATGAGAATGAGTGTTTTTGGGTGCGGTCCGAAATTCAAGATGGCTGCCGGTGGCCATTTTGTACAGAAATTAGGTACAATCAGTTTTTTGTACAGAACTTCTATATGAAGGTTCTGATTTGAATAAATTTTTGATTGAATGTTTAGTAATATGGAATACATCACATATAATACAGATTTTTTTCTCGTGCAGAAATTATGCAAATTAGATGAACTTTGATTTATTAATCAGTGCTTCTTATACACAGTAAGTGCACATGTCAATACAGCTCGGGCTAGAGGCTGTATTTATGAACTGATCTTCACGAAACTTCTTGGGTACCTTTGTTATCACCTTGGGATGAGAACAAGAGTTTTTGGGTGCGGTCTGAAATTCAAGATGGCTGCCGGCGACCATTTTGTACCGAAATAAGGTACAATCAGTTTTTTGTACAGAACTTCTATATGAAGATTCTGATTTGAATAAATCTTTGAATGAATGTTTAGTAACATGGAATACATAACATACAATACAGTTTTTTTCTTGTGCAGAAATTATGCAAATTAGATTAACTTGGATTTATTCAGTGCCACTTATACACAGTAAGTGCACAAGTCAATACGGCTCGGGCTAGAGGCTGTATTTATGAACCGATCTTCACGAAACTTCTTGGGTACCTTTGTTATCACTGTGCTATGAGAACAAATATTTTTGGGTTCAGTCAGACCCACTCTGGGACTCAAAGATTTCTTTTCTAGTTTAGCATTTAATTGTCGCCCACCTTTACAATACTTTACCTACACATTTGTTACAGGCAACGGTCAGCATTTATGTACAGACTGTTACAATACTTTATATGTACCTTTGTTATCACGTCATTACCTAGATGTTTGGGTGCCTTTGTTATCACTGTGGTATGAGAACAAATATTTTTGGGTTCAGTCAGACTCACTCTGGGACTCAAAAAGGGAGATAATTAAAAATCTTTTCCAAAAACACCAGACAAAATGATGTTTCTTGAATTCAGCATCCCTAGGATGCGTATATTCAAATGTGTTGAAGCCAAGTTCCTGTGTTAATATTTGTTGTTGTTTGAGGAGGGTAAACATTATTAGCACAACCTGTTTTTCTATTTACAATGAGAAAAATAAAACCTCCTCAACCATGGGAACCGTATGACTGAGCTGAAGATAAAAAATTCAAATACCTATATTTTAAGAAGGACTGGACAAATATTTATTAATTAGTATGAATCAACCTCCGAAGGGTTTGAATCAAACAGACCAAAACAATTGCTAACATTTGGCTTATGGTGCACCATACAAGGATCCCCATTGTAACATTAACCCCATGAAGATTTCTTTTCTAGTTTAGCATCTAATTGTCACCCACCTTTACAGTACTTTACCTATACATTTGTTATAGGCTACATCAGCATTTATGTACAGATCATTACAATACTTTTTATATGTACCTTTGTTATCAGGTCATTACCTAGATGTGTGTCATTGCTGTGTCACATACTATACATGTACATGTCTTACACAAGTTGAGCTACAGTGTCAGTGACACTTTCATTCAAGAGTTTTCAATGAAGGTTTCAGGATTCAAGGCAGATTGGACTAATTTAAAATTGAACGTTGCAGACTCAACAAATCTGAGTTACGTTTCAGCTCCACTGAAGAAAAGTTTTGAAATAAAAATATTGACTGTTAAAAATGCTATTTTCTGGCTTCTCACTTGCTTGCTGCCTCAGAATATCTTTTAAATCACTTCTGGATTAAAAAATCAAACCAAACTATCTGCTGAGCCCTCTAATGTGGGAATACTCCTATAATTTGGAGACCCTGGTTACGATGTGAAATTAGGAAGATTTTAAGGAATTCAAAAATTTCAGAACATTCAAATCCTGACTCACAAGTATTTTTGTAGAACAGCACTCTCCTCGTACAGTACAGTGTATATTACCTATTAACTGTATGTAGATGATAGAGTAAAATTCTGTAAATTGAATAAAAATCGAAAATTTTAAATAATTTCTATATTTATCATACCTACCACTGACCCAGACATGGCTATTGTTCAACTCGAAGAATTCAGGCCAAACTCTTAATTTTGAACCCCACAAATCCCCCAAAATTAAGCCAAATAACAAAAAAATAAAGAGTCCTGTATGACACTCCATATATGGTGTATGTGGATGTGCAGAAGTCAGGATGTTGCCAATTTGAGCAGGGTAGCATCACTAAATTTACCCAATGTGAACCTCAATCTGAATCAAGGTCTCAAACCTTAAAAGAAAGAGTTTCCCAGAGGATACATTGGCTCATTGTACGGAAAAGCATCAGCACATTCACCCTCTGGGGACCTCATTCTGCAAATGACAGATTGCTATTTTCAGGCTTGGGGACAGCACTTCCTGTCTGGACAAGTGGTAGGTATGATAAATCTAGAAATTATTTTAAATTGCCAATATTTATCCACTATTACCACTGGCCCAGACACAGCTGAATAAATGACAGAATGGAGGGCCATAACAAGACTTAGAACAGAGTTGAAACAAGACTTAGAACAGAGTTGAAAGCAGGCTTGCATAAGTAACTCCAAGAAGAAGAGACTCTAAAATAGATTAGAGACCACAATAAATGCATGTAGCAGTCTTTGTCTGTCAATATTAAATTAACTAACTAAATACAGATGTAGAGACTCTATAGGATACCAGTATCCTACCCTGGAGTAACATCAATTACATCTGTTAACTCTTAATCCGCTGAGTATTTTTAAAATATTTTTCATCCAATCTAGTCATGGCTGCTATGAAGCAGCCATGACTAGATATGATGAAAAATTCACTAAGTTAAACTCAAGAAATCACTGGAAAAAAGTCAGTACAATTTGAAGGTGAAAATTTGGTTAAGGTGTGCTCGAAATTAACTTATTTTAGTGGTGAGTGATTTCCATTTCTGGGCAGGAATATCCAACAGCAGCATGTAAGGAGTTAATGCCAAGCATTTCCCAAAATGGTAATTTAAGATGAGGGCAACAGGGGCCCTTGAACAGTGGTAAACAGTGGTAAACAGTGGTAACTGGTAAATGAAACAATGTCTAAAAGAAGAGGTCTTGGAAGGTTAACACATTATTAACAAAATATATGCTGACTTCTTGAGTGAGTAGAAGAATCTGCTTTGCTAATGCAAACATCGAACAGGATAATGCACAACCTTGGTTTTGTAGATACGCAGCAACTGCTCAGTTGTCCGAGACAATCTACATTGGAGAACCTAACAGAGTGTTTTCCAGTGATGTAGACAGAGAAGAATTGCGGCATATCCTTCTAGTTAATGTGAAGGGCTAACTGAATGTTATCCCACTGACCGTAACAAACTAGACTGTCTGGAATCAAGGAAGCTCCCCAATCTTGAATGCTGGCATAGGACATTATCATGATCATCGGAGGTGTAGAATCATCCACTCAACGTCTATCAGTATTTGTTCCTTTATGGCTGAAGAAAGAGGAATGAGTTTGTCCAACATGTCAACCTTGGCGGACCAGTTGTCTAGAAAGTAAAACTGGAGGGATCAGGTGAATAGATGGACTAAGTGGAATTATTCTGTTGCTGCTGTTCAGGTGAAAAGATGGACTGAGTGGAATTATTCTGTTGCTGCTCCTCAGGTGAATAGATGGACTGAGTGGAATTATTCTGTTGCTGCTGCACACAGAGCTAGAAGTCTCATGTAAATTTGCTCAGTCATCGAAGCCACTTTCATATAACAGCGCGAGAATATTCTGATTAGACAAGTTCTCATAAGAGGAAGTCGAACAAGATTTAAATGTGTCCGACCTTCCATGTCTAGATGATGAAAAGTGGTTGATGGAGTTAAATCTGACTTCTGTAGGTTAACGACAATCCCCAGTTACTGGAGAAGAGAAAAAAGCTTCTGGACATCCTGAGAATTTCGTTGTGAAAATGTTGTTGTCAGATGTCATCCAGATATGACGAATTCAAAACAGATGAATTTGCTCTGAAATGAGCCATTACCGCATTCATTATGTGAGTGAACATGCAAGAGAAATGGTTTAAACTAAAGCACATGGCTCAGAATTGATAAACCTTCCCATTGATGGCAAACCTTACGTATTTTCTGAACTCTTGATGAATCCTGATATGGAAATAAGTGTCCTTGAGGTCTATACTTACAGCAATGTCATTCTGATGAATGCTGGCGCTTACTGATCTTATGGTTACCATTGAAAATTTTGAAGCTATGATAAGTTTGTCTATCCAACTTAGGTCAATGACTTGTCAGAACGAACATCTAGCCTTGGCACCAGGAAGAGAACTGATTAAAAACCCAGCAGGTGTATGTTGTAAATAACCTCTATTGCCCTCTTTTGAAGCGTTAACTGTATTGCATCCAGAAGATAAATTCTCTTTACCAGATCGGCTGGCAGAGATGATCTTCTCTTGAAAAAGAGGTGGTCTTCTCTTGAAAGTAAGAGACAACCCCTCTTCTATGAATCAAAGAACCCAAGGGCCTTGTGTAATTTTCTTCCAAAGTGCCTATTTCTGAAGAAATGTGAAATTTTGCCTCTGGCTAGAAGGCAAAAGAGGTGAGGTTCTTCATTTACGACGACTACCTTGAAGCTTGTAGTAAGAGAAAAATTGTTTTCCTCTACTCACCTTTCCTCTGTTAGCCAACATAGATCATCCTTTGAGAGATTGACTAGAGTGTTTAGGAGACTGGTAGTTTTGTGAAGAGTATGACTGAGAGTATGACAAGCTATGGGAAGCCTTGTGAAACAAGATTACGTTTGTGCAGGATTAAATTCAGAAAGTTGACAGAATAGCAAACTATGTGTGGCTTGCTTAGTAAGCAAAGGTGACAAAGATCACTTGGTCATTGAAAAGAATTGACCCGGTTATAAGTGCTGCTCTAAACGATGCTTTGTGGTCTGTATCCAGCATTGTAGATGAAGCTAAAGCATTAACCCTTCTGATGAGATCAAGATTTTCAACATTACAAGCTGTAGAATAAATGGTTGTTACATATTACAGCTTGTGGTAACACACATAAAGGAGGCAAAACATCAGTGAACTCTGTGTTTTCAAACTTCTTATCTAATGCTGTCAGGCGTGATGTGGACTGCAAAAAATAGCACATTGAGCATCTGTCTAGACAATTCGATGGTTTGATCTAAAATTGACGAACATATAGAACACTGAGCAGGGATATTGATGTTCAGAGATGATGACTTCCTGTCCAGATGTAAAACATCTCTGAATGGAAAGACCAACCATGTTGAAATACAATGACTCCTTGAACAGTAGAGATGACTCCTTCTTGGTTATGTAGGAGCTACCATTGACTTTGTTTAAAAGAAGCGTATTACATCTTTTGATCACTTCAAAAACTGCAGAAGACTGCATCGGAAACAAGAAAGTCATGCCTTGTCTCTGCTAATGATCTACCTGATGAAGATGATAGCTTAGAAGTCAATGCCAAACACTGTAGCTCCTTCAGCACTGTACCAGGACAATAATAATGTTCAATACAATGCATAGTCTCAGTATGCTGCATTGGCAATAAAGGTCCACCTTGGTCATCTGATGACCTTTCTGAATGACAGAGAGATGATTGATAAGGATAGTTACAGTCCACTGAATGATAATCTGACAGGGAATAAGAACCAGAGTGGTTTGAATGAGAAAAGGAAAAGTATGATCAACAACGTGACTCCTTCTCCTTTGCAGTAAAAGCAGTAGAGAGCAATTGTGTGCATACATCATCTATGGAATGCCGTGCAGGACTCTTTATATTTTGTAATTTGGCTTAATTTTCATGAGCTGGGGGTGTTCATATTTAAGTGTTTGGCCTTATTTCCCTGCTGTAATTGTAAAAAAGTATTACTAACTCACCATATTGCCCGTCTTCCCTTCACAGTTTCAGCATTAATATCTGGTTTGGGTTTGAATTTGAATAATGATTTAACCATATCTGAATCATTTGCTTCACATGCATACAGAAGTGCATTTCTTTTATGTGGATCACCAGCATCTCTAATGTTTACATTTATTTGCTTTGACTTGAGAATTTCTCTTACTTTTTTACAATTTCCATCATGAACAGCAGTGAATAAGTCATCAGGATGATAGTATGTCTCTTTGGCTTCTGAGTTTTCCTCGTTTAACATAGTCTACTGTAGGAGTGAACATACGCCACATTCCAAAGATTTTTTTCAATTTACTTTTTTCAGTACATAAGCACTAAGTAAAGGTCCAGCTCTGTTCAGATGATATTTTCATGTACAGTTGAGTCTAAAAAAAATATAAACTGACATTTGATAAACTGATAGAGTAATGCAAAGCTCCTGATAAGATTCACATGTGTATATGCATTAAAACATTTCGTCTCTAGTAAAAATAATTCGGAATTTGGAAATCTAAATTTGGGGTGTAAGACCACACAAAATAAATTGATTCTTAGGCAATTTGTTTTCAAATCAGTGAGGGAGGTAGTGTTTTTATTTTTTACTTTTACATTTTTCTTGTATACAGTGAGCATGGACTGAAAGGCTTTTCATTGTCTTTTCACACACAAGATATATAGAAATTGCATAATTATAAAAAGAACTAGTGATGTCACGCATGCAGCCCGACTGTCCCAGCAATGGCAATGCTTAGACACAATGGATTTTTAACCACAAACTTTCAAGCAAAAATATAAAAATGCATTTTTGACGAAAGAAAAAAAAAGTGCCTAATTGACACCCCGGGAGAGGGGGGTGGGGGTGGGGTGGGGGTGGCTACATGAGTTTAAAAAAAAGTTCCATATGAAGTGACTGTAAATAGTTAAAAATGCATATTGGAGGAAAGAAATATAAAAAAAATGCCTAATTGGGGGGTGCAGGACAGGGCAATAACTTCAACAATTTTCATTGGATGATTGTGATCATCAAACTTGACCTAGAGGCATGTACTGAAAAGAATTGAAATCTGTTAACTTTTGTTTAAGTTATGGCATAAAGAAAGTTTGGACAGACAGATGGACTGACGAATGGACGGATTGACTGATGGATGGACTGACAGATAGACGGACAGAGCGAGCTCTGTGCTATATCCCTCTCTTGTGGGAGGGGATAATGAAAGTGTCAATGACACTGTAGCTTAACTTGTGAATGTGTTGTGTTTGATGAAAAGGATAATGTTGAATGTTTATGAAAGGATTATGAAATAATACAAGAATTGTGATAATTGGGAATATGTTCATTTCTGTTCCCTGTATGCTATGTTTTTAATAAAAATAATATGAGGTGTACACGGTACTAAAGAGCTGATGGGTGGGTTAATATGACCACACAGTTAATGTATGTGGCCCTCACAGTCAACGTATGTCAATGAAAGTTACCAAGTTACAGTGAAATTATTTCAAAATGAGTCATCCTATCAAGTTACACTGAAATCCCTTCATAAATATGGCCTGTAGACTCTGCTAAAGGTTTTCGTGCTTCAGGCCTGTGTAGTCATGATAGTAGACCAATTGCAACTAAAAGGGAACGTCCTCATCTCGACATTATACTGAGTCATTCTACTAAGTTACAATGAAATCCCTTCAAAAATACGACCTGTAGTCTGTACTAAAGTTTTTTTGGTTTTGGGCTCGGGAAGCCATCATGGTTGAATGATCATGACCAAAAGTGGGCGTTGTCATCTGGGTATAATCTGAAGTTACAATGAATCCCTTAATATATATGACCTTCAGACTGTGCTCAAGTCAAGGTTTTGGGGCTTCGTGCCCCTGAAGTAATCACAGTTAACCAAACACGACCAAAAGGGGATGTAATCATCTAGGCATTATATGGAGTCAACCTAACAAGGTACAATGAAATCCTTCCATAAATATGACCTATAGACTATGCTAAAGGTTTTGGGCCTGGGCAGCCATCAAGGCTAAATGGTCACGACCAAAAGGGGATGTTCTCATCTGGACATTATTTGGAGTCATCCTACCAAGTTACATTGAAATCCCTTCATAAATATGACCTCTGGATCGTGATTAAGGTTTCCAGGCTTCGGGCCCCTGTAGCCATCACAGTTGCCCAATTGCATCCAAAAGGAGTTGTTTTCATCTAGACATTATATGAAGTCAACCTACCAAGTTACAATGAAATCCCTTCATAAATATGACCTGTAGACTGTGCTATAGGTTTTCGGGCTTTGGGCTCAGGCAGCCATCATGGTTGAATGAGCATAACCAAAAGGGGACATTCTCATCTGGGCATCATCTGGAGTGATCCTACAAAAGTTACAATGAAATCCATTCATAAATATGGCCTGAGGACTGTGCTAAAGGTTTTCGGGCTTCGGGCTCGGGCAGCCATCATGGGTGAATGATCGCAACCAAAAGGGCACATTCTCATCTGGGCATCATCTGGAGTGATCCTATGGAGTTACAAGGAAATCCCTTCATAAATAAGTGACAGAAGCAACAGAGTGATCACACACCATCGACAGAAGAACCTTCCACTTAGCCATAGAGGCTAAACCAGTGGAGTGAGTGCCTCCTTGAAGAAGAAAAGCAACTCCACTGCGTGTCTCGAAAAAACACTACGGAGGAGACAGGACCCGATAAAAGATATGTGCGAAGGCACAATGAAATCGGGTCAACGTGAAACCTCCTCGCGTGACTTTGGCAAATAAAGTCGCGAGGTAGAGGGAGACATG
The DNA here is from genome assembly GCA_031216915.1 of Pictodentalium vernedei. Taxonomy (NCBI): domain Eukaryota; kingdom Metazoa; phylum Mollusca; class Scaphopoda; order Dentaliida; family Dentaliidae; genus Pictodentalium; species Pictodentalium vernedei. The sequence continues at coordinate 155,644,206 of CM062295.1, forward strand.
CCGGAACCGCCGCTAACAGAGAGCGGAGCAAATTGATCCACACCCACCGAGGCGACGGGTGTGATCGAAAGGATTCGACGACTGCAGGTTCATATCTGGGCGAGAACCTGAGGCAGAATCGGAATCGGTAGGAAGACGTAGCCGACAAGACCATCCCAAAGGAGGGCCAGAGTGTCCACGGCGAAAGCCAGAGCATCTGGACACGGGGACACGAAAGTGTCCACCGGATGGTTCCAACGAGTCGCAAGAGATCGATGGAACCCGCCATGTGGAGCATCCACCTGGTAGAAATGACCCTGCCCCAACGGGACAGGGAGTCGGCTAGGACGTTCAGACGACCGGGAATGTGACAAACAGCCACCCCGGTGTGGACATCCTGAGCGAGCAGTAGAAGATCCTGAGCCAATTCGTACATTGGAACAGAGTGCGTGCCGCCCTGGTTCCGAATGTAAGCAACCACCGTCGAATGGTCGGACAACAGAAGGACCTGGCGATTCGACAGGTGAGGGATCCACTGCCTGAAACTCAGAAGAAGAGCAAGAAGCTCCTTCTGGTTGATGTGTAGAGCTGCATGATCCTGGTCCCACATCCCATGAATGGAAAGACCTAGAGGATCCAACGTCGCACCCCATCCAAGATCGCTGGCATCTGCCGTCAGAACGCGATCGGACGTGGGTAAGTCCAACGGAACACCCTGCGAAAGCCACTGGACATCCGCCCAGAGGAGAAGGTGAGGATAAAGATATTCTGGAAACTGAAGCACCAGATCCAGAAAATCTACATTCGGCCTCCAACGACTGAGCAGAAAGTGTTGGAGAGGTCTGACACGCAGCCGACCTAGAGGAATGAGATCCGTCACAGAACAGCAGAGACCGATTAGCCAGAGAATACTCCGAGCCATCGCAGATGTGGACTGGGACAGAGTCAGAGCAAAAGCTGAGAGAATCACAGCCTTAGCCTGGGGAACGGCCACCAAATTGAATTGTGTGCGGAAAGCCATCCCCAGATGATAAAACAAATGAGAAGGGACCAGGTCCGACTTCTCCTCGTTGACCCTGAAACCAAGTGACGTGAGCAAGCTCAACAGAGTGGCGACATCCGACTCCAGTAAGGCAGCATTGGAATGCCCCTGGAGGATATCGTCCAGATATGCCGAAGTAGTCACCCTGGACTATGTGCGATGGAAAGCTATCACATGCGACATCAGTCTGGTGAAGTCCCAAGGAGCCAGGTTGAGGCCGAAAGGCATGGCCTTGAACTGGTAAACTCGCCCCAGAAAAACGAACCTGAGATACTTCCGTAACGTCCAATGAATCGGAACGTGAAAGTAAGCGTCTCGCAGGTCAAAGCTGGAAGCGAAATCTCCCTGGTGAATTGAACAGAGGACCGACCTGAAAGTCTCCATGCTGAACTTGGGAGCAATGATAGACTGGTTCAGGAAACTCAGATCAATAACCGGTCGGAATCGGCCATCCTTCTACGGCACCAAGAACAGGCGGGAATAGAAACCCACTGACCTAATGTTCTTGATGACCTCAATCGCCCCCTTTGTCAGGAGATTGTCTATCTCCGTGGACAAAACTTCCCGACGTAAAATGTCTGATGGAACTGTGGTTGGAAGAGGCACCCTGTACAGAGTGGGGTGCCTTCGGAAGCATATTCGCAGCCCGGACCGAACAACATCTAACACCCAAGGATCGGATGTGATGGTGGCCCAACGGTCTGCGAACTCTGCTATCATTCCTCCAACCTGGGACGAGTCGAGGTGAGGACCTTCATTTTGAACCCCAACGAGGCTCGCAAGAGGAGAAAACACCTCCTCTACTGAATGAAGAATCCTGGGACTTCCCTCAAGACTGCCGACGCTTACCCTTACCCCTTGAGTAAGAAGTAGAAGCGGTGGCAGAAGGATCAGCCCCTTTGCTTCGCAGAGGAAGCAGAGGGTACTTGTTATACTTGGAACGGCCCCTGCCTACCCTAGAAGGCTGATCAAGCTGAAGAAACAGCAGCTGATCTTTGGAATGACGTAGGACGTCATCCCGGACCGTCAACACAGAACCATGGAAAAGTTGTGGACCTGCCAAAGAAGCAGATTGAAGAGTAGCGCACTGCTCCTCAGTCAGGAAGGGATCGGCCTGTGTCCAGCACAGAGTCCCTTTCGAACTAATTCCAGATTAGCCGTGTTACAGGCATGTGTGTGAGTAAGATGAATGAGCGCCTTGGACAGCACACGCAAAGGAGCCTGTACCTCGTCAAACTTATCTGGAGGCAGATAAGCAGCTAAAGCTGAGACGACGTGATCGGAGAGAGAAAGCATACCAAGCATCTCTCTCGATAAGCCCAATGTGGACTCCAGAGTCGTCATCGGAATGACGGCAGACTTGGACTTGGAAAGCCCGAGGGAATTGGAGTCCTGATCCAAAACCGTCAAAGTCTGGTAGACCGACGGATTGGCGGAATCGTAGGAACGATAACGCGCCGGAGGCAAAAAAGTGTCAACCCTGGTGAAGAACGGAGCCTTCATAGCCTTGGAACTTAGCTTAGAGTCCAAGATTGAAAATGCTTCAACCAACTGTACCGACTAGCACGGTCGAAGACGCCCAGAAGCGGGTTGCTCCATAGGCTGTTGGTGCGCGACCGATGATCGCGGCCTGACTGACACTGTCAACTGGTTAGATGGTTTGAGATCCGGAAGGAACCCAAACACGAAATCAAGAGCTGCCCCCAAGTCTGAAGACTGCTGGCTCTCGACATCACGCATGTCGGACTCTTCCCCTGAGTCGGAAGACACATAGCCCATCGTGGGCAAACCAGCCGACGCCTCCCATGGTGTTGGAACACCAGGGGGATCAGAAAGCGGCCTGTTTCCAATCCCGGGAGGCGGCGCCATAGGGGGCGCCTGGAAAACACTCGCTGCCTCGCTGGAAGCAACGGGAAGGCTCTTTGACAGAACCTGAGTGAGTAAGGAGAGGGCCTCCCTAAGCTCACTGTCCATACTGGCCAGTTCGACAGGGGAATGAACCGGCAAAGTGGCTTCACCTCTGACCCTCTTAACCAGCGAAGGGTCACGATCCTCCAAAACACCCGACGTGGGACGACGGGCGGCAGCCAAAACGTCTGAAGGCAAACGTGTGTAGGGGTGTGACACACCCCGAAGATCAACATAGCGGGAACTCATGAGAGTCACCGTGGACCTCTGCAGGGCAGAAGGTCCAGACTGCACAAAAGACGTTGGTCTCCCAAAACTGGTCGTGTGGCCAGAATGAGTGGACGGAAATGCCACGGAGTTCATAGTGTCTCACTAAGAACATCCGAATCCAATGACAACTGTGGTGCTCGACGGCACAGAGACCACAGTAGAGGGTCCGGCCGGCAGCCACTTCCAACTTCGCCGAATTGAAGTCAGGGAGGGATGAAGCCGATACCCCCCACGTCTACACAACCAGACCACTGCAGGTATAAAACTACTGTGTTCAACGGCTGTGAGGACACAGTAGGGGGTTCAGTCGGCAGCCCCATCCGACTTCGCCGAGTGGAAGTCGGGGAAGGCTGAGGCCGATACCCCACAACCACATTACAGACATCCCTGCAGACCCTTGCAGGGATAAGCCGAGGCCGGCTAAAAACGGCACCCAATGACATTGTAGACGGAACAGCAGTAGCAGCAGATATGACGGGAGCTGTTGGAACTGGCAGAAAAGCGGAGAGAGCAACCAAGCTCAGCCTCCAAAGGAGGAGTCACAACCCTAGTGACAGCCTCAGATGTCGACTGGAGAGGGCGCATAGTCCCGGAACCAGGCATCTCTTCACCAGAAATCTAACAGCTCCCGCACTATCTACCACGGTAAAAAACTGCACATTCCTCATGGAAGGGGAATAACTCTCACCAGACATGGTCGAGTGGGGAAGCCCCGAAACGACAGCGTTCCCCACCCCCGCTAGTGCGGGAGGAGCTGCACATCCCCCATGGAGGGAGAGCAATTCTCACCAGACGTGGTCGAATCGGGCGACCCCAAAACGATAGCATTCCCCACCCCCCGCTGGAGCGGGAGGAGCTGCACATCCCCCATGGAGGGGTCAAACTCACACCAGACATGGTCGAGTCGTGGGGCCCCGAAACGACAGTGTCTTCCCCCCCTTCCGCAGGGGCGGGAGGAGCTGCACATCCCCCAAAGAGGGGGTAAACTCACACCAGACGTGGTCGAGTCGGAGGCTCCCGAAACGACAGCGTTCCACACCACCCGCGGGTGCGGAAGAAACGGCCACGAGAACCCACCAAGGCGAGGGCAAAAGGAATTGCCCAAAAGAAACCGAACTGGAAATAACAGAGGTGAGAGCAGTAGAAGAAAAAGGTGAACTCAACAGAAACAGAAAGTAGAAGAACACCCTCAACTACGAGAGAAGGTGGCAGAAAAAAAACGGTGGGTACATGACAGAACCCAGGGGGTCGACAGGGACCGAAAAAAACAGAAATTCAGCCCTCAACAGAGTGAAGAAATCCTGTCCAGACAGTCCCAGATAGACACCTAACTCCAAAAACAATAATTCATCAACCGAAAAATTCATTGTCGAATCGCGTGACGTCGAAAACAAAACATTCGCGAAAACGGAATAGTAAATAATATACAATGAGAATGTGGTTGAACATATAAACGAGAATATATAAAACACAGTCCTGTTATTATACGATCTTCAGATCCATAAATCCAGTCAGAGTCAGAGTTAAAATATCACTGTTACTGAGCAATGATGGCACACATCCACCACGTGTGCGGATAATCAAAAGAATGACGAATTGATGCATTGCGCACTGTTTTACGGTAGTCGTGGATTTGTACTATGGAAGAGTGTCCCATACTGGGTGTGCGCCGATGGTGCTCGACCCAGTTTTGGCTTATTTTTACGTGGTGTTTTTACACCACTTTTCTTTCCCAAATCATGGGAAAGATTAAAATAGAGAGTATTTTATCTGAGTTAGGTTCTTCCACTGTAGTGCAAGCCTGTAGTAAACAATTGAGGTACGTTGATAAGAAATTAGGAGTCACCCGATTTTGAAGTAATACTGGAAGACACTGCAAGGCAATAAAAACATCCAATAAGGATTTCACTTTTAGAGAGGGGTTGCCTGAGAATCAAGACATTATTTTGTTGCTTAAAATCATTTTAAGCAATTTACCTAACATAACAGACATATCCAAGCAGGGCTATTCACAAAAATCACCATTCAAATTTTAAATTTTGAAAAAGAATTTCTGCCAAAATAAATAGGAACAAGAGCAATGCAAATCGTTGCATATGCCCCGATGGTGTCAGAAAAGGGTAGGTAAGTCTCTCGGGAGCATAACCGAATCAAAAGGAAGCTTCAACCAAAAAAAAAAATTTATTTGAGTCAATATTCATTAGTTATTATCATATATTTTTCATGTTCTATACATCTCAATCTTCATTTTCATTTGTAATTTGTGTATATATAATTTAAATGTTTGGAATATCAGAGGTGGGTATTTCAAAGTAAACAAATTTCTGTTACTTATACAGCATCTTAAAAATTTAAACCTTTCAAAGAAAGGGCATAATGAGGCCTCAGCCCAGTAATTTGGGCATTTTCACAATGGATGGATGGATGGACGAGTGGAGGCAGGAGAGGAAGGGAGGAGGAATGTAATGGAGAAGGGGGAAGCCTTGAATGGGGCCAGAGGTAGAGAGGAAGTAAGGAAGGAACAAATGGGGCAAGATGAAAGTGTGGAAGAATGAGGGGGTAGGGAAGAGGAGGGAGGGAAGGGTGGGATGAGGAGGGGGCCTTAACTGGGTCCAAATGCACTAGACTGAAATCAGTTTGGGGCAGCTTTCAGCATGTCGATTGTCATCATTATCAGGCAAACCCATTTGAGCCAAACAGCAAACCAACACCGCATCCACAGAAAAGGCCATGACACGAGGCTTGACTGCATTCAATTTCCAGGTGGGTCCCCCTAAACACTGGAATTAACTGAAATTTTTACCGAGATTTTCTCGGTATTACTCCAAATAAGGCCATTTTGATTATGAGATTGGTATGATGGGTCTAATTATGAGTACACTGGAGCCTCAATAAAATAAGAAGCCCAGCCCTTGGGGTTGTAGTGATGGGCCATTTTGTTCCTGGCAGAATATTCTGTATTGTAATTTAATGTAAATACCTCCTCTCACAGGAGCACCAATATCTCAAAGATATTGTTACGATGTGGAAATATTATTGATATTGGTAACGAGAAAGAAATCTGAGAATTAGCAACAATAACTATAAATTTAACTATTCTGAAATTTAATTTAAAAAAAAATTAATATAAAAAAAATGATACAAAGATCTTTTACACTAATTGGTTTACAGAAAATAAAAACAGTGGTACTTATCAATTACTGAATTAGTCTAAAGTACAGTCTGACAGAATCCAGTAATCCAGTGGTGAGGAACCTTGTGAAGAAAGGTACCAGCTGGTAGTATTAAATCCAACAATGTCTCTTCAGAAACAGTATCTCGTAGATTTGTAATAAAATTTTCACTTAGAAATTTCAGCAGTCTCCAATAAAATATAACTAGAGTGATGTCACGCATGCAGCCCAACTTTCCCAGAAATGGCAATGCTTAGACGCAAAATAGTCGGAGCCATTTTTTGTTAACAGTTTACCTAACGAATCTGCCATATCTGCACTCGTGATATACAAAATTTGCTATTCAAATTTAATTTTTTTATTTCTCTACTTCAAAACATACCTCATGACCTATTAATGGAACAAACTTGATGAGCTTGTTCCAATAAGGACTAATAAGCCATGGTTAGAACTAAAAAATGAAAAAATCTGATGTTTCAGAAAAATAATTTGTACTGGTGGCTTCAACTTGTGTCAGGTAAAGGATTAAAGATGCAGTACATAAAGCAATGTTGGGCTATATGAGTCAATTTTCTTTTTTCTTTTTTGCATGTAATAACTCCCAATCCTTCAAAATGCATTTTGGGAATAATTGCCTAAGTGACATGTTTGTGTGTGTGTGTGTGTGTTTGAGGTTAAAAAATCGCACTGGCACAGACATTTCCTACTGAAACGTTTTTTTCTTTTAATATGCCGCCGAAAAATTGTTTTCATTTACTGAACCCTGATGGGTTTCAAACATGACAAAAAATTACATAAAATTGATTTAAACTAAGTGATGAGCTTAGGAACTGGTAAAACTGACTGGCAAAAACTGATGTTATTCATTGATGGGCTCTAATTTAGTCCTTACAAGGATGTTACGCAAGCTTTTGTTTTTCTTATAGGCGATGACAGGTCGAAGATTCAAAGGTTCATTTAATTTAGCATTGGTAAAATTGAATTCATCTTTTAACATTTTTGCTATTTCGATATTCATTCTGTTGTACGTTAAAGTGAAAGGAATGATGGACCTCCTTTCGCATTCGCCCTCTGATATGTTCATACCAAATGTCCAGAGGGTTTGAAGCGTATTGATCCAAAAAGCTTCACGTTTTTTTCTAAATTCATCCGTTTCTTCAAATGTGTCTTTAATTGGTGGTTGTTCAATAGGATGGATTTCGAAATCGTCCAAAGAATGGCCAGGAAGGTTAAAATGTTGTGCTACTGGGGCATCAGCATTATGTTTTATATCCTGTTTGTGTCTAGTATCACGTTCTCGAAAAGGATTTTGACTTTGACCAACATACTGTTTCCGACATCGCTTACAAGTGATAAGGTAAATAATGTTTGGTGAATCACAATGGAGGGGGTTACGGATCTGATAATGATTTTTCGTTTGTTCGGAGGAAAATTCCTCTTTCTGATCAGGCATAAAAGTATGCAGTCTACAACGAGGCTTTTTGCAATTAAATACTGTGCCACTACCATTCTGCAACGGTCTGTTGTGTTCAATCTTCAGTGGTTCGAAATCGGTAGTTTCAGCTGGACTTTCGAGCTTTTTCAGGGTTTGGGATTTCAGGCTACGCAAGAGGCGCAGCGAGTACCCTCTCGATCTGAGGGCGCCAAATAGAGTAGAACAAGCCTCATTGAAATTTACCTTATCACTTGAATTGCGGTGGAAACGAATGAGTTGTGATTTGATGATACCTTTAAATGTATGTTGAGGATGAAATGATTTTGTGTGCAACAAATCATGTGAATCAGTTGGTTTAAAATACACTTTATAATCTTAATGACCGGACGCCTGAAATTGCTTGCCTTTATACATGGTCACATCGAGAAAATCAACAGAATTTTCACTAATAGTAGCTTTCAATTTAATATTTGGATCATGATTGTTCAAAATTTCTAAAAATTCATCAAAATCTTCTTTTGAATGTTCCCAAATAATAAAAATGTCATCTAAATACCTGAGATATACGAGAGGATGCTTTGCACATTTGCTTAAGGCATTTTCCTCCCATTCCGCTACATAAATGCTTGCAAAATTAGGACTGAATCTTTTGCCCATAGGACAACCCATTATTTGTAGAAAATATTCTCCATTGAATTGAAAGTCATTACCTTTTAAGCTCAGCTCTAAAAGATTAAAAATTTGTTCATCCGGGCATTTCGCATCCGGATATTTTTCAAATGCATTTTTAACTGATTTAACACCCTTATCAATATCAATGTTCATATACATACTGTCGATATCCAAAGTAGCCAGAATTGCATTTTTCGATATTTTCAATTTCGAAATTTTTGACAGGAAATCCTGTGTATTTTTTAGATAGCTCGGATGTCTATTTGCTATAGGTTTCAGATGATAATCAATTAATTCCGAGATCGCATAAGATTCCGAATTACAATCTGATACAATTGGCCTCCCGGGTGGAGTTAAGTCATCCGTCCATGAAGAACGGTCCTTGTGGATCTTTGGTAGGATATAAAATTGTCTTGTTTGAGCACTGAGCTTAGCTGTTAAATATTTCAATTGTTTTTTGGTAATGTGACCTTCGTCGAGGAGAAATTTTAAGATCTTATTGAATTTTTCGATATTACTAGGCCAAATAAGTGAATCTATTTTCTTATAATGTTTAGTATTGCTGAGTTGTCTCATGGCTTCCTTTATATAATTATCCCGAGATAGAACAACTACCGACCCACCTTTGTCGGCTGGTTTAATTACTAATTTCTTATTTTTTCGAAGTTTCGTGAGGGCTCTCTGTTCACCGGCTGTTAAATTGTCTTTATCGGAGAGTATGTTCATGCTGAACACCTTTTGGATGATTCGTTTGCTAGCCTCAATAATTTCGGGATCTACTTCACTATCTGGAGGTGACCAACCAGATGATTCTGTAAAAGGAAGTTTCCGACCGCTGGAGTTTCTAAAGCGGTCGGCTAATTTCATTTGCCTAAGAAAATTACAGTTGTATGATGGTAAATTTGTTTGGTTATCAGTTTTAGGCTTTGGTGCTGGTACAAAAGTTAAACCGCGATCTAAAAGCGATTTCTCTTGGGTTGTTAGGTCATTGGTGCCAGACAGGTTAACCACATTAGTTCCTAATCCCACATCTGTTAGGCGGCTGTTACCTTTGCCTTTACTTAGTTTAAATTTAGGTGGTTCAACCAGTGATCGTACATAATATTGGCGGTTCTCGTGGTCCAATGGATTAAATCCTGAGCAACATCAAACTTCGCGTCATCAATTTTAAGTATAACGTTAACGTCCTTCACTTTCCGAATGGTTTCGTTGATGATGCTCAGGGTTCTCCTCTCAGCCTGAGGGAGTTTTTGCAAAAAGTTTAGTTCAGCGAAATAAATTTTTGCTGATCTAAACTTTACCCTGATATCGCTAAGCATATTCCGCAACTGCTTAACTACGAGATCAGAATTATCGTTTCGAGAACTCACGCCAATATTTAATAATATTTTTTGGGGACTGGACTGGCCCCTGTGCCCTTTGAACATAGAGCGCAGATGATTGAATTTGGCGCCGGGGTAACACTCCACCTGGATGTCCGGATGGGGATTTCGATCAATGCATCCTAAATTTGAACTTCCAATCATAAGGATGTTTTTACAAACATCGGGGAGGCGCCAATTCCTTTTGTCAAAATTAACTCCGCTTTTATGCCGAAACTGGGAGAATTTAGAATCAAATGAGCGGCCCAAGTTGCGGCTCGGTGATTTGACTTTCTCTGAGTACGATATACCTGGTTGAACCACACTAGAGGCAGGAGAAGGGGGAGAAGAAACAGAAGCAGGAGAGGAAACAGAAGCAGGAGAAGAAACAGAAGGAGTAGGAGTTCTAGTGAGAGCACTAGGAGAACCAGAGAAGAAAGGCTGAGGAGGAGTAGGAGCAAGACGAGGCGAGACAGCGTTACTCAATTTGCGAGCATCTTCAGTCACAATATGGACCGGAGATGTTTGCAAATTGAGGCGCTTTCTCTGAGAGAAAGAAGAAGTAGAAGGAAAAGAAGAGGGAGAAGTGCTTTGCCTTGATCTTTTCTTATTTTGCTTTTCGCGTTGGGGTAGAGGGACAACACGGGCCGGAGTTTGCTTGCTCTCTCCCGTATTGTTCCTTACTCCAGACGCTGGGCGAAGTTCCGAAATGTAAGACTCATAGGCCGAAATCGTCTTATCTGTCAACTTATTTTTAAAGTTTTTTTGAGCCCAGATCAAGGCACGCGACGAAGCGCTGTTGAAGTCTATTTTTTCGAGTCCAGGAGGTGGTCGCATAGCCAAAGTTATCATAGACTTCAACTGGTTTAAATTTATCTTGTAATGCTCAACTAAAGCATTTAACGTTTGGTTGGCCCATCCCACACTAATCTGTCGAAAAACAGAAAAAATGTGTGGGGTGAGAAGAGCCGGCTTTAGAAAGCCACCTAACTCATCTACTTTCTTCTCCAACTGTTTCGGGAAATCCCGGTTGGCCAAATGCTGCTCTAGGAGCCCAATATGGTGCATACACTGAATCACCTGGAAAAGGGCCTTGACCAATCTAGAATAGGCCTGGAACGATTGTTCCTGGCCTCTTCCAGACTGGGCAACTCTCTTCCCCTGATGCTTCTGTCTTTTTTGAGCCATTTGAAGAATAGGTAGATGAATTTAAAATGAAATTAAAATGAAGAAATGAAATAAATTAAAATGAAATCTAGATATTACCTATTAGAGAAGATACCTGGATTGGTTGTGTAGTCTTCAGCAAAGGTAGAAAATAATCCGTCTGTCTCGACGCGTTTCGCTTGTTTTGGCTTCTTCAAGGAGACTTTGAGAAAAATGATTCCAACTTGGGGAGGACATGCCTGGTATATATCCATATGTGGGCTGGGGTGTTTTTCACAGCTTAGTACATAATTAAACTCGGTGACAAGCTGACAAATGTCACTCATCAAGATAATTCTTTTCAACCTGAGTGTTCCAAGTTTGTTTTCACAACTCAGTTTGTGTCGTCCAAACAAATTAGATGAAGCCCTATTGACTGGCTTTCACTGATTTTTAATCAGTCAGTGAGTGGTTTGCTTTACTGACCCCATGAAGCCCTATTGGTTGGCTTTGATTTAAGTATAACCAATCGGAGCGGTTTGCTTTACTGGCTTCAGAAGTGTGTGAAAATAATATGAAAAATGGTTTTATAAAATATATTGAGACTGGAGAAATAACTAAAAAATAACGCCAAAGATTATGATGCCTCACGAATGTTCTCAGTTGGAATGAATATCCCCTGACGGAGGTTTATGACGGAAAAAATTTTACATAACGTAGAAATTGTGTGTTTTAGCTTCTGAACCTCTACATTGTGTGAAAGGTATGAAAAATTAAAGATAAAATACAGTGAAAATAAATAAATAATGAAAAATTAAAAATAAAATACAGTGTAAATAAATAAATAAATAAATAAATAATTTTATTTAGGAAATAAATAAACATAAACATGGTTGAAATTGGAACCTATTTTGATTTTGGGCATATATGAACTCTGGCACTCGCCTGTGTGTGTTTGAGGTTAAAAAATCGCACTGGCACAGACATTTCCTACTGAAACGTTTTTTTCTTTTAATATGCCGCCGAAAAATTGTTTTCATTTACTGAACCCTGATGGGTTTCAAACATGACAAAAAATTACATAAAATTGATTTAAACTAAGTGATGAGCTTAGGAACTGGTAAAACTGACTGGCAAAAATTGATGTTATTCATTGATGGGCTCTAATTTAGTCCTTACAAGGATGTTACGCAAGCTTTTGTTTTTCTTATAGGCGATGACAGGTCGAAGATTCAAAGGTTCATTTAATTTAGCATTGGTAAAATTGAATTCATCTTTTAACATTTTTGCTATTTCGATATTCATTCTGTTGTACGTTAAAGTGAAAGGAATGATGGACCTCCTTTCGCATTTGCCCTCTGATATGTTCATACCAAATGGCCAGAGGGTTTGAAGCGTATTGATCCAAAAAGCTTCACGTTTTTTTCTAAATTCATCCGTTTCTTCAAATGTGTCTTTAATTGGTGGTTGTTCAATAGGATGGATTTCGAAATCGTCCAAAGAATGGCCAGGAAGGTTAAAATGTTGTGCTACTGGGGCATCAGCATGGTGTCTAGTAGCACGTTCTCGAAAAGGATTTTGACTTTGACCAACATACTGTTTCCGACATCGCTTACAAGTGATAAGGTAAATAATGTTTGGTGAATCACAATGGAGGGGGTTACAGATCTGATAATGATTTTTCGTTTGTTCGGAGGAAAATTCCTATTTCTGATCAGGCATAAAAGTATGCAGTCTACAACGAGGCTTTTTGCAATTAAATACCGCGCCACTACCATTCTGCAACGGTCTGTTGTGTTCAATCTTCAGTGGTTCGAAATCGGTAGTTTCAGCTGGACTTTCGAGCTTTTTCAGGGTTTGGGATTTCAGGCTACGCAAGAGCCGCAGCAAGTACCCTCTCGATCTGAGGGCGCCAAATAGAGTAGAACAAGCCTCATTGAAATTTACCTTATCACTTGAATTGCGGTGGAAACGAATGAGTAGTGATTTGATGATACCTTTAAATGTTTGTTGAGGATGAAATGATTTTGTGTGCAACAATTGATGTGAATCAGTTGGTTTAAAATACACTTTATAATCTAAATGACCGGACCCCTGAAATTGCTTGCCTTTATACACGGTCACATCGAGAAAATCAACAGAATTTTCACTGATAGTAGCTTTCAATTTAATATTTGGATCGTGATTGTTCAAAATTTCTAAAAATTCATCAAAATCTTCTTTTGAATGTTCCCAAATAATAAAAATGTCATCTAAATACCTGAGATATACGAGAGGATGCTTTGCACATTTGCTTAAGGCATTTTCCTCCCATTCCGCTACATAAATGCTTGCAAAATTAGGACTGAATCTTTTGCCCATAGGACAACCCATTATTTGTAGAAAATATTCTGCATTGAATTGAAAGTCATTACCTTTTAAGCTCAGCTCTAAAAGATCCAAAATTTGTTCATCCGGGCGTTTCGCATCCGGATATTTTTCAAATGCATTTTTAACTGATTTAACACCTTTATCAATATCAATGTTCGTATACATACTGTCGATATCCAAAGTAGCCAGAATTGCATTTTTTGATATTTTAAATTTCGAAATTTTTGACAGGAAATCCTGTGTGTTTTTTAGATAGCTCGGATGTCTATTTGCTATAGGTTTCAGATGATAATCAATTAATTCCGAGATCGCATAAGATTCCGAATTACAATCTGATACAATTGGCCTCCCGGGTGGAGTTAAGTCATCCGTCCATGAAGAACGGTCCTTGTGGATCTTTGGTAGGATATAAAATTGTCTTGTTTGAGCACTGAGCTTAGCTGTTAAATATTTCAATTGTTTTTTGGTAATGTGACCTTCGTCGAGGAGAAATTTTAAGATCTTATTGAATTTTTCGATATTACCAGGCCAAATAAGTGAATCTATTTTCTTATAATGTTTAGTATTGCTGAGTTGTCTCATGGCTTCCTTTATATAATTATCCCGAGATAGAACAACTACCGACCCACCTTTGTCGGCTGGTTTAATTACTAATTTCTTATTTTTTCGAAGTTTCGTGAGGGCTCGCCGTTCACCAGCTGTTAAATTGTCTTTATCGGAGAGTATGTTCATGCTGAACACCTTTTGGATGATTCGTTTGCTAGCCTCAATAATTTCGGGATCTACTTCACTATCTGGAGGTGACCAACCAGATGATTCTGTAAAAGGAAGTTTCCGACCGCTGGAGTTTCTAAAGCGGTCGACTAATTTCATTTGCCTAAGAAAATTACAGTTGTATGATGGTAAATTTGTTTGGTTATCAGTTTTAGGCTTTGGTGCTGGTACAAAAGTTAAACCGCGATCTAAAAGAGATTTCTCTTGGGTTGTTAGGTCATTGGTGCCAGACAGGTTAACCACATTAGTTCCTAATCCCACATCTGTTAGGCAGCTGTTACCTTTGCCTTTACTTAGTTTAAATTTAGGTGGTTCAACCAGTGATCGAACATAATATTGGCAGTTCTCGTGGTCCAATGGATTAAATCCTGAGCAACATCAAACTTCATGTCATCAATTGTGTGTGTGTGTGGGTTTGTCTTACCAACTTGACGAGGTAACTAGACAAAAGAGTTTGCGTGTTTTGCCTTACCGAGGTACAAAAGACAAAAGAAACCCTTTACCTCATCTGTTTTTCCAGAACTGTACCGGCAAAACGAGGTAGAAACCGTTAGTCCACACAAAGGACAAACAATGGGGTACCTCGGTATGTAGGGTAAACAAGACTCTGTGTGTGTGTGTGTGTGTGTGTGTGTGTGTGTGTGTGTGTGTGTGGGTTTGTCTTACCAACTTGACGAGGTAACTAGACAAAAGAGTTTGCGTGTTTCGCCTTACCGAGGTACAAAAGACAAAAGAAACCCTTTACCTCGGTTGTTTTCCCAGAACTGTACCGGCAAAACGAGGTAGAAACCGTTAGTCCACACAAAGGACAAACAATGGGGTACCTCGGTATGTGTGTGTGTGTGTGTGTGTGTGTGTGGTTTGTCTTACCAACTTGACGAGGTAATTAGACAAAAGAGTTTGCATGTTTTACCTTACCGAGGTACAAAAGACAAAAGAAACCCTTTACCTCGGTTGTTTTCCCAGAACTGTACCGGCAAAACGAGGTAGAAACCGTTAGTAAACACAAAAGACAAACAATGGGGTACCTCGGTATGTAGGGAAGACAAGACTCTGTGTGTGTGTGTGTGTGTGTGTGTGTGTGTGTGTGTGTGTGTGTGTGTGTGTGTGTGTGTGTGTGTGTGTGTGTGTGTGTTGTGTGTGTGTGTGTGTGTGTGGGTTTGTCTTACCAACTTGACGAGGTAACTAGACAAAAGAGTTTGCGTGTTTTGCCTTACCGAGGTACAAAAGACAAAAGAAACCCTTTACCTCATCTGTTTTTCCAGAACTGTACCGGCAAAACGAGGTAGAAACTGTTAGTCCACACAAAGGACAAACAATGGGGTACCTTGGTATGTGGGGTAGACAAAGATGTGTGTGTGTGTGTGTGGGGGGGGGGGGGGGGGGGGGTGAGTCGTGGAACTCATATTCAAACCTGGCCTGTATTACTAGCTGGAAAATACACATATCAACTTTGGTTGAAATCAAATAATCCAAACTGGAGTTATCAGTTGGAAACCAATTGTTTACAGACAGATGGATGGACCGACAGATGGATGGACGAAAGTCATGACTATAGCCCTGACTATAAACAGTCAGGCTGAAAATGCATTTTGTACCATAGAAAAAATATTGCATGAATGGCCCTGGGTGAAGAGGAGGTGGGGTGGGGGGGGGGGGGGATTGAGTGAGAGAGGAGGTGTGTCAGGGGGAGTCCATTTTTTTTTCCATGTGGTCAGTCTAAATGCTTCAGAATGCATTTTGGGCAGAGAAAAAAATAATGCCTAACTGGCACAATAGGGGTGGGGGTGGGGTGGGGGATGGTGGGGGTGATGTTTGTCTGGGTTTTTAACCACAAACTTTAACCAAAACTGTAAAAAAGCATTTTTGACGAAAGAAAAAAAAAGGTGACTAATTGCACCTTAGGGGGGTGGGGGTGGGTGGTGGTGGGGTGTTACATTAGTTTAAAAAAAGAATCTGCATGCAGTGACTGTAAATAGTTCAAAATGCATATTCGAGGAAAGAAAAAAAAAATGCCTAATTGGGGGGTGGGGTGGATAATTTCTGTCTGGATTTTTAACCACAAACTTTAACCAAAACTGTAAAAAAGCATTTTTGATAAAAGGAAAAAAAAGGTTCTGCATGTAGTGACTGTAAATAGTTCAAAATGCATATTGGGGGAAACAAAAAAACTAGAGTGATGTCACGCATGCTGCCCGACCGTCGCAGGAATGGCAATGCTTAGACGCAAAATAGTCGGAGCCAGTTTTTGTTAACAGCTTACCTAACGAATCTGCCATAAATGCACTCGTGATATACAAAAGTTGCTATTCAAATTTTATTTTTTCATTTCTCCACTTCAAAACATACCCCCTGACCTATTATTTATTTATTTATTTATTAGAGTTTAAGGTCACATATGCACAATGGCTAATCATGACCACGACAGTTTTATGGGTGGAGGAAGCCAGAGTACCCTGAGTGAACCAACGAGCAACGGCGAGCAACTGTCAGCTCCCCAACATACGAACTCCACACAAGCAGGGTTAGCATTGGTTGAAGGCAGGTGCACCATCGACGTGCAGTACGCCTTTGTATACAGTGTCACCGTGCCCCCACATGGGCAATGGGGGTGAAGTGTTTTGCCCAAGGACACAACGCAGTTGCCGCAGGTAGGATTCGAACCGAGAACCTCTCGGTTTGCAGCTCCTGACCTATTAATGGAACAGACTTGATGAGCTTGTTCCAATAAGGAGTAATAAGCCATGGTTAGAAGTAAATAAAAAATGAAAAAATCTGATGTTTCAGAAAAATAATTTGTACTGTTGGCTTCAACTTGTGTTAGGTAAGGGATTAAAGATGCAATACATAAAGCAATGTTGGGCTATATGAGTCGATTTTCTTTTTTGCATGTAATAACTCCCAATCCTTCAAAATGCATTTTGGGAACAATTGCCTAAGTGACACGTTTGTGTGTGTGTTTGTGTGTGTGTAAGTGTGTGTGTGTGTGGGGGGGGGGGGGGGGGTGAGGGAGGGGGAGGGAGTTGTGGAACCTATATTGAAACCTTACCTGTATTACTAGCTGGAAAATACACATATGAACTTTGGTTGAAATCAAATAATCCAAACTGGAGTTATCAGTCGGAAACCAATTGTTTACAGGCAGATGGATGGACCGACAGATGGATGGACAAAAGTCATGACTGTATCCCTGACTATAAACAGTCAGGCTAAAAATGCATTTTGTACCAAAGAAGAAATATTTTGCATGAATGGCCCTGGGTGAGGAGGAGGTGGAGTGGGGGTGAGGGGTGGGGGAGAGTGGGGGTGTATTAGGGGAGTCCATTTTTTTTTCCACATGTGGTCGGTCTAAATCCTTCAGAATGCATTTTGAGCAGAGAAAAAAAAAATACTTAACTAGCACCGTGGGGGTGGGGGTGGGTGGTGGTGTTTGTCTGGGTTTTTAACCACAAACTTTAACAAAAACTGTAAAAAAGTATAATTTTTACAAAAGAAAAAAAAGTGCCTAATTGGCCCCCCACAGGGGAGGGGGTTACGTGAGTTTAAAAAACGGTTCCACATTGGGGGGGGGGGGGGGGTAAATTTCTGTCTGGATTTTTAACCACAAACTTTTACCAAAACTATAAAGAAGCATTTTTGACAAAAGGAAAAAAAAGGGTTCTGCATGTAGTGACTGTAAATAGTTCAAAATGCATATTGGAGGAAATAAAAAAAAAAAATGCCTAATTAGGGGGGAGGGGGGGAGGGTGGTGGTGTTTGTCTGGGTTTTTAACCAAAACTGTCAACAAGCATTTTTGACAAAAGAAAAAAAAAAGTGGCTAATTGGCCCCCAGAGGGGTGGGGGTGGGGGTAGGGGGGATGGGGGGTGGGTACGTAAGTTTAAAAAAAAAAAAGGTTCCGCATGTAGTGACTGTAAATAGTTCAAAATGCATATTGGAGAAAAGAGGAAAAAAAAAAGCCTAATTGGGGGGTGGGGGGGGGGGGGGTGTTTGTATGGGTTTTTAACCACAAACTTGGAGTCATCCTACCAAGCTACAATGAAATCCCTTCATAATTATGGCCTGTGGAATATTCTAAAGGTTTTCGGGATTTGGGCCTCTGTTGCCAAATGGGGAAATTCTCATCTAGACATCATACAGAGTCATTGTATCAAGTTACAATGAAATCCCTCCATATTAAACATGACCTGCAGACTGTGCTAAAAGTTTTTGGGTTTCGGGCTTGGGCAGCCATCACGGTTGACAGATCATGCCCAAATGGGGATGTTCTCATCTAGGCATTATACAGAGGCATCCTATGAAGTTGCAATGAAATCCCTTCATAAATACGACCTGTAGACTGTGGTAAAGGTTTTTGGGCTTCGGGCTTCGGGCTCGGGCAGCCATACTGGTTGACCGATCACGACCAAAAGGGAACGTTCTCATATAGACATGACCTAAAACCTGCATATGAAATTTCGTGACGATCAGACAAGAACTACCGGGTATAGCCTGTACTTGAAGGTTGAATAAAAAAACTTTAACTACAAACTTTAACCAAAACTCCAAATGTCAACTAAACAGGATAAAAAAAAAAAACAAACAAAAAAAAACCACTTGAACCTTCAGTAAAAAACTTTAACCACAAACTTTAACCAAAACTCTAAAAGTTAACAGACGGACAGACGGCCGGACAAAAGTCATTACTATAGCCCTCACTGTAAACAGTCGGGCTAAAAATGATTAATTTGGGGAAGGGTGGAGGGGGGGTGGGGGTGGGGGGGTATGTAAGTTTAAAAAAAGGTTCCACATGTAGTGACTGTAAATATAGTTCAAAATGCATATTGGAGAAAAAATGAAAAAAAAAGCCTAATTGGGGCTGGGGGGGGGGGGGGGGGGGTAGGGGGTGGTGGTGTTTGTCTGGGTTTTTAACCACAAACTTGGAGTCATCCTACCAAGCTACAATGAAATCTCTTTATAATTTTGGCCTTTGGAATATTCTAAAGGTTTTCGGGCTTCGGGCCTCTGTTGCCATCACAGTTCCCCAAAAGGGGACGTTCTCTTCTGGACATTATATGAAGTCAACCTATCAAGTTACAATGAAATCCCTCCATAAAAATGACCTATAGACTGTGCTAAAGGTTTTCGGGCTTCGGGCCCCTGTTGCAGTCACAGTTGCCCAAAAGGGGACGTTCTCATCTAGACATTATATGAAGTCAACCTATCAAATTACAATGAAATCCCTTCATAAATATGACATGTAGACTGAGCTAAAGGTTTTCTGGCTTCGGGCTCGGGCAGCCATCATGGTTGAATGATCGCAACCAAAAGGGGACATTCTCATCTGGGCATCATGTGGATTGATCCTACAAAGTTACAATGAAATCCCCTCATAAATATGACCTGTAGACTGTGCTGAAGGTTTTCAGGCTTCGGGCACCTGTAGCCGTCACAGTTGCCCAATCACGTCCAAAAGGGGACTTTCTCATGTAGAAATTTTATGAAGTCAACCTATCAAGTTACAATGAAATCCCTCCATAAATATGACCTGCAGACTGTGTTAAGGTTTTGGGGTTTTGGGCTCGGGCAGCCATCACGGTTGATAGATCACGCGCAAATGGGGAAATTCTCAATATAGACATCATACGGAGTCATCGTATCAAGTTACAATGAAATCCGTCCATATTAAACATGACCTGCAGACTGTGCTA
This sequence comes from Pictodentalium vernedei, assembly GCA_031216915.1. Classification (NCBI taxonomy): domain Eukaryota; kingdom Metazoa; phylum Mollusca; class Scaphopoda; order Dentaliida; family Dentaliidae; genus Pictodentalium; species Pictodentalium vernedei. The sequence goes on from CM062295.1 coordinate 155,664,025, forward strand.
AAAGTTTTTGGGTTTCAGCCTTGGGCAGCCATCACGGTTGACAGATCATGCCCAAACGGAGACATTCTCATCTAGGCATTATACAGAGGCATTTTATGAAGTTGCAATGAAATCCCTTCATAAATATGACCTGTAGACTGTGCTAATGGTTTTCGGGTTTTGGGCTCGGGCAGCCATACCGATTGACCAGTCACGACCAAAAGGGGACGTTCTCATGTAGACATGACCTAAAATCTGCATATGAAATTTTGTGACGATCAGACAAGAACTACTGGGTATAGCCTGTACTTGAAGGTTGAATAAAAAACTTTAACCACAAACTTTAACCAAAACTCCAAATGTCAACTAAACAGGAAAAGAAGAGAAAAAAAAAAAAAAAAAGAAAAAAAACCACTTGAACCTTCAGTAAAAAACTTTAACCACAAACTTTAACCAAAACTCTAAAAGTTAACAGACGAACAGATGGACGGACGGATGGACAAAGGTCATTACTATAGCCCTCACTGTAAACAGTCGGCTAATAAAATGCTCCACAAAATTCAAATGGAGTAAAAATCCAAGAAGTATTGGCACCACAGGTAATTTCCAAATAATCCAGTAGAATCCTGGCTTTTCACAAAATAATATTATTCTGTTTTACAGAATGTATAAAATCTCTTTTCAAAGATGAACAAATTCTCTTCAAAATTCTCGTTTGGAATCAATCTTCCAAATTCACAAAGAAGCACTGCTTCTATAATAAATGCACTGTTCTGAAACAATAATAATCTCCAATGGAAACCACTGAAGTGAGTCTTTCTGAAATAGCTTTCTAAAAATGAGTTTCTGAATTCTGTTGACAAACCTTTATATAGTAACCAGATAGAATGTCCTAGAAGATGAAATGTCTACAAAGTTCTATCAGTTTCTAGGTGATTCTGACATAATTCAAGTAAACAAAGTCCTTGACCTACTTAAACAATTAAACAATCAACAGCTATATGTACAATGCTTTAAAAATAGATTAGTGTAACAAAGATGTAAACAAAGGTCACTCAGTGCAAATGAATCAGACCAGTCAGAATATGCAAAAAAATATCAATCTCACAGTATTATCAATTAAGGATATATATATCAATCTCAATATAATATGGGGGCTATAACAATATTGTATAAAAATAAAAAAGTTCAACTCAGAGACGTGGATGGCATTTATTTATTTATTTGTGTTTAAGGTCACATATTTCTGCACAATGGCTAAGCACGACCCTAAGAAAGATGGCCAGTTTATTGTCTGACCATCAGGTCGTAATATTCCCAGGTACAGGACGTGGAAATGGAACGTGTGCCCATTCTTAGGAATAATGGTACATGTCAATGGCTTGTTGATGCAGTGAACCTGTGAATACTGTCACCAAAATCAGTTGAAACTCAGTTATCTTAATTATTTGGTAAATCTCCCTGACAGCCAATAGTGTAAAGTAATGTTCCAGAGTATTATCAACTCAAATATCAAGACAGGGTGGATGGTCCAAGTGAGGGAGCTAATAGAGAACTACTCATTGGAAACCTTGGACCTAGATGAAGGCAAGCCAGAAAATAAGCAGACTGTCATCTGCAAAATGAGGTCCCCAGAGGGTGAATTTAGTGATGCTACCTGCACAGCAGGGTAGCATCACTAAATTTACCCTCTGTGAACCTCAATCCAGGGTTTCTGCTAGGGGTAAATTTGTGGGTTCGGTAGTTTAAAGAAACTGAAACTCAGACGCCAAAGGCATCTGCCACACATGCTAAAGGCATGTGCGTATAGAGGGGGCTCCCCCCACGAAAATTTTGATTTTAGGTACTCTCTGGTGGCCTCTGGGGGCATTCTGGTCGCTAAAATGCTGAATAATTGAAGTGAAAAATATGTATTTTTTCCTCCTACAATTCTCTAAATTCCCACAGGACACACAATGCTACATCTGGTCGGAGGTTTCATAAAAATACAAACCCAAAACAACACAAAATCCACAAATCCTGACAGTGACTGCGATGCTTCACTTCAATTTTTTTTATACAACCCGATATGCGAAAAGAACCATGATGCAGACGTGTGACGTCATGCACATGCAATTTCATCATTTTTTGCTCAAAATAAAAGCCAGTGATTTCAAATCAAACACGACAATTTAAGACCAGAATTTTATAGGCGAAGTTTATGATTTGAACTTCGTTTCCTCCCCTCGTCTGGGGGTTATAAAGTATCAGGTTCTCGCCAGTAATAGTATACAACATAATTATGCCTATATTACGTGGAAACAAAGGATCCTGAGTGTTGTTACGATACAGCATTGTACTCGACATTTTAACCACCAGCTTTTCTGACTGATCATAGTATGATCGGCGGGGGAATGGGTCCGGTCGACGGACCTGCAGCCGGTCTAGCGGGAACCCTGCTCAATCTGAATCAGGGTCTCAAAACTAAACAGAAAGAGGTACCCAGAGGATAAATTGGCCCACTGTATGGGATAGCATCATCAAATTCACACTCTGGGGACCTCATTCTGCAAATGTCAGTCTGCTTATTTTCAGGCCTGGATATAGGGGCAAAAAGAGTAAAAAAATCGTCAGAGAAAGGGTCATGGAGTATGGTAACCTTAATTGCCAAGAGGGGGTCAAATCATAGAGGTGTATGGCACATTGGGGGGGGGGGGGGCACTGTTGTTCAGCGGTCCCTGGAGCTGAGGGGAAAAACAGTGAAAAAGAGTGCCAGCGTGTAATTTAGGCATGGTGGAGGCCCTGGAACACTTTCTTTTAGAAAGGCGAGGGTTAATATGCTAATCGTAGAGATTGCAAAGAATGGGGCAAGGTACATCATCAAGCAGTTCGTCTCTCTCTCTCTCTCTCCGAGTGTTGGGAGGAGAGAAGAAGCGTGGGAGTAGGGAGGCTGTTGGGAGCACAGGAGTAACCAAGGCAGTCTCGCCCGAGAACTGTGACAAATCAGCGGGCGGCAAAGTGTTATTATTATTAGTTCATAGTTGAGTGAATGATAAGGAGAATGGCAACACAGAACATTGGGCATTGGCATCTTGGTCTTGGAGTTGGACATACTTTTCAGATACAGAACATTGCTTGATACGTTATGAGAACACAGTTTTCACAACTCTTTGCGTAAATATTTTAATAAGCAAAGAGTGAAAAATACGATATAAAACAGGTAATCTGGGGTAATTCCGGGTAATTCTGGAAGGTCCGTCGAATTACCGAAACGGGAACTCAAACTACCGAAACGGGCTTCTAGTCTATCGATCTGGGCGTTGAAAAGACTGGAACGGGTTTGTGTGCGCTTGACGAACCCCCCCCCCCCCCCCCCACCACTAATCTTGAAATCTTAGATCCTAGGATATCAATACTACTAAATTCAAGACCCAGCCCTGATAATCATCATAATTCCATCGCGGTACAGAGAAACTCCTAATAAATAATAACCCATGGGAGTCGGGTTCAAGTTAATTTTCTGACCGTTTCACAGTTAATGGGATAAAGGTTCGATGTGTTTCAGCTTTTAATTTTCACCTGTGTGAAATAAAATTTTATGGCAAATTTTGAGAAAAGGTTCCTGACCCTTATATACCGGATGCATTTCAAGGAGGTTCTGACCAGTGTTCAGTTCATTCCTAATATCTTAAGTGAGGAATGAGGAAACATGATGTGACGCATAATCAGTACTGTGGATAGGAAAGTGGGTATGATGATGGATGCACACGCTTCACGGCAGAAAGATCTTATCGCCCGTTTTAGTCTTTTGGGTGCATGTTTCGGTAGCTTAGTCGCCCATTTCAGTTGTGTTTTAGTCCTTTATGGTAGGAGGACCCTCTTGTCGTCCGTTTCATTCTTTTGGGCGCACGTTTCGGTAGATTACTCTCCCGCTTTGGTTGCGTTTCGGTAATTCATCGCACCGATTCTGGGTAATGTCGGGTAATTCCGGTGTTTTGGAGGGCCGCACCGGGAACGGGTCAACTCGCCCTCGGGTCAACTCGCCCTCAGGTCATGTCGCCCTCGGGTCAAGTTGCCCTGGGTCAAGTTGCCCCGGGTCAAATCGGCCCGGGTCAAGTCGCCCCCAGTTAAAAAAAAACGTAACTCTAGTTATATCAGCAATTTTTGTTTTTATTTTAATACTATAATCTATTATTTACAACAATATTATTAAGTCCAGCCAGACCAGCATTTTTTATTTCAGTAATATATATTTTATTATTTTATAATATAAATTACAATATAAAGTTGGTTACAGCACTCGTACAAAACACGCAAAGATATACTAATTAAACATGAAAATGTATTGAAAACGCCGAGAAGTATATGATGAACAATGGGGAAGTAAAACCTATTTCCTTTTCGCCGAGGAATGTGGAAACGTTTGTTTTTTCCGAAGTTCGAGAAAATGTATTGAAATCACAAATGATTTTCGCCAAGGAATATCACGTGGAATGGGGAAACGTAGGTTCCGATTTTAATACATTTTTTGGAACTCAGGAAAAGACAAATGAAAGGCAAGATGCATTTCGTTTGTTTTTTCCGAAGTTGAAGAAAATGAGGCATGGGGAAACGTAGGTTCAGATTTTAATACATTTTATGTTGATCAAGTTCTGAATAATGAATAATAAATATACATACATATTGACGCTTGTGAATAAATTTTCGAACATTTGCGTAAGAAACATGAAACAATCAGCCACACTTTCAATCTCAAATAAACACCAACTAGTATGTGATTACTGTAAAAACAAACATCTTGACTGTTAACAAAAAAATAATTCATCAAAGATGTTTTTGAAGAACCGCTATTCAGTTTGAGTAATTCGTGTCAACTCGGTCCCTGAAGATTTGTTTTTTATTCAATCATTGTATCGTCTGCCTTCAAGATGTTAGTATGTTGTGTTTATGTGCTCCCTGTTATTCAATGGGTTTTCTATGAAAGGATTTACGTTTTTGATTCTTGGATTTTCTAAAAGGATGATTAAAAATTTTGAAGGTAAGTACTTCAGTTATTATTTTTCAGTTTTTCTCGGCAATTTAACAAAAAAAAAATTACCCCTCCCCCAATTGTGTACAAAAAATTACCCACCCCCCAGAAACAATTTCCCAGGTCAACTCGCCCCTCAAATGCGGGTCAACTCGCCCCCGATCGGGGGCGAGTTAACCCGGGAAAACTGGCGGGGGTGAGTTGACCCGAGGGCGAGTTGACCTGGACCCGCCGCACCAGGCGGGCTATTCGCACATCGGCACAATTCAAGCTGTACGTTAGACTATTATCGATAATCGGGGCGGTATGTTTTATTATCATTTTGCTTGAAAGAAGTCGCGTAAAAAAGTACTTAAATGACGAAGGATTCAGCTATTTTAGGGGCAGAAACTCAGTGTTAACTCACTGTTAATTTTTTGCGTCCTTAGTGACAGGGATGATTCCATTTCCATCAGAGAAAGTAGTATCAAGGGAGATAACGGAGAGCAAACGAAAAAGGGGCATGTTCAATTTAAATTTGCTTTGTACCGGTTAGGCAGCATTAAATTACAAAGTATTAACTCGTGACTGCTCACAAAAATAGAATATTGTCTGAAACTCATGCGTCACCAAATCACAGAAGCGTTTTATTATGATCTGCGTGATACTCTCATCAAGTCAAACATAACCAGGAGGCGCCCAGTTCAAAACAAGTTTAGGCAGTGGGATGTTGAAGTAAATTGAAATTGGTCATGATCTCAATCTCAACTTGACAATAATTACCAGTATGTCTGATCTTCAACGACAGGACATTGATTTTCAAAATATCTTCAAGAAATTAGGTATCATTCTTCTTTTAAGTGACACGAACATTTATTAATCAAACAACTTTTACTGATGTGGCCTGTTGCAGTGTTGGTCTGATGATGAATTACCCCAAAGGCCAAACTGGCCAAAGCAGAACAGAAGTTGCCAGAAGTTCTGAGAACGAAGTCAAAGATGCCCCGAATTTGGCTGGAATACCAATTTTATCGAGACACACTAAATAGTGTAGCCCGAGCCGGTCTCCCTAATTAGCGACAAGAAGCATCAAGAAGTGCCAAAATTCCTATATAGCGTCAAGAAATTAAAAATAATATTGATTACATATTTATAATTTATATATTTATAAATGAAATATTATATTCGTTGTTGATAGAACTCTTAGCCACGCCTATCTCGGCGTGTTTCCAGATCCCACGACGAGGACGTAGTTCTACACCGGGATCCACATTTTTTTTTTTTTTTTTTTTTTTTTTTTTTTGCAACTTATATACAGTATATACAGAGTGTACAATGTGGTAGGAGTTGGCAGGTTTATTTGGTTTTTAGTCGTTTTGTTGACATCGTTTTTTCACTCCTGACCCTTTTTCTTTGCCCGGGTTTTCGTGCAAAAGCACTCGTTTTGGGAATAGTGAGTGCGCCATCCGTTGATGTGGTAGATTCTGGCTGCTTGGGATTTTTAGCGCCATGAGTTAGAAATTTATGCAGAGTTGCTTGCTTTTCTTTCTCAGATTTACCCTGCCAAAGAGCCTTTGAGCACTGCAAGTGGACAACGGACGGGTTTAATTCAAAATCCCCATGACCGTATAAAGCACCATATATTAAACTTTCCTGTAATTTTATTTCTTTATATATTTTATTCAACAGCTCTGGTAGCTTTTCAGGTTTCCACTCCTGATTAAGTTTCAAAATGTGATTCATCGACTCACAGTTGTTATTCTTCCAATGCAAAGGAATTCTCGGGTTGGCCCTGCGAGCCTTATACACATGTTCCCTTATTGTAGGAATGACCTTTTCAGTGAGATATGGACCTACAAGCTCCTCGTATTTTCGTTCAATATCAGACGATTTGGAAGTGAAATCTACAGTAGTATCTGCCTCTATTAAACCACTCTCACCAAACAAGTCTGATACTATTTGTTTGGAATTGCGGTCATTCATGCCAACCTTACACCGCAGGTATCTAGAAACATTTTCACTCAAGTGCCGTGTACACAATGTCAATTCAGAGTCTGTAAAGCTTGACTTTATTGCTTTAACTAAAGCTTTTTCTTCATCTGAGCCAGTTACTAAATCATTCAAACTTAATAATGTGTCAGTTATCCTGGTGTCCAGCACTGCAGCGATATGAGTGAAAAATCTTTGGTAGGTGTGATATGCACCGTCCCAATGCAGATATATTGGACCCATTATTATTGGATCAGTACTTTTGCCTTTCCATCTCAGTTTATGCTCTTGAAATACTGTTGTTGTCACAAAACAGGCTCCAAGATTAAATGTCCTATCTACACCAATTATCGATGATTTACATGCACTTGCAAAGTGTTTCATTTGAAAATCTGTATAACATATAACATTTGGAGGTTTGCCTGCAGTCTGAATAACTTCCTTCAAAAATGGGTGTTTGTCAGAATTCATACTGATCACATTTTGCATATGATCGGCAATATTTTGTTTGTTGCCTGGATTTTTTCCTTATTTATTGCGTACTTTGTATTCTCCACATACTTAGAGTCGCGCGGCTGGTGCTCTGAGTTAAAGTGGTCTTTAAAAACTTGCTTAACTGATTTACCAGAGTTTATATCTTCTTTTATCTGCAACTTTGTTTCTGGAGAAGTTCTTATATATTCATGGCTTGTTACCTTCGCATTGCCATGTTTGCACACAGTTTCAACAGGATATGTGCCTATATATTCAGTAATTGCTTTTGTCGTTGTTTCTGTGCAATAGTGTGGCATTTTTTCGAACCAACTGATTCTTTTCTTGTATGTTTTATCTCTTTTGAGAGATGCATAATAACGTTTTAAAATATGCAAATTGGAATCATCAGGCTGTGGTTCCAAAGGAATAAAAAAAATTTTCACTTCTTTGCAAAAAATACCATTTTTTTTTACACAGGATGCCAATATACCATTTTCATGTCGCACAAAATAAGTGGTTTTTGTGGAGGTTGATTTGGAATCCCATGTTCCACAAGCATCCCAGAATTCCATTTTCTTCGAATTTTTCTTTCTATTAAGATTGGACTCATGATTTAATACAAAATATACATTTTCTTTAATTTGTTCTGGAACTTTTGTACAGGTTGGTTTTGTATTAACCAAAATATCTATAAGCCTTTCTGTAGATAGAAATTTCCCATCTAAACGGTCTTGTTCAGTAAAACTAGATTTTTCAGTGTCTTGCGTCTCTTGACTGTGATCCTCATGTAGGGGATCGTTCATAGAGATATCACTTTCTATATCAATTTGATCTAAAGAATCGTCACAAAGTATCTCATTTTTTGACATGTCTCGAGTCTTGTCATTTCTACATTGATCTACATCAAGTAGATCATTAACAATACTTTTAAAAGACTCACATCGCTCTGACATATTTGTTGTGTCAAATATAGTTGGGCAGGCTAAATTTGACTCATTTCTTGTACTATTTAAAGGTGGAAATTCATCCATGTCATCAACATCGATAATAGATATTGGTTTGCCAATGTTGACTTGAACAAGTGGCACAAAATGGTTGGGCGTCCATGTTTTATTGAACCCAAAAGACGTACTCGTTCATAAAAGTACGATGGATTCTTTCGACTTGCCATGAGCGGGTTGAGTGTGATTTTTCTGATCTATTATGCTGGATTAGAGCCATGTAATTCCATTGATCATCTGTCATTTGATGACACAGTCATCACACAGTTAACTAGAGAAGTGTTGTGAAAACATTAAGGTTAAACAATTCTAACAGCCGCTGTGATCAGACACTTATCCAAGCCCAATCACAATAACCGCGGTCATCAAATAATTTATATGCAAACTACAAAGTTATAGCTGGATCCAAAGAAAAATGAGATAGAGAGAGTGTATATGAAAGAGAGAGAGAGAGAGAGAGAGAGAGAGAATAATTAAAGTAGTTAAAAATCATAACATTAGCAACAAGGGCGACAACATACACAATTTGTAAAAATTAAAAACAAATTAAAAACAATTAGGAAAGGGATAAAAAGTACTTTATAAATTATTATTTTTAATTTCTTGACGCTATATAGGAATTTTGGCACTTCTTGACGCTTCTTGTCGCTTCTTGACGCTTCTTGTCGCTAAATAGGGAGACCCGCCCGAGCCCGAGCTGAGAATATGGTGTAGCTGAGAAATAAAGTTTCGTTTTCTTTCTTATTTATCGTTAGATATCAGTTATTTTTGGTATATAAATCATTAAATGACTGGTAGCCAAATGAATCTAGACAAAGTGAAATGGGTATTTTTAAACTTATATTTCGTGAAATGTACGAAAAAATTACTCTGAGAGACACTAAAAAGTGTAGCCGAGAATCTGGTGTAGCCGAGTAATAAAGTGTTGTTTTCTCGGTTGTTTATCAATTAATTTCAATAATTTTTGATATATGTATTAATGATAGACAATCAAATCCAGACAAAGTGAAATGGATATTTTAAACAGTATATTTTGAGAGAAATACGAAAAAATAATTCCGAGAGACACTGACAAGTGTAGCTGAATTTCCAAGCCCGTTAATTAACTGGCCCGGCTCCGATATACACTTGAAAGTGTATCTGGATTGCCGAGCTAGTTAATTAACAGAGGCGAGTATGGATTGTGTCAGAACAAGAATTTCAACGGGCGATTGAATTGACTTGCTGGGTTATGAGTTAAGAAACAACAACAACCGGTTAAAGCCATCTTTTATTCTAGATAATCACTTAAAATGAATGAAATGAGGTTACAGAAAAGTCTTCAAAGTGAAGTAGACAGACATGACATAAAACAAGCGATAAACAGCATGGCACTCGATAACAGCTAAAAATAAAATAGCGTGAAAAAAAGTTTATAACACATAACATAAGATACACGGAAATTGCACGACTTGTTTATTTGTTTATTTATTCAATTATTTATACATTTAACGAATGAATGAATTTACTTCTACTTTATTCATTCACTATTCACAGTATTCTTTCCGCTGAATTTCCTCAATTGATTGAGTTGGTTCCGTAGAGAGAATGAATGAATGAATGAATAAATGAAGGAATGGATGTTTACATACGTTATGCTAAAAACACATATGAATTATATAAAAAGATGACAACAACAACATTTTAATATCTTCAAACTAAAAACGAAAAATAGAATAGCCATGAAGAATAATCACCAAGACTATTGTTATGATGCTATTGTTGGGATTACTGTTAATCGCCTTTGTTGTGAAAATAATGTCAACATACTAGTTAATTAACCGGCTCGGCAATTCAGCTACATTCGTTAGTGTCTCTCAGAGTTTTTTTTTCATATTTCTCATAAAATATACTGTTTAAAATATCTGTTTCTTCTTATCTGGATTCGCCTGGCTATCACTAATATATATGCCAAAAATTATTGAAATTGAGCGATAAACAAATGATAAAACGACACTTTATTACTCGGCTAAACCAGATTCTCGGCTACACTTTTTAGCGTCTCTCGGAGCAATTTTATCGTATATTTCACTAAATATAAGTTTAAAAACACCCATTCACTTTGTCTGGATTCATTTGTCTACAAATGATTTATATACCAAAAATAACTGAAATCTTAACGATAAATAAGAAAGAAAACGAAACTTTATTTCTCAGCTACACCATATTCTCAGCTCGGGCTCAGGCTACACTTTTTAGTGTGTCCCATTTTATCCCCGCCATTCAAATCTGTGGTAAAATTCCACAACAAGTTTTATTGGGAACTCAAAACATGAAAATAGGAATATGCATCAAGCTTTCGCCCATATTACCGGCTGTATTCGATAGTACATGTATTTCCTTACATTTGGGCAGAGTTTATTGATCCAAACTATATTTTATCCTTTTTTATCGAGATTTGGACATGGGTGAAGCATCAACAGCGCTTAGATATCGTCCATGTTTTTTGCTTTTTGCTGGACGTTTCGTACACTGCCGTTTCGTACACGGCCATTTTGGACGTTTCGTACACAAGATTTTGGGACGTTTCGTACATGGGATATATGAGTACATAAACGATGAAAGACAACAACGCGCTTATTAAAATAATATATTTTATTCAACAATAAATATCTAAACTTAAAAAAATGACGTTTTCAGACATAGATATATATATATATATACCAAATGATAAAATATATCGTACATAAATGGTAAACAGTTTTAACCAGGTGGGTAGGCGTGACATTTTGAAGGGAAGTACATGTAATGGTTAATCGCTCAGCCCACAGCAGTCATTGGTTATTACATGTACATTAAAATTGACATATGACAAACGTTTTCATTAAATTGGAAGAACATTTAAATTTCCGATTTTTTCCTGTAATTTAAAGAAGAATTTGTTCAAGTTTTATTGCGTTACTGGGAAAATTCAGAAATATAAGCAGAAAATCCTACCAGTACTCCTATCAGTATTAACAAAGGAATACATACTAATATTTTTATACTGTACCAATGACCCAGACTTAGCTGGTGCTAACTCTAACAAAACCAGGGCCAAACACAAATTTTGCCCCCCAATCCCCAAAATTTGCATCCAAAACCAAAAGAAATCATGTCCTATAGGACCTCCATACTTCGCCCCTACTGCGCATGCGCAGTGTCAAGGACGTTCCGAAATTGGCGCCAATTATCATTCTCTGTTTGGCCCTTCATCAGTCAACATCTCACTGATCTTTGTGCTTGTAAATCTCTGTTTAAAGGATGCCAGACACGTAATTATTGGAGAAATGGTGATTCTAAGGAGGATATAGAAGGAGGAGAGGAAAAAGGAGTGACAAAAAATAATCAGGGCTGTACTTAAAATTTTTTATGAAATTATGTTAAGTTGCCTATTTTCGAGGCATGGGCCTCTTGTTGTCATTCTTGCTAAAAAGTTGCACTGCTTATTCAGTGTTTCCTCTCCCCTGGTCTTCTAAGTCCCCCCTTGCAATTCTCCCATGCTTTTGGCATATTTTTGAGAAAGTTCATTTCTAAAATTCTCTTGGGAGAGTTGCTTGGTTACAGAATGTTTTCTGTTATTTTCTCCATAGTTACATTTTCACCCATGGGTGTATAAACGTTGTGTTCTGCATCTTCCATCTGATGTTCTGCAGATTCTCCCCTGGGAGTCTCTGTCATGCATCAGATAGAGTGTAATTTTGATGACTGATTTCGGGCCAGTTTTTTCAGTGCCTGGAGTCATGTTTTCTGGTGTTTTACACTGTTTGTTTACATTGGCAACAGTCTCTTTTGAGGGGGGCTGTTTGCCTTTGGTGTAGTTTATCTCACTATAAGATACATTTTTATTATCCGTAAGTGTTGCATTAATTATTTAATATAAATTTAAAATTTTTGACCACACTTAGCCATCGGATCCATCGGGGCTCAACGTTACTTTTCAGAAACTTGGGCTTCGCTGAAAAAATATTTTTCAAAAATTATTTTGATTTGCAATTGTTTTTTCATTATTAATGGATCATGTTATTATGTATCTTTGTGTCAGGGGTTTGTGCGAGTAACTAGGACTTGTTGTTGACTTTTCACAATGAAAGGATATTGTTCCAATTGTAATAGGAAGAAATCTTCCTCTGACTTTCATGATCATTGTATCAATTGTAGTCAGTGTTCTCGCATTAATCCCTGTTCTATATGTCAATATTGGGATGACAAACATTGGAAACGTGTGTCACGGTATGTTGTTTCTGGAGAAAGGGCTATGCCGGCTCTTTCTCCGCAAGGTCACTCTACTCTCTCAGTTTCTATTTCAGAGGAACAAGAACAGGGTGATGTTTCCATGTTATCTTCCGCAAGTGCGCTTCCGTCGTCACAAATGAATACAGAGCTAGCGGCAAAAGTGCTCATGGAGATTAAACAAATGTCGTCCGCTAGCTCGCCCGGTGTAGCGTCCATTCACCGAATGGTTCGGCAGCCGGGTTCGTCTGATGCGGTCCAGGAGGAAATGTTGGGTGATGCGAGCACTATAAACATTCAACGTGCACACACAGTGACGGCGGATAGTAGGCGAGATCGGAGGAAGCCTTTGAGTCCGGTTCCTAGCTCGTCCAGGTCCAGTCGGGCTGCGAGCGAGAGAGGCCCCTCTCTCGTACAACAACATCTGGGACCAGATGTTGTGGTACAAATTGTGTCGCAAGCAGAGCATACGTCCGTCGCTCGGGACGCTCCGTTGTATAGGCAGTCTGCAGAGACTGCTCAGGCTTCTTCTTCTCGTCAGCGCACACGACCGCACCTTGGCTGCGTGACCGCCGATATCTTACCAGCTTCGCCGATCAGGGATTCTTCGGCGACCAGGTCACACCATCCGGCAGCCAGGGACACGAGGCCGATGGACTCCGGACAATGGCATAGAAAAAGTATGCGGGAGCCATCAGATGCAGAGCTGCCCTCGGCAAAGCAGCGAAAGACTGCGCCTCCGCAGGTCTCGATGCCGGACGTACTTGTGCAGATAGCACAACTTATCGCAGCATCCCAGCAGCCGACAGAAACGGTGTCCGATCGGGAATTATCCGACGGCGCTGGGTCGGTATGCTCTGCCGAAGCATCGGGGGCGGACGACCGGGAGCATCATGAGGTCCGACTGGATGGTGAAAGGGATACGGATGACTTGGAGCTATCCCTTTCGGAACAACATAAAGCTGCCGTGGACTTCATCCGGCACTTTCTCCCTCAAGTTGTTCCGTCGGGCCAGACTGCTGCGGTTCTGGACAAGAGGATTATAGCGTCATTGGACTCTGAATTTTTTGAGCGGTTCAGGGACATCGCTCCCGAGTTTCCTTCGCAGTCCAATAATGTTGCAAGAACATTTGAATTATTGAACGACGCTATATTTAAACTTGCTTCCAAAACGGGGAAAGCAGGTTTCTTGTCCGCCAATACTCTCAACCTGCCTTTCATTAATGCAAGGAATAAATTCGACACGGCAGGACAGGGTATTCCGAGAGTTCCTCTGCGTATGGCCGATGAGGCGGAAGACTTAGAGCTAACATTACCGTCGTCGGCTTCTATTCCAACCGCGGTGTTGGAAACAGCTATTTCGTCTAACAGAGCCAGTTTAGATGCCTTATCTTACGCAGATCACCTTACTAAGGCGTTATCACTGCGCCTTCAAGGGAAAGAATTTCAGGACATACAATCCTCTTTAAGACTTCTTTCAAGGGCAGTAGCTTATTCCACGTGTAACTCCGCCCTTTCAGTGGCAAACCTGGAGTTGGTTAGACGTGACGCAGCCCTAGCTACATCCACACTCGTGGATACTAAGGTGAAGAACTCTCTCAGAGTCGCTTCGGTCTCCGGAGAACTTCTCTTTGACGGCAAGCTTTCTGCTATTGATGATAAAATTACAAAGAAAGCTTCGGATTCTCTGTTGTTCAAATCTGCTTCTAAGAAGTTGGATACGGCAGACAAGAATAAGACAGGCACTTCTGGGTCTAATGCGCCCAAGAGAGGTTCCTATAGAGGTTCCGGTGCGTCCTCTTGGTCTTATTCGAGAGACCGTCAAGGTAGCGACTCACGTTCGGGACGTCCTTCGGGTCGGGACAACCGGTCGGACGCCCCGAGGTCGACGGGACGAGGTGCGGGACATGGGGGACGTGGTTTCTCCTACCGCAGGCCTCGCAGGTCCAGGAGGTGATGGCTTAAACCTCTATCGCGTACCGGTTGGCGGAAGGTTGTCGAGCTATTCACAAGAATGGGCGTCGATTACGGACGACCCTTGGGTGAGAGGAGTGACTTCGGAAGGTCTAAAGATATCCTTCAAACGAAAGCCTCCATTAACTCGAAGTCCAAAATGGACTCAACTTCCGTCAAATCTGCAGAAAAGAGACGCTCTATTATCAGAGGTGCAGTCTCTTTTAATGAAGAACACGGTAGAGGTCGTAGAAAACCAGGAGACTCCGGGATTCTACAGCCATCTGTTTCTGGTTCCAAAACCAGATGGCTCGTTCCGTCCAGTCATAGATTTGAGCTGGATAAACAAGCTGATCGTCGCTCCGAAGTTTTATATGGAGACGATTCGGTCGGTCAGAGCGAGTATTCGGGTGAACGATTATGCAACAAGCATAGATCTCAAAAATGCGTACTTTCACGTCATGGTACATCCGACATTCAGAAAGTATCTACGCTTCGCAGTCCTAGGAGTGGTGTATCAATTCCGGGCGATGTGCTTCGGATTGAATCTAGCACCCTGGGCTTTCACTCGGGTAATGAACTCGGTAATGATCTATTTCCGAGCTCATTCGTCTGCGGTAACGTCGGCCTACCTGGACGACATTCTTCAGAGGTACGGCAATGAGTTAACACTTCAGAACAATGTTCAGAATCTACTTCTATTGCTCCGACGTCTCGGTTTTATAGTAAACGAGGAGAAGTCGGATCTGGTGCCGTCCAAGTCATTCACACATCTGGGAATCAGCTTCGAGACGCACAACAATCTCGTTCGTCTGCCGTTAACCAGAGCGAAATTAGTCAGTTGTTACGCTCGCTATTGTCTGCACGCAGACAAAGTCACAGCGAGAGAATTTATGAGACTGATAGGTCTGTGCGGAGCCGCTGCGGATCTCATTCCGATGGGGCGGTTACGCACGCGTCCTCTCCAAATTTTCTTGACTCAGAATTGGAGTGTGAAAATTCATTCGCTCGACATAGACGTTCTCTTGTCAGATCAAGTGAAACAAGAGATTCAGACTTGGGCAAACATTCAGTGGTTAACTCAGGGAGTTCCGCTGCAGTTGCCGGATCCGAGTTTTACCATTATGACGGATGCCAGTCAAACAGGTTGGGGTGCATCATTGATCCCAACGGATTCGAGATGCCAGGGTCTTTGGGATCCGCAATTCCTGGGCAAGCACATAAACATCAAGGAAATGATGTCAATTTGGCTTGCGTTACGTCATTGGATGGACGTTATTCACAATGCTCATGTCCAAATCCTATCCGACAATACGACACTAGTGGCGTATATACGGAATCAGGGAGGCACTCATTCAGTTCCGTTGTTCAATCTAACGGAAAGAATCCTTCTGTTTGCGCTAGAACATCAGGTTCTTCTTTCGGTCCGCCACATACCGGGTCGTCTGAATGTGCTAGCAGACTCCCTTTCACGAAAGGGTCGCTTGTTGCCGTCGGAGTGGACTCTCAACAAACAAGTATTCAATCAGATTTGCTACCAATGGGAACGGCCAATGATAGATTTATTTGCGACACATCTCAACAATCGGTTGCAGACGTATGTGTCTCCGTGTCCGGATCCAAGAGCATTTGCAGTAGACGCTCTGTCGATCTCTTGGGACGGAATGATAGGATATGCGTATCCTCCAGCGCCGTTAATTCAGCAAGTATTGCTAAAGATAAAACAATCTCAATGCAAGATTCTGTTGGTAGCATCTCTGTCTCCACAGAGACCGTGGATAAATCTACTCAGGTGTCTGTTGTGGGACCTACCACGAAAGCTTCCTCCACGGGAGGATCTTCTTTCGCAGGGGAAATTGCGTCAACTCCATCACAATCCGCAAGGTCTCAACCTTCACGTTTTTCCGTTGTGCGGTCCTTCTTGCATGGCAAGCACTTTACAGGACGAGCAGTGGACGCGATTTCTAACTGTAGGAGGACCTCCTCTTCGCTAAACTATGCGGCTAAGTGGAAGGTTTTTCGTCGTTGGTGTAGGGATCATTCTGTAGATATTTTCGATCCCTCTATACCAGACATTGCAAGCTTTCTAGTATACTTGTTTGACGAAATCAAACTGCAGCCTGTTACTATTAAGGGTTATAGGTCTATGTTATCTGATACCTATGCACATCATGATAGTTTACAAATTGGATCTAATGTCTCTTTATCTAAGTTAGTTAGAAACTTCTCGATAAATAGACCCAGAACTCTTAGGTTAATTCCTAAATGGAATTTAGCTTGGGTTCTTCTTAAATTGAAGGAAAAGCCATTTGAACCTCTTGGGACAGTAGATTTCAAATTCTTATCTTATAAGACAGCTTTTCTCTTAGCTTTCTCTTCTGCTAGAAGAGTCAGTGAGCTTCATGCACTGTCGGTGGATGATTCTCACTATCGTAGTGTCGGGAACACTATCACCTTCACTACTAATGTGGGTTTTTTTAGCTAAGAATCAGGCTCCTAATAAATATCCGGAACCTATTGTCATTAAGGCTCTTCCGTCTTCAGACGGGCGTAGGCCTTTACTCTGTCCTGTTAGAGCGTTACGTATCTATAAACAGAGATCTCAGTTTATCAGAAAGGGACGAAAACGTTTCTTTCTGTCTTTGATGCCTAATAGAAGGGACATTTCGGTCCATTCTATTGCTAGATGGATTCAATTAACTATCCGTATTGCTTATGAGAGTTTATCTTCTTCTCAGCAGTCTGTGCTTAAGATTTCCGCTCATGAAGTAAGAGCTCTTGCTACTTCTTGGGCTTACGCTAATAGTATTGCTATTACAGATTTAATGAAGGCTGCTTATTGGTCTCAGCCATCCACATTCACAAATTTTTATCTCAGAAATATTGAGTCCATTTCTGGAGACCTGCATTGTTTAGGTCCGTTATCTGTTGCTCAGAATGTCGTCCACTAAACAGTTGCAACTATAGTTATGCAGGCTTTCTGTTCCGGCAGTGACTCTGTCCGGCTGCCCTCTTCGCTCTGGGCTATTTGACCCAGGGCAAGGGGAAGGGGGGGGGGGGGAGGGTGTTCCCTTAGGTCACCTGCTTTATAGTGAAAAGCAAGGGAATGCCTCCTCCAAAGTCAGTATTTCTGAGTCGCTTCCGGGATGGTTTTAAAGTGTAATATTAATGTTAAAATTCATTCATGTCATATTTTTAAAGTGTAGCTCGGTGTGAAGCATTTGTATATGTCAAGTGTCAAACGGGCGTTAATATACAATCCTCGGACACTTTTAAAAGATTATAAAGAGTCTCAATTCTCTGGACTAACTTTATTTATTGGCTTACTTTAAAAATAATTAGTATAAGGGTTATACTGGATGTTAATAGAGAACATGAATGTTATTGTGCTCAATTATGAAGGGTATTGTATCTTTCTAATTTAACATTAAATAAGAAAGATACATGTAAAGCCTAATACTCCTTTTCTCCTTAAGGGGTTGCCTCTATATTATATAGTTGAGCTTATTGGATTTTCCTCTATGTCCTAGGCCCTCCAGCCTTTTTACTATTCAGCTAAGTCTGGGTCATTGGTACAGTATAAAAATGTTAAAAAATTTATAGTAATTTATATATTTTTTATACTTACCAATGACCCAGACGAGGATGGCCCTCCCAGGAGTTGGGAACTCTTGCCTCCCCGCTGAGTACATAGCGCTGACCAGGCACTGCCAGTAAGAATGATAATTGGCGCCAATTTCGGAACGTCCTTGACACTGCGCATGCGCAGTAGGGGAGAAGTATGGAGGTCCTATAGGACATGATTTCTTTTGGTTTTGGATGCAAATTTTCGGGATTGGGGGGCAAAATTTGTGTTTGGCCCTGGTTTTGTTAGAGTTAGCACCAGCTAAGTCTGGGTCATTGGTAAGTATAAAAAATATATAAATTACTATAAATTTTTTAACTTTTAGCTCAACTTTGGCAAAGCCAAATTTGAGCTTATGCCATGGCCAGTTGTCCGTCAACAATTCAATACGGCCCGGGCTAGAGGCCGTATTTATGAACCAATCTTTACGAAACTTCTTGGGTACCTTTGTTATGACAGTGGAACGAGAACGAGTGTTTTGGGGTCTGATCCGAAATTCAAGTTGGCCGCCAGCCGCCATTTTGTACCGACGATGCAGAAATCTGTTTTTTGTACAGAACTTCCATATGAAAGCGCTGATTTGAATAATTTTTTGTATGAATGTTTAGTACCATGGGATACATCACATATAATATGGGTTTTTTTCTCGTACGTAAATTATGCAAATTAGACTAACTTTGATTTATTTAGTGTTACTTTCAGCACTGTAAGTGCAAATGCCAATACGGCT
Source organism: Pictodentalium vernedei (assembly GCA_031216915.1). Lineage (NCBI taxonomy): Eukaryota > Metazoa > Mollusca > Scaphopoda > Dentaliida > Dentaliidae > Pictodentalium > Pictodentalium vernedei. The sequence goes on from CM062295.1 coordinate 155,683,014, forward strand.
CGGGCTAGAGGCTGTATTTATAAACCGATCTTTACGAAACTTCTTGGGTACCTTTGGTATCACCGTGGGACGAGAACGAGTGTTTTTGGGTGCGATCCGCAATTCAAGATGGTCGATGGCAGACATTTTGTACAAAATTAGGTGCAATCAGATTTTTGCACAGAACTTCCATATGAAAGTGCTGACTTGAATAATTTTTGTGTGTGAATGTTTAGTACCATGGGATACATCACATATAATACAGGTTTTTTTCTCTTGCAGAAATTATGCAAATTCGATGAACTTTGATTTTTTCAGTGCTACTTAACACACAGTAAGTGCACATGTCAATACGGCTCGGGCTAGAGGCTGTATTTATCAACCGATCTTCACGAAACTTCTTGGGTACCTCTGTTATCACCTTGGGATGAGAACGAGTGTTTCTGAGTGCGGTCCGAAATTCAAGATGGCTTCCAATGGCCATTTCGTACCAAAATTAGGTCTAATCAGTTTTTTATACACAGCTTCTATACGGCTCAGGCTAGAGGCCGTATTTATGAACCGATCTTTACGAAACTTCTTGGGGACCTTTGTTATCACCGTGGGATGAGAACGAGTGTTTGGGGGTGTGGTCCGAAATTCAAAATGGTCGATGGCAGACATTTTGTACAAAATTAGGTGCAATCAGATTTTTGCACAGACCTTCCATATGAAAGTGCTGACTTGAATAATTTTTTTGTGTGAATGTTTAGTACCATGGGATACATCACATATAATACAGGTTTTTTTCTCGTGCAGAAATTATGCAAATTCGATGAACTTTGATTTTTTCAGTGCTACTTAACACACAGTAAGTGCACATGTCAATACGGCTCGGGCTAGAGGCTGTATTTATCAACCGATCTTCACGAAACTTCTTGGGTACCTCTGTTATCACCTTGGGATGAGAACGAGTGTTTTTGAGTGCGGTCCAAAATTCAAGATGGCTGCCAGTGGCCATTTCGTACCGAAATTAGGTCTAATCAGTTTTTTGTACACAGCTTCTATACGGCTCAGGCTAGAGGCCGTATTTATGAACCGATCTTTACGAAACTTCTTGGGGACCTTTGTTATCACCGTGGGATGAGAACGAGTGTTTTGGGGTGTGGTCCGAAATTCAAGATGGCCACCAGCAGCCATTTTGTACCAAAATTAGTGCAGTTAGTCTTTTGTACAGAACTTCTGTATGAAAGTTCTGATTTGAATAAATTTATGTAGAAATGTTTAGTAAAATGGAATACATCACATACAGTACAGGTTTTTTTCTCGTGCAGAAATTATGCAAATTAGATGAATTTTGATTTATTTAGTGCTACTTATACACTGTAATTGCACATGTCAATACGGCTCGGGCTAGCGGCTGTATTTATCAACCGATCTTCATGAAACTTCTTGGGTACCTTTGTTATCACCTTGGGACGAGAACAAGTGTTTCTGAGTGCGGTCCAAAATTCAAAATGGCTGCCAGTGGCCATTTTGTACTGAAATTAGGTCCAATAAGTTTTTTGTCACAACTTCTATACAGCTCGTATTTATGAACTGATCTTCATGAAACTTCTTGGGTACCTTTGTTTTCACCTTGGGACAGGAATGAGTGTGTTTTGGGGTGCCTTTGTTATCACTGTGCTATGAGAACATATATTTTGGGGTTCAGTCAGACCCACTCTGGGACTCAAAGATTTCTTTTCTATTTAGCATCTGACTGTCACCCACCATTACAATACTTTACCTACACATTTGTTACAGGCTACGGCCAGTATTTATGTACAGACCGTTACAATACTTTATATGTACATTTGTTATCAGGTCATTACTTAGATGTTTGTCATTGCTGTGTCACATACTATACATGTACATGTCTTGACAAGTTGAGCTACAGTGTCATTGACACTTTCATTTCAGTAAAATTGAAGAAGATTTAAGTTGCGCTAAAATGCTTTAAATTTTGATTTTTTCCCGTAGCGCCCTGAAGAATTTAACCAATTCAGTCATATTTGACGTAACAGTATACACACTGTCAAATATGCCTGAATTGGGTAAATTCTTCATTGCATTACAGGGGAAAATCAGAATTTTAAGCAGAAAATCCTACCAGTACTCTATCAGTATTAACAAAGGAATACATACTATTTTTTTCAGTAAAATTGAAGACGATTTAGGTTGCGCTAAAATGCTTTAAATTCTGATTTTTTCCTGTAGCGCCCTGAAGATTTTAACCAATTCAGGCATATTTGACGTTAACTGTATATGCACGGTAAAATATGCCTGAATTGGGTAAATTCTTCATTGCATTACGGGGGAAAATCAGAATTTTAAGCAGAAAATCCTACCAGTACTCTATCAGTATTAACAAAGGAATACATACTATTTTTTTCAGTAAAATTGAAGACGATTTAAGTTGCGCTAAAATGCTTTAAATTCTGATTTTTTTCCTGTAGCGCCCTGAAGAATTTAACCAATTCAGGCATATTTGACGCAAGTGTATACGCACTGTCAAATATGCCTGAATTGGGTAAATTCTTCATTGCATTATGGGGGAAAATCAGAATTTTAAGCAGAAAATCCTACCAGTATTCTATCAGTATTAACAAAAGAATACATACTATTTTTTTCAGTAAAATTGAAGACGATTTAAGTTGCGCTAAAATGCTTTAAATTCAGATTTTTTTCCCGTAGCGCCCTGAAGAATTTAACCAATTCACTGTCAAATATGCCTAAATTGGGTAAATTCTTCATGCCACTACAGGAAAAAATTACAATCTAAAGTATTTTAGCATAAATTAAATATTCTTCCATTTTTCCTGAAAAAAATTAAGAAATGGAAAATTTAAGGTAAATACATGATGAATATTTAAAATGGAACAAATGATGTACAAGCTGCTAGAAACTGATTAGTTGAGATTTGTTTTTCCTCATACATATTCCAAAGTTTGTGTAATTTCACCTATTGATCTTTGGATGACTTTCTACTTGTTGATGTTAACCTATTCTCTGCAACCAGCTGAAACTGAAGATTGTCAAGACAAGCCTCTTTGTACAACAATGGAACCATAGAGTAAAATGGCATATTTTCACGACCCGCTCTAGTGTTCAGGTGCAGATGCCACCCTTCACAGTCATTATTTGTGCGCACAAGACGTCTGAAACTACACCAGTTTCCAACACCCCAAATGGGTGACTCTAGCCATGTGCACTGAACATACTGAAAAAGTTCACCTAGTTTTTCTGCTGGCTCGGCTAGCTCTTTTAATTCACTGAAAGCATGTTCTGTATGTTTGCGAGGCAAATAAGGTAAGGCCAACAGTTTTTTCAAATGCTTATGCACAGAACCTTTTTCTGAATAAGCTGTTTGCAGTCCAAGTTGTGAAATTTTTCTGTACACTGCCTGACACCAGTGAAATGTGCACCCATGTATATTAACTGACAGAAACACCTCTCTAACTGCTCCCCAAATAGAAGCTTCAAAGTCACACACAACCTCATCAAAATCTGGGGGAGATGGCAGCATTTCTTTGATGGCTTCAAACACTTTTATATAGTCCTCTTTTCTGCGTCTACTCATAATTACAAATGCCAGATGTACTTGTTTCACTGATTCTCCTGACTTTAGGAAAGCATGTATCGACATAAGCTGTTAAAATGGGCGTCGTACTATTTTAAATGTTGCATCCACGTACCATGTACATGCATCAGTTAAAAGTCTTAATTGTTCATCAGTTGCCAGTAAGATATGACGATTGCCTGTTTGCTGTATATCACTTTTCAAAGAATCCCCTGGAATACTGTCTGATATTTCAAAGTCCAGTGACGATGGTTCTGGTGGTCTTATTCCCAAACGACAAGTCTGGAAATAAGCAGACTGTCATTTTCAGAATGAGGTCCTCAGAGGGTGGATTTGGTGATGCAACCCTGCTTAAAGGTCTCAGGCCTAAACAGAAAGAGATACCCAGAGGATAAACTGGGGGAATCTAGCCCACTCTATGGGATAGCATCAGAAAATTCACCCTCTGTGGACCTTATTCTGCAAATGACAGATCATTTATTTCTAGACTTGCCAAACGACATCTGTTGACTGCCCGAGACTCATTATCGGGCTTGGGAAGCTGGTGATCCGATTCAGTTATCAATGAGGTAATAACATCCTCCACAACTGCTTTGGTCGATTTTTGTGTTTCAGCCAGACATTGCCGTTTGACCTCAATGCGAACTTTTGTTTGCAAGAGTGCTCCTGGATTTCCTGGATGATAATGGGCGTTGTTCCCTCTGGTAAACGTATTGTCTTTTTGAATAACAGTTGCTGGACATCTATTGTCCTTTTGACATATTGAGCACCACCAATATTTTGTTGTTTCTGTTGACCTTCTCAAAGTATAAATGTAACCCAAGGAATCATGCTGTCAGGGGTTATTACGTTTAGTCCCTGATTTTACTATTTCCCAACTTAAAGGTCGTTCCTCTGGCAATTCAACAGGAACAGACTCGGATACAATCGAGTTTTCATGCCTCTCTATGACATCTTCTGTGGATACATCAACATTGAAATCACCACTGACTTCCATTGGACTTTACTCCTGTACTGTCGTAGACTGCTCTGACTCTATGTCCATTGCGATATCATCCATTCTCTCCTCCCTAGTGACTAAATCGCTTATTATTTCATTGACACAACAACGCCAGCTAAATGGTTCTCCTTCTCTTTGCTTTTTCATCAGCTCTCTGTATTCTGTCCGAGACATCCCCGTGTCACAAATTCTATGTCACCATCTCGAGCATTCATCGCAGCATAATGCTTCCTGCCTTGGTCTTACTTCATTCCCACACTTGGAACATGGATACGCCATGACTTACTAAAGGTGAAATGTGAATCAAGTAAGCTTTGGGCCTGTTTTTATACAAATTTTAATTCTAGAAAAACACCGAAGATGAAATGGTTTAGTTTTAATACTAGAAATAACAAATCAATTAACAATGTTCACGTGTTGTTTGGAATAACAACACTGTTCAAGAGGTGATCAGAGGTGATTGGTCCTCATTATACTGACATCAAAGCATTAAGCATCTCATCAAAATAACTCTGTTTACTGTAAATTACCATTGATTGGATTGATCAAAAATGCACTAGCCACTTTTAAATTAAACGCTTTCAAAACATTTTCTTTGATTAGATACATCTTCAGGAATGGATCAGCCCCTTTTACAGAATAAATATTTTTCTAACATTTTATTTATTATGAAAGATAATTTGCTTTCAAATAAAAAATATAAATATAACAAAATAAACTAACAAATTAAATAAAAAATAAAAAATAAATCAATAAAATATATATAAATATTGTCCGTGTACGAAACGTACTTTGATTTGTGTACGGAACGTCCCATTGTGTACGAAACATACTGTGTACGAAACGAATAAAAAATATAAATATAACAAAATAAACTAACAAATTAAATAAAAAATAAAAAATAAATCAATAAAATATATATAAATATTGTCCGTGTACGAAACGTACTTTGATTTGTGTACGGAACGTCCCATTGTGTACGAAACATACTGTGTATGAAACGCCAGTGTACGAAACATCACTAATCCTTTTTTGCACAACCCGGAGTTGCTGCCGAAACAAATATTGATGTGGAAACGGTACTTCATAACAAAATCCCCACGCAATGACCTGTCTGACGTTCTGCGCGAATTTGATCATATTTCCATTTCTGCATCAATATTTGTTTCGGCAGCAACTCCGGGTTGTGCAAAAAACAGGGACGATGTCTAAGCCCTGTTGACGCTTCACCCGTGTTCAAATCTCGATAAATAAAGGATAAAACATAGTTTGGATCAATAAACTCTTCCCAAATGTAAGGAAATACATGTACTATCGAATGCAGCCAGTAATAAGGGCAAAAGCTTGATATATATTCCTATTTTCATGTTTTGAGTTCCCAATAAAGCTTGTTGGGGAATTTTACCACAGATTTGAATGGGAGGAATCTGAACGTAGAGGGGTAGCCACTATGTTCAGATCACTGAACTAAAGCCGAATCACCTTCATGGTATCGAATCGAGCCAGATACCAAACCTTGATACCAGTAAAACAAGCACATTCTGAACTGTTAGTGTTATTAATGAACGAATCACCCAAGCTTACCGAATCAGCTTCATTCATGAAAAATGTTTGTTGTCAGTAATGTATTACACCAATCACGCAGTTTTATGTTGAGAATCTCACTTATCAATACAGCATACACCTTACAGCTTTCAAAGCTAATAATCTAATTAACAACCATAATAGACAGTTTTGTTCTTTCTGCTTGCAAAATTCATCAACGAGTCACTCAGGATCAGGTAATGAGTCACAGGTAGCTTTCCCCAAGCAGATGAGATTGATGAGTTGCAATACTTGGTAGAGCTGGGAGGTTGTGGGATTTACACTGCAGTTGCGAAAAAAAAAACAAAAAAACAAACTGTGTTTAAGATAACCTGACCAACCCCCAAAATTATGCCACCCCTCAAGATTTTATCAAGTAAAAGTCTCTCATTTTGGTCACCGTAACCCTAAATTTCCATCCGACTTTAACTATGAATTATTTGAAACTGATTTTAATGTTCAAGCTTTCAAAATTACATGTAGAAATAAATATATTGGACAGTATAAATGAATCGCAAGTGGCAAGTTATAGTTCATCAGAGGAAACCGCTTTTGATAAACTATTGAACATTTTACTATGCTTCAGCCTTGGTGTTGACATGTCGTGAATATTAATGAATACTGTGTTGTGTTTAGTGGTATTGATACTGATTTTTTTTTACTGAAAGCCTCAAATCTTGGCTTACTGTCTTGAAAATGTCATTGGTGCAAGTATAGTGTACAACAGTTTTTTTTTTTTAATTCCATTCAAATGTATATATATTTGATGGTGGCCAGTAGATTCGTAGATATTGCATTTGTTATAAAGTGAATTATGTGGTCATTCTGGTAATTTGATATTACACTCAGTATCTTAAAACACACTGGAATTTTAAAACCAAATTTGTGGTTGTGTTTATTGAAGTGCGGTTGCGATTTTCGGTAGTCTCTCACTACCAATCCCGACCTGTGGGTGCGGTTAACCTCCCAGCTCTAATACTTGGCAAGAGAAATGCAATATGATGAGTGACCTGTGAACTTTGAGTGAAGTAAAAAGACTGTAGCCTGAATTAATGGAAGGAAGGGTGTTATTGCTAGGTACGCAAGCTGCCACTAAGCCTTTCTGGAGCTAATTAAGCCAAGTTGTTAAAACTCACCTGACCCATGGCATTCCAAGAATTATTCACCAAACATGAAAAACAAATAAGATTCCCACTAGGTGGATAATGGCACAACAGACTTGGAAGTTACAGACAATAGCCGATTCACCCAACAAATTACATGACATTGAGCATGGAAGCATACAATATGTTGGACGGCTTCACAGCATCTGGTTTGCATCTATTAACAGGGAATAATCAGTTGTTAGGGAGCATCAGTTCATCAATTCATTTAACTTTTAATGTCAAATTTAATTTAATTTGAAATTTCCATCCAGTCAATGTATAAAATTCAAGTGAATCATTGTACACAGAAATTTCAGTTTCCATATCTACTCTGGACAGTTAGAGGTGCTGCAAAAAATAAGCGCAGGGATTTCAAAGAAGTTGTTACATCATTCAAATTGAATTTAGTTTATTCCCACTTCAGATATGAGCGTATAACCAACCTTATGCATCTCAGCGTTCGCTTTTTGTTGTGTGTAAATAACTTCTTGATTTTCCTCTAAATGTGCCGAAGTGAGAATATTCAACCTTTTTAGGGGCCGAATCTTCCCGAGGTTGAATCTTCCCTTACCCTTCAGTTTCAAGTCCAAAGCTCTTAACGACTGAGACTGAGCCACCGTTCTGTTATAACTGCATAATGTTACAATCTGCCTTCACAGAGCTGAAACAATGCCTTTGACCTGTAGTAAAAGGAATCTCAAAGACGAATATGACAATGTTCATGAGTCCTCAGAATTAGCAATGGCATTTGGCAATGCTGTCATCAAATTTTACAAAGGGCCATCATAAAAATTCCATAGGATAAAAGTGTACATAAAATAGCAGACTTTTGAGTGTTTTACTTTCAGTTTTCCCATTTGTAAACTCATGTTTAACAAGTAGGGTTAAATGAACAATACTAAAAATCTTAATAAGCATTGTGTGATATATCTATTAATAATAAGAAGGAATGAAAGAGAGACAGATAGATTTAATCAATTTTGGTGACTTTTTACTGTAACGTGACTTTGAACAATGGTAGGTGCACTCTATCTGTGTGACAGGAGGAAAGGTGAATGGAATTATTTGAAAGCTACAGTTCCAATTATAACACACTTAAGTATTTACACCACTGTAAGATCCACTGTAGTGCTGTAAGTGGAGTTAATGGAGCAAACACTGACATTCAAAGCAGTGGTAGGTGCACTCGATAGTTGAGGAAGATGAACAGAATCATTCTCCAGAAACAAATTGAACCATAATATTGGATTCATTTCTGCACCACCATACTATCGATCAAGCTATCATTACCAAAGCAAGTAGAATATCTCTTGGGTGACTGAATATGTCTTATGAGCTTTCCCTCCAGACAAGAAAAAAAATTCCTAAACTTAAGCTTCAGAATGTCAAATTAAATTTGATAACACATGCAGCTGATTATTTAAAACAATTCTGTTCACATTTGGAAGTCATAAGGGGAGTTTCAGTCAGTTTTCTTAGTACTTAACAGATATTCATGCACATTATTAAGTTAGCCCAAATATAAAATCAAATAATGTGACTGCCTGTGATAAAAACAAAAAATTTAATTGGATGCACCAGGGGGTTTGGCTTTCTCAAAGAATCCAATCTGTCGGTGTTCAACGATTTACCACATAGACTCCCATAGATACTCCTAAAAACCCTAGACAACAACATGGATACCCCATAGAACATCATGGAGTCATACTAAGTGACAGACTGGAGCAAAATAGGGACAAGTGAAAAGTCACCCCAAATTAAATGTAATGGTGAGTGAGAGTAATCACTCTCCTTTATCACCACCTCACTGCATTCACAAATTATCAGACTCTTCACAGGGCTTAAAATACAGTTAAAACTAGAAGTCCTGTCATGAAATGCGCACAAATAGCACGTTGATATGCGCGTTAATGTACGCGTTATGGCCCAAGTAAAGCTATCAAATTCTGTACATATGGCCTGTGCACAAGCAATGTTTCAGCCAATGGACCTCCGGGTAACCCGGAGGTCCATTGGCAGAAACATTGCATGTGTTAACTATGAGTAACCAGGAGAACCTGCCGTGTTTTGGATGTCGTTTGATATGGCAATTGCGCGCAATTCCAACGCACAATGAAGCCTAAATAAGCGCACTATTCGTGACAGGACTTCTAGTTTTAACTGTACATGCGAGAATCAGAATCGTGTCATGAAGACTCCAGTTGGGAATTTGTTTTTGGAGGAGAAGAAACACAAAGAATAAGAAATATTTCCTTCAAATTGATCCAAGAACATTAATACAGAAGCTACTACCTGTATACTACATGTAGATGTAGAAAGTTTTATAACAAACAGTCACAAGAAATCGTGATCAATTCAGTCTATGCAAACTTTATTAAACTGTGTTTATGCTAATAAACCTTAAAGGCCTGGAGATTATTATGCATATTTGCTACACTATGACAGGCTACATTCTGGTGCTTTTACAGTTAAAACTAGAAGTCCTGTCACGAATAGTGCGCTTATGTAGGCTTAATTGCGCGTTGAAATTGCGTGCAATTGCCATATCGAATGGCATCCAAAGCACGGCAGGTTCTCCTGGTTACTCATAGCAAACACATGCAATGTTTCTGCCAATGGACCTCCGGGTTACCATTGGCTGAAACATTGCTTGTGCTCAGGCCATATGTACAGAATTTGATAGCTTTACTTGGGCCATAACGCATACATTAACGCGCATATCAACGTGCTATTTGTGTGCATTTCATGACAGGACTTTTAGTTTTAACTGTAGCTCTGTCTAGGCAAGTCTTGGCTCCCTATATAGCCAGCCAAGACTTGTCCAGAAACAACTGATGATGTTCTTAGAATGTAAATCGCAAGTGTATCGAAAAGCTTCCTGTTGAAGCATCCATTTTGTTGCCTTAAAAAGTGACCAAAGTTGGACTTTGGCATTCAAGGGTTCAAAAAGAACCTGTTGTTTGTCATTGAATTCAGATTCTTTCTGTGCTTTGTTAGGTTGATAATTGTTGTATTTTTTTCCTGCCAGAGAAAAAATAGTGGGTCTGGTAGGATATGGCATCCAGCTGTAGGCATGACCAGTTTGTTGTAAAGGGAGGGGGTGGGGGGTCTTCTTTGTTGATTTCATGTGAAAAAACGGTTTTATTTTTGAAGTATCCTTTGCATCTTTTGGCATTAACTTTTGTTTGTAAAATTCTTCCTCACAACTCATAGTAAATTTCCAAATTATAATTTTATTGTATTGAAACATATCTACCGTATGAACTGGAAAGTAACATGTTGGGTATGTATTGAGAGCATGTGTTTTGCGGCACCTCGCGGCAATGGTTTTAGATTACATTGTGTGGTGATTTTGGATTACCTTGATCTTTGCCATCGTCAGTGTATGACGATTCCGTGCTAACTGTAACTGTGTATTTCTTGATATGCTACAACTCATGAACCAATGTGTTGGGAGTTCAAGAAACATATACATATTTTAAAGAGACATGATTGTGGTGGTCATGATACATGTTATAAATAAATGTCATAACAATACATTAACCCATGGACAGATTTTACTTTTTGGACTGTGATATCACTACAAAAATAACTGCATCCATAAACTAGCTTAATTCAACATTTTTCTAACCATGACCGGCGAGGGGAATGGGGCTGGTTACTGGACCTAAAACCACCCAAGCAGAAACCCTGTATTACCACTTAGTTTAACCCTTTACCTAACATGAAAAGCAGACGACACTTGCAAAAAAAATTCTTGAATAACTAATTTTTTTCATTTTTTGTCTCAAAAACATAGGTTATGACCCCTCGTTGGAACGAGCTCGACGAGCTCGTTCCAACGAGGGGTCATAACCTATGTTTTTGAGACAAAAAATGAAAATATTTTGAAAATTAATTGTCGATTTTTGAGAATAGCGCTGGCCGGTTTTGGCCGTTACGTTGGGTAAAGGGTTAAGACATCAATTTTGTGAATACAATTTTTATTTGAACTGGGAACTGAGATTGGAAAATGTTTAGTTTTAATTGGAAAAAATCATGTTAAAATCCCATTGGGAAAGGGTCTTGTATTTGACCCCTGTATACACACGAAGGAATTTCTGCAGGAAAAACAAAATAAGTTTAATTTTTCTGTTGAGTTGAATGAGCATGTTCCATTGATAGGTCGTTAGTTATGTTTTGGAGCCAAAAACATAACTGGTAAAGTGCTAAATTATTTTTGGTCGTCAAAATTTGTTCAAATGTCTTTGCTTTGTTACAATTCGTGGGAGAGTGCCTAAAGCCTATAGGCACTCTCCAATAAATTGTGACAAGGCAAATCTATGCAGATTAACTAATTCTAGTTTAAAGATAATATGAAGCACATACTCTGAGGTGCCAAATAACAGTGATGGCCAAATAACAGTGATGGCTCAGATTTTGGGCTGAAAATAATAACAGTGATGGCATTTTTGCTCTATGTCTCAATACCAAATAACAGTGATGGCAAGGAATTTTTCAGCAAAATTAATAAGCATGTCGACACTCTTATTTGGCACCTCGGAGTACACAAAATATGAAACCTTTGAAATGTGGGACCTGCACTTCAAAATAAAGCCCAAATATGGGTTTGCAGCAGTCTACCAGTTAAAAATTGAATAAAATAATGACATTTGAATGACTAGGCAGTTTTCTGTGTCTATGTAATTAGATTTGAGGAATAAGTATTATTATCTTTCAGGTCATCAGTTGGAGGAAATACGCATAAGAGCTTTGGATAACATATTATTAAAGCTTGAACACAAGTTGATCTGTGATGCTGATATTGTGAATGAAAGATTCATGTTCATACAGCTACTGAACTGGTTCAATTTTGAAAATGCTCCAAAGCAAAAGGAGGTGCTTGACCTTCTCAAGCAGTTATCACAGGTTTGAACCTCATAATTTTTATTATGCTCCTAATTTATGCATCCTTGCGTAGATACGTTCATACGTCCGGATGTCTGTATGTCCACAATTCCTTTAGTACACCTTACAAGCCCCACCTCTCACCCAGTCTTTTTCAAATTTTGTATGCAGCTTTGGTGTGATGTCTAAATGGCAGCTATCAGATTTTTCTGAATTTCGTTGAAAAACATGGCCGGCAGTGGCCATTTTGGATTTGGCATTTAAATTGTCAACAATTCCATTAGCGCACCCTGCAGGCCACACATCTCAGCCAATCTTTTTCATATTTTATATGTAGCTTTGGTGTTATGTCTAGGTAGGTGCTATCAAGTTTTTCTGAATTTTGTTGAAAAACATAGCTACCAGTGGCCATCTTGGATTTGGCATGTAAATTGTCAACAATTCTATTAGCACACCCTACACTGGCCTACAGTCCACACCTCTCACCCAATCTTTTTCAGATTTTAATGTAGCTTTGGTGTGATGTCTAGATGCGAGCTATCAAAAGGTTTCTGAATTTCATTCAAAAACATGGTCACCAGCATCCATCTTGGATTTGGCATATAAATTGGCAACAGTTCCATTAGCACACCCTACAGGCTGCATCCCTCACCCGATCTCTTTCAGATTTCATATGTAGCTTTGGTGTGATGTCTAGATGATAGATATCATGTTTTCCTTAAAAAACATGATCGTCAGTGGCTATCTCATTCTCAGATTTTGCTGCTAAACTGTCTGCAATTCCTATAGCACATCCTATAGGCTGAATCTCTCATCCAATCTTTTTTCAGATTTTGTATGATTCTGATGGCCTCTGCAAAAGGTTTCAAATTTTATTGAAAATATGGCCATCGTGGATTTCAATATTTTTACACTGTAAACCAATGGCCCAGACTAGCTGGTGCTTAACTCAAAGTTATCAAGGGCCAAACACAAATTTTTTGAATCCCCCAATCCCCAAAATTTGCTTGCAAACCGAAAATTAAAAGTTCTATCTCTGGCCCTCCATACATTTACTCTCCGCACATGCGCAGACGTCAGGCAGTGACAGGAATTGACGCCAACATCATTCTTTGTTTGGCCCTAAAAGTCATCAACAATGAAATGACATCTGTGCTTTATAATCTCCTTTTTATGTGTACCCATACTATGTATGGTACACATAATGCCGGCATCCGGGGTGGCCATCCGTCGTTCGTCCATCCATCTGTCCGTCCGTCCATCCATCCGCACTAACAAATGACTACTTATGTGGCTATGAGCTAGTGAAACAGGATACTTATGTGGTTAAAGTCTGTTACGTGGCTAGCCACGTAACAGAATCTCTTATTGTGGAGGGGGGGGGGGGGGTTGGAGGGGGTGGGGGTTTGGATAAATGTAGAGTAGGGTTAGGACATTCCTGGGTTGGGGTTTAGAGTGGGGTGGGGGTCAGTGAAGGGGTGTTAGAGTTATGTGGCTAGAGTTAGGGTTAGGCTTAGTTTAGGATTAGGGTTGGGTAGGGTTATGGTCAGTAAAGGGTAGGGTTAGGGTTAGCTGACCCCCACAAAATTTTCCCCCAAAAACTTGTTTTATTATGTTGGACATGTGTTTTAGGTTAGCCACCTAATATGTCCATAAAATAGCCACATAAGTAGCCATTTGTTAGAACGTCCGTCCGTCCATCCATCTGTCCGTTCGGAATCTGTATCCATTTCTTTGGCATTCGATAACTTGAAAAATATTGCTTGGATTGTCAAGTTACTTTATATTTGTGTTCAGGTTACTGATGTGCCGGGCTGTATAGTTTTTGGTGTAAATCTGTTATTTTGATCCTGAGATATTAACCTTTTATCCTTCAAATTGAATCCCTTTGGCATTCGATAACTTGAAAAATATTGCTTGGATTGTCAAGTTACTTTATATTTGTGTTCAGGTTACTGATGTGCCGGGCTGTATAGTTTTTGGTGTAAATCTGATAATTTGATCCTGAGATATTAACCCTTTATCCTTCAAATTGAAAATTCCTCCAATCCCTTTGGCATTCGATAACTTGAAAAATATTGCTTGGATTGTCTAGTTAACTTTATATTTGTGTTCAGGTTACTGATTTGCTGAACTGTATAGTTTTTGATGTAAATCTGTTATTTTGATCCTGAGATATTAACCCTTTATCCTTCAAATTGAAAATTCCTCCAATCCCTTTGGCATTCGATAACTTGAAAAATATATTGCTTGGATTGTCAAGTTGCTTTATATTTGTGTTCAGGTTACTGATGTGCCGAGCTGTATAGTTTTTGGTATAAATCTGATAATTTAATCCTGAGATATTAACCCTTTATCCTTCAAATTGAAAATTCCTCCAATCCCTTTGGCATGAGATAACTCAAAAAATATCAATCCGTTTGTCATGTTACTTTATATGTATTCAGGTTACTGATGTGCCGAGCTGTATAGTTTTTGGTGTAAATATGATAATTTGATCCTGTGATATTAACCCTTTAACTTTCAAATTGAGAACTCCTCCAATCCGTTTCTTCGGCATGCGATAACTCAATAAATATTAATCCTATTATCAGGTTACTTTATATATGTATTCAGGTTACTGATGTGCTGTGCTGTATAGTTTTTTATGTAAATCTAATAATTTGATCCGGAGATATTAACCCTTTATCCATCAAATTAGGCACTCCTCCAATCCATTTCTATATGTACTCATACCATGTATGGTGTACATAATGTCGGCATCCAGGGTGGCCCTCAGTCATACAGCTTTCTACTAGTTGCGCATATGGGTTCACATCTGACGATTTCATCAGCCTATTTTTTTGAGAATGCCAGACACAAATCAGTGCAAGAATTGGTGGATACAAGGCTGTTATTGGATGAAGGAAGTGTTCAACAGTGGTTTTGGATGTTCAGGGGTGTAACTTTATAATATTTATAAAATTATTTTATGTTTCTCAATTTCGGGACATATGCCTGACGTCATCATTTTTAAAAATGATTATTCCACTGTGTGTTAAGTATTCCTTCCCTAACCTTCCATGAACCCTTCCTGTTAAACTCTTAAGCTTTTTGGCTGTTTTTTATTGAAATTTTTTATTAAATTTCTTGGGAGTTTAGCATTTATTACAGAATATTATTCTGTTTCTTCCCCAGGGTTACGTCCTCACCCTAGCAGAGTGAGGCCGTTTAGTCTTGCATCTTCTATCCAATGTATCATTTTTATGTGTACCCATTCTATGTATGGTACACATAATGCTGGCATCTGGGGTGGCCATCCGTCGTTTGTCCATCCTTTGTCCGTCTGTCTGTCTGTCTGTCTGTCCGTCCGGTGTCTGTATCCATTTCTTTGGCATTCGATAACTTGAAAAATATTGCTTGGATTGTCAAGTTACTTTATATTTGTGTTCAGGTTACTGATGTACCAAACTGTATAGTTTTTGGTGTAAATCTGTTATTTTGATCCTGAGATATTAACCCTTTATCCTTCAAATTGAAAACTCCTCCAATCTCTTTGGCATTCGATAACTTGAAAAATATTGCTTGGATTGGCAAGTTACTTTATATTTGTGTTTAGGTTACTGATGTGCCGAGCTGTTTAGTTTTTGGTGTAAATCTGATAATTTGATCCTGAGATATTAACCCTTTATCCTTCAAATTGAAAATTCCTCCAATCCCTTTGGCATTCGATAACTTGAAAAATGTTGCTTGGATTGTCAAGTTACTTTATATTTGTGTTCAGGTTACTGATGTACCGAGCTGTGTAGTTTTTGGTGTAAATCTGGTATTTTGATCCTGAGATATTAACCCTTTATCCTTCAAATTGATAATTCCTCCAATCCCTTTGGCATTCGATAACTTGAAAAATATTGCTTGGATTGTCAAGTTACTTTATATTTGTGTTCAGGTTACTGATGTGCCAAGCTGTATAGTTTTTGGTGTAAATCTGTTATTTTGATCCTGAGATATTAACCCTTTATCATTCAAATTGAAAATTCCTCCAATCCCTTTGGGATTTGATAACTTGAAAAATATTGCTTGGATTGTCAAGTTACTTTATATTTGTGTTCAGGTTACTGATGTGCCGAGCTGTATAGTTTTTGGTGTAAATCTGATAATTTGATCCTGAGATATTAACTCTTTATCCTTCAAATTGAGAATTCTTCCAATCCCTTTGGCATGAGATAACTCAAAAAATATCAATCCAATTGTCATGTTACTTTATATATATCTTCAGGTTACTGATGATCCGAGCTGTATAGTTTTTGGTGTAAATCTGTTATTTTGATCCTGAGATATTAACTCTTATCCTTCAAATTGAAAATTCCTCCAATCCCTTTGGCATTCGATAACTTGAACAATATTGCTTGGATTGTCTAGTTACTTTATATTTGTGTTCAGGTTACTGATGTGCCGCGCTGTATAGTTTTTGGTGTAAATCTGATAATTTGATCCTGAGATATTAACTCTTTATCCTTCAAATTGAGAATTCTTCCAATCCCTTTGGCATGAGATAACTCAAAAAATATCAATCCAATTGTCATGTTACTTTATATATATCTTCAGGTTACTGATGATCCGAGCTGTATAGTTTTTGGTGTAAATCTGTTATTTTGATCCTGAGATATTAACTCTTATCCTTCAAATTGAAAATTCCTCCAATCCCTTTGGCATTCGATAACTTGAACAATATTGCTTGGATTGTCTAGTTGCTTTATATTTGTGTTCAGGTTACTAATGTACCAAGCTGTATAGTTTTTGGTGTAAATCTGTTATTTTGATCCTGAGATATTAACCCTTTATCCTTCAAATTGAAAATTCCTCCAATCTCTTTGGCATTCGATAACTTGAAAAATATTGCTTGGATTGTCAAGTTACTTTATATTTGTGTTCAGGTTACTGATGTGTCAAGCTGTATAGTTTTTGGTGTAAATCTGATAATTTGATCTTGAGATATTAACCCTTTATCCTTCAAATTGAAAATTCCTCCAATCCCTTTGCCATGGGATAACTCAAAAAATATCAATCCGTTTGTCATGTTACTTCATATATGTATTCAGGTTACTGATGTGCCGAGCTGTATAGTTTTTGGTGTAAACCTGATAATTTGATCCAGTGATATTAAGGCTTTTTCTTTCAAATTGAGAACTCCTCCAATCCATTTCTTCGGCATGCAATAACTCGATAAATATTAATCCGATTATCAGGTTACTTTATATATGTATTCAGGTTACTGATGTGCTGTGCTGTATAGTTTTTTATGTAAATCTAATAATTTGATCTGGAGATATTAACCCTTTATCCATCAAATTAGCCACTCCTCCAATCCATTTCTATATGTACCCATACCATGTATGGTGTAAATAATGTCGGCATCCAGGGTGGCCCTCCATCATACAGCTTTCTACTAGTTGCGAGTATATGTACACATCTGACGATTTCATTGTCCTATTTTTTCTTCGTATGAAGATCTAGCTTTGCATTTGATAGCATTTCAGTTGGTTCTGATTTTGAGCCTTTTTGTGTGCCTGATGCTTTGTTTACATTGACGTAGTTTACATTTTCAGCGTTCTCATATTTAGGTGGTTTCTTATATTCTATTACTGTAATATACTGTAGAATACATGGATTATTATTCCGGTAGTGTAGCTCATAAAATTTTGGATTTTATCCACACTTAGGCTCTATCGGGATGCCTTGGGCTCTTCATGTCCCCTTTGGGAACTTGGGCGTTTTTAAAAAAAAAAATTTGTTTACAAAAAATATTTTGAATTTAATTATGATTGTTATTATTCATGTATCTCCTTGTATATATATATATTGTTGTGGAATTATGATTGTTATTATTCATGTATCTTCTTATATATATATATATATATATTGTTGTGGAGTTTGGAGGACTGATATCGACTTTAGTTGATACACTCCTGCGAACTCTTGTCATTCTTGTGTAGCATTTGGATAACTGATGTTGGAGTCGCGTGTCGCGGTACGTTGTTGGCGGTGAGGTTCTGAGGATCAGAGCCTCTTACCACATTTTAATTCATTCTGTCAGTTTCTATTACAGAGGAACATGAACATGGTGAAGATATTCTGACACCCATCCAAGTGTGCTACCGTTGTCACGCTCCGTGGAGCATATAGAGCTAGCTGCAGTGCTCATTATTGCAAGAGTTAGGGCCTTTGGGTAAAGGTGTTAATCTCTTGCAAGCAGCTAGCTCAACCGGTGAAGCGGTACTCCGTCCGTGGGTGCCGGGTAAGTCCGTTGCAGTCTAAGAAGTGGATTGGGTAGAGCGAGCACTATAATATAAATGCTCACCCAGCGACGACGGAAATAGGGAGGAAGTCTGGAAGTTCTGGTACTCAGCAAGGTCTGATTGACCACGGGCGGGAGAGGCCTCCCTCTCTAATATTGCAACGTCTGGGGTCAGATGTTGTTTTGAGAAACTTGCACAAGCCGGAGCATACGTCCGCCCTCCACTTGGGCCGCTCTGTTTAGTCTGCAGCCGGGGTCTGCTTCAGTCAAGGCTTCCTCCGCTATGTTTCACAAGGACGAAATGAAGTCTTCTGGTTGGAAACTTGCACGAGACAGAGCATATGTCCGCCTGCCACTCGGGACGCTCCGTCTAGCCTGCAGCCAGGGTTGGCTTCAGTCACGGCTTCCTCTGCTACATTATTTAAGCACACACAACCGCATCCTAGCTACCCGATTTCGGATATCCAGCCTGCTGCACGAAGAAGGAACCACTCTTTGCCCGTGAAGTCGGACCATCCGGTAGCTAGTGAGATGAGGCCTTGATCATTGGGATGCTTGGAGAAAGGATCCGTTTCCGACACACCGGCCCAGGAGCAGCATTCGGCTAAGGAAAGGAAATCTGCTGCTCCTCAGGCCTCGATGACGGACTTGCTGTCGCAGATTGCGCAGCTAATTGCAGCATCCCAGGAAGTGCAGATGCAGCCTCCCTCAGACTCAGAATCTGAGCTGTCGGACGGAGCTGGGTCAGTCCAGTCGTCTGTTCGTGCAGATGCAATGGACCGAGATTCGCAACTGATTCTCTCGGATGGTAAAGGGATAAGGAAGAGGATTACCCTTCCCTTTTGGAACAGTACATGGTTGCGATGGCTTTCATCCATCAATACTACCCTACTTTTGTTCCACCGAATCAGAATGCTGCGACGACAAGAGAGAAACTGCTGGCGTCGTTAGGCGCAGACTTTTATCCGGACAAAGGAGGAAGTCCTTTCTTTTCCGGTTCAGTTTATGCAGGTGTCGTAGGCCGTATTTATCCTCTTGAGTGTGAGGAAGAAGGCGGTTTCTTATCTTCATCTTCCGTATACATACCGTTTTTTGGACCACGTTCAGTTAAAAACGGTCAGGGAAGATGTTCAGAGAGTTCTTCTGCATTTGGATGAACAGGCCGGGGATCTAGAGGAATCCTTACCTGTATCATTCACTATTCGCTCAGACACAACTGAGACAGCAATTTCTTCAACAGAGCAAATTTGGACGTTATGTCGTACGCAGATCACCATACAAGAGCTATGATGCAACGCCTCAAGGGAAAGGAATTTGAGGACGTTCGTACCTCTCTTAGCGTTCTTTCCAGGGCAGTTATGTATACCATGTATAACTCCGCCCTAACAGTGGCTAATCTGGAGTTAATCAGACGTGATGTTGTCCTTGCGTCGTCATCACTGATAAGATGACAAGGTGAAAAGCTCTCTCCGAGTCGCTCCGGTTTCCAGACATTTTATTTTTGACGACTAGCTTTCGTTAGTCTATGAACAGGCTACTAAGAAAGCATCTAGTACTCTGCTTTTGAAGTCGGCGTTTCAATGTTCCGCTTCAGCAGACAAGAGTAAAGGAGGGTATTCCAGATAAAAATTGTCAAATGGAAACTCCTCTCGAGGGTACAAATTGTACAAATGGAAACTCCTCACGAGGGTTGTCAGTATAGCGACTCGGGAAAGGGGTGTAGGTCTGATCGGGACTAGAGGACAGACGCCCGAGGCCGACTAGACGGGGTTTTTCGTGGGGAGGACATGGTTCCTCCTCCCATAAGCCTCGCAGGTCATACAGGTGATGGTTTAGACCTCTATGGCTGGCCAGTTGGCAGAAGGTTATCAAGCTCCGCAGAAAACTGGATAACTATCACGGAAGATCAGTGGGTGAGAAGTGTAGTCTCGGACGGCTTGCGGCTATCATTCCGAGTTAAACCCACTAACAAGTTGTCCGCGTTCGACAAATCTTCCATCAAATTCTTGCATAAGAGAGTTTCTCCTACCGGAGGTATAAGCTCTCTTATCAAAGGAAGCAATACAGGGCATCGAGAATCAGGATTCTCAAGATTTTTACATTCACCTGTTCCCCGTACCAAAGCCAGATGGCTCGTTCTGACCGGTAATAGACTTGAGCTGGATAACAAGTTTATCATGGCTCTAAAAGTTTATTTATGGAAATCATTCAGTCGGTAAAAGCGAGCGTTTGAGTGATCGACTATGCGGCAAGCATAGATCTAAGGATCTGTACTTTCATGTCCTGGTACATCCGGCATTCTAAAAGTACCTGCGGTTCGCCGTACAAGGGAAGGCATATCAGTTCAGAACAATATGCTTTGGTCTGAATCTGTCCCCCTGGGCGTTTCACTTGAATAAAGAACTCGGTAATGTCTTACTTACGAGCTCATTTGTCTGCGGTAATGTCAGCTTACTTGAACAACCTTCTACAGGGATACGGCAACAGAATTATTCTTCAGAACGATGTTCAGAGTCTTCTTCCATTACCCCGACGTCTCGGTTTCATCGTAAACGAGAAAAAGTCATATCTAGCTCCGTACAAGTCGTCTATTCACTTGGGATTGATTTGATTCGTCTGCCGTTACCCAGAGCGAAGTTAGTCAGTTATTATGCTCACTTTTGTCTACACTCAGGCGCATTAATAGTGAGGGAATTCATGCGACTGTTGGAGTTGTTCGGAGCGTCTGTGGATCTCATTCCGATGGGCCGTCTGTGCACACGTCCCCTCCAGATATTCTTTACTCAGAACTGGAGTGTGAAGATGCTTTCGCTTGAACCAGTATTGTTTTAATGGATCTAGTAAAACATGGGTTCAAATTGGGCAGATATTCAGTGGTTAACTCGGGAGTTACGCTGCAACTGCCGGATCCGGTTTTCACGATTATGATGGATGTGAGTCAGACGGGTTGGGGCACGACCCTAAGTCCCACAGTCTTGAAGTGTCAGGGTCTTTAGGACCCTTGGTTTCAGGAAAAACACATAAACATCAACGAGATTATGTTAATTATAGCTAGCGCTACAACATTGAATTCACATAATAACAGACGTCCATGTTCAATTTGGTTGGACAACTCAACAGTAGTAGCATACATCGGGATCCAGAGTGGCACCCATTCATTTCCATTATGCCAACTAATGAAGATTTTCCAAATACATCATGTTCATCTTTCTATCCGTCATATACCGGGTCGCCTGAATGTACTAGCAGGCTCGCTTTCTCGGGAAAGTCGCCTGTTGCAATTGGAGTGGTCACTCAACAAGTGAGTATTTGGACAGATTTGCTACCAAGGGATCGCCCCATGATAGATCCATTTGTGATGCACCGGAACAATCAGTTACTGTCGTTCATGTCACCATGCCCAGACCATTGAGCAGTAGACGTTCTGCTGATCTCATGGGGATGGGTGATAGGATATGCGATCCTCCAATTCAGTTGATTCAGAAGATTTTGTTTAAGATAAAACAGTCTCGTTGTGAATCCTACTAGTAGCACCTCTGTCGTCACAGAAACCTTGGATCAGTCTTCTCAAGTGTCTGTTATGGGACGTTCCCCAGAAGCTTCCTCCACGAGAGGACCTTTTTTATCAGGGGAAGTTTTTGTTCTTCACGTCCTTCTCCGCCCATAGTGGCAAAATGGAGTCAGTTAGACGTGAGGGAACCATTGCGGTTCCTATATTATGTTATGTCTAACACAAGAACGATTAAGTAATGCAGGTGAGGAGGGTTCGATATGACTTCGAATCCCCCCCCCCCCCCCCCCCCCACACACACACACACCGCCAATGTGTTTAGAGGCGATTACCGGGCAAGACGTAGTTTTCTTCCCACAAGCCTTGTATGACTTTAAATACATACATGCATTTCTTCACTTCTCGATTGGCGGCTGGGTCGTATTCTATGGCAACCTCATGGGCATATCCACCTTTTAGTTGGTTGGTTTCTTGTGATTTTTCGTCCAAATGTCATATACGAGCGCATATTTCATCATAAATATTTGCTAGTCTTTGGGTACCTCGGAGGCTGCATAACCAGTTAACTGGTTTTCAGATGATTACATGCGGAATTTTAATGCTCACGCGCATAATATTTATTAGGCTGATACTTATTGTATGTTATGGACCTTAGAAATTATGAATTATTTCGGGGGTTGTCCGTGTCGGAGCCTGTTAATCATACCTACTTCCATTTCTAGATCCAAGTTTCTATCAATGTTGGTACTCAAATCGTATATTCACACGTGTATACGGTCATAAATATCGGGTAGTACACGTTGGGGAGTGGTGTTACTGGAATTTATTGTACACCTGAATGGGGTCGCCTGTGGGTTTCCTCGGAAGTGTTTTCTCTCCAGAGATCATTCATTGTGGTTCGATTGGACATGTGTATGTTATATATTATATCACCGGTTTTCAACCTATCTGCATATGCCTTCTCAAATATACGTTATATAGTGGGCAATATTAATTACCGGGATTGTCGCTATAGCCTTAACTTCTGAAGTTGTGTTAAGCACCATTTATTAATAATAATTAATACCTGAGTGCCTGTTCGACAAATATTTATATTGCTTTTTGGTACCACTTTTACTGATTCCAGAGTACTCCCCTCTTTCTTTTTGAAGATTCCTTCAAAAGAAAAGGGGGGGGGGGATTTTTACCTCTCCTCTGGCTTGATAGGTATGTAACTATGAGGGAAGCTGTTTTGTCCGTAATTATTATCCTGCATTCAACTGGAGTTTTATTAGTCCCCTACCGGCATCGCTGGAGGAGACTATAGGTTTGCACTCTGTCCATCCGTCAGTCTGTAGGTCTGTCAGTCTGTAGGTCTGTCAGTCACACTTTAGTTTTCCGGAGTTTTTTTGGAAACGCTTCAACGGAATGATTTCATTTTTGGTAAACTACTATAGAACGATGACTTACAGATCAAGTTGGAGTTTCATGCTGATTGCATTATTCTTGTGTGAGTTACGGCCCTTGGAAATATGGGAAAAAGCACCAAAATATCAGTTTTCCGGAGTTTTTTTGGAAACGCTTCAACGGAATGATTTCATTTTTGGTAAACTTCTATAGAACGATGACTTCCAGATACAGTTTGAGTTTCATGCTGATTGCATTATTCTTGTGTGAGTTATGGCCCTTGGAAATATGGAAAAATGCCAAAATATCAGTTTTCTGGACTTTTTTTTGAAACGCTTCAACGGAATGATTTCATTTTTGGTAACCTACTATAGAACAATGACTTACAGATCTAGTATGAGTTTCATGCTGATTGCCTTATTCTTGCGTGAGTTATGGCCCTTGGAAATATGGAAAAGCACCAAAATATCAGTTTTCCAGACTTTTTCTGGAAACGTTTCAACTGAATGATTTCATTTTTGGTAACCTACTATAGAACGATGACTTACAGATCAAGTTTCATTTGCACTTTGTCCATCCATCCGTCAGTCTGTCAGTCAGTCTGTCAGTCATACTTTAGTTTTCTGCACTTTTTTGGAAATGCTTCAACCGAATGATTTCATTCTTGGTAACCTACTATAGAACGATGACTTACAGATCAAGTTTGATTTTCATGTTGATTGCCTTATTCTTGTGTGAGTTACAGTACGTCCAGAGTGTATAGCGTCTCATCCACTCGGCGCGGTGGCGGGTGATTTTACGAAAATTGACTCCGTGGAACACTGTGTCGACTTTCACACACCGCGTTTGCTGTGCGTAAAAGATTAGCTGCTCAAGTCCAAGGTGATAAATAGTAGCGACAGCTTATTTGTGCTGTTGATTGAAGTGGGTCGGTGTTTCACCGAGTACATGTCATTTAAATAAATCTTGTATATTTGAGTTTGATGAATTGATTTGAGGACTATTTAATAGCTTGTTATTTATTATTGAATATTGATCCTGTGCTCGGTGACAATTAAATTAAAACCCGCGTGGATAAATCTACGAAAAGAATAAAGGATGGCACGATGTTGAAAAGGAAAAAAAAAAGAAATTTAATTCGACAATCGACAGTAGGGTGCCCCCCCCCCCCCCCTTCTAAAGGTAGACTCCGATGCGATGATGTCAAGGTAGGTAACATCAAATCGGGAATATATAAGATATTGTCGATGAGTTTTTGTAAAAATCTCCAACTGTTTTCTGGTTCCGTTGTAACTCAACCCAGATAATTTTTTGCAGTTTTGGTCAGTCCCAAATGTCACATAATTGGGACCGAGTTGCCCCGATAGCAACAAAGCTCTCAAGGATATTCGACAGAAATACTTTTAGAGACACTTTTCACAGATTCGACGTTTGTTTTGATCAAATCTATTGTCTTAAAAATACATGCGGGCCAACACATCGACACACACGTCGTTGTACATGTGGGTACCAGGAAATCTAAATAACTCGCACATCATCTCCCGTATTATTCTACTGGCCTACTCATATAAATGTTGACACTCTGAAGCGAACTCGTTGATGACAAGAGACGTAGGAATAGGGAGGCGGTTGGAAGCACAGAAGTAACCAAGGTCTTCTCACAAGAAACCGCAACAAATCAGCGGTCGGCCAAAGTGTTAGTAATAAAATAATATTGTCTTTACTGTATAGTACTAAAAATATATCGATATACATCGATAAATTCTACATAAAACTTAATACTTCAACCGTAATTTTATTTCGTCCACCCCCCCCCCCCCCCCCCCCCCGGCCCAAAAGTAAAAAAAAATTCCCTGGATGCCCTTGAGTTAAATGTTTCCTATTCATATGTACATGTTTTCGTGTTCGAAGTACGCGAGCCCCTTCAAACCCTTGAATGATGGAGTGATGTTGTTTGTCAAATTCTAAAATAATTTTGTTTCGTCCAACCCCCCCCCCCCCCCCCCCCCCCCCCCCCCCCCCCCCCCCCCCCCGACCATAAAGTAAAAAAAAAATCCTCCGGACGCCCGTGCGTTTAATGTTTCATATTAATATATACATGTTTTCCAGTTCGACGTACGTGAGCCCCTTGACACTCTTGAATGGCACAGTGATGTCGTTTGTCAAACTCAAGGCCAGGGCAGTCGGAAGCAAAAAAAAAAAGTCAGCCACTTTGAGAAACAACGAACCACCCACCCAGGCGACAAGAAGAGGACGGAAGCCAAGCACCCACACCTTCAGAATTCCCGAGAAGAGTCAAAATAATTTATAAATGCTGATTTCCTCCCTTCTCCAGTGAAGAGTGGTTAACAATTGGCCAACATGATTGTAAAGAACCCCCCCTCCCGGATAGAAAAATCTTCTCTGTTCAGACGGGGTGAGTGCACACAAGCCCCTCAGATATGTTTCCATATAGAAGAACGGCAATCATGAGAGGGATGGCAATCATATTAGTTGGAGCTTAACGCCACATCTGTTGCTGATGTGGCGTTGAGCATCAATAATTAATCATTATTGTAGGTCTACATCCACAGTTCGTTGAAGAAGAAAAGTATTTACGACAAGGGCGAATGAACGAGAAATCATAAAAGCTTCTGGGTGGGGGGGGGGGGGGGGCCACCCCCTCACCAAAGGGTTCAGAATACCCCCCCCCCCCCAGCCCCCCCCCCCCCCCCCCCCCCCCCCCACACACACACACACACACACACACACACACACACACACACTCTCCAGAAAAAACCCAAAACGAAGAAGAAAATAAAACCCTCGTTGAGCACTATAAAATCTTGACTACGTACAGAACTCCCAATCATGAAATTGTGATGTCTGCAAAAAACACTCTGAGGCGGAATATCCACCCATATGGTATACTCATTTTCTGTGACAAAGTAAACACAAGGGGAAACAAACACAGTATGGTTCAGTGGATGGGCTTTTGGAATTGGTTCGAAGCTCATTTGAAATTGATATGTTTCCTTTAACATAACATAATCTGGACCGGTGTGTGTGGGAATTCCACTTTGGTGGTGTTTCTGCTCCAAAACCTTGTCCATGTATTTTCGGTGGATTTAAGACAAATTACAGAATACTCACAATCAAAAGCACAGGCGTTCAAAGTGTCAGAGAATGTTCAATTCACATGAACGATGGGTCGAGCCACGTGCGGTGCAAAACAGCTGAGGGGATGCAGAAACTTTTCGAACCACGTGTCATGGTGTGAACGAGAAAATTGACCACAATGTCATGAAAAACTAAGTTTTCTAAAACTTTATTTCGGATATTTTTCATGAATAAATAGTTATTACATGCTTTTGATTGTTCTCGGCCCTTTGGAAATGTCTACCCTCATATTAACCCATCAAATAGAGGTACAAAAAAGTATACCGTGCCAGAATATCAATTCACCCCAAAAAAGCCACCCATGGACAGAAAATGAAAAACGAATTTCAATCGATTTCTAGCACGAGAATGCAGACCGTTTTTTCACTTGTCTCTGCATTTTGAACACTGCACTAACATTTACAACGATTGTTGGAAAGGTTTCATGGACATCTTTCAAAAATAAATAAATTTTATGGTTTGTTTAATTGTGGTTTACTTTCGAGTGGACTGTCCACTTGTGAAAGAGTAGGAATGTAGGCTTCAGAAAAAAGTGTTGTTCAGTTGTGAATGGTAGGCATACCCTTATCATAAGTTATAAACAACACCACCACCGAACCACTGACGGAAACGTGTGTTGCGCTGGCATGGCCCGATGGGAGGGGAGGGAGGATATTTTGCGAAATCCCCCCACCCCCTAGGTTTCATGGTTTATTCGGATTCTCTTTGGTGGTGATGTGGACTAATTTTTAATGCCTTTCGGAACTTATAAATTATGGACACAAATGGACTCGGAACCAAGGAGTCACAAGCCCTCGCCAATGAAGTGTGTGTTGGGGGGGGGGGGGGCACCCCCTTCTGTTTTTGTGTTCGCCCCATCTCGCAGCTACACGACTCGGATGATGTTGTGCATCTTATTCCATACTCCCCCACCCCTAGATTTTACTCTTGCCCCTTAACTTTGATGTCCAGACTACGTGCTTGGGGTGGGGTCATAATTTTTCAGATATATATATATTCCGCCGCCCCCTCCCCCCCCCTCTCTCTCTCTCTCTCTCCTCTCTCACAAATTCACACAGGTATTTCGTGATGAATAAAATAATTTCCCATATGTTTGTGTATTTTTATTGTTTTCTAATATCTTTTTCTTCGCAATGCCTCATTTTGTCATTGTTATTGTTTTGTTTTTGCAGACTGTCGGTATCAATTGCTTGAATAAACCTTACACATCTTGATCGAAGATGATACTGGCCGCCCGCAAAACCTGGGAATAACATTTATCTTTTGCTTCCAAAGCAAATCTGGTGGTGAGGAGGAGTGGGTGTGGTGTTCTGGCTTTGCGCTTGGTGTGTTGGGGGCACAATTTTTCAGTCACACATGTATATATATTTTGTCCCCCCCCCCCCCCCCCCCCTCTCTCTCTCTCTCTCTCTTAAGCAAATTCACACACGCACTTGAGATGAATAAAATAATTACCCATATTTTTGTGTACTTTTAACTTCTTTTTTCTTTTCAATGTTTCATTCTGTCATTGTTATTGTTTTCGCAATTGGTATTTGTTGGTGTTAATTGCTTGAATAAATCTTACAAATATTGATCGAAGATGATACTGACCACCCGCAAAACCCGAGAATATCATTTATCTTTTGCTTCCAAAGCAAAGCAAGTGGTGGAAGGAGGGGGGGGGGGCTGTGGTGTTTGGAGAGTTGGTAGTTCATTACCCATGATTCACTCCGCGTACGGATACGGATTCAAGTCTCTGAGGAGCCTAGACTCCAGTGTTCTGCTATGAGAAGGGCTTTCGTTCGAGGATTTTTACTAGTAGTGATAGAACCCCACGAGGCTGTGGTTTTCTGCTTGACTCCCCGATGCTGTAAAATTTATATCAGCGGTCTTTTTTCTACTTTAGTTTGTAGCATGCCCGTACAATTGGTATATTCTTGTAAATATTGATACGGTCTTTTGGTACATCCAGATTGATTAAGTCTACATGTTTTGTTTTGTTTCTGTTTTTTTTTCTTTTCTGATACAATGCATCAGCTGAATGCAAATTCTGTACATTTTCTAAGCCGATAAAATCAACCTGCTGCGAATATATCCTGACGACATGTAGGCGGATAGCCTCGGCGTTATTTCGCAGTATTTGTAATGGTACAAAAACTATATGAGTTTGGCAAATGGCGTACGGAATTTCAAGCGAGATTCGGGAAATTTATTTAAGACTGTTTTATTATTCTCGTGAATCTGTGTTCAGCGTCTCTAAAACTTCGCCCCATCCAGTAGGGTTTGATGGGTATGGGATTCGTCTTCCGAGTTTTTATATATTTCCTCTTCGCCAGTTTCTGTGGCTCGTCGTAAAAAATTACGCTGCATGCACAGTTATTACCGAATTAATGCATACCGACTTGCAAACTGTGCAGTTACCGTGTAAGTTGTTATTCAAACAACAGAAATCGGAGTCTTTTATGTCTGATTTCTATGATTCAAACCACGAGAAGAACGTCACACACAAAATACTTACATGAACACAGACATGCAGTAGCAATTACTGCGAGTCCGTGTTTATTGCCAATCAACAACACTAATCTCTTTCACACAAAATCACCGACCAACACAGTGTTAATTATCTCTGCTATAACACAGAGTTTCACCGGATAACTCTGTGTTTTGATGAAATGTAAACACCGCGTCCAGTGTTTCATATGGTATACACTCTGGACGTACTGTATGGCCCTTGGAAATATGGAAAAGTGCCAAAATATCAGTTTTCCGGACTTTATCTGGAAATGCTTCAACGAAATGATTTCATTTTTAGCTCAACTTTGACGAAGTCAAATTTGAGCTATTGTCATGGCCCGTCGTCCGTCTGTCCGTCCGTCCATCCGTCTGTCCGTACGTCAACAATTGGCTAAGGCTCGGGCTAGAGGTTGTATTTATGAACCGATCTTTACGAAACTTCTTGTGTACCTTTGTTATGACCCTGGGACGGGAACAAGTGTTTTTAGGTGTGGTCCGAAATTCAAGATGGCTGCCAGCGGCCATTTTGTACCGATGACGCAAAAATCAGTTTTTTGTACAGAACTTCTGTATGAAAGTTCTGATTTGAATAAAGTTTTGTATAAATGTTTAGTACCATGGGATACATCACATATAATACGAGTTTTTTTCTCGTGCGTAAATTATGCAAATTAGACTGACTTTGATTTATTTAGTGTTACTTTCAGAGCTGTAAGTGCCAAGCTGCTATGGCTCGGGCTAGAGGCCGTATTTATGAACCGATCTTTACGAAACTCCTTGGGTACCTTTGTTATGACCGTGGGACGAGAACGAGTGTTTTGGGGTGCAGTCCGAAATTCAAGACGGCTGCCAGCCGCCATTTTGTACCGACGATGCAGAAATCTGTTTTTTGTACAGAACTTCCATATGAAAGCTCTGATTTGAATAATTTTTTGTATGAATGTTTAGTACCATGGGATAGATCACATATAATACGGGTTTTTTTCTCGTGGGAAAATTGTGCAAATTAGACTAATTTTGATGTTTTTTGGGGTTACTTTCAGCACTGTAAGTGCAAATGCCAATACGGCTCGGGCTAGAGGTTGTATTTATGAACCAATCTTTACGAAACTTCTTGGGTACCTTTGGTATCACCGTGGGACGAGAACGAGTGTTTTGGGGTCCGGTCCAAAATTCAAGATGGCTGATGGCAGCCAATTTGTACAAAATTAGGTGCGATCAGATTTTTGCACAGAACTTCCATATGAAAGCGCTGATTTGAATAATTTTTTGTGTGAATGTTTAGTACCAAGGGATACATCACATATAATACGGGTTTTTTTCTCGTGCAGAAATTATGCAAATTAGATGAACTTTGATTTTTTCAGTGCGACTTACACACAGTAAGTACACATGTCAATACGGCTCAGACTAGAGTCTGTATTTATGAACTGATCTTCACGAAATGTCTTGGGTACCTTTGTTATCACCTTGGGATGAGAACGAGTGTTTCTGGGTGCGGTCTAAAATTCAAGATGGCTGCCAGTGGCCATTTTGTACCGAAATTAGGTCTACTCTATTTTTTGTACACAAATTCTATACAGCTCAGACTAGAGGCCATATTTATGAACCAATCTTTACGAAACTTCTTGGGTACCTTTGTTATCACCGTGGGATGAGAGTGAGTGTTTTTGGGTGTGGTCCGAAATTCAAGATGGCCACCAGCAGCCATTTTGTACCAAAATTAGTGCAATCAGTCTTTTGTACAGAACTTCTGTATGAAAGTTCTGATTTGAATAAATTTTTGTATGAATGTTTAGTAACATGGAATACATCACATATTCTAAGGGTTTTTTTTCGTGCAGAAATTATGCAAATTAGATGAACTTTGATTTATTCAGTGCTACTTACACAATGTAAGCACACATGTCAATACGGCTCAGGGTAGAGGCTGTATTTATGAACCGATCTTCACAAAACTTCTTGGGTACCTTTGTTATCACCTTGGGATGAGAATGAGGGTTTCTGGGTACGGTCCAAAATTCAAGATGGCTGCCAGTGGCCATTTTGTACCGAAATTAGGTCCAATCAGTTTTTTGTCACAAGTTCTATACAGCTCGTATTTATGAACTGATCTTCACAAAACTTCTTGGGCACTTTTGTCTTCACCTTGGGACAGGAACGAGTGTGTTTTGGGGTGCCTTTGTTATCACTGTGCAATGAGAACAAATATTTTGGGGTTCAGTCAGACCCACTCTGGGACTCAAAGATTTTTTTCTAGTTTAGCATCTGACTGTCACCCACCTTTACAATACTTTACCTATACATTTGTTACAGGCAACGGTCAGTATTTAGACCATTACAATACTTTATATGTACCTTTGTTATCAGGTCATTACCTAGATGTTTGTCATTGCTGTGTCACATACCATACATGTACATGTCTTTGTCTTGACAAGTTGAGCTACAGTGTCATTGACACTTTCATTAGTAACCTACTATAGAACGATGACTTACAGATCAAGTTTCATTTACACTCTGTCCATCCATCTGTCAGTCAGTCTGTCGGTCATACTTAAGTTTTCCGGACTTTTTTTGGAAACGCTTCAACGGAATGATTTCATTTTTGGTAACCTACTATAGAACGATGACTTACAGATCAAGTTTCATTTGCACTCTGTCTATCCGTCTGTCAGTCAGTCTGTCAGTCATACTTTAGCTTTCCGGACTTTTTTTGGAAATGCTTCAATGGAATGATTTCATTCTTGGTAACCTGCTATAGAACGATGACTTACAGATCAGGTTTGAGTTTCATGCTGATTGCGTTATTCTTGTGTGAGTTATGGCCCTTGGAAATATGGGAAAAAGCACCAAAATATCAGTTTTCCGGAGTTTTTTGGAAACGCTTCGACGGAATGATTTCATTTTTGGTAAACTACTATAGAACGATGACTTACAGATCAAGTTGGAGTTTCATGCTGATTGCATTATTCTTGTGTGAGTTATGGCCCTTGGAAATATGGAAAAGCACCAAAATATCAGTTTATCGGAGTTTTTTTGGAAACGCTTCAACGGAATGATTTCATTTTTGGTAAACTACTATAGAACGATGACTTACAGATCAAGTTTGAGATTCATGCTGATTGCATTATTCTTGTGTGAGTTATGGCCCTTGGAAATATGGAAAAGCGCAAAAATATCAGTTTTCTGGACTTTTTCTGGAAACGCTTCAACGGAATGATTTCATTTTTGGTAACCTACTATAGAACGATGACTTACAGATCAAGTTTCATTTACACTCTGTCCATCCATCCGTCAGTCTGTCAGTCAGTCTGTCGATCATACTTTAGTTTTCCGGACTTTTTTTGGAAACGCTTCAACAGAATGATTTCATTATTGGTAACCTACTATAGAACGATGACTTACAGATCAAGTTTCATTTGCACTCTGTCCATCCGTCAGTCTGTCAGTCAGTCTGTCAGTCATACTTTAGTTTTCCAGACTTTTTTTGGAAATGCTTCAACCGAATGATTTCATTCTTGGTAACCTACTATAGAACGATGACTTACAGATCAAGTTTGAGTTTCATGCTGATTGCATTATTCTTGTGTGAGTTATGGCCCTTGGAAATATGGAAAAGAGCCAAAATATCAGTTTTCTGGACTTTTTTTGGAAATGCTTCAACGGAATTCATGCTGATCACATCTAGGTTATAACATTTGTATAATTATTAATGCTCATTAGTCCGGTAGGGGACATTGTATTGCTTCAGCGATACGTGCGCTCTTGTTGTATATGGCGTATGTTTGTGGGATATATTCTCTCTTTCTCTCTTTGATCTACTAATTCTGAAGTCCTAGGCCCTCCACCTTTTTACGATTCAGCTAGTCTGGGCCATTGGTTTACAGTGTAAAAATATTATAAATTCACAGTGATTTGTATATTTTTTATACTTACCAATGGCACAGACGGAGATGGCCCTCCCATGAGTGGGCGCTCATACCTCCCCGCTGAATTTTTAGCTTAACTTGACATAGTCAAGATAAGCTATTGCCATCACGCGTGCGGAAGTCTGTTAGTCTGTGAGTCTGTGACGTCTGTTTACATTTTCCTTTAGCACGGGCTACACCCCGCAGTTCTTGTCTGATCGTCACGAAATTTCATATGCAGGTTTGGGGTCATGTCTAGATGAGAACGTCCCCTTTTGGTCGCGATCGGGTAACCGGTATGGCTGCCCGAGCCCAAAACCCGAAAACCATTAGCACAGTCTACAGGTCGTATTTATGAAGGGATTTCATTGTAACTTGGTAGGATGCCTCTGTATAATGCCTAGATGAGAACATCCTCTTTTGGGCATGATCTATCAACCATGATGGCTGCCCAAGCCCGAAACCCAAAATCTTTTAGCACAGTCTGCAGGTCATGTTTAATGTGGAGGGATTTCATTGTAACTTGGTAGGATGACTCCTTATGATGTCTAGATGAGAATTTCCCCATTTGGGCATGATCTGCCTACCGTGAGGACTGCCCAAGCCCAAAACCCGAAAACCTTTAGCACAGTCTACAGGTCATATTTATTGAGGAATTTCATTGTAACTTGGTGGGTTGACTTCATACAATGTCTAGATGAGAAAGTCTCCTTTTGGACGTTATTGGGCAACTGATGACTCCAAATAATGTCTAGATGAGAACGTCCCATTTTGATCGCAATCATGCAGCCTTGATGGGTGCCCGAGCCCAAAAACCTTTAGCATAGGCAAAAGGTCATATTTATGGAAGGATTTCATTGTAACCTGTTAGGTTGACTCCATATAATGCCTAGATGATGACATCCCCTTTTGGTTGTGATTGGTCTGTTGTGATGGCTACAAGTGACAGAAGCCCGAAAACCTTGAGCACAGTCCACAGGTCATATTTATGAAGGGTTTTCATTGTAACTTCTTAGGATCACTCCAGATGATGCCCAGATGAGATTGTCCCCTATGGTTGCGATCATTCAGCCATGATGGCTGCCCGAGCCCGAAGCCCGAAAACCTTTAGCACAGTCTACAGGCCATATTTATGAAGGGATTTCATTGTAACTTTGTAGGTTAACTTCATATAATGTCTAAATGAGAACGTCCCCTTTTGGACATGATTGGGCAACTGTGACGGCTAAAGGTGCCCGAAGACCGAAAACCTTTAGCACAATCTACAGGTCATATTTATGAGGGGATTTCATTGTAACTTGGTAGGATGACTCCAAATAATGTCTAGATGAGAACGTCCCATTTTGATCACGATCATTCAGCCATGATGGCTGCCCGAGCCCGAAACCCGAAAACATTTAGCACGGTCTACAGGTCATATTTATGAAGGGATTTCATTGTAACTTTGTAGGTTAACTTCATATAATGTCTAGATGAGAACGTCCCCTTTGGACGCAATTGGGAAACTGACGGCTACAGGGGCCTGAAGCCCGAAAACCTTTAGCACAGTCTACAGGCCATATTCATTGAGGGATTTTAATGTAACTTGATAGGATAACTCGTTTTGAAATAATTTCACTGTAACTTGGTAACTTTTGTTGATATACGTTAACTGTGAGGGCCACATACATTAACTGTGAGGTCATATTAACCCACCCCTCAGCTCTTTAGTACAGTGTACACCTCATATTATTTTTATCATAAACATAGCATACAGGGAACAGAAATGAACATATTCCCAATTATCACAATTCTTGTCTTATTTCATAATCCTTTCATAAACATTGAACATTATCCTTTTCATCAAACACAACACACAAGTTAAGCTACAGTGTCATTGACACTTTCATTATGTAGTACTCTCTTCTACAAAGAATGATGTTGGCGCCAATTCCGGTCACTTCCTGACGTCTGCGTGGAGAGTACATGTATGGAGAGCCAGATAGGACTTTTAATTTTTGGTTTTGCAAGAAAATTTTGGGGATTGGGGGGTTCAAAATTTGTGTTTGGCCCTTGATAACTCTTGAGTTAAGCACCAGCTAGTCTGGGCCATTTGTAAGTATAAAAAATATACAAATTACTATGAGTTTATAATTTTTTTTCACAATTCATATGTAGCTTCACGCACACACACATACAATCTCACACACACACAAACAAACACACACACTCTCATGTGCACACACAGATGCATGCACAGTGCAACCATAACATTAAGTGATGAGTAGGGAGTTTTCTAATAACTCTCTAATATCGCTGCATGATTACACAGAATGTTTTGTCAGTGTTTTATAGTGATACGCAACTTTCTAATGAAATATGCATTGTTTAAAAAAACATTTGCTGAGAATTCAGTCTTATTGACGCCAAAAATACTGTAATGCCATTGAGAGTTTATTAAGTGATTCTCAGGCAGTTGCTTTTTTAATCGGTGAAGGTTGGCTTATATCTTTTTTACTTCTTGCTCAACTTGATAATGTCAGGTTTGAGCTATTGGAATAGGTTGTTTTCTGTAGAAACTTGAGGGAATGACTTGGCATTACTGGAACTTCTATTTAGTTCAATCCCTTCTTGGTCAAGTTGAACTGCAGTGTCATTGGCACTATCATTTATAATCTCTTGATCGGATTGGGAAAATGACCACTTTTATAATCCCAGTACTACAACTGATATTGTCTCAGTCAAAACTCAGAAACTATGGGATGTATGATCATTGAATGTCACTCAACAAAATGTCTGATAACTGTTTTCGCATAGCAAAATGCTATTAAAAATGTCCAGTTGCCAGCTATTTTCTGTCCTTTGAGCCTTATGTTCCTTATTTTGGAAGCCAGGATGAAAATTTCTAATCAAATTTTTTAAAACATCAGATATCCTGCACAAATGTGACAACAATGTATCAAGACACTTGCAAACAAAATTCTTGAATAACTAATTGGTTTTCACTTTTTGCATCAAAAACATAGATTATGTCCCCTCATTGGAACAAGCTCTATGAGCTGGTTTCATTGAGGGGTCATAAGATATATTTTTTGGACAAAAGATGAAAAAATAATGAAAGTTGAATGGCGATTTTTAGCTTAACTTGGCAAAGTCAAGATAAGCTATTGCCATCACGCATGCGGGAGTCTGTGAGTCTGTTCACATTTTCCTTTAGCACGGGCTACACCCCACAGTTCTTGTCTGATCATCACAAAATTTCATATGCAGGTTTGGGGTCATGTCTAGATGAGAACGTCCCCTTTTGGTTGCGATCGGTCAACCGGTATGGCTGCCCGAGCCCAAAACCCCAAAACCATTAGCACAGTCTACAGGTTGTATTTATGAAGGGATTTCATTGTAACTTGGTAGGATGCCTCTGTATAATGCCTAGATGAGCACGTCCCCTTTTGGGCATGATCTGTCAACCGTGATGGCTGCCCAAGCCCGAAACCCAAAAACTTTTAGCACAGTCTGCAGGTCATGTTTAATATGGAGGGATTTCATTGTAACTTGGTAGAATGACTCCTTATGATGTCTAGATGAGAATTTCCCCATTTGGGCGTGATCTGCCAATCGTGATGACTGCCCGAGCCCAAAACCCGAAAACCTTTAGCACAGTCTACAGATCATATTTATTGAGGAATTTCATTGTAACTTGGTGGGTTGACTTCATATAATGTCTAGATGAGAAAGTCCCCTTTTGGGCGTGATTGGGCAACTGTGACGCTACAGGGGCCCAAAGCCCAAAAACCTTTAGCACAGTCTACACAGGTCATATTTATGAAGGGATTTCATCGTAACTTGGAAGGATGACTCCAAATAATGTCTAGATGAGAACTTCCCATTTTAATCGTGATCATTCAGCCTTGATGGGTGCCTGAGCCCAAAAACCTTTAGCATAGGCAAAAGGTCATATTTATGGAAGGATTTCATTGTAACCTGTTAGGTTGACTCCATATAATGCCTAGATGATGATATCCCCTTTTGGTCGTGATTGGTCAACTGTGATGGCTACAGGTGCCCGAAGCCTGAAAACCTTGAGCACAGTCTACAGGTCATATCTGTGAAGGGATTTCATTGTAACTTCGTAGGATCACTCCAGATAATGTCCAGATGAGAATGTCCCCTTTTGGTTGCGATCATTCAATCATGATTGCTGCCCGAGCCCAAAAAAGCCCAAAAACCTTTAGCACACAGTCTACAGGTCATATTTATGAAGGGATTTCATTGTTACTTGGTAGGTTGACTTCATTGTAACTTGGTAGGTTGGACGCAATTGGGAAACTGACAGCTACAGGGGCCCGAAGCCCGAAAACCTTTAGCACAGTCTACAGGCCCGTTTGGAATAATTTCACTGTAACTTGGTAACTTTCGTTGATTTACGTTAACTGTGAGGGCCACATACATTAACTGCGAGGTCATATTAACCCACCCCTTAGCTCTTTAGTACAGTGTACACCTCATATTATTTTTATCAAAAACATAGCATACAGGGAACAGCGGCCAGCGTTATAGTTTCAGGCATCCATATATGATATAAATGAGTTTTAGCCTTCACCCGGCTTATCCTCTCTTCAGTGCTGTAATTTAATCTCTTTTCAGATGTGGAGTGTGTTGTTCCTTGCTTTTTTATGATATAATTTTTCATTAAATTGGAAGCTTCCTCTTTTGTTACGTTGCTGTTATTATGATGTAATAGATGTAACAGTTAGGGTACCGGACCTAGCTTGACAACCATGCTTTGATCTGCATGGTGTGAAACATTTTGAAATGTGGATCCAAAAATGTATGCATTTTCTGCATTTTAGAGGGCACAGCGGAGAGATACATCATTAGAAAAATTTTTGGGTTTCAGCAACAACAAAAAAAGTCTGTGACCACTGCTCCCCCATCCCGTCTGCCCCCCCCCCCTCCCCCACACACACACACACACCCGCACACACCTACAAATTAAATCAATATTAAGATTGCATTATGGCACCATAAAAGAGACATAAGGCTTTGGAATGCATAAATTTGAGTCGTGATGGGCACTCTCATTTGCTGGTGGTGTTTGTATTGTGGTGCAGTAATTATTAAGCTTCATACAAATATTAAAGACAGTCAGAAGATGTGTCATGTGTATTAGTTGCTCCCCATCTTACATGAGAACTGACGATGGAAGAAGAGTTCGAGTAGGTTCCTCTTCCAAAATTACTGCTTTGATTCCATTCTGTAATATTCCACATTTTTGAATGACTTGCCAAAACAGATGAGTCCCTGTTAAATATACTACATCAATGGAGACTGGCAATGCATAGGGCTGCATGGTATATCGATAAACTGATACATACCGGTATTCAAACTAGTATCAATTGAATACCGGTATAGTTATAAAAATATCGATTTATCGTCATTATTTATTTACCCACAATTTAATATTTTTATACTGTACCAATGACCCAGACTTAGCTGGTGCTAACTCCACAAAAACCAGGGCCAAACACAAATTTTGCCCCCCAATCCCCAAAATTTGCATCCAAAACAAAAAGAAATCATGTCCTAAAGGACCTCCATAGTACGACTCTACTGCGCATGCGCAGTGACGCAGTCGTCCCGAAATTGGCGCCAAATATCATTCTCTGTTTGGCCCTTCATCAGTCAACATCTCACTGATCTTTGTGCTTGTAAATCTCAGTTTAAAGGATGCCAGACACGTAATTTTTGGAGAAAATGTGATTCTAAGGAGGATAGAAGGAGGAGAGGAAAAAAGAAGTGGCAAAAAATAATCAGGGCTGTACTTAAAATTTTTTGTTGAAATTATGTTAAGTTGCCTATTTTCGAGGCATGGGCCTCTTGTTGTCATTCTTGCTAATTGTTGCACTGCTTATTCAGTGTTTCCTCTCCCCTAGCCTTCTAAAGTCCCCCCTTGCAATTCTCCCATGCTTTTGGCATATTTTTGAGAAGTTTCATTTCTAAAATTCCCTGGGAGAGTTGCTTGGTTACAGAATGTTTTCTGTTATTTTCCCCATAGTTACGTTTTCACCCATGGGTGTATAACGTTTGTGTTCTGCATCTTCCATCTGATGTTCTTCAGATTCTCCCCTGGGAGTCTCTGTTTTGCATCAGATAGAGTGTAATTGATGACTGATTCCGGGCCAGTTTTTTCAGTGCCTGGAGTCATGTTTTCTACTGTGTTTACACTGTTTGTTTTCATTGGCAACAGCCTTTTTTGAGGGGGGCTGTTTGCCTTTGTGGTAGTTTATCTCATTATAAGATACATTTATATTATCCGAAAGTGTCTCATTAATTATTTTATATAATTCTAAAATTTTTGACCACACTTTGCCATCGGATCCATCGGCGCTCAACGTTACTTTTCAGCAACTTGGGCTTCTCTGAAAAAATATTTTTTCAAAATTATTTTGTTTTGCAATTGTTTTTTCATTTATTAATGGATCATGTTATTATGTATCTTTGTGTCAGGGGTTTTTGCGAGTAACTAGGACTTATTGTTGTTCTTTCACAATGAAGGGACTTTGTTCAAATTGTAATAGGAAGAAATCTTCCTCTGACTTTCATGATCATTGTATTAATTGTAGTCAGTGTTCTCGCATTAATCCCTGTCCTATATGTGAACATTGGGATGAGAAACATTGGAAACGTGTGTCACGATATGTTGTTTCTGGAGAAAGAGCGATGCTGGCTCTTTCTCCACAAGGTTACTCTACTCTCTCAGTTTCTATTTCAGAGGAACCAGAACAGGGTGATGTTTCCATGTTATCTTCTTCAAGTGTGCGTCCGTCGTCACAAATAAATTCAGAGCTAGCGGCAAAAGTGCTCATGGAGATTAGACAAATGTCGTCCGCTAGCTCGCCCGGTGTAGCATCCATTCACCGAATGGTTCGGCAGCCGGGTTCGTCCGATGCGGTCCAAGAGGAAATTTTGGGTGATGCGAGCACTATAAAAATAATAGATGCACACCCAGTGACGGCGGATAGGGAACGAGAACGGAGGAAGCCTTTTAGTCCGGTTCCTAGCTCGTCCAGGTCCAGCCGGGCCACGAGCGAGAGAGGCCCCTCTCTCGTACAACAACATCTGGGACCAGATGTTGTGGTACAAAATGTGTCTTTAGCGGAGCATACGTCCGTCGCTCGGGACGCTCCGTTGTATAAGCAGTCCGCAGAGACTGTTAAGGCTTCCTCTTCTCGTCGGCGCACACGACCGCACCTTGGCTGTGTGACCTCCGATATTTTGCCAGCTTCGCCGATGAAGGATTCTTCGGCGACCAGGTCACACCATCCGGCAGCCAGGGATTCGAGACCGATGGACTCCGGACGTTCGCATAGGAAAAGTATGCGGGAGCCATCTGATGCGGAGCTGCCCTCGGCGAAGCAGCGAAAGACCGCTCCTCCGCAGGTCTCGACGTCGGACATTCTAGTGCAGATAGCACAGCTTATCGCAGCATCCCAGCAGCCGACAGAAACGGTGTCGGATCGAGAATTATCCGACGGCGCTGGGTCGGTACGCTCCGCCGAAGCATCGGGGGCGGACGACCGGGAACATCGGGAGGTCCGACCGGATGGTGAAAGGGATACGGATGAATTGGAGCTATCCCTTTCGGAACAACATAAAGCTGCCGTGGACTTCATCCGGCACTTTCTTCCTCAAGTTGTTCCGTCGGGCCAGACTGCTGCGCTTCCGGACAGGAGAATTATAGCGTCATTGGACTCTGAATTTTTTGAGCGGTTCAGGGACATCGCTCCCGAGTTTCCGTCGCAGTCCAATAATGTTGCAAGAACATTTGAATTATTGAACGACGCTATTTTTAAACTTGCTTCCAGGACGGGGAAAGCAGGTTTCTTGTCCGCAAATACTCTCAACCTGCCTTTCATTAATGCAAGGAATAAATTCGACACGGCAGGTCAGGGTATACCGAGAGTTCCTCTGCGTATGGACGACGAGGCGGAAGACTTAGAGCTATCATTACCGTCATCAGCTTCTATTCCAACCGCAGTGTTGGAAACAGCTATTGCGTCTAACAGAGCCAATTTAGATGCCTTATCTTACGCAGATCACCTTACTAAGGCGTTATCACTGCGCCTTCAAGGGGAAGAGTTTCAGGATATACAATCCTCCTTAAGACTTCTTTCAAGGGCAGTAGCTTATTCCACGTGTAACTCCGCCCTTTCAGTGGCAAATCTGGAGTTGGTTAGACGTGACGCAGCCCTGGCTACATCCACACTAGTGGATTCTAAGGTGAAGAACTCTCTTAGAGTCGCTTCGGTCTCAGGAGATCTTCTCTTTGACGGCAAGCTTTCCGCTATTTATGATAATATTAAAAAGAAAGCTAGTGATTCTCTGTTGTTCAGATCCGCTCCTAAAAGGTCGGATACAGCAGACACGAATAAGGCGGGCACTTCTGGGTCTTATGCGCCCAAGAGAGGTTCCTATAGAGGTTCCGGTGCGTCCTCTAGCTCTTATTCGAGAGACCGTCAGGATAGCGACTCTCGTTCGGGACTTCCTTCAGGCCGGGACAATCGGTCGGACGCCCCGAGGTCGACGAGGCGAGGTGCGGGTCGTGGAAGACGTGGTTTCTCCTACCGCAGGCCTCGCAGATCCAGGAGGTGATGGCTTAAACCTCTATCGCGTTCCGGTTGGCGGAAGGTTGTCGAGTTTTTCTCAAGAGTGGGCGTCGATTACGGACGACCCGTGGGTGAGAGGAGTGACTTCGGAAGGTCTAAAGATATCCTTCAAACGAAAGCCTCCATTAACTCGAAGTCCAAAGTGGACTCATCTTCCGTCAAATCCTCAGAAAAGAGACGCTCTGCTATCAGAGGTGCAGTCTCTTTTAATGAAGAACGCGGTAGAGGTCATAGAAAACCAGGAATCGCTGGGATTCTACAGCCATCTGTTTCTGGTTCCGAAACCAGACGGCTCGTTCCGTCCAGTCATAGATTTGAGCTGGATAAACAAGCTGATCGTCGCTCCGAAGTTTTATATGGAGACGATTCGATCGGTCAGAGCGAGTATTCGGGTGAACGATTATGCAACGAGCATAGATCTCAAAGATGCGTACTTTCACGTCATGGTACATCCGACATTCCGAAAGTATCTACGCTTCGCAGTCCTAGGAGTGGTGTATCAGTTCCGGGCCATGTGCTTCGGATTGAATCTAGCACCCTGGGCTTTCACTCGGGTAATGAACTCGGTAATGATCTACTTCCGAGCTCATTCGTCTGCGGTAACGTTGGCCTACCTGGACGACATTCTTCAGAGGTACGGCAACGAGTTAACGCTTCAGAACGATGTTCAGAATCTTCTTCTATTGCTCCGACGTCTCGGTTTCATAGTAAACGAGGAGAAGTCGGATCTGGTGCCGTCCAAGTCATTCACTCATCTGGGAATGAGCTTCGAGACGCACAACAATCTCGTTCGTCTGCCGTTAACCAGAGCGAAATTAGTCAGTTGTTACGCTCGCTATTGTCTGAATACAGACAAAGTCACGGCGAGAGAATTTATGAGACTGATAG
This sequence comes from Pictodentalium vernedei, assembly GCA_031216915.1. Taxonomy (NCBI): domain Eukaryota; kingdom Metazoa; phylum Mollusca; class Scaphopoda; order Dentaliida; family Dentaliidae; genus Pictodentalium; species Pictodentalium vernedei. Next base: position 155,725,480 of record CM062295.1, read on the forward strand.
GTCTGTGCGGAGCCGCCGCGGATCTCATTCCGATGGGACGGCTACGCACACGGCCTCTTCAAATTTTCCTGACTCAGAATTGGAGTGTGAAAATTCATTTGCTCGATGTAGACGTTCTCTTGTCAGATCAAGTGAAACAAGAGATTCAGACTTGGGCAAACATTCAGTGGTTAACTCAAGGAGTTCCGCTGCAGTTGCCGGATCCGAGTTTTACCATTATGACGGATGCCAGTCAAACAGGTTGGGGTGCATCATTAATCCCAACGGATTCGAGATGCCAGGGTCTTTGGGATCCGCAATTCCTGTGCAAGCACATAAACATCAAGGAAATGATGTCAATTTGGCTTGCGTTACGTCACTGGATGGACATTATTCACGATGCTCATGTCCAAATCCTATCCGACAATACGACAGTAGTGGCGTATATTCGGAATCAGGGAGGCACTCATTCAGTTCCGTTGTTCAATCTAACGGAAATCCTTCTGTTTGTGTTGGAACATCACGTTCTTCTTTCGGTCCGTCACATACCGGGTCGTCTGAATGTGCTAGCAGACTCCCTTTCACGAAAGGGTCGCTTGTTGCCGTCGGAGTGGACTCTCAACAAACAAGTATTCAATCAGATTTGCTACCAATGGGAACGGCCAATGATAGACTTATTTGCGACACATCTCAACAATCAGTTGCAGACGTATGTGTCCCCGTGTCCGGATCCAAGAGCATTTGCAGTAGACTCTCTGTCGATCCCTTGGGACGGAATGATAGGATATGCGTATCCTCCAGCGCCGTTAATTCAACAAGTATTGCTAAAGATAAAACAATCTCAATGCAAGATTCTGTTGGTAGCATCTCTGTCGCCACAGAGACCGTGGATAAATCTACTCAGGTGTCTGTTGTGGGACCTACCGCGGAAGCTTCCTCCACGAGAGGATCTTCTTTCGCAGGGGAAATCGCGCCAACTCCATCACAACCCGCAAGGTCTCAACCTTCACGTTTTTCCGTTGTGCGGTCCTTCTTGCATGGCAAGCACTTTACAGGACGAGCAGTGGTCGCGATTTCTAACTGTAGGAGGACCTCCTCTTCGCTAAACTATGCGGCTAAGTGGAAGGTTTTCCGTCGTTGGTGTAGGGATCATTCTGTAGATATATTTGATCCCTCTATACCAGACATTGCTAACTTTCTAGTATACTTGTTTGACGAAATCAAACTGCAGCCTGTTACTATAAAGGGTTATAGATCTATGTTATCTGATACCTATGCACATCATGATAGTTTACAAATTGGATCTAATGTCTCTTTATCGAAATTGGTTAGAAACTTTTCGATAAATAGACCCAGAACTCTTAGATTAATTCCTAAGTGGAATTTAGCTTGGGTTCTCCTTAAATTGAAGGAAAAGCCATTTGAACCTCTTGGGACAGTAGATTTCAAATTCTTATCTTATAAGACAGCTTTTCTCTTAGCTTTCTCTTCTGCCAGAAGAGTCAGTGAGCTTCATGCACTATCGGTGGATGATTCTCATTATCGTAGTGTTGGGAACACTATCACCTTCACTACTAATGTCGGTTTTTTAGCTAAGAATCAGGCTCCTAATAAATATCCGGAACCTATTGTTATTAAGGCTCTTCCGTCTTCAGACGGGCGTAGGCCTTTACTCTGTCCTGTTAGAGCACTACGTATCTATAAACAGAGATCTCAGTTCATCAGAAAGGGACGGAAACGTTTCTTTCTGTCTTTGATGCCTAATAGAAAGGACATTTCAGTCCATTCTATTGCTAGATGGATTCAATTAACTATCCGTACTGCGTATGAAGATTTATCTTCTTCTCAGCAGTCTGTGCTTAAGATTTCTGCTCATGAAGTAAGAGCTCTTTCTACTTCCTGGGCTTATGCTAATAGTGTTGCTATTACAGATTTAATGAAGGCTGCTTATTGGTCTCAGCCTTCCACATTTACTAATTTTTATCTCAGAAATATTGAGTCCATTTCTGGAGACCTGCATTGTTTAGGTCCGTTATCTGTTGCTCAGAATGTCGTCCACTAAACAGTTGCAACTATAGTTATGCAGGCTTTCTGTTCCGGCAGTGACTCCGTCCGGCTGCCCTCTTCGCTCTGGGCTATTTGACCCAGGGCAAGGGGAAGGGGGGGGGGGGGGGGGGGGGGCGGGTGTTCCCTTAGGTCACCTGCTTTATAGTGAAAAGCAAGGGAATGCCTCCTCCAAGACAGTATTTCTGAGTCGCTTCCGGGATGGTTTTAAAGTGTAATATTAATGTTTAATTTCATTCATGTCTTATTTTTAAAGTGTAGCTCGGTGTGAAGCGTTTGTATATGTCAAGTGTCAAACGGGCTTTAATATACAATACTCGGACACTTTTAAATGATTATAAAGAGTCTCAATTCTCTGGACTACTTTATTTATTGGCTTGCTTTAAAAATAATTAGTATAAGGGTTATACTGGATGTTAATAGAGAACATGAATGTTATTGTGCTCAATTATTAAGGGTAGTGTATCTTTCTAATTTAATATTAAATAAGAAAGATACATGTAAAGCCTAATACTCCTTTTCTCCTTAAGGGGTTACCTCTTTATTATATAATTGAGCTTATTGGATTTTCCTCTATGTCCTAGGCCCTCCAGCCTGTTTACTATTCAGCTAAGTCTGGGTCATTGGTACAGTATAAAAATGTTAAAAAATTTATAGTAATTTATATATTTTTTATACTTACCAATGACCCAGACGGGGATGGCCCTCCCTGAGTTGGGAACTCTTGCCTCCCCGCTGAGTACATAGCGCTGACCAGGCACTGCCAGTAAGAATGATATTTGGCGCCAATTTCGGGACGACTGCGTCACTGCGCATGCGCAGTAGAGTCGTACTATGGAGGTCCTTTAGGACATGATTTCTTTTTGTTTTGGATGCAAATTTTGGGGATTTGGGGGCAAAATTTGTGTTTGGCCCTGGTTTTTGTGGAGTTAGCACCAGCTAAGTCTGGGTCATTGGTAAGTATAAAAAATATATAAATTACTATAAATTTTTTAACTTTCAAGATGTCTTGAGTTTTTATGTGTACCCATACTATGTATGGTACACATAATGCCGGCATCCAGGGTGGCCCTCCATCGTTCGTCCATCCTTTGTCTGTCCATCTGTCCATCGTCTGTATCATTTCTTTGGGATTCGATAACTTGAAAAATATTGCTTGGATTGTCAAGTTACATTATATTTGTATTCAGGTTGCTGATGTGCTGAGCTGTATAGTTTTTGGTGTAAATCTGATAATTTGATCCTGAGATATTAACCCTTTATCCTTCAAATTGAAAATTCCTCCAATCCCTTTGGCATGAGATAACTCAAAAAATATCAATCCGATTGTCATGTTACTTCATATATGTATTCAGGCAGGGTTTCCGCTAGTGGAAAATTTGTGGGTCCGGTAGATTAAAGAAAGTGAAACTCAGGGCCAAAGGCGTCTGCCGCACGGGTTTTGATTTTTAAGTGCTCTCTGATGGCCTCTGGGGGCATTCTGGTCGCTAAAATGCTGAATAATTGAAGTGGAAAATATGTATTTTTTCCTCCTACAATTCTCTAAATTCCCACGGGACACACAATACTACATCTGGTCGGAGGTTTCATAAAAATACAAACCCAAAACAACACAAAATCCACGAATCCTGACAATGACTGAGCTTTGTTTACAACCGCTTACGGTAATATTTGAAAAGAACCATGATGCGGACGTCTGACGTCATGCATGTGCAATTACATCATTTATTGCTCGAAATAAAAGCCAGTGATTTCAGACCAAATATGACAATTTGAGTCCAAAATTTTATAGGCGACGTTTAGGATTTGAACTTTGTTTCCCCCTCTCGTCTGGGGGTTATAAAGTATCAGGTTGTCGCCAGTAATAGTAGGCATAGTACATTCTATACAACATATTTATGCCTATATTACGTGAAACAAAGGATCCTGAGTGTCGTTATGATACAGCATTGTACTCGACATTTTAACCACTAGCTTTTCTGACTGATCATAGTATGATCGACGGGGGGAATGGAGCCGGTCGACGGACCCGCAGCCAGTCTAGCGGAAACCCTGGTTCAGGTTACTGATGTGCCGAGCTGTATAGTTTTTGGTGTAAATCTGATAATTTGATCCTGAGATATTAACTCTTTTATCCTTCAAATTGAGAACTCCTCCAATCCATTTCTTTGGCATGCGATAACTCAAAAAATATTAATCCGATTATCAGGTTACTTTATATGTGTTCAGGTTACTGATGTGCTGTGCTGTATAGTTATCCCCGCATTTTAAAAAATGCAGGATATTGTCGTGATCTCCGTCCATACGTCCGTACGTCTGGTTTTGTAATTCGAAATGCTGTAACTTTCTACAGTTGTTCAATAGGGTCTGTGCAATCCAAAAATACCACTTTTAAAGTTTTGCGCCACCTGGTGGCTTCTGTGGAGCCATTTGAAAAATGCGCTAATTTTTCACTTTTCTTTCATATAATCCCAACCTATGTAATTCAGAGTTCTATAACTACACTAGGCTGTTGTGAAATGATCTGTAGATGTGCACGAAGGTTTCAGATTTTTCAGGTGCCATGTGGCTGTGCACCGTTGCCACTTTCATGTTTTCCTCGACCGTTTCCGGCGAAAGGCTCCTAGGGTATGTAATTCGAAACGCTGAAACCATGCTCAAATGTTGCAGTGGAGTCTGTAGATGCGCACGAAGGTTTCTGATTTTTCAGGTGCCACGTGGCTGTGCCACCATTGCTACTTTCATGTTTTCTTAGACCATTTCTGGCGAAAAGGCTCCTAAGGTATGTAATTCGAAATGCTAAAACCATGCTCATATGTTGCAGTAGGGTCTGTAGATGCGCACGAAGGTTTCAGATTTTTCAGCTGCCATGTGGCTGTGCCACTGTTGCCACTTTCATGTTTTCTTAGACCGTTTCCGGCGAAAGGCTCCTAGAGTATGTAATTCGAAACACTAAAACCATGCTCAAATGTTACAGTGGGGTCTGTAGATGCGCACAAAGGTTTTGGATTTTTCTGGTGCCATGTGGCTCTGCCACCGTTGCCAAATTGGTAACTGATTTTGGGCCATGTTTACAGTGCCTGGAGTCATGTTTCCAGTTTTTGTACACTTTTGTTTACGTTGACAACGGTTACTTCTGATAGTGATTACTTGTCTTCTGTTTAGTTCTGCTCATAGCCAGATACATTAATTTTTTCAGTAAGTGTTACATTAATTTTTAAATATGTTTTAAAATTTTTGTCCACACTTAGGCTTTTTTGGGATCCATTTGGGCTCATTGTTCCCATTGGGAACTTGGGCTCTCATGAAATTTTTTCGAAAAATTTTTTTCTTTTGAATTATTTTTTCGAAATGTTATAATGGATTATATTATATTATGTATCTTTGTTTTCAAGGGTTAGTGTGAGTACTATGACTATTTATATTTTTTCATGATGAAAGAATATTGTTCAAATTGTAATGTGAGGAAGTCTTCCTCTGATTCTTATGTTCATTGTGTTTCTTGTAGTCAATGTACTTGCACTAATTCTTGCTCAGTGTGTGTCAATTGGGATGACAAACGTTGGAGACGTGTGTCACGGTATATTGTTGGCGGTGAGAGGTCCATGCTGGTCCTCTCTCCGTAGGGTCACTCTAGTTTTTCAGAGGAACAAGAACAGGGTGATGTTGCCGTGATTTCTTCAAGAAGTGTGCCTCCATCATCGCAGTATAATTAAGAGCTAGCGGCTAAAGTGCTCATGGAAATGCAACAATTGCCTAAGAGGTCCCTAGTACGATCGACGGCGTTGTCGTCCGCTAGCTCGCCCAGTGTAGCGACCATTCATCAAAATGGCTCGGCAGCCGGGTTTGTCCGTTGCGGTCCAGGAAAGCAGTTTGGGTGATGCGAGCACTATAAACATTGAATGTGCACACTCTGCGACGACGGATCCGAGCAGGCTACGAAATTTCAAAAATTTACGGAACCCATTTTTCGTTCGCGTGTTTTGGGCTTGCGCAGCCCATTTTTTCGTTCACGTTAATTATTTTTGCGCAACCAATTGGTTACGCAAAAGGTTACGTGATTAAAACAAGATATGAGATGAAATATTCAGTGGTTGACATAAGTTGTACAGGTTTACGCTTATACCAATATGGTAAAACCTTTAAGAAACAAAATATTTAAAGGGATTAGTATTCATTGTAATAAATTAGAGCAATAATGAATAGTGACGTAGAAGCCATTCCGCAATCAATGAATATTACATGTGACTCGAGCCTTCCTTTGCTGACATAGACAATACCAGTGGCTGGTGTTGTCAAAGTCAGCAAAGGAAGGCTGGAGTCAGTATAAGATTCTTTCGCTGATAAACATCACTGGATGCAAGACCTCAGGACTGGGGCTGAGAAAATATTGACAGATCACCGCACCATTCATAAAAGAGAAAACAAACACCAGTGCATGCTTGTTTACCAAAAAATTGAAGTCAACCATAGGTGTTCCAGGCCCATGCCATTTCGACCCACATAAATGTTTAACGTTAGATCAAGTTTTTCCTTGAATATGTTTCTGCATTTCCATATCAACGCCACGGCAAATACTATTTAAGTCCAAATTCTAAAATTAGTGTCTTCAATCTCAATCTCTACATCCCTTTGTTTGATCCATAAGATATGAAAAAAACTGGGGCGAATTCGCACGCAACAATAATGAGGGGGAAAACACACTGAATCTACACCAATATCAAATAGAACACAACCATGGAAAAACCCACAATGGTTGATATGTTTCATGCTTTCGTGCTGACAGTTACTATACTTACATAATGTCTGTGAAAATAAATGTTGAAATGTTGTGTTCAGAATCGCACGAGTAAAATACTGTACTATATAAGTTCAAGCAACAGGACAAACTACCACTTCTACTTTATACTCATTTGTTGTATTTCTTATCTGGCGATCAGGGTACCACGGCACACTGACACATCAATGAACAACAAAAAATTGGGACTCAAAAATTTCGTTCACGTCATATTTTTTGCATGAACGAAACATCGTTCGCGGGTTTTTGGATTTGCGTAACCATCCCGCGAACGAAACGATCGTTCGCGTGAAATTTCGTGGCCTGTCCGAGGATAGTACGGAGGAAGCCTGTCAGTCCGGTAGCTAGCTCGTTCAGGTCTATCCGGACCACAAACGAGAGAGGGCCCCTCTCTCTTACAACAACATCTGGGCCGCGATGTTATTGTATGTAACGTTCGTTAGTCAGAGCATATGTCCACTCCTCCCGCTCGGAACGCTCCGTCGCATAGACAGTCCGACACGGCTTGTCTATTGGCTTCCTCATCCTCATGTCAGCACACATGACCGCACCTTGCCTATGTGACCGCAGATATCCAGCCTGCTTCGCCGACCAGGGAGTCCACATTGACCAGGTCACACCATCCTCTAGCCAAGGACACGAGGCCTTTCCAGTTGGGACATTTGCATATCAGAGATATGCTGCAGGAATTAACGTCCCTGGAGCTTCCAGCTGCTAAATTACGTAAGACCGCGGCTCCACAGGCCTCTGTGACGGACTTGCTATCGCAGATAGCTCAATTCATTGCAGCATCCCAGCAGCTATCAGAAACTTTTTCAGTAAAGAACTATCTGAGCGAGCTGGGTTGGTTCGCTCCCCTGCAGAGTCAGTAAGGGACGACCAAGATTATTATGTGGTCCAGGTGAATGGTAAAAGGGAATCAGCACAGCTGAAATTTTTCCTTTCCGAACAACTTAAGGTGGCCGTAGATTTCATCCGGCATCACCTTTTAGAAGTTGTTTCTCTGGACAAAATGCTGCGTTACCTGATAAGAAACTGAAAGCGTCACTGGACACAGACTTTTTCGGCCGGATTAGGGACACTGTCCCTGAGTTTCCGACCCAGTCCAGAAATGTCACAGACATTTGAACTTTTGAATGACGCTATATTCAAGCTAGCCTCTAAGACTGGCAAATCAGGTTTCTTATCGCCTAGCGCTATACAGCTGCCTTTCATCAATGCTAGACATAAATTTGAAACGGCAGGACAAAGCGTGCCAAGAGTTCCTCTGCGTTTGGACGACTAGGCTGAAGACCTGGAATTCTCATTGCCGGTGTCCATGTCTAATTACTCCAGTATACTGGAGACGACAATATCGTCTAATAGAATTTAGATGCATTATCTCACTCAGATCACCTTACCAGAGCGTTATCACTACGTCTCGAAGCGAAAGAATTCCAGGATGTTCAAACTTCCTTAAGAGTTCTTTCGAGGGCTATAGCATATTCTGTGTATAACTCTGCCCTTTCAGTGGCAATATGGAGTTAGTCAGATGTGATGCTGCCCTGGCTGCATCCACAAGAGTGGATAGTAAGGTGAAAAAAACTCTTCCAGTCGCTCCGGTCTCAGGAGAGCTTCTCTTCAACGTTAAGCTTTCTACAATCTATAATCAGATTACTAAGAAAGCTCCGGATTCTCTGCTTTTATTCCGCTTTGAATAAGTTGGACTCGGCAGGGAGGAGTAAGGCAGGTTCTTCGGAGGCGAATATGTCCAAAGGGAGTTCCTATAGAGGATCAAAGAAAGCCTCTACGTCTTACTCCCGAGACCGTCAGAGTAGCGACTCACATAGGGTTGTAATGCTGGCCGAGATATCAGGTCAGATGCCCCTAGGTCGACTGGGCGAGGTGCGGGTCGTGGAGGACGTGGTTTCTACTTCCGCAATCCTTGCAGGCCAGGAGGTGATGGTCTAAACCTCTATTGCGTTCCAGTGGGCGGAAGGCTGTCAAGATTCTTAACCAATTGGTTGTCAATTACAGACCACCCATGGGTGCAAGGGGTTATTTCCGAAGGTCTAAACTGTCCTTCAAGGAAAAACCTCTGTTAACTTGAAGTCCACGCTGGTCTCAGCTTCCGTTAGACGTTCAGAAGAGAGATTCGCTTCTATCAGAAGTTCAATCTCTTCTGGACAAGAACACTATAGACGTCGTAGAAAACCAGGAATCTCCAGTTTTCTGCAGGCACCTGTTCCTGGTTCCAAGATCAGACGGCTCGTTTCGTCCAGTTATAGATCTGAACTGGATAAACAAGCTGATCGGGGCTCCAAATTTTTATATGGAGACTATCCGGTAGGTCAGAGCGAGTACTCAAGTGAACGATTATGCTGTGAGCATAGATCTCAAGGATACGTACTTTTACGTCATGGTACATCCGGCGTTTAGAAAGTACCTTCGCTTTGCTGTCCCAGGAGTTGTTTTCAGTTCCGAGCAATGATGCTCTGGTCTGAACCTAGCGCTCTGGGCCTTCACTCGAATAATGATCTCGGTAATGACATCTCCGAGCTCATTCGTCTGTGCTAACGTCGGCCTACTTGGACGACATTCTTCAGGGTTACGGCAGCAAGTTAACGCTTCAGAATGATGTTAAGAGTCTGCTTCAATTGCTCCGACGTCTTGGTTTCATAGTAAATGAAAAGAAGTTGGATCTAGTGCCGTCCTAATCATTCATCCACGTGGGAATAAGCTTTTAGAGACGCACAACAATCTCGTTCGTCTGCCGTTAACCAGAGCGATATTAGTCAGTTGTTACGCTCACTTTTGTCTTCACTCAGATGTAGTAACAGCGAGAGAATTCATGAGACTGCCAAGTTTGTGCGGACCCGCTGCGGATCTTATTCCGATGCAGCGGCTACGCACTCGTCCACTCCACATATATTTTATCTCAGAATTGGAGTGTGAAGACTCATTCGCTCGAATCGAACATCGTCTTGTCAAATCAAGTGAAATAAGAGATTCAGACTTGGGCAGATATTCAGTGGTTAACTCAAGGAGTACCACTGCAACTGCCGGATCCAAGTTTAACGATCATGACGGATGCGAGTCAAACAGGTTGGGGTGTAACTCAGCCCAACAGATCCGCAGTTCCTAACAAGTACATAAACATCAAGAGATGATGTCAATATGGCTTGCGCTACGTCAATGAATGAACATTCTTCAGAATTCGCATGTTCAAATTGTCTGACAATTCGACAGTAGTAGCGTACATTCGGAACCAGAGAGGCACTCATTCCATTCCGTTATTCAGTTTAACGGAAAGGATCCTTCTGTTTGTCCTAGAGCATCAGGTTCGTCTATCGGTCCGTCATATACCACGTCGTCTGAACATTCTAGCAGATTTCCTTTCTCGGAAAGGTCACATGTTGCCGTCAGAATGGACTCCCAACAAACTAGTATTCACTCAGATTTGCTACCAATGGGATTGTCCAATGATAGACTTATTTGCGACGCATCTCAACAATCAGTTGCAGACGTATATGTCGCCATGCCCAGATCCTCGAGCATTTGCAGTAGATGCTCTCTCGATCTCTTGGGACGGAATGATAGGATACGCGTATCCTCCAGCTCCGTTTATTCAGCAGATATTGCTAAAAATCAAGCAATCTCACTGCAAGATTCTGTTGGTAGTATCTCTGTCACCCCAGAGACCATGGATAAATCTACTCATGTGTTTATTCTGGGACATTTCACGGAAGCTTCCTCCACGGGAGGACCTTCTTTCGCAGGGGAAATCGCGCACTCTACATCACAACCCGCAAGGTCTCAACCTTCACGTATTTCCATTGTGCGGTCCTTCTTGCACGGCAAGCATTTACAGGACGGACAGTGGATGCAATTTCTAACTGTAGGAGGACCTCCTCTTCACTAAATTATGCTGCTAAGTGGAAGGTTTTCTCACGGTAGTGTAGGGATCATTCTGTTGATATTTATGATCCCTCCATTCCAGGCATTGCTAATTTTCTAGTCTACCTGTTTGATGAGATCAAACTGCAGCCTGTTACCATTAAGGGTTATAGGTCTATGCTATCTGATACCTATGCACATCATGATAGTTTACAGATTGGATCTAATGTCTCTTTATCAAAGTTAGTGAAAAACTTTTCGATAAATAGACCTAGAACCCTTAGATTAATTCCTAAGTGGAATTTAGCTTGGGTTCTTCTTTAGCTGAAAGAAGCGCCATTTGAGCCTCTTGATACAGTGTACTTCAAATTCTTATCTTATAAGACAGCTTTTCTCTTAGCCTTCTCTTCTGCTAGAAGAGTTAGTGAGCTTCATGCACTATCTGTTGATGATTCTCACTATCGTAGTGTAGGTAATACTATTACCTTGACTACTAATGTTGGATTTTTGGCTAAGAATCAGGCTCCTAATAAGTATCCGGAACCTATTGTTATTAAGGCTCTTCCGTCTTCAGATGAGCACAGGCCTTTACTCTGTCCTGTTAGAGCTATACATATTTACAAACGTAGATCTGAGTTTATCAGAAAGGGACGTAAACGTTTCTTTCTGTCTCTGCTGCCAAATAGAAGGGACATTACGGTCCATTCTATTGCTAATTGGATTCAATTAACAATCCGTACTGCTTATGAAAAATTATCTTCAACTCAGCAGTCTGTGCTTAAGATTTCGGTGCATGAAGTAAGAGCTCTATCTACATCTTGGGCTTATGCTAATAGTGTTGCTATTACAGATTTGATGAAGGCTGCATTTTGGTCTCAGCCTTCTACATTCACGAATTTTTATCTTAGAATATTGAGTCCATTTCTGGTGACCTGCGTTGTTTAGGTCCGTCATCTGTTGTTCAGAATGTCGTCCACTAAACAGTTGCAACTATAGTTATGCAGGCGACTCTGTCCTGCTGCCCTCTTTGCTCTGGGGTATTTGACCCAGGGCAAGGGGAAGGAGGGGGGGATGGTGTTCCCTTAGGTCACCTGCTTTATAGTGAAAAGCAGGGGAATACCTCCTCAGGAGTCAGTAATTCCGAGTCGGTACCAGGATGGTTTTAAAGTGTAAAGCTAATGTTTAACTCATTCATGTAATATTTTTAAAGTGTAGCTTGGTGTGAAACATTTGTATATGTCATGTGTCATATGAGCACTAATATACAATCCTCCGACACTTTTTAATGAGTATAAAGAGTCTCATTCTCTGGACTATCTTTATTTATTGGCTTTCCTTTAAAAAGATTAGTATAATGGGTTATACTGGATGTTAATAGAGATCAATGATGTTATTGTGCTCAATTACGGAATGGTATTGTGTCTTTCTTTTTTGATACAAACAAGAAAGATACATGTAAAACCTGTTCTCCTCTTCTCCTTGAGGGGATAATTCTGTTTACATGTAATTGAGCCTATTGGATTTTCCTTTATGTCCTAGGCCTTCCAGCCTTTTTTCTATTCAGCTAAGTCTGGGTCATTGGTACAGAATAAAAATGTTAAAAAATTTATAGTAATTTATATATTTTTTGTACTTACCAATGATCCAGACGGGGATGGCCCTCCCATGAGTTGGGAACTCATACCTCCCTGCTGATTACGTAACGCTTACCAGGCACTGGTTGTAAGAATGACATTTGCGCCAATTTTGAGACCTCCTTGACACTGCGCATGTGCAGTGGATAAAAGGTATGGAGGACCACATAGGACATTGAAATTTCGGATTTTGATGCAAATTTGGGGGATTGGGGGGCAAAATTTGTGTTTGGCCCTAGAATTTAAGGAGTTAGCACCAGCTAAGTCTGGGTCAATGGTAAGTATAAAATATATAAATTGCTATAAATTTTTTAACTTTTATGCAGCAATAATTTTCCTTAGTCATTATGGCAGCCCAAAATTTGAGATTCACATGGCCCTGTTATCTTAAAGCATATAATTGTTTTTTGTTATGTTGGTTAGTATTGGATGAAATCTTGTTCTCTCTTCAGAATTCATCAGCTGCTGAAGTGTTACAAGATATTGGAGCCATAGAGTTCTTGAGTGAATTGAGGATTGATTTGCCATCTAGCTTACAGCCAGTTGTGGACCTAGTGGTTGAGAATGTGATGAGATTGCCAGATATTCATAGAAATGAGCATGCAGCTGAGTGCATTTATAACAAACCCACTCATACCAGTATAGGTAGTGTTAAATTTAATCTTTTCACATAACTTAATGCCAAACCCAGCTTGAATAGCAGATGACACATTTCCAAAAATTTGTGAAGAACTAAGCATTTTAATTTTTTGCCTCAAAGACAAAGCTCTTGACTACTCAGAATGATCTCAGTAAGCTCCTTCCAATGAGGGATTACAAGCTGTACTTTAGAAACAAAAGTTGAAAAAAATAATAAAATTTGAATGTTAATATTGCTTGTTGAGCTCCAGTTATTCAAAATTTGGCAAAAATTATTTTTCTTAATAGCAGAACCTGTCTTGCTGCCAAGCAAAAATGATATCTCAAGACAAGTGGTCTTGCTTAGATTTTTTATTTATAGATATTTTTGTGGTAAAATTGTGAAATAGAAACCAAACTCATGTATGTACAGTTAAAACTAGAAGTCCTGTTCCGTATTCTGCACTAATTTGAAATAATAACCTGTTAGGTTAGTGCAGCAAATCACCAGAGAATCACATCTGATGCATGGTAGTGTGTCGCGATTTCTGCAGAATTGTAATGTGCGATGGCTAATTGATATTCAGTACTTGTAACAGGCAATCAACAGTAATTAAGTTGCACCTCCTACTGACATAAGGTGGCAGTTAAATATTAGAATGCAGATACTCAAAGGACGAGATGATGTTCATTCATCTGTTTTTCCCCTTTTATCAATTCATTTTGCGACAATACAAGAAATATTTAAAAAACGCATATTGCGTGATTTTCGAAGATTGATGAGAAGATCATGCAGGTTGATTCAGGACTGCTAAACCTTGAGAAGTTAGAAGTAATGACGTTTTCATTTTGAGAATTTTTAGCCTACTATCAATCGCAGCCATTCTGTTGGAGGAGCTCTGGGAAAGGCAAGTGTGGTTGGAAACAAAGAACGCTCTCCACAGAATACCTAACTGACTGTGTATCAAAAGTGTTGCGAGCGAATTATGAATTCGGAATGCTCAGCTGTTTATAAAGAAAATTTCAATTTCAAGAGATAGTTGACGTTCTGTAAAAAATATTCATTTGGGTGAAAGCTGAACAAGAAATTAATTTTTCACCGGGAATTTTGACAGTCTGATCAACAAAAAATGCCCCCCCCCCCCCCCCCCACACACACACACACACCCTTTTATCAGCAGAACCATCAAGTTCTCATGCATCCATATCTCTACATAGAGGGAAGCATGGATAACAAACTGCCAATTCCCCAGACACCACAACTCTTTCTCCCCACACTAGCTTCGTTTTTTTAAGTAAAAGGTGAAAAAACAAAGTATTCTCAAGTTCTGTTGGCTGCCAATGTCACCTTCGATCAATGAGAGTTAAACAGGCTTAACATTATTAGTTATAATGGAATGTTGTATCAAACACGTTGATGTGTAATTATTTTATCCATCAAAGCTTCTTGTGTGAGTTTGTGGAGGGGATAGAATATATCTGGAAAAATTCCCCCCCCCCCCCACCTCCAACACACGTTTCCATCACTGCGTGGTTCGGTGGGCATGATGTATTAACAATTTATGATTAATAAGAGGGAGGGGTGGGGGGGAACCTACCCTTCACAATACTTTTTCTGGAACCTACATTCCAACTCTTCCACAGGTGGTCAATTAAATTTGGCCCATAATTCACAGTATGGCATTTTTAAATTTCTCTCAAACACTGGCAATAGCAAAGGAATATTAAACAAGCCTTGACAAGTATACATGTATTTTATTCTATTTTCTTTTAGAAAGATATCCATGAAACCTTTCAAACAATCGTTGTCAATGTTTAATTAAGTGTTAAAAAAGCAGACACAACTGAAAATTGTCTACATGCTCATGCTAGAAATCAGTTAAAAATCATTTTTTCATTTTCAGTCCATGTGCGGCTTTTTTGGATAAATTGATATTCAGATGTGATACACTTGATGGGTTAATATGTCGTGGGGAAGCATTTCTAAATGACTGAGAACAATCAAAAACGTGTAACAACTATTTATTGATGAAAAATATCTGAAAGAACGTTTTAGAAAACTTAGTGAGCATGAACATTGTGAACAAATTTTTCGTCCACATCATGACTCGCGGTTTGAGAAGTTGCTAGTTTCATTCCACAGGCGACTCGGCCCATCATTCATGTGAAATGAACATTATCAGACACCGTGAACGACTGTACTTTTGATTGTGGATATCCTGTGGCCTGTCTAAAATCCATCCACGGCACATGATGGGTGCTTTTGTACAGAAACACCAACAAAGTGGAATTTCCACACATACTGGATTGTGTTATGTGAAAGAAGCATTCTCAACTTCAAGTGAGCTTCGAACCAATATAAAAAGTCCAATCCACTGAGCCATACTCTGTGTTCCTTGTGCTTGCTTTGTCACAGAAACTGAGTATATCATTTGGGTGGATATTCCACCCCTGAGTGATTTGCAGACACCCCAATTATATGATAGGGAATTCTTTGAAGAATAACTCTGGTCATCGGGTGAGTAGATGAGTACAAGTGGAGTTTCCTCGAGCTGAAATTTGCAAGACTTCAGTCGCATGTCCCAAACGGTGGGTGGGGATGGGAATTTTATAGATTCATTCCACACAAGACCCTGTATAAGCTTTCCATCTGATCCACCGTCAACTATGTTGTACTTTGTATCTCTTGAAAATGTTGAATAAATGTTTAAACTAAGACCCTGTCATATCTCTAATATAGGCGTACAGTTCGTTTAGAGAGGACTGTCATTAAATCACCTGCACGGTAGTAGTAGTAGGAGATGTTCATTTCGTGCCCGGTTTGGTGGACCTAGGCTGGTGGACCTAGGAAGTGATGTCATACCGCAATGTATTATGGGTATCACATGGTTATATTGGTATCCTGCATGAGTGGCCATGTTGTGATGTCATTGTCAAGGTGATGGGTGATGTGAGTGCGCATGCGCAGCTCGTGTTGTTAGGGTGATACATTTTTCTGTCGTCCATTTTGTATGAAGGAGGCCGCCATCTTTGTTTCTATGGTGGAACGTGGTTGCTGTGTTACCTAAAGGCTTCTTATAGGATAGGGGTATGTTCGGAGGGTATGTTCCTTTGTACAAGAGTAATTTCCTGATTCATAGAATAACCACAAACAACCCGAGACTGCCCATAAATCACCAGAAAGTACCTTTTTTAACCGAACCGGACATGTTTAGAGTAGCACATAGTGCTATAGACCCTTAAAAGGTTGTGTTCGATTGAAGCAGTGTATTCTTTTTGGAACGACTCAAATAATTACCCAAATAAACCTGATAATTCCTCCAAAGCACCAAAATCCACCGCAAACTACCGAAACAGTTAACAAAGATGCCAGCCTCCTTCATACAAAATGGACGATGGAAACATGTATCACCCTAACAACCCTAACAACATGAGCTGCGCATGTGCACTCACATCACCCATCACCAAGACAATGACACCACAACATACCGGGAGGATACCATGACAACCACGTGATACCCATAATACATTGCGGTATGACATCACTTCCTATGTCCACCAGCCTAGGTCCACCAAACTGGGCACGAAATGATCATCTCCTACTACTCACGGTGAAGTTTTTACCCCACATACTTGAAAGTTGATGCAAAGAAGTTTAGTCCTCAGACAAACTGCTGTGTGTTTTTCCTTATTCATTCATTTGTCCTTGTCGTACATACTTTTTTCTTCAACGAACTGTGGATGTAGGCCTCCACGTAAGCTCAACTTATTGTACTTTTACTTTGGGAGAGAGAGCTTGTCAGGTTTTAATTTTCATAAATTGTCGCCAGACCGTTGTTCCTTTGAATATTCTACTTTCTTGCTCCTCATTTATGGAACAAATATGATTATTATTTGTTGATGCTGAAGCTATATTGTGGCAATGGCCACGTATGTGGCATAAAGTACCAATAAATGTGGTTGATGATCGCTATCCTTCTCGATGTAAACATACTGGGAGTGGTATGCGTGGACTCATCCTGTCTGAACAAAGAAGATTTTTCTCTACTTCCGGCAATTTTTCAGGTAGCAATCAGTAATGTTAGCAATCACCAATGACAGTAGAAGGTGTGAATAAGCTTTGAAAACAGTCCTGTCAATATACAAAGCTCCCGTTTTATGACCTCAGTTAGGAAATGGATTACTTAACAACAATTAGGTGTAAAAATTTTTTTTTCCTTGGTCTTATGTTATTTTATCATCATTGATTAAGGATTAATGATGAAGAGTGATTGAAAAGACCTGATCCGAAGAAAAATCAGTTTGGGATAAAAAATTAAAATAAAAAAAAAACTAAACCAATTTTTCCGGCTGTCTTATTTGTTTACAGTGATGGGAGATGGGAATTTTTCAGCAAATTCACTGATTTTGGCAAATTCATGCCCCAAAAGCTGAAACTTTATAAAGAAATTAAGTATTTCTGAACCAACAGGTTCACTCTGTGTTCTTAAATTTAAAATAAAAACAATTTAAGGGAGTTTTGACAAATTTCAGCGAATTTTGTTGCTTGCTTCTCATCCCTGTTGTTTACTGATAATGTTATAAGATACGCTTTGCTCATGGTGACGACAAGACAGTTCATTAAAGTTGAAGAGCAAACTGAGTCAAGTTAAAATCAGAATTACAAAAACTCACTTAGCTTCAGAAGAATTTATCCCAAAGTGTTTGACAGTACTCTTATGAACAGATTACCTGGAAATAAAAGCATTATGCCTGGTGATAGAAATTGGGGAGGATGGGGTGGGGGGGGGGGGGGTGGAGGTCTTTAAAGTCATGTAGGTCTATGGCCTATTTTTAACCACTCTGCACTGGAAGGGGGGGGGGGGGGGGTTTCAATCAACAATTAAAACCCCTAGGAGCTTTTGCCAGAAACCGTTTCTCTAATGACAGAAGCGGTGCTGTAGGCAGAACCTTTATGCACAGCTAGACACCCTACCAGAACATTTGAACACTTTTAATGTTTCGAATTAAAACCTGTAAGAGCCTTTTGACAAACACTGATTCTCTGACGACAAAAGTGATGCTGTGGGCACCACATGAGGCTGCATCAAAAATCCAAAACCTCTATGTACATCTGGAGACCCTACCGGAACATATGAACACACTTTCAATGTTTTGAATTCAAACCTCTAGGAGCCTTTCAATGGAAACCGATTCTCTAATGACAAAAGTGGCATTTCATAAAATCTGAAACCTTTGTGCACATCTGGAGACCCAACCTGAACATATAAACACACTTTCAACGTTTTGATTTGAAATCCCCAGGAGCCTTTCACTGGAAATTGATTTTCTAACAATACCAATAAAAGTGGTTCCACTGGAATCACCTGTGGCAAAATCAAAATTCTGAAACCTTTATGGGCGTCTACAGATTCCACCTGAACACCTCAGCCTAGTTTAAATGTTTTGAAGTACATGCTGTTCATGATATGAAGTTTGGATGTATGGATGGGATGTACAGATGGATATCACCACAATATACCCACTTTTTTAGCTCACCGAAGGGAGCTAAACTTATCACTATACTGCATTATGGGGTGGATCTGATTCAATTTTGTTCAAATCGGCCCCCTGGATTCATATTTGGGCTCACTATAGAAGCCTGAAATCGAACTTAGTGCATTTCAGGCAAATTTCTTAAAAAATCTTCTTCTCCAGATTCAGCAGGCAGAATCTTTTGATATTTGGTATGCAACATTGAGGGGTGGATCTGATTCAAGTTTGTTCAAATCGGCCCCCTGGATTCATATTTGGGCTCACTATAGAAGCCCGAATTCGAACTTAATGCATTTCAGGCAAATTTCTTAAAAAATCTTCTTCTCCAGATACAGCAGGCAGAATCTTTTGATATTTGGTATGCAACATTGTGGGGTGGATCTGACTCAAGTTTGTTCAAATCGGCCCCCTGGGTTCATATTTGGGCTCAGTATAGGAGCCCAAATTGGAACTTAGTGCATTTCAGGCAAATTTTTTTAAAAATCTTCTCAAGATCCAGCATGCAGAATCTTTTGATATTGGGTATGCAGCATGCTTAGGGGGGTGAGATTCAAGTTTGTTCAAGCCAAGTCCCTGGGTTCATATTTGGGGTTACTGTGGTAGCCCGAATTATAACTTGGTTAAAAATGAGTAATTTTCTTAAAAAATCTTCTCCTTCAGATCCAGCAGTCGGAATGTTTTGATATTTGGTATGCGGCATCCTTAGGGGGTGAGATTCAAGTTTGTTCAAGCCATGTCCCTAGGTCCATATTTGGGCTCAGTGTGGCAGCCCGAATGATAACTTAGTTCAAAATGAGGAATTTTCTTTAAAAATCTTCTTCTTCAGATCCAGCAGTCGGAATGTTTTAATATTTGGTATGCAGCATCCTTAGGGGGTGAGATAAAAGTTTGTTCAAGCCATGTCCCTAGTTCCATAAAATTTGTCTCTCATGACTTCATTCCTTTGTAGTGTTGATGAACCATGTCTAACTGAATGTGACCCCAAATACTTCTTTGAAACACTTTGGCCGGTGAGCGATTAAAGCTCCTTGGGGCCTCTTTGTTTTTAAAATGTTGGGATAATTAACTGAAATTTGGTAATTTTCCTGTATTCTATTCACAAACTGACCATTTATTCTATTATATCTTGTTTTTCAGAGCTTACAGAGCTCTGTCCAACAAGATGTGATAGATTAAATGCCTATAGATTAAATGACTATATTGAATGTACTGATGCCAAACAGCTCTATAAACAGGTAATTCATTGGTTGTCCGAGTAAATCTTTGATAGATCACAAGGATTTTCATTCACTTATCAGATTACTCTATAACCTATAGGAGTTAACAGTTCGAATTTGTGCTGAAGTTATGGTATGTGGGGTGGTGTTTGGAAGTTATCTTCAATTAACAGAGTTATTCAATTAAGAGATATCCAATGAAGTGGGCTCCACTGTTTTATCCTGAATTAATATTTTTCTATTACAGCTCAAACATTAAAAATAAATAGTTAATAAATTTTGTTGAGGTCGCAATCACTGCCATTACAAACTCATAATGACTTATTACACATCCATTAAACTTTGAACCCTTGTATTTAACGGAAACGTCGCTATGACATAAATGTTTCTGTATTCAACTGATGATGTACAAGCTGGAACCTTTTTCCCAGCACCGTTTACATTATTTCCTTTCCTTTAGAATCATTAGTTACGCCCCGAAAAGTTTCCAAATTTTGTTATACAATTATCGATCGCCTCGCGTAGTGTGTGAAAATGAAAACATCCAAAGCAAAATAAAGTTGGTTCACAAAAAAATTAGTTAACCAAAAATGAATAACATTAAAAAAACCAATCATTTCCAACCACAACATTAACCCAGTCCTGTGGCCATCTCGTTTGCGGATCCCATTATATCTAAATTGGTCAACTTTATTTTGGTAAATCTTCGGACCTCTTGACATGCTTCGAACTTCTTTTTAAAAAGTTTCTCCCAGCTGTTTTGCAAATCTGCCCAAATTTGTACTTATATTTTTACTAACAGTAATAGCCACCAAATGGTTAGGCATGAACGGACACCAGATGAAGAGAAACAGCGATACGAATTTCAACAAACACGCCCAATAGAAATGATAACGAATGTAATTTAGACTGGTTCCCAAAAGGTTGTTTTGATTTTTTATCGATCCAGTTGATCAGTACAGCTTCAAACAAAACAAACAGACTCTTTGCGTTTGTATTTGAACATGGGAATTAAAATTTGTTTATTTAAATGAATTTTAATGCATGGGATGTGTACTAAGCACAAAACGTGATATGTGTTTGAATTGTCGGGTGTTTTTAAAACATCCACTGACTCAAACACACATCACATTCTGTCTGTGTATATCCAAATCTTACAAGAAAATCTTGCTAAATCCAGGACAGAATCCCATCATCTTCTACTGAAACAGTGAATACAAACAAGTGGAGCATTACAAACTATGTTCACTGCAAATCAAATCTAGATGCAGGGACTGACCTGGGGAAGTAAAAGATGGGGCCAATTAAGAAATTTGGGAGTCGAATGGCAGAAATCAGGAGTCAAATTTCAAGTGATTTTATGAAAATGAAAAATGGCTGGAAAAAAGTAATGACAATAGTTTACCGTTTACCAAGCCTCACAAAATTTCTGTTATATAAAATAGAATAAATTAAGCCACAGTCAAGTGACTGTACAGGGGACGTTTTAAGACAGGAAACCCAAACCAGCAATCCGCCAGAATTGGCGTCTTAAACTTCGCACGAAGTGAAAAAGGTTTGTTCTGGTGTTGTGGCTTGTCAGCTTAACGACACTGCAATGGTGACCAGCATGACATTAAATGCTTCAATGACCAAAACTGAATAAAAATGATACTAAAGCCTGAGATCACTTATATCATTTAAAATTTATTATTCAAAATCAGCATTGTAACGAAGCAAATTAAATTTGGCGAGACATATGGGGTGTCACCTAAGGTGGAAGCACTGTCAGAAATTTCCATTGTATGAAACAAGTCAAGTTCTTCGATAGCTACTTTGATTACCTCCCTTAGACCAGAATCCTTTCCAACATTACAAAAATACACTTTTATGCTTCTGCCTGGTGAGTTCATTCCCGCAGTTGTTACGTCCCAATGCTGCCTCGAACGCTGCATTGGTTAAGAGGCTGATTAAGGACTTGACAAAAAACTGTAGGGATGGGGGTAAGGAGTCGCCGCACCTGGGCCCAAGTTTGCCGGTATGCACTGTCAACCAAATTTTGAAACTTTATCCGAAAAGATGCGATTACCAGGCTTGCATCTGACGCAGATATCTACAGCGTGCAACCCATCCCCGGGGAAAAATGGGGGGGGGGGGGGGGGGGGGGGCCACACCAAGTCGTGAATGCCTGGATTTGCCCTGGTGGTAAAATAATGTTATTGTAACATTATTGATAGACCGTATGATGAATGTTTCAATGCATAAGGCAACTATTTAATGCTTGTCAATCGCGTTGTTTGTTTATGCCAAGTCTGAGTTGTTTGAACCTTTATAATGCATGCAGATCAAGTTTAGTTGTGTTAATTTCTGAAGCCATCAGTTTATCCGCGCATCAAATTTAGCACCACTTGTCTGTTTTTTAGATCCAAATTGTAGTCTTTTTCAACTTTCTAGCATCAATGGCGCGTTGGTGCATGTGTAGGACGGTCCCTGTCTAGATGTTTGAAACCACAAAGCAAATTTTCAGAAGTCATTTATGAAGCATGGCTATCACTATGTGGACCCCTGCCAAGACGAAAAATATTTTCTTAGTTTAACATAATGAAAGCCTAGCTAGCCCTTCTTGAAATGAATGGTAATTGTTTGTGCCAGCCCTACTTGAACTTGAGAATGTGAAATAGTTTCATCCTTTTTGCAGTTCTGTCAATATGACGTGGTAACATTCAGCATGTTATGTCAATGGGCATAAAATTCTGACAAATGCTCATTACAAATATTGATTAAGCTATGCATGAAATATAATGGCAGCTCATTATAAAAGGCCCATGTTATGCATTGCCCCTTTGTTGAGGTAGGATTGTCACAAATGGGAGGGGTTTCCCCTTAATCGTAATGTTCACAACAATTGTCATATAACCTTTGTTTGTCCTTGGGCAAGGCACTTAACCCCGATTGCCCACATGGGGGCATGATGATGCTGTGTACTAAGGCATACTGCATGTCGATGGTATGCATGTCTTCAACCAATCTAACCCTGCCTGTGCTGCAGTGCAGAGTTATGATGTTGGGGAGCTGGCAGCTGCTCGTCGTTGCTCGGTGGTTCTCTCCGGGTACTCCGGCTTCCTCCACCCATAAAACTGTCACGTCATGATTAGCCATTGTGCATAACTATAGGACCTTAAACATCAACAAAAAAAAATAACTTTTGTTTGAAGTTGGATGTTCAAAATGTTTTTACTTTTCCTTGTGGGAGCAAGAGTGCTAAAGGTCATGTGATACAAACTTCCAAAAGTGAAATTTAATTTTTGCATCCCCGTTGCATAAGTCATCATAATTTTAAGTATGTTGTGCCAATGGACATAAAATTGGTGCGATAAATCATTTTAACTATCCCTTCCACTGTATGTTTAATTTTTATAGCAGTATCTATTGCAGTTGTTGAGGCATGAGGTGTCAGAAAATGGGAGGGATGTAAAAACCTAAACTGACGTAAAAATGTTGAAAATAACTTTAAAAAAAATCCCAACACATGTATCATTATATTTTTATACAACAACCAATGGCCCAGACTAGCTGGTGCTAACTCAGAAATTAATCCAGGGCCAAACACAAATTTTGTAGGGCTGCAACGGTACACTTACCTCATGGTTCGGTACGTATTGCGTTTTTTCAGTGGCGGTACAATACGTATTGCGGTACATTTTTTCTAACATTATTCTCCCAAAAACTGATGGTGAATCATGTTTGCAATATGCTAGAAGCCTAGATTGGCGAATTATTGAATAATCAGCCTATAAATAATTGTCTTACTTCTCCTGACACACATTCGGAATTACCCAAAGCTCAAGTGACGTCAAGTCGGTTATTTATAGATGCACGACATGCTGTTCTGTTTATGTTTGCAAACTGTTTGCTTGTGTCGACACTTTTTCATACAGACCCAATTCCCAACAGCCGGCCATTAAAACTAACAGCATGTTTCTATGCGCCGCATATTTGGTAGATTAAAGCTGATATCTTGCAGCCGGGCAGCCCGTTAAGCTGATGTAGAAATATGCACTCTTGTCTTGGCAAAACAGGACAGAAAAAACACATGGTTGACCACATGCTAAATGTCTGACGTCAATATGAAAATGAGTGTTGTTTGTCATGAACCAATAGAAACGTATCCCCAAATCACATGATCAACATGGTCATGAATATTGAATATATTTATCGCTTGTCTGAACTGCACCAACTTCGTGGAAGACCCCACCACATCTGATTGTTTTATGGACTTGAAATTCCACACTTACTTTTATTGTCAAGTATTTGAATAAGTTAAATTTTTAAAATGAATGTTTGAAATCGTATGTATAAAGTTTTTTTTCTATTTAAATACTGACCTCACCAACTATTACAAATATTATCCACCAAGATTATATGCCCCAATTTCCCAATAAATTTTGATGATTCCAGGTCCGTACAATTGGGGGTGGGGGGGGGGGGGGGGGGGGGGGGGGAGGGAGGGGGGGAGGTGCACGCAATACCGCGGTGTACCGTTGCAGCCCTAAAATTTTGCCCCCCAATCCCCAAAATTTGCATGCAAAACTGAAAAAATCAAGTCCTGTCTGGTCCTCCATACTTTTTAGATCAACGCATGCACAGTATCCAGGAAGGTACCGAAATTGGCGCAAACCATCATTCTTTGTTTGGCCCTAAAGTCCACAACATTCAGCTGACATCTGTGCTTTTAAATCTCAGTTTTGAGGATGCCAGTCACTAATCAATGGTAAAATTGGTGGATCCAAGGACATAAATGGATGATGGAAGTGATCAACAGCGGTTAGGAACGTTCAGGGCTGTAACTTTATAATTTTTATCAAAATTATTTCATGTTTTCCAATTTTGGGACATGTGCCTGACGTCATCATTCTTGCTAATGATTTATCCACTGTTTGTTAAGTGTTACTTCCCTATCCTTCCTTGAAGCCCTCCTGTTAAACTCCCAAGCTTTTTGGCTTATTTTTATGGAAATTTTTTATTAAATTTCTTTGGAGTTTAACGTGTATTACAGAATGTTTATTATGTTTATCCCCATGTTTACATCCTCACCCTAGGGGTGTTGGGTCGTTTGGGTCATGCATCTTCTATCCGATGTATCGTTTTTTCTTCGTTTGAAGATCTTGCTTTACATCTGATAGCTTTAAAAATCTGTTACTGACTTTGGGCCTTTTTGTTCTGTGCCTGTGTCTTGTTTCCATTTTTTTCCTTGACGTTGTTTACATTGTCAACGTCCTTAAATATATGTACTATTTATTTATTATTACTGTAGGATTGTTGTAAGATACATTAATTAATGTTCCGGTAGTGTAGCAATAATTTTTGGAATTTTGTCCACACTTAGGCTCTATCGGGATACCCTTGGGCTCTTCATGTTCCCTTTGGGAACTTGGGCTTTTGTCAAAATTTTTTCGAAAATTTTTTTGAATTTAATTTTTCGATTTCGATTTTGATTGTTGATTATTATGTATCTATATCATATATTTGTTTTGGAGTTAGTGGGAGTTCGATCAACTTAGTTTTGATTAATCATGAAAGATTGTTGCTCAAAATGCAAGGCGAGGAAGTCTTCCTCAGATTTACATGTGTGTTGCCTTGCTTGTACTTCTACAAATTCTTGTCCTACATGTGTTGATTGGGATGACAAACATTGAACGTGGGTGTCATGGTACATTGTTAGTGGTGATAGGCCAATGCCGGTACTCTTGCCACAAAGTCATTCAAGTTTTCAGTTTCTTTTTCAGAGGAACAAGAACATAGTGATGGTAATGTGACACCTACCAAAAGTGTGCTACCGTCTCCGCGCTCTGATGAGCAAACAGAGCTAGTTGCTAAGGTGCTCTTGAATATTAGGCAAGGGATAAGGCCATTGGGCGGTGGTTTTAATCCTTTGCCAGCAGCTAGCTCGACCGGTGAAGCAGTTACTCCGTCCATGGTAGCCGTGATACCAGGTATGTCTGTTGTGGTCGAAGGAAGTGTAGTGGGTAGAGCAAGCACCTTAAAAACAAAACAAGCTCACCCAGCGGCGACGGAACTAGGGAGGAAGCCAGCAAGTTTTTTGTCGGGAGGTTTGGCGAGGTCTGAAAAGGCCGCGAATGGGAGAGAACCCTCTGTAACCCAGCAACATCTGGGTCCAGATGTTGTTATGAAAAACTTGAGCGTGTCGGAGCATACGTCCACACCTGCGAGCGGATGCTCCATCTAGACTGCAGCCGGCCTTGGCTACAGTCACGGCTTCTTCCTCAATGATCATTGCGCACACACGACCGCATCCTAGCTACCCGACTTTTGGATATCCACTGTTCGAAGAAGGAACCACTCTTCGCCCGTGAAGTCGGACCATCCGGTAGCTAAGGAGCTGAGGCTTCTGTCATCTGGACGTTCGGAGAAGAGATCCATCTCCGGAACGCCGTCCCAGGAGCAGCAAGCGGCCAAGAAACTGAAAACCACTGCTCCTCAGGCCTCGATGACGGACTTGCTGTCGCAGATTGCGCAGCTGATCGCAGCATCCCAGCAAGTGTGTGGGAGCAGCCCTCAGACTCGGAACCTGAGCTGTCGGGTGGTGCTGGGTCGGTCCAATCGTCTGTTCACGCAGATGTAATGGACTGAGATTCGCAACTGATTCACTTGGATGGTGAAAGGGATAAGGAAGAGGATTACCCTTTCCTTTCGGAGCAACACATGATTGCGATGGATTTTATCCATTAATACTACCCTGAGTTTGTTCCACCGAATCAGCAAGCTGCGACAACAAGAGAGAAACCTCTGGCATCTATAGACGCAGGCTTAATACGGAGGAAGGAAAAAGTTCTTTCTTTCCCGGTTCAATCTAGGCAGGTGTCGGAGGCCTTTGGCCATGTAGACAATGCCATATTTGACCTCTCAAATGCGAGGGAAAAAGGCGGTTTCTTGTCAACATCTTCCATAAATATACTGTTCCTTGGACCACGTTCATTTAAAACGGTTGGAGACAATGTGCAGAGAGCTCCAGTGCGTTTGAATGAGCAGGCCGGGGATTTAGATATATCCTTACCTGCATCATTCAGTATTCGCTCAGATGTAATGGAAACTGCAATTTCATCGAATAGAGCAAATTTGGATGCATTGTCCTACGCAAATCACCTTACCAGAGCTGTGGCACAACGTCTCAACGGGAAGGAATTTGAGGACGTATGTACCTCACTTAGAGTTCTTTCCAGGGCAATCATGTATGCCACGTATAACTCCGGCCCTGACAGTGGCTAATCTGGAGTTAATTAAACATGATGCTGCCCTTGTGTTGTCATCACTAATAGATGACAAGGTGAAAAGCTCTCTCCGGGTTGCTCCGGTTTTCGGACATACTATCTTTGACTACAAGCTTTCGTTAGTATACGAACAAGCTACTAAGAAAGCGTCCAATGCTCTGCTATTGAAGTCGTCGTCTCAACAACCCGCTTCAGCAGACCGGAGTAAGCGAGGTCGTTCCAAATCAGAATCTTGAAAAGGGAACTCCTTGCGGCGGTACAAGAAACCCTCATACAATTACTCCGGAGGTCGTCAATATAGCGACTCGGGAAAGGGGCATAAGTCTGATCGGGACTATCAGTCAGACGCCCCTAAGCTGACAGGATGAGGATATTTGCGGAGAGGACGTAGTTTCTCCTCCTGTTAGCCTCACAAGTCCTACAGGTGATGTTCAAGACCTTGCTTGCCAGTTGGTGGAAGGTTATTAAACTTTGTGCGAAACTGGATAGCAGTCACGGAAGATCAGTGGGTGAGAAGTGTAGTCTCGGACGGCTTATGGCTATCATTCCGAGCGAACCCCCCACTAATTAGATGTCTGCATTGGACAAGTCTTCCGGCGGATCCTTTCAAAAGAGAGTGTCTCCTAGCTGAGGTACAGGCTCTCTTATTAAAGGAAGCAATAGAGGTTGTCGAGAATCAAAATTCTCAGGGTTTTTATAGTCACCTGTTCCTCATACCGAAGCTAGACGGCTCGTTTTGAATGGTAATAAACTTGAGCTGGATAAACAAGCTTATCATGACTCCAAAGTTCTATATGGAGACCATTCGGTCGGTAAGAGTGAGCATTCGAGTGAACGACTATGCGGCAAGCATAGATCTAAAGGACGCTACTTTCATGTCCTGGTACATTCGGCATTCAGAAAGTACCTGCGGTTTCGCCATACAAGGGAAGGTTTATCAGTTCAGAACAATGTGCTTTGGTCTGAACATGGCTCCCTGGGCATTCACTCGAATAATGAACTCGGTAATGTCATACTTCTGAGCTCATTCGTCTGCGGTAACGTCGGCTCACTTGGATGACATTCTGCAGAGATACGGCAACAGAATTATACCTCAGAACGATGTTCGGGACTATCGGTCAGACGCCCTCTGCCGACAGGACATGGTTCTTCGCAGGGAGAATGTGGTTTCTCCTCCCGTAAGCCTCGCAGGTCATACAGGTGATGGTCAAGACCTCTATTGCTTGCCGGTTGGCAGAAGGTTATCAAGCTTTGCAAAAAACTGGATAACAGTCACGGAAGACCAATGGGTGAAAAGTGTTGTCTCGGACGGCCTACGGCTATCATTCCGAGCGAAACCCCCACTAACAAGATGTCCGCGTTGGACAAATCTTCTGTCAGATTCTTGCAAAAGAGAGTCTCTCCTAGCGGAGGTACAGGCTCTTTTATCAAAGGAAGCAAAGGAGGTTGTCGAGAATCAGAATTCTCAAGGTTTTTACAGTCACCTGTTCCTCGTATCGAAGCCGGACGGCTCGTTCCGACCGGTAATAGACTTGAGTTGGATAAACAAGCTTATCGTGACTCCAAAGTTCTATATGGAGACCATTCGGTCGGTAAGGGCAAGCATTCGAGTGATCGACTATGCGGCAAGCATAGATCTGAAGGATGCATACTAAAGTACCTGCAGTTTGCTTTGCAAGGGAAGGTTTATCAGTTCAGAGCAATGTGCTTTGGTCTGAACCTGGCTCCCTGGGCATTCACTCAAATAATGAACTCGGTAATGTCACACTTCTGAGCTCATTCGTCTGTGGTAACATCGGCTTACTTGGACAACATTCTACAGAGATACGGCAACAGAATTATTCTTCAGAACGTTGTTCAGAGTCTGTTTCTATTACTCCGACGTCTCAGTTTCATCGTAAACGAGAAAAAGTCGGATCTAGCTCTGTCCAAGTCGTTCACTCACTTGGGAATGAACTTCGAGACTCCCAACAATCTGGTTCGTCTGCCGTTACCCAGAGTGAAATTAGTCAGTTGTTGTGCTCGCTTTTGTCTACACTCAGATGCATTAACAGCGAGAGAATTCAAGTGACTGATGGGGCTGTGTGGAGCGTCTGCAGATCTTATTTCGATGTGTCGCCTGCGCACACGTTCCCTCCAGATATTCTTTACTCAGAACTGGAGTGTGAAGACACATTCACTCGAAACCAGTATTGTTTTAACGGACCTAGTAAAACAAAAGGTTCAGATTTGGGCAGATCTTCAGTGGTTAACTCAGGGAGTTCCACTGCAACTGCCGGATGCGGCTTTCACGATTATGACGGATGCGAGTCAGACGGGCTGGGGCGCGACCCTAAGTCAGTTCAGACTTGAAGTGTCAGGGTCTTTGGGACTCTCGGTTCCTAGAGAAGCACATAAACATCAAAGAGATGATGTCAATATGTCTAGCATTCAACATTGGATACACATAATAGCGAATGTCCACGTTCAAATTCTGTCAGACAATTCGACAGGAGTTGCTTACCTCAGGAACCAAGGCAGGACTCATTCGATTCCATAATGCGAATTAACGAAGACAGTCTCCTATATGTCATGAATCATGGTGTTCATCTCTCTGTCCATCATATACCGGGTCATCTGAACGTACTAGCAGACTCACGCTCTCAGAAAGGTCACCTGTTATCATCGGAATGGACTCTCAACAAGCAAATATTCAGACAGATTTGCTACCAGTGGGATCGTCCCATGATAGATCTTTTTGCGACACACCTGAACTATCAGTTACCGATGTTCATGTCGCCATGCCCAGATCATCGAGCGTACACAGTAGACGCTCTGTTGATCTCATGGGATGGAATGATAGGATATGCATATCCTCCAACTCCGTTGATTCAGCAGATTCTGTTAAAGATCAAACAGTCTCATTGCAAAATCCTGCTAGTAGCACCTCTGTCGTCACAGAAACCTTGGATCAATCTTCTCAGGTGTCTGTTATGGGACATTCCCCGGAAGCTTCCTCCACGAAAGGACCTTCTTTATCAGGGGAAGTCACGTGCACTGCATCACAGCCCGGAAGGTCTCAACCTTCACGTATTTCCGTTGTGCAGTCCTTCTTGCACGGAAAACAGTTCACAGGACGTGCCACTTGCGTACTGGACACATCCCTCTTCATTTACCAAGTTTTACCTGAGAAATTTAGAATCCATCTCCGGTGACCTTAGATCTTTGGGTCCTCTTTCTGTTGCTAAGAATGTCGTCCATTAATGGTTACATCTGTAGGTATTTAGGCAGTCCGTTCCAGCATTGATGCTGTTCTGCTGCCTCTTCATTCTGAGGATTTTTACCTCAGAACAAGGGGAAGGTGGGGGGGGGATGTTTTTTTCCCTTATGATCATCTGGCTCTATAGTGAAAAGCAAGGGAAGACCTCCTCCGGTGTCAGTAGTCCTGAGTCAGTGCTGGGATGGTTTTAATGTGTAGCTCGGTGTGAAGCAATAACTATGTCTCATTTATGTATGGTTTTTGAAGTGTAGCTCACTGTGAAGCATTTGTATATGTCACGTGTCAAACGGGCGTTAATATACAATCCTTGGACACTTTTAAATGAGTATAAAGAGTCTCATTCTCTGAACTATCTTTATATATTGGTTTTCCTTCACCGAATTAGCATAATGGGTTATGCTGGCATTAAATGGAGAATTATATATTATGTAATACTCAATTACATTGTTGGTGTTATGCCTTTCTCTTTTCTCGTAAACTAGAAAGACATATATAATTCCTATCTTCTCCTATTCTTCTGTAGGAGCTATCCTTTACTGAAGTAATTGAGAGATTGGATTTTCCTTTAAGTCCAAGGCCCTCCAGTCTTTTTACGATTCAGCTAGTCTGGGCCATTTGTTGTTGTATAAAAATATTATAAATTCTAAGTAATTTGTATATTTTTTATACTTACCAATGGCCCAGACAGGTATGGCCCTCCCATGAGTGGGCACTCATACCTCCCTGCTGTGTATAACATTTAACAGGCAATCTGTAGAAAGAATGATGGTTGGCACCAATTTCAGTACCTTCCTGGATACTGTGCATGCGCAGATCTATAAAGTATGGAGGACCAGACAGGACTTGATTTTTTCGGTTTTGCATGCAAATTTGGGGGATTGGGGGGCAAAATTTGTGTTTGGCCCTGGATTAATTTTTGAGTTAGCACCAGCTAGTCTGGGCGATTGGTAAGTATATAAAATATACAAATTACTTAAAATTTATCATTTTTCAGGCTCTTTAACATACTAAATTTTAATGGCAATCAGATGAACTTACTTTTTTTGCCACGTTGACATCCTACCATCCCCGCAACAGAGTCCTAGATCAGTTTATTGTCAACTGAAAACTGATTACATTTTTAGATGTGGTTATTCTTGGTGATTATATTCCCAAATTTTCCAAAGGTTGAACCTCAAAAAGAGATTGAAAATAAAAACTTTATAAAAAAAGTCATTAACCCTTTACTTAACGAATTGGCCACATCTTCTGCCCACATAATTTACAGAATGAGCTGTTGGAAAACAATTATTTTTCAAAAAATTTCAACAGAACCATATCATGTGACCCCTCCCCATTGGAACAAGCTCAACAAGCTCATTCCATTGAGGGCCACATGATATGGTTTTGTTGAATTTTTATTGAAAAATTTGAAAAAAATATTTAAAAATATAAATTTTGATATTGTGTGCAATGGGTAAAGGGTTAAATTCATATCACTCATATTGTTGATGGAAATTTCTAAAAATGAAGATGCCTGATGCAATTTCTTGTAAGTGGAACACGATATGTGAAGTTTCAAAGCTGTATCCTAACTACATTTTTCACAATATTAGCCTTTTTAATGTAAAATGGTCCAAAATAGCATAAACTTCAAGTGACATAAAAATGGCAAAAATACAGATAAATGGAAAAACTTAAAAACGTGTGTCTTCTCATTTGTTTTAGCTCTACAAAATGCTAAAATTTTATTCACATCAGGTGCATTTTCATTTTTTAGGCACGTTTTCATGAAATTGTAAAAATTACCAAAATGCAACTGAAAATTGATTTTGGCTTCCCACTTATGTATCAAAGACATATATCTGAATTTTGGTATCAAAATCAACACTCTTTAATTTGTTTTTCCATCATTCATCTTGAAGG
This sequence comes from Pictodentalium vernedei, assembly GCA_031216915.1. NCBI lineage: Eukaryota > Metazoa > Mollusca > Scaphopoda > Dentaliida > Dentaliidae > Pictodentalium > Pictodentalium vernedei. The sequence continues at coordinate 155,757,633 of CM062295.1, forward strand.
TTGATTTTCTATTGTGTTACTTGGAATAGCCTTAACCTTTACATAACAAACCAGCCACATATGCCTGCATAATTTACAATTGAATAGTTGGAAAAAAATGTTTTTCAACAAACCTATATCATGTGACCCTTCATTGGAATGAGCTTATTCCTATGACCAGGTCACATCATATGATTTGGTCGAGATTTTGTGAAAAATTTGAAGAAATTATAATTGAAATAACAAATTTTGAAACTGTGTGTTGGGTAAAGGATCAAGCTTATTCCAATAAGAGAACATAAGATATGGTTTGGAAAAACTGTTTTAGCTTTTTTTTGAATGTATTGGTACAGTTGACAATAGTTTATGATAAACTGCAAAGGGATAGATATCACCAAATCAACCGGGTTTCTATATTCCTTTCCTGGGAGGCGGGGTGGCATTACAGTAACCAGTTCTTGTCAGATCACCGAAGTTAAGCAACATAGAGCCGAGCCCGGTTAGTCCTTGGATGGGTGACTGTCTGAGCGTTCGATTCAGACTCCCGCGTTGTGTCCTTGGGCAAGGCACTTAAGCCTGATTGTCCACATGGGGGCACGATGATGCCATGTACTAAGGTGTACTGCACGTTGATGGTGCGCATGTCTTCAACCAATCTAACCCTGTCTGTGCTGCAGTGCAGAGTTACGATGTTGGGGAGCTGGCAGCTGCTCGTCGTTGCTCGGTGGTTCTCTCAGGGTACTCCGGCTTCCTCCACCCGTAAAACTGTCACCAATGCAATATGACCTTGGCTGTTGTGTCGTGTCGTTAAACCCTAATAAATTAAATAAATAAATAAGTAAATAAATAAATAAATAAATAAATAAATAAATATTCCTTTCCAAGCAGAGGCTCTCAGAAATTTCCAACAATTTTTTTGTAAATTATTTTATGTGCCTATCAACAAATTCATTAGTTTTTTTTCAAGTATGCAAGCAATCCTTAACCTAAATATTTAGGCTCCATTTTAGGTACAACCAACATTGAGTGTTAACTTTTAACTTAACTGATTATATTTTTATACAAAAAACCAATGGCCCAGACTAGCTGGTGCAAACTCAAAGTTATCAAGGGCCAAACACAAATTTTGAACCCCCCCAAATTTGCTTGCAAAACCCAAAATTAAAAGTCCTATCTGGTCCTCCATACTTTTACTCTCCGTGTTTGCGCAGCCGCCAGGAAGTGACCAGAATTGGTGCAAACATCATTCTTTGTTTGGCCCTAAAGTCAGCTACAATGAACTGACATCTGTGCTTCAAAATCTCCTTTTTATACGCCCGTTTAAAAAACAGTCGTATTATGTTATCAGTCTGTCTGTCTGTCCGTCTGTCCATCTGTCCGTCTGTCTGTCCGTAAACAATTTGGTTTCCGTTCATTTAAAGTCGAACGCCTTGACGGATCGACATCAAACTTTCAGAAGTTGTTTTTAGCATTAAAATATAGGTCAAGTTCGATATTGGTGTTTCTCAGTCCATCTGCTGCAGAGATATGGCCCTTTGAAAACACAATTTTTCTAAAAAAATTGGTTTCCGTTCATTTAAAGCTGAACGCCTTGACGGATTGACACCAAATTTTTCAGATGTTGTTTTTAGCAATGAAATACAGGTCAAGTTTGATATTGGTGTTTCTCAGTCCATCCACTGCAGAGTTATGGCTCTTTGAAAACACAATCTTTTGAAAAAAATTGGTTTCCCTTCATTTAAAGTCGAGCGCCTTGACGATCGACATGAAACTTTCAGATGTTGTTTGTAGCAATAAAATACAGGTCAAGTTCGATATTGGTGTTTCTCAGTCCATCTGCTGCAGAGTTATGGAGCTTTGAAAACACAATTTTTGAAAAAAAATTGGTTTCTGTTCATTTAAAGCCGAATGCCTTCACGGATTGACACCAAATTTTTCAGATGTTGATTTTATACACCCGTTTGAAAAACGGGACGTATTATGTGAATGGTCTCTCCACCTGTCTGTCTGTCTGTCCGTCCATGGATACATTTCGTTTCCGGACGATAACTTTAGTTGTAATGGTTTGAGCTGAGTTAAATTTGGCATGTGGATTTAGTATGATAAAATACAGGACGGGTTCGATTTCCATTTCTAGCGGCCCATATGCAGTAGAGTTATGGCCCTTTATTTATGGGAATTTAGCCCAACTTTTCGTTTCCGGACGATAACTTTAGTTTGCCTTGATCGATTTATTTCATATTTTCAGTTTTTTTGTTTTTGACCACAAAATACAGCTCAAGTTCACTTTTGACTACAATCGCATATACCTTTCCAGAGTTATTCCCCTTGAATGATTGCAAATTTGTGGCTTTTGTCGTTTCCGGATGATAACTTTAGTTTGCCTTGACCGATTTTTTTCAAATTCTCAGATTTTGTTTTTGACCACAAAGCACACTTCAAGTTCACCTTTGGCCATAATTGCATGTACCGTTCCATAGTTATTCCCCTTGAATGATTGCAAATTTGTGAATTATGTGGTTTCCGGATGATAACTTTAGTTTGCCTTGACTAATTTGTTTCAAATTCTCAGATTTTGTTTATAACCACAAAGCACAGCTCAAGTTCACTTTCGGCCAAAATCGCATGTACCTTTCCAGAGTTATTCCTCTTGAATTTGTGCATTTTGTGTTTTCCGGATTATAACTTTATTATGACCTAACTGATTTTTTATAGGCCTATTGAAAAACCGTCGAATTATGGAATCAGTCTGTCTGTCTGTCCATCCATTTGTCCATCCGTCGGTCTGTCTGTTCGTCAACATTTGGTTTCCAGATGATAACTTTAGTATTTTTTTTTTGATTGACTCCTAAACTTGGTATGTGGATTAATCAAAACAAAAGACAGGTCAAGTTCGAATATGGGGTCAGTTCGAACTTCGAAGTTCCCCTGAATTATGGACCTTGTTGAACATAGAATGCATCAAATATTTGGTTTCCGGATGATAACTTTTATTATTTGTTTTCCGATTGGTTCCAAACTTGGTATGTTGTTTAATCACAACAAAATACAGGTCAAGTTCGAATATGGGGTTGGTCCAAACAATTTTCACCCTCACCCCCATCCTTACCCCAACCCTTCAAAAATACAAAACAGGCGTATATTGTCCCGCTACGCAGTGCTCTTGTTTGAGGATGCCAGACACAAATCAATGCAAGAATTGGTGGATCCAGGGCTGTTATTGGATGATAGAAGTGTTCAGTGGTGGTTTTAGACGTTCAGGGCTGTAACTTTATAATAATTATAAAATTATTTCATGTTTCCCAATTTCGGATTATTCGTCTGATGTCATCATTTTTGCTAATGATTATTCCACTGTTTGTTAAGTATTCCTTCCCTATACTTCCATGAACTTCCTGTTAAACTCTTAAGCTTTTTGGCTATTTTTTATTGAAATTCTTTATTAAATTTCTTGGGAGTTCAACATGTATTACAGAATGTTTGTTCTGTTTTTCCCCATGGTTACATCCTCACCCTAGGGATGTTAGGTCGTTTAGTCTTGCATCTTCTATCCGATGTATCGTTTTTATTCGTATGAAGATCTAGCTTTGTATCTGGTAGCATTTAAATTTGTTTCTGACTTTTTGTCTTTTTGTATGCCTGATGTCTTGTTTCCGTTTTTTTCATTGACGTTGTTTACATTGACAACATTCTCATATATAGGTAGTATTTTATATTCTATTATTGTAGAATTACTGTAGGATACATGGATTATTATTCCGTTAGTGTAGCTCAATAAATTTTTAGCTCATCTTGACAAAGTCAAGCTGAGCTAATCTTATCGCTTCCCGTCCGTCGTCTGTCGTCCGTCGTCCGGCATCCGTTGTCCGGCGTCCGTCAACACCATGTTTTGGTCTTCTCCTCCAAAGCCACTGGGCCAATTCAAGTGAAAGTTTGTGTGAGTGATGGTCCCAAAGGGGCATTTCATTTTTGTTCAACTCAGCATGCCCAGCCCCATAGGGAGGGAGTGGGGGAAAATGCTCCAAAATATTTTAAAAATCTTCTTCTCAAGAACCAGTGTGTACAATGACTTGATATTTGCTATGGAGCTTCCATATGAGGTGTAGAATCAAGTTTGTTCAAACGAAGTTCGTAAAGTAATATTTGGCTTTGTAATAGGAGGGGTAAGATTTTTGGCCCCGCCCAAAATTTCTATTTTCTGAACCGATGGTCCGGTATGAACCAAATTTGGTTTGTGGTAGAATTGGGTCATAAGTACTTGACCCATGGAAAAAAAAAAAAATTCCCGCATCCCCATGGGAACCCTGGGAGCTAAAAATAGAAATATTTTCAAACGCCCATATTTCCCAAACCCCACGGAACAGAGAGCTTTTATTTGGTATGAAGTATCCTTACGACCAGTAGAATTGAATGGTAAAAAAAAATTGCCATCGGTTATGTTAGGGTGTTCTGTAATGGGCATCGAAAAAATGCTGAGTCAGCATATTTGCAAAAATTTTTAAAAATCTTTTCTCCAGAACCAATCATCAGAATCTTTTGATATTTGGTATACAGAGCATTCATAGGGGGGTCAGATAAAAGTTTGTAGAAATAAAGCTCATTGGTTCATATTTGGGCTCTCTACAGGAGCCCGAAGTTTTAACATAGGGTAATATGGGGAATATTCTTTAAAAATCTTCTTCTTCAGAACCACCAGTCAGTATCTTTTAATATTTGGTATACATCATTGTTATGAGGGTCAGATACGGAAGCCCAAATTTTATCTTTGTTCAATATGGAGGGTAATTTAAAAAAATCTTCTTCTTCAGATCCATCAGTCAGAATGCTTTGATATTTGGTATGCAACATCTCTATGGGGTCAGATTCAAGTTTGTTCAAATCAAATTCCTAGGTATATATTTGGGCTCACTATGGTAGCCCAAATTTTTACTTAGTGCAATATTTGAAAATTTCTTTAAAAATCTTCTTCTTCAGATCCACCAGTCGGAATGCTTTTATATTTGGTTTACAACATCTCTAGGGGGTCAGATTCCAGGTTGTTCAATTCGAGTGCCTAGGTTAATATTTGGGCTCCATATAGGAACATGAAATTTAACTTAGTACAATATGAGGGAATTTCTTCAAAAATCTTCTTCTTCAGATTCACTTGTCAGAATGCTTTCACATTTGGTATACAACATCTCTAGGGGGGTCAGATTCAAGTTTGTTCAAATCGGATCCATAGGTCAATATTTGGGCTCACTATGGTAGCCCAAATTTGAACTTAGTGCAATTCGAAGAAATTTCTTTACAATTTCTCTTCTTCAGATCCAACAGTCAGAATGCTATCATATTCGGTACACAACATCTCTAGGGAAGTCAGATTTAACTGTGTTCAAATCAAGAGCCTGGGTTAATATTTGGGCTCTCTATGGGAGCTGGAATTGGCCATTTTGCTGAAGAATTAAAATTTTGTATTCAGTACCCTCTAGAGGTACTAAGATTAATCCACATAGGTTGTATCAAGGGGCTTCATAGGGGAGCTCTACATTTTACTTATGATCAACTGAAGAAAAGGCATGATGCCCAGATTATTTTTGTCACTCCTGAGGGACTCAAGGATTGACAGTGTAGCCTATGGAGATGGCTTGCTTAATGTAGACTCATTCTTGGACTCTGTTCAAATTGTGTTCTGTACAAGATGAGTGCTTCAGGCCCCGTGGGGCCTCTTGTTATTTATTAGGATGCCCTTGGGCTCTTAATGTTCCCTTTGGGAACTTAGGCATTTTTTCCCCCCAAAAATTTTCTAAAATATTTTGAATTTAATTTTGATTGCTATTATTTATGTATCTTATATGTTTTGTTGTGGAGTTTGGGAGAGTGATATTGACTTTAGTAGATGCACTCCTGTGGACTCTTGTCATACTTGTGTTCACTGGGATGACTAATGTTGGAGACAGGTGTCGCAGTATGTTGTTGGCGGTGAGGTTCTGAGGCCAGGCCTCTCACCACATTATAATTCATTTTTTCAGTTTCTATTTCAGAGGAACATGAACATGGTGATGATATTGTGACACCCATCCAAGTGTGCTACCGTTGTCGCACCCCGTTGAGCAAATAGAGCTAGCTGCAGTGCTTATGATATGCAAGCCCTCTAGTTAGTGTTCTTAATCTCTTGCAAGCAGCTAGCTCGACCGATGAAGCGGTTACTGCGTTCGTGGGAGCCGTGACACCGGTAAGTCCGTTGCAGTCGAAGGAAGTGTAGATGTGGGTAGAGCGAGCACTTAAATATAAATAAGCTCACCCAGCAACGATGGAAATAGGGAGGATGTCCGCAAGTTTCTTGTTGGGAGGCTCGGCGAGGTCTAATAGACCGTGAGCGGGAGAGGCCCCTCTCTAACCTAACAACATTTGGGGCCAAATGTTGTTATGAGAAACTTGCACGAGCCGGAACATACGTCCGCCCATCGCACGGGACGCTCTGTCCAGTCTGCAGCCAGGGTTGGCTTCAGTCACAGCTTCCTCCACTACCCATTACGTGTCACAAGCCAAAATCAAGTCTTCTTGTTGGGAGGCTTGGCCAGGTCAATGAGACCGCGAGTGGGAGATGTCCCTCTCTAACCCAACAACATTTGGGACCAAATGTTGTTTTGAGAAACTTGCACGAGATGGAGCATACGTCCACCCCTCGCTCGAGACGTTCCGTCTAGTCTGCAGCCTGAGTCGGCTTCAGTCACGGCTTCCTCCACTACGTTATTAAAGCACACACGACCGCAGGCTAGCTACCCGACTTCAGATATCCAGTCAGCTGCACGAAGACGGAGCCATTCATTGCCCCTGAAGTCAGACCATCCGATAGCTAGCGATCTGAGGCATCGATCAACGAGACATTCGGAGAAGAGATTTATCTCTGGATCTTCGTCCCAGGAGCAGCAAGCTGTGGAAAAAACAGAAGACTGCTGCTTCTCAAGCCTTGGGAACGGACTTGCTGTCACAGTTGTGCAGCTATTCGCAGCATCCCAGCTAATGCAAGAGCGGCCTCCCGCAGACTCCACTGTTGAGCTGTCGGACAGTGCTGGGTCTGTCCAGTCAATTGTGCATGTAGAAGAAGCCAGAAGTTTCTCTACGGGGCACTCGGCTAGATCTGGGGTCAGATCTCCATTTGTAGAACCCTCTCCGTCCCGTTAACAGTCGGGGTCGAATGTGTCTGTTGTGAGAAACCATATTGAGTCACGAACACATGTCGAACGTTCCTTCCACACTGCAGCCGGGGCCGGCGGCAGTTATGGCTTCTTCTGCTTACATGGAAGCGCACGAAAGAGGATTAGTCTAGAAGTTTCTAAGCGGGATACTCTGTGAGATTTGGGGACAGATTGCGAGTGCAGAGCGTTTTTTTGTCCCGATAACAGTCGGGGACGACTGTTTTGTGTTGTAAGAAACTTCAATGAGGAGGAGCATCTGTCCTATGTGACGAGTCGGGATGCTTCTTCCGCACTTCAGCCGGGATCGGCTGTGGTTACGGCTTCCTCTTCTTCCATGGATATGCACGATAAGGGATAGATGCCTACAAGTTTCTAACAGAACGCTCGGTGAGGTCTGGAGCAGACTGCAAGCTGGAGAACGTTCTCCTTTCCGTCAGCAGTCAGGGTCGACTGTTTTTGGTGCGAGAAACTTTAGTGAGTTGGGATGCCCGTTCACGCTTGCAGTTCTGGATGCTCCTTCCACACTGCAGCCGGATTCAGTGGCAGCTATGGCATCTTCCCTTGCTTCATTAATGAAGCACGTTGACCACAGACTAGCTATCTGACTTCGCAGGTTTGGGTTGATAGCTAGTCATTTGAGACTGGTACTACCATTTAACAGACTCCGATGGTGAGCTGTCAGATGGTGCTGCATTGGTCCAGTCATCTGTTCAGTCGGATGGAGTTGACCATATTTGCGGATGGAACATTTGGATGGTGAGAGGGATACAGAGTGTGAGTCTCCATCTCTCACAGAAGGGCACTTTAAGACTATGAAAAGTCTTAAGCTCTTAGAATATTGTTCCATCTGAATATAAGTCTGTGTTTGGATGAGCAGGCCGGGGATGAAAATATGTCCCTGCCTGCATCATTTAATATATGCTCGGAAATGATGGAATGTGCTATTTTATTGAAAAGAGCAAATCTGGGCACAATGTCCTAAGCAGATCACCTTACCAGAGCTATGGCGCAACCTCTCAATGGAAAGAAATATGAGGACGTGGTTCCTCGCTAAGAGTTCTTTCCAGGGCAGACAAGTATGCCACGTACAACTCTGCACAGACAGTGAATTTGGAGTTGGTAAGACGTGATGCTGCCCTTGCGTCGTTATCACTTATAGATGACAAATTGAAAAGCTCTCTCTGAGTCGCTCCGGTTTCCGGAAATATACTATCTGACGACAAGCTTGCGGTGATATATGAACAGGCTACAAGAAAGCTTCCAGTGCTCTGCTCTTGAAGTCGCTATCTCATCAACACACTTCAGCAGACCAGGGTAAGCGAGACCGTTCTGCTTCTAAGAAAGTATCATGAGAATGTCTCGCGAGGGTACAATAACCCTCTTATATTTACTCTGGAAGTTTTCATTATAGCGACTTGGGAAAGGGGCATAGGTCTGATCAAGGCTATGGATCAGACCCCCCTTGGCTGATGATTAACGGAAGGTTATCATCTTCACGAGAAACTGGACGTTAATCACAGAAGTTCCTTTCAAAGAGAGTCACTTCTAGTGGAGGTAAAGGCTCTCTTATTGAAGGGAACAATTGAGGTCGAGAGACGATCTTCTTCGTGGGGAGGACGAAGTTTCTCCTCCCGTAAGCATCGTAAGTCATACAGGTGATGGACATGACCTCTATTGCTTGCCAGTTGACAGAAGGTTATCAACTTCACGAGAAACGGGACGTTAATCACGGAAGTTTCTTTCAAAGAGAGTTGCTCCTAATGGAGGTAAAGGCTCTCTTATTGAAGGGAACAATTGAGGTCGTCGAGAATAGATTTTGGTTGCTTTCCACTTGGCGGTAGGTGATCAACCTCACAAAAAGTGGATAAATTGCAGAAGATTGGTGGATGAGAAAGTAGTCTTGGCGGCTATCAGCCTGAGCAAGCTCCACTTAAAAGAATACTTGTTAGACTGATCTTCCAAGAGAGGCTTTCCTTCTGGAGGTAGAAGCTTTCCTATTGAAGAAAAGCATTAGACATCGTCGAAATTATTCTCCAGTTTTTTATTATCACCTGTTTCTCGTCCTGAATCCGGATGGATAGTGCATAGATAGGCTGAGATATCCCTTTGCGTCAAGACAATTATGTCATTGTGGACGCCATAGTAGCCTTCCAGGCCTCGATTTATTCGGTTTCGCATCGCAAAATGCGAAGCAAAAATTGTGAGCTGCGATGCAATAGCTCGAATTGGATAGCACTTTTTGTTTTTTCCTTCAGGACAAAATGTTAAAAGATAAAATATTCTTACAATCGCTGAATTGGATGGTATGGTGTATAATGCCGCAAAGTGTGTAATATTTTTTTATGAACGACCGTATGTAGCTTGTTGAGCGCATATAGCTTCTGATAGGTGGCTGGGGAAATCCCAATTGTGTCGAACCGGAATGTCTTGGACACACATTTACATATTTCTGGGACGTATAAACACGTGTCTCGTGAAACTGAAAGTACAATATGTCACTTTTCGTGTATTCTAGAGGACACACAATGATAATGTAGGTTATAATTAGACAAATTTTATAGATATATTCAAGATGGGATCAACCTAAATCATAGAGATAGATGTTTTACATGGTCTCCTTAAAATAATTTCTCTTCATTCACTTGGAAAATTGAGTTTCAAAGTAAGACTAAGTTACAATCCCAGTAGTCCAAACTTGGACTTGAAGGCCGTAATTTAATTTTTCACGTTGGTACGTCCTGGAAGGACGTACCAACGTAAAGAAATAACTTTCGACTTTCAAGACTAAGTTTGGACTACAATCCCAGTTGCCAGTGAATTATGTATTTCAGGTCAGGTTTTTTTTAAATTTTCTCACTCCGGATCGAAACAAGGTTGGACCCTCAATCTGGGCTACAAAAAAAGTTGCTAATCAATTTTCGGAAAACAAATCAAGGCCTGCCTTCTGTACGGTTACAGCAGTCTCTTGGGTTAGGCTCTGTCCGCTGTCTTTTGGGAATAAAACCGAAAAAGATACTGTGCTTTTCGGTTTATTTTTCCTAGGTGTCATAGACTTTAGTCTTATTGTTACACCATAGTAGCCTAGCTAAAATCATGAGTGAGATTTTTTCAGTATTATGCAGTGGCATAACTGAATTTATTATCTCTTGGGACTGTGGTCTCCTTGAGAATTCAGGGCTGTTTATATAGCGGCTCTTCATTCCCTACCTTGCGCAACGATAATTGTAAGTCTCCATTAAGTGTGCATTCAGGGTTGCAACTTACACCGATATATCTGTCTTCACGAAGATGAAGACTTATAAGCTATGGCCAGCCTTGTAAGTCTCCTTTGTGAGCTTCTAGGGCCTCAGTTATCAGCTTTTAATGGTCTTCACGTACAGGAAGACCTTTAGCTGCTTCAGCTAGGCTGAGTTAGTTGTCCTATCGCACATGATACTGTTTGTTAGAGGAGGTTCTTCTCTTCAAACCAGTATGGTTTGGTGTGAGTTATTATGTTAATACGGTGTATTTGTTCATCACGTCCTTCTCCACCCTAAGTGGCATTATGGAGTCGGTCAGACATGAGGGAGCCTTGCGGTTCCTATACTATTTGACTACTAACACAAGAACGATTCAAGTAATGTGGGTGAGGGGGGGTTTGATATGATTTCGAATCCCCCCTCTCCCCACCACCAATGTGTTAAGAGGTGATTACCGGGCAAGACGTAGTTTTCTTCCCGTAAGCCTTGTATGCATTTAAGTATATACATGCATTTCATGGCTTCTGGATTGGCGGCTGGGTCATGTTCTATGGTGACCTCATGGGCACATCCACTTTTTAATTGGTTTGTTTCCTGTGGTTGTTCGTTTATATGTCATATACGAGCATATGATTCATCATCAATAAATTGCTATCCTTTGGGTACCTGTAAGGCTGTCTTGTCAGTTAATTGGTATTCAAATGATTACAAGCAGGATTTCAATGCTCACGTGCATAATAAGTGTATTATTACGCAGACGCATTATTGTATGTTATGGACCTTAGAAACAATGAATTATTTCGCGTGCGGTCCGTGACGAGTCTATTAATCATAGCTCATTCCATTTCTAAATCCAGGTTTTTATAAATTTCGGTACCCAATTGAATATAACTTGTCTATGCATTCTCGTATATTCACATGTGTCTGGGAGCATAGATATTGGATAGAACACGTCTGGGAGTGTTATTTATTGGAATTTATTGTACACCTGAATGGGGTCACCTGTGGGTTATCTCGGAAGTGTGTTTACTCTCCAGAGATCGTCCATTGTGATTCTATTGGACATGTGTATGTTGTACATATTATATCACCCGTTTTCGACCTATCTATGTATGCTGACTCCGGTATACGCTACAAGCGGGCGCTATTAATTACCGGCATCCCCGTGATAGCCTTAGCTTCTGAAGTGGTATTAAGCACCAATTTATTAATAATAATTAATATCTGGGTGCCTGTTTGATGAATATATATTGTTATTTGGTACCGCTTTTACTGATTCCAGAGTGCTCCCCTCTTTGTTTTTGAAGAAGCTTCCTTCAAAAGGGGGGGATGGAGGGGAGGGTTAAATCTCCTCCAGCTTGATAAGTGTGTAATTATGAGTGAAGCTGTTTTGTCTGTAGATTATATCCTGGATACAGTTTGTGTATTATTGTATATGGCGTATGTTTGTAGGGGTTAACCTCTTACTCTCAAATACGCCATCCTAATTTTTAGAGCTTAGTCCGGACAAGCCTTAAAATTGGGAACTCATTACATCCAATTAGCATAGTCATTCATGCTAAGAATACGGAATTGCTTCAATTTGGCTCCTTATTTATGATATGTCTTCTCTATTACTGTATAGAGAAACATACATGTAATTCCTATTAAATTTAATTTCCTTTCACCTTGGATTGCTGGCTTGGGAACTATGTTGGTAGGCTAATTCTGAAGTCCTAGGCCTTCCACCTTTTTACAATTCAGCTAATCTGGGCCTTTGGTTTATAGTATAAAAATATGATAAATTCATAGTAATTTGTATATTTTTTATACTTACCAATGGCCCAGACGGGAAGGGCCTCCCATGAGTGGGCACTCATACCTCCCCACTGAGTTATTCTATAGTACTCTCTTCTGCAAAGAATGATGTTGGCTCCAATTCTGGTCACTTCCTGATGGCTGCACATGCGCGGAGAGTAAGCGTAGTCTTCATGCAAAGTATACGGAATTACTTGAACTGGGCTCCTTTTGTATGATATGTCTTCTCTATTACTGTATAGAGAGAAATACATGTAATTCCTAATAATTTTAATTTCCTTTCACCTTGGATTACAGGATGGGAACTATGTTGATCTACTAATTCTGAAGTCATAGGTCCTCCACCTTTTTATGATTCAGCTAGTCTGTGCCATTGGTTCACAGTGTAAAAATATTATAAATTCATAGTAATTTGTATATTTTTTATACTTACCAATGGCCCAGACGGGTATGGCCCTCCCATGAGTGGGCACTCATACCTCCCCACAGAGTTATTATGTAGTACTCTCTTCTACAAAGAATGATGTTGGCACCAATTCCGGTCACTTCCTGATGGCTGCACACGCGCGGAGAGTAAAAATATGGAGGACCAGATAGGACTTTTAATTTTCGGTTTTGCAAGCAAATTTTGGGGATTGGGGGGTTCAAAATTTGTATTTTGCCCTTGATAACTTTGAGTTTGCACCAGCTAGTCTGGGCCATCAGTAAGTATAAAAAATATACAAATTACTTTAAATTTATCATTTTCAGTGAGTTCCGGCTATGTTGAATCAGTCAGTGACCATGGAGTTATTCATCCTGGTTCAACATTCACACAGTCCTCAGTGGAAGAGGAACGAAATGATGGATTTATAGAAACACCACTTGGTTACTTTAACGACCAGATAATGGATCCAAATGCCATGATAGAAGCTCCTATTCAAAATGGTGAATTTTGTTTATGTTAATTTTTTCATCATGATTTTGAGTTTAAAAATACTTGTGCACTTTTTTTTGCATTGTTCAGTATGAAAAATAAAAGCTTATCCAAGAGATTCAATCAACAACTATTAGTTTGCGCAGAATAAAGCCTACGTACTCAAGTCTTGCTCCTGTATATGTAGTGTTTCTGCCAGGGGGAAATAAATGAGGCTGTAATAGGGCGACCAAGAGTGGTAGAAAAATTTTAAATTCCAGGGTCTCTAAACCCCCATTTCCTTGCATCTGAGGGATATTGTGAGGTTTTACACAGTGATATATATGTAGGTTTTCACATTCCAAGAGCCGATAATTGCGGGTGAATAAGGATCAATGAGGAAAAATTCAGGTGAAAAATCATTCATATAGATTACAGTACTTGCCGATAATACCAGTCCATGGATGATCCAGTTCAACAACAACTGCGCATAAAGGGGTGGCCAAAAAATAAGCCCTGAAGAATGTAACATTACATCACGTCCTAACATTGGACACTAATTCCTGTCCGTTTTGCTACAGTTGATCAGGGTATTGACTATTAAACAGAGTAATAATTAGATCTGCAGGCCATGCTTGCTAACAGTGTTATCAGTTTTCACGCAGGACGAACTTGACAAAAAGATGGAGTCATTGATTTTTCTCCCACCACTCACTTTTCGGCGCTTTGCTTTTCGGTCTGTTTCTTTTCAGCCTCATGTGTTGTTATGCTTTCAAGTTTTCAAAAGCCTCACCACACAAGACTGTAAAATGACGGACCAAAATGTGAAGGGCCTAAAAGCCTTGTTTGCCTCGAGGTATATAGACTGCCTTCATTCAAGCTGTTTTCAAGACATTTAATGACTGGAAGGGTGCATGGTGGTTCAGTAGTAGACTGTTGGACTTCTATGCAAGAGGTCCTGAGTTCGATCCCCATCCGTGACGACCCACATTGTGCACTTGGGCAAGGCACTTTATCCCGATTGCCTACATGGGGGCACGATGACACTGTGTACTGAGGCGTACTGCACGTCGATGGTGCACATGTCTTGAGCGGAGCTTGAACAGAGAATGTTGAGGAGCTGACAGTTGCTCATTGTTGCTCGGTGGTTCTCTCCGGGTACTCCGGCTTCCTCCACCCGTAAAACTGTCATGGTCATGATTAGACATTGTGCATAAGTATGTGACCTTAAACACCAATAAATAAATAATGACTGGAAACAACCTGAATGAATGCACTCTGTGATTTCCTATGTCAGGGGCCACTTCAAATTGAGCAAACAAAAAAAGGAGTGAAATTCATTGAATGCAGATCTCTGAATCCATTGAAATTTCAACCCATTCTTGTTTTTTAACAATTAAAAATTGATTTCATATTCATTATTATCTCACACCGGCCCATACAGTGATAACTGATGGAAATTATCAATACTTTATCCCCCACCCCCTCCATAACTACAAAATGAATTGGAATATCTATGCTACAGTATAGCTTTAGAAGAATTATTTTGCAGTTTACTTTTTGCAAAGCACCAGTTTTTGCTTTGAAGTAAATAATTGCAAATAATTGCAAATTAATATGAAAAGAGGAAGTCTCATCAATCAGCTATCAAGTATTGCATAATTCCCACTCTTGCCTGCCAATTGACACAGCAACGATACTGAACAGTGACAGATTGGCCTGGTGACCAAAGTGGAATGAAGAGAAACCATCTATGGCAAAAAAAGATTACGTCACTCTGTACGAAGGTAGTCCTGGGGCAGGACATAGCACCAAGAAGATTTCTGTTACATTCTGACGGTGACCAGAGAGTTAAAATCTGTTATTTATTTTTACATATATTATGTTGCAGTTATTTCTTGCAAAATGCCGATTTGTCCTTTCCAGAAAATAATTGCAAATTAATTGATGGGGGATTATTCCCGACACAAGGTGGTACTGAGGGTATTTAAAAAAGACCATAACGACTCTAGAAGGGATGGATTATTTTACTTGTTGGTACATAGTTACTATTATCCTGCTGAATGCCAGCCAGGGAAACAGTGCTGTCCAATGCCAATGGGAACTGGGAATAGCCTTAGTCTGTTGAACTTCAAGTTCAGCATCACTAGTCCCCAGATCCTGGGATGAAATACTCTCATGCATTCTACTTTACTGGCATCCGTCGTTGATGTCTGACTCCCAAAAGTGTTGAAATTACACCTTGGCATCTTGATTATAAAAAGGACATTGTAGCCATTAGACTCGCCCTCAACCTTTGGGTGTGGTAATCTAACAGTGGTGCGAAATGGAGAGGGCCATGGTAGTCCAATCTGTGTAAGCCCAGCCCCCTGGGGGAGGGGGGGGGGGAGGCACTGTAGGTGGAATGGTAATTTGAGCTAATTTTACGAGTACACAGTCAGTCTGTGTTAAGGTTGTCCACGGAATGCCATGTTCATTACTGTGTCATATTACATGGCCCAGACCCCCAAATGTGAGGAGGGGTTGGTTGGTTCTTGGTTAACTTGTGTTTTTTGGTTATCCTGTGTTGGTAGAAGGTAGAATGGTAACAGGATTAAGCTTTTAATGTATGGTCACCATAGGAGGACCCTAGGTTAGCCCTAATAGATAGACTTCAGTCAGCCCTTATTAGGTTGAGGGTTCAGGGCTCAGGGTAGCTAGCTGTATCAGCCAGTGCGATAAGTTTGGATTGTCATTCCATCTGACGTCGTGTATTGTGATTCTGGGTGCATTTGACATGTAAAGCCACTCACAAGCTATTTGTGCGGCGGTGCATAGGTAGATGGCAGTCTGTGGATGGGTGAGCATCACTGGTAGGAGTACATTGACCAAGTCTTGGAGTCATGCCCCTGGTTGGTCAGGGGTATTGTCATTTGGTAAGTGGATTGCAGACCCCTGTGTGTTGAGGGGAGGTATGGTAATATCCACTAGTAAAGTCACCCAGTGAGTGGATTCTGGGAAGCATGTCCCTGGTTGGTCAAGGGCATTGTCAGGGGAAAGCAGGTTATTTACATATTCGGATATCACGGTTTCCAGGTTAGAAATGTGCTTCCAATATTGTGCCTGTAGGAGCTGTGTCAAACACTGGGTTGTTTGAAGAGCTAGCACGTCGAGGTCCGACGATATGTCACGCCATTAATGTTGCGGTGTAAATCTGCTTTTATAGTATTGAGAAGATCAGCTGGTATGACGTTTGTGAGTTACATTGTTGGTAAATGAGGTGTTTATGGTGTGCATCAGACTCCCGAAACATGATTCTCTGAGTGTTATGGAGCTGTAGTCGGAGCTTACGGTGTGTTTCAGGGTGTAACGATTCCATGGTGGAAATGAGTTTAGGTAGGTTAGGTGGACCTCTATTCGTATTTGTCTGGAATTAGCTTCTGCAAAGTGTAACCAAAGTTTCGGCCTGTTCGACCTTATCAAACAAAGAAATACAGAGATCTGTTGCATTTCAGTGGTAATGTTAGAAAATCGAATTGAGGTGGGTAGAAGTCTCTACGGTTGTTCGATGTGTAATCCTGTTGGTCAGGATTAAAAGTGACAGCAACTTAGGCAAGGCAGTTCTGAGTGTGGGAGTCGGAATATGTCACGACTTTATATGGTGGTTTTAGTGTTGACTGAAAACTGTTGAAACACAATAAACAGCTGTAACTTTGGTAGCTAGTTGAGTTGAGAGTGCAAATACTCGATTGGTAGTTACCGGTGGGCACAATACTAGCACCAAGAGCTAATGTATGTTAACTTTAGGTGAACTGGTGCAGATCTACCAGAGAATATTTCTACCATGGTAAATGGTGGGTAGAATAGATTGTGTAAAAGGTATAGTGCAACCGTGTCTGGTAGTGACACAGGTAAGGGTCGCACTGGCCGTGTCCAGCAGGTAACACAATCAAATACAGTCAAGCTATCCAAGTGCCAAGAGCTTATACACGTTAGCTCAATAATGTTTTCGAGGGGGTATCCTTTGCCGTTGCATGTCGACTGTGGTTATAAAAGGACATAGCAGCCACTAGGCTTGCCCTCAAACTTTGGGTGTGGTCATCTAACAGCGGTGCAAAATGGCGAGGGTCATGGTTGCCCAATCCATGTAAGTCTGGCCCTCAGGGAGGGGCACTGTAGTTGGTATGGTAATTTGAGCTAATTTTACGAGTACACCATCAGTCCGTGTTCAGGTTCTCCACGGAATGCTATGTTCATTACAGTGTCACATTACATGGTCAGACCCTTAAATTTGAGGAGGGGTTGGTTGGTTCTTGGTTAGCTTGTGGTTATCCCGTGCTGGTAGAAGGTAGAGTGGTAACAGGATTAGGCTTTTAATGTATAGGAGGACCCTAGGTTAGCCCCAATAGACAGACTTCAGGTCAGCCCTTATTAGGTTGAGGGTTCAGCACTCAGGATAGCTAGTCGTATCAGCCAGTGCGGTAAGGTTGGAATGTCATTCCATCCGACGTCGTGTATGCTGATTCTGGGTGCATTTGACATGTAATGCCACTTGCGAGCCTTTTGCGTGGTGGTGGTGCATAGGTTGATGGCGGCCTGTGGTTGAGTGAGCATCACTGGTAAGAGTGCATTGGCCAAGTCCTGGGAGTCATGCCCCTAGTTGGTCAGGGGTATTGTCACTCAGTAAGTGGATTGCAGACCCCTGTGTGTTGAGGGGAGGTATGGTAGTATCCACTGATAAAGTCACCTGGTGAGTGGATTCCGGGAAGCATGCCTATTTTCCAGGATATGTTTTTTTTTTAAACAAGGTCTTGATTACACCTATTATGGTGATTAAATTATTGCTCAACTGGACAAAAAATTTGCCAATGATCATGCGAAGAGTTATTGTACCCCCACTTCTCTGAAGTGGGGCTATATTGTCGTTGGCCTGTATGTCCATCCGCCCATACTACTGTTTGTCCATCCAAACTTGTAGGTGCAACTCCTCCTACATTATTGAACCGATTTCAGTGAAACTTCTCAAACATTATGACTAACAAGTGAACATGCAAATATTCTCAAATTTTTCATCTGCGACATTTTTAACCAGGTTTTCTCCCCTGAACTTAGATTTATTATTACTTTTCAAATGAGATTCTTGTGTGTGCAACTCCTCCTACATTATTGAACCGATTTTGATGAAACTTCTCAAATATTATAACTAGCAAGTGAACATGTGCATATTATAAGATTTTTCATCTGCTACAATTTTTCCCAGGTTATCTCCCCTGAACTTAGATTTATTATGGATTTTCAAATGAGATTCTTGTGTGTGCAACTCCTCCTACATTATTGAACCGATTTCGATGAAACTTTTCAAACGTTATGACTATCAAGTGAGCATGCACATATTGTGAAATTTTTCATCTGTGACGGTTTTAACCAAATTTCTCCCCTGAATTTAGATTTATTATGGATTTTCAAATAAGATTCTTGTGGGTGAAACTCCTATATTATTGAACCGATTTTGATGAAGCTTCTCAAACGTTATGACTATCAAGTGAACATGCGCACATATTCCAAAATTATTCATCTGCGACAATTTTAACCAGGTTATCTCCCCTGAACTTAGATTTATTATGGATTTTCAAATGAGATTCTTGTATGGGCAACTCCTCCTCCTCCTACATTATTGAACCAATTTCGATGAAACTTCTCAAACATTATGACCAACAAGTGGACATGTACATATTCTAAACTTTTTCATCTGCACCAATTTTAGCCAGGTTATCTCCCATGAAGTTAGATTTATTGTGGATTTTATTATTGGTTTTTCAACCTCAACATTCCGAGTTGCATTCTAGTTAGCTGGAAGTAGGGGTATTAATCACGTTCAGTGGTAGTTCTAATTTTTGCTAATCTTCAATGCAGTTTAAATGATAAAAACTATTAATGTGTACATGTACCAATAAGATGAGAGTTTTCTTGGCTTTGCTGTTGATGCTACAGTTTAAACCTGAATACATTGAAACCCACTCAATTGGTTGTCTTTTAATTGAATAACCTTGTTAATTTTTTTTTAATATAATTTCCAAACACAAAACTACTTATCATACCATCAGTACAAATTTGACCTGTTAATTGCATTTAGATTATAGAGTAAACTTCTCTTGGTTAAAAAAAATCTTTTAATCTGTCAAGAAATTACCCTGACAGCCACTAAATTCCCTATTCTTATAGACCAATTTTGCCTCAGTATACCCGTATAGGCATTTAGTCCATTATATCTTTTTTGACAAAGCTCTGTGAAACATGATATAATAGAATAAATGGCTTAGTTTATCTCTAGAATACAGGAAAGTTCCAAAAATCCTGTTAATTCAATTCTTCTGTTAATTGAATAATTTTCACTGCCAAAGTGGCTATTCAGTTAGTAGGGTTTCACTGTACTAGCAACCCAGGTTTCCAAAATTCCTAAATATAAGCTTTATCTCAAAGAAACAAGGGATGACAGGTTCTTACTGTTTTTTTGTGCATCATAATTTTTTTAAAACTTTTTCAAAACCAAAGCATAGTATAATTTTAATACATTGTTTAGACTATCCCGCAGACAATAAGCATCCGTTTTATACCCCTGTGACGAAAAGTCAGGGGCATATTGTTTTACCCCTGTCCATCCATCCAGTCATCTGTCCATCCATCTGTCCATACTTCCATGTATCTAGGGCTGCGCGATATTTTCACTGGTTGAATATCGTCCATTTTATGGGAATACCGGTATATTGTCTCTAACTATATTCGTTTTTAGCACGCAATATAAAACACAGTAGTCTTCATTTTCCAAAAAATCGATTCTATCAAACAGCTGATCAGTGAAACAGGAAGTTTATTTTTCACTTCTCGGGCAAACGATGAACAGCGAGATATTACCTGACGTTGGCTTCTGACCTTTGAACTATGCCATGAATCGACAAACAGGCATGATTTTCAAGACGCGTGGGAAATATTAGTTTGTTTGTTACCTGCGTCACCAGTGGCAGAGCAGGTCTAGTAACCGCTTGACTCCGTGCATCCGTGCATCCGTGCATCCGTCAGTCTGTCAGAAACACTTATTCCGTCAAAGTTTTCTTGGCTTCTATGAAAGGGAATGATTTTATATTTGGTCTGCTGCTTCATAATGATGAGTTGTATCGTGTATCTAATTTTCAGATCTGTTGCATGCAGTGACGCAGGTCCAGACCCGGTATTGGTCTTGGCTTGTTTTTATCAATATGTTTTTATCAATAAACTGCATACCCAGTACAAGAAATATTCTCAACATATTTCATTAGCCAGCATTCTCTCAAGCACACAACAAATCCCCATTGTCAATTAAACTGCTGTAAAAACACTGCCGGTCAGTGTGGGTAACTTATGTACTCACTTACCCACGCTATTGTTGTAAAAACTACTCTTTTTGAGTTTCTTACGTGCGGCTTAATGATAAACAACTATAAAAAGACAATAATAATTTTGTCTTCTCTCTTGTCATAACAGTGTCAGGCCCTCTGAAGAAATTTTGGAGTCCCACTGTAGAAACAAATATGCATTAAAGAGTATATCTTGCCCCAATTTTATCCGTAAATCATATCAAAGTTTTCATTCATTCATTCAAATCTTATCGGTATTTAGCTAGCTATAATGGATCTGGTCACAAAATCTAAAGCAACGTCAATAATGTGGACTTATTTTAGCTTTGAACCTGGTGAAGATAGAAAACCCAAGGACGACACTAAACCTATCTGTAAGACTTGCCAGAAAGCAGTTGTTTCTCAGGGGGATAACACCACTAACTTGTTGGACGCAAATGTTAATGTACGTGGGTTTATTTACTGTTATTCAACACAAATTTTGTTGTTTTTTTTTTTTCTTGACAAATATACATACATGTATGATATAAACGCGTTACAAACAAAAAGGAAGATACAAAATAAATTAGGTTCTTTAAAAATTATTGGCCCGTAAACCCTTTCCACTCCACCTGTTGACAACCCCCCTCCCCTTCCGCATTCCAAGGACCATTTTTACTCACTCTTGACAGTATAAATTTATCTAAGCTAACTGCTACATTTACTGCATTGTAGTTGTCAAGTCAACACTGCGTGTAAAAGTGACAGCTAATTTAAATAAGCAGACAGTTGTTATTTCAGTAATGCTAGCGACACAGTTATCCCGCTTAGACCAATGTTTTGAATGGTCTTCCTGTCTTGCAACAATAGCTACCCGTTTCCAGAAATATGCAGAACTCTTTCAACAAATAACAATAAGCACGTAACCCTCTTTATAATAATATAGGAAAAAGACAATTTTCTATAGTATCATAATAGCAGTGATATCTGACTACTTTCTCAACATTGAACAAATTTTTGATGATATATATGGTAGATCACGATATTTTTTTCGATATCGTCACCAGTATTCAAATCTGAATATCATGCAGCCCTACATGTATACATTTGTCCATCTGCATATAGGGTACAAGGTTTTTCTGCCAAACTTCTCTTACAGTTTTCAAGCTAGAACCTTTTTATTTTGCAGGGTGTTTATACATATACCAAAACTGTGCAAATTGTGAGGAATTTGATTTTGTACAATTTTTAGCTGCGACTAGCAGCTCTATAAGTGGCAATGCCGGTCTGTCTGTCTGTCGGTCGGTCGGTCTGTCTGTGACCAACGAGTTTCAAAACTCAATAACTTTTGAAATACTTGATGGAATGACTTTATATTTGGCATGTAAGTGTATCTTATTGATGTCTAGCCACTGTTCAATGCATGTGTTGTTCCAAATATTTTTCTTGGAGTTATGGCCCTTGATGAACTTATAATTTTGTGACCAACGTGTTTCTAAAAGAATAACTTTCAAACTACTTGGAGGAATGACTTCATATTTGGTATCCAAGTGTATCTTATTGATGTCTAGCCCTGTCGGTCTGTCTGTCTGTCTGTCTGTCTGTCTGTCGGTCTGTCGGTCAGTCTGTCTGTGACCAACGAGTTTCAAAACTCAATAACTTTTGACATACTTGATGGAATGACTTTATATTTGGCATGTAAGTGTATCTTATTGATGTCTAGCCACTGTTCAATGCATGTGTTGTTCCAAATATTTTTCTTGGAGTTATGGCCCATCGGTCGGTCTGTCCGTCGGTCTGTCTGTGACCAACGAGTTTCAAAACTCAATAACTTTTGAAATACTTGATGGAATGACTTTATATTTGGTATGTAAGTGTATCTTATTGATGTCTAGCCACTGTTCAATGCGTGTTTGTTCAAAATATTTTCTTTGGAGCGGTCGGTCTGTCTGTGACCAACGAGTTTCAAAACTCAATAACTTTTGAAATACTTGATGGAATGACTTTATATTTGGCACTGTTCAATGCATGTGTTGTTCCAAATATTTTTAGCTGCGACTAGCAGCTCTATAAGTGGCAATGTCGGTCTGTCTGTCGGTCGGTCTGTCTGTGACCAACGAGTTTGTCTGTGACCAACGAATTTCAAAACTCAACAACTTTTGAAATACTTGAAGGAATAACTTTATATTTGGCATGTAAGTGTATCTTATTGACGTCTAGCCACTGTTCAATGCATGTGTTGTTGATGAACTTAGAATTTTGTGAGATTGCACCACCCGTCGCAGCTGCGGCGTCGATGTCGCGATTTTTCACAGAATTACGGGTTGTTGAACTTAGTAAATGTTTGTGAAATTTTGGAAATAAGGTTCATGATTTGTCCAGATAACTCCTCCCACAGTTTCAAGGTAGAACCTTTTTATTTTACAGGGTATTTATACATGTGCCGAAAGTGTGCATATTGTCAGGATTTTTATTTTTTATTCAATTTTTTTTCAAAATTACGGGTTGTTGAACCTAGCAAATTTTTGTGGACATTTGCATACAGTGAACATAATACATGATCTGTCCAGCAAATTCCTCCCACGGTTTTCAAGCTAGGACTTACTAATTTCACAGGGTATTTTTACATATACATTGACAAGACTTCAGGTTTCAAGCTAAAACCCTAGGACTTACTAATTTTACAGGGTATTTTTACATATACCAAAGATGTGCATTTTCATATAACAAAGGTGAGCATATTGTCAAGACTTCAGGTTTCAAGCTAAAACCCTTTCTTTTAAATTTTGAAGGATGTGTGGAGATATTTTTGCTAATATAAACATTGAATAGTTGTGTTTTTTTTATTCCAATGTGTTGTTGTAAAGCCCTTTAATATAATATATTATGAATTAATTATACCTTATAGAGGTGTCAAGCTCAAAGTTTTGTGGTATTGAATTCATCATTTACAAGGTTTCAAAATTTTTTGCGACATAAATATAGTCCAATTTTAGGTATTTTGAAATACATATGTAAATTAAAATACATGGTAGAATTTGTGGGGCAACATATGCATCTTACAGACACAGCTCAAGTACGAGTAACAAATCACTGTTTGCTTTTCAACCTCCTGTATCCATGTGCTGTGCGGGCGCATGATTCAGTTTACTTTCCATTATAACACCTTATCTCTTCAATTTAAATTTATTCTTTTAAAATGGCACATTCCTTTGAGAAAAATGTAGGGTTATCTGGTATATTTGGAGTAGACTGTAAACTTCAAGAGTAATCTTTTTCTGCATAATTGAAAATTTCAGGTGGATCAGTTGAAAGCTTCAAAATGTCATCCTTTCCATGGCTTTCTCTCACACCAGCTGACAGACAAGTGTTATCATCCACAAACTCGTAAGTACATCTACCAAGTTTTTATAAGCTATGTTTAGGAATAACATAAAAACAAAATATTTCTCAAACATCATTCACTGCTTTTAATGAAAGTCAAACATAAAAATTAGATTTTTAGCTCAACTTGACAAGTCAAGCTGAGCTATTGCCATCACTTCTCGTCTGTCTGACATACGTACATACGTCCACAATTTCCTTTGGCACACCTCACAGGTCGCCTTTATGATCAGATCGCTTTGAAAATTGGTTTGCTTGTTTGGGGTGATCTCTAGATGGGAGCTATCGATTTTTTCAATTTCCGTCGAAAAATGTTTCCACCACGGCCAATGTTCTTAGAACTTAGTTTAGTCAGACCTCAATATTTCCCTTTGGCACACCCTACAGGGCACATTTATGATTGGATTGCTTTGAAACCTGGCATGCTTGTTTGGGTGACCTCTAGATGGGAGCTATCGATTTTCTTCCATTTCCATCAAAAAATGTTGCCACGGCCAACGTTCTTCGAACTTAGTTTAGTCAGACCTCAATATTTCCCTTTGGCACACCCTACAGGGCACATTTATGATCGGATTGCTTTGAAACCTGGCTTGCTTGTTTGGGGAGACCTCTAGATGGGAGATATCGATTTTCTTTCATTTTTGTCAAAAAATGTTGCCGCGGCCAACGTTCTTCGAACTTAGTTTAGTCAGACCTCAATATTTCCCTTTAGCACACCCTACAGAGCACATTTATGATTGGATTGCTTTAAAACCTGACATGCTTGTTTGGGGTGACCTCTAGATGGGAGCTATCGATTTTCTTCCATTTTCGTCCATCAAAAAATGTTGCCGTTGGCAATGATCTTTGAACTTAGTTTAGTCAGGCATCAATATATTCCTTTGGCATGCCCTACAGGGCACATTTATGATCAGATCGGTTTGAAACTTTGTATGCTTGTTTGGGGTTACCTCTAGATGGGAGCTATCGATTTTCTTTAGATTTCCATCAAAAAATGTTGCCACTGGCAATGACCTTCGATGAACTTAGTAAAAACTTGCAGGGCACATTTATGATTGGATCGCTTGCAAACTTGTGTGGGGTGACATTTATATGGGAGCTGTCGATTTTCTTCCATTTCTGTCAAGAAATGTTGCCGCTGACCTTTGAACTTAGTTTAGTCAGACCTCAATATTTCCCTTTAACACACCCTTCAGGGTACATTTATGATCGGATCACTTTGAAACTTGGTATATTTTTATACTGTACCAATGACCCAGACTTAGCTGGTGCAAACTCTTAATTATTCAGGGTCAAACACAAATTTTGCCCCCCCCCCCCAAATCCCCCAAATTTGCATCCAAATCCAAAAATTCTATGTCCTATATGGTCCTCCATACTTTTGTCCACTGCGCATACACAGTGTCAAGGAAGTACCAAAATTGGCGCAAAATCCTCATTCTTTGTTTGGCCCTTCTATCAGTAACATCTCACTGATATCTGTGCTTATAATCTCAGTTTTAATGATGCCAGACACAAAATCATGAAGGAAATGGTGGATCCAAGGATGAAATAAGAAGATGAGAGGAAGAAACAGTGGAAGGATGTGTTCAGGGCTGTAACTTATAAATTTTTATACTGTACCAATGACCCAGACATAGCTGGTGCTAACTCTTAAAATATAGGGCCAAACACAAATTTTGCCCCCCAATCCCCAAAATTTGCATCTAAAACTAAAGAAAACATGTCCTGAAAGGCCCTCCACACTTCGCCCCTACTGCGCATGCGCAGTGTCAAGGACGTTCCGAAATTGGCGCCATTTATCATTCTAAGTTTGGCCCTTCATCAGTTAACATCTGACTGATCTTTGTGCTTTTAAATCTCAGTTTAAATGATGCCAGACACATAAATATTAGTGAAATGGTGATTCTAAGGAGGATAGAAAAGGAGGAGAGGAAAAGAATGTGTGACAGAATATTATCAGGGCTGTAACTTAAAATTTTTTAATGAAATTATGTTAAGTTACCTATTTTCAAGGCAGCAGCCATTTTGTTGTCATTCTGATTATTTAGTTACACTGTTTTTTCAAGTGTTTTTCCTCTCTCCCTGTCCTTTAAGTTCCCCCTTGCTATTCTCCCATGCTTTTGGCATAATTTCTGTAATTATTATTACTAAAATTTCTTGGGAGTTTTAGCTGAATAACAGAATGAATTCTGTTCTTTCCCCATGTTTACGTCTTCACCTACGGGTGGTTAGGCGTTGTGTTCTGCATCTACCATCTGATGTTCTGCAGTTTCTTCCCTGGAAGTCTCTGTTTTGCATCAGATGGTGTATTTTTGGTAACTGATTTCGGGCCTATGTGCCTGGAGTCTTATTTTAGTGTTTTTACACTCATTGTTTACATTTACAACAGCCCTCTGTGTGAGGGGGGGATTTCTAAATAATAATATCTTTATGTTATTTTAATCATAACTAGATACATTATTATTGTTCGTAAGTGTTGAATAAATTGTTTAAAATATTTTTAAAATTTTTGTCCACACTTAGGCTTGGGATCCATTGGGGCTCAACGTTACTTTTCAGAAACTTGGGCTGTTCTGAAAAAATATTTTTTCAAAATATTTTGATTTCAATTATTTTTTCTATATTAATGGATCATATTATTATTATGTATTTTGATTGCCAGGGGTTAGTGCGAGTACCAGGACTTGTTTTCTTTTCACATTGAAAGGATATTGATCAATTGTTTTAAGAGGAAGTCTTCCTCTGACCTTATTATCATTCTGTATGTGGTCAGTGTACTCGCATTAACTCCTGTTCTGTATCGTATGATTTCGATGACAATATGGGAAGCGTATGTCACGGTATGTTGTTGGGGATTTGGACACTCCGGTCCTTTCCCCGCAGGGTCACTCTACTTTATCAATTTCTATTTCAGACGATCAAGATTAGGGTGATGTATCTGTGATGTCTTCCAACAGTGTGCCTCCGTCGTCACAATTAATGAAGGGCTAGCGGAAAAGTGCTCATGTAATACGCCAATTGCCTAAGAGGACCCTAGTAGGTTCGACGGCCTTTGACGTCCGCTAGCTCGCCCGGTGTAGCGTCCATTCACCGAATGGTTCGGCAGCCGGGTTTGTCCGTTGCGGTCTAGAAGGAATTTTGGGGTGATGCGAGCACTATAAAATTAACTTAATGCACACCCAGTGACGGCGGATCGGAGGGAGAACGGAGGAAGCCTTTTAGTCCGGTTCATAGCTCGTTCCGGTCCATCCGGACGGCAAGCGAGAGAGGCCCCTCTCTCGTTCAACAACATCTGGCCCCAGATGTTGTGGTACAAATGTGTCGTTAGCGGAGCATACGTCCGTCGCTCGGGACGCTCCGTTGTATAGGCAGTCCGCTGAGACTGCTAAGGCTTCCTCTTCTCGTCAGCGCACACGACCGCACCTTGGCTGCGTGACCGCCGATATATTACCAGCTTCGCCGATCAAGGATTCTTCGGCGACCAGGTCACACCATCCGGCAGCCAGGGATTCGAGACCGATGGACTCCGGACGTTCGCATAGGAAAAGTATGCGGGAGCCATCTGATGCGGAGCTGCCCTCGGCGAAGCAGCGATAGACTGCGCATCCGCAGGTCTCGACGCCGGACATTCTTGTGCACATAGCACAGCTTATCGCAGCATCCCAGCAGCCGACAGAAACGGTGTCGGATCGAGAATTATCCGACAGCGCTGGGTCGGTAGCCGGGGACTCGAGGCCTGCAGACTCCGGACGTTCGCATAGGAAGTGTGCGGGAGTCAACGTACACGGAGCTTCCAGCGGCAATGCATCGTAAGTCCGCTACTGCACAGGCCTCGGGAACGGACGTGCTTTCCTTAATAGCACAGTTTATCGCAGCATCCCAGCATCAACTGAATCTGTCGCATATATTTTATCCGACGATGCTGGGTCGGGACGCTCCGCGGAAGCGGGTACGGACGTCCGAAAGTTTCATCCGGTCCGACGGGATACCGAAAGGGATTCGGTGGATTTCAAGCTTTCCCTTTCGGAACAACATATGCTGCGATGCCGGATAAGAAACTGATAGCGTCGGTGGACTTAGAAATTTTTTGGTTCGGTTCAGGGACATCGTCCCTCAGTTCCGACATAGTCCAATAATGTCACACAAACTTTCGAATTATTGAACGACGCTATATATATTATTATTTTATGCTTGCTATCCAAGCATTTCTGGTTTCTTGTTCGAAGAGTTATGGAGATGTCTTTCAAAGTGTGCCACTGTCGTCATAGTTAATGAGGAGTTAGCGGCAATAAGTGCTCATGGAATATGTCTATCGCTTACGGAGTGACATTCGCTAGCTCACCCGGTGTAGCGTACATTCATCGAATGGTTCGGCTGCCGGGTTCGTCCGTTGCGGTCTAGGAAGGAGATTTGGGTGATGCGAGCACTTTAATTACTTTAGTACTCACCCAGTGACGGCAGATTGAGGACAGATCGGAGGAAGCCAACAACATAGGGGACCGCATGTTGTGGTTCAGATATTTTACATTCGGAGCATATGTCCGTTGCTTGGGACGCTCCGTTATATTGACAGTCCGAGAGACTGTCTTTAATGCTTCCTCATCCTCACAGCAGGGCACACGACCGCACATTGGCTACGTGACCTCGAGTATCCGATCAGTTTCGGCATTCAGTGATTCCACAGCGAATAGGTCGCGCCATCCGGTAGCCAAGGGACACGAGGCCTATACACTCCGTTCGCTCGCATATTGGAAGTATGCACGGGGTAACGATCTCGGAGCTTCCTGCGGCAATGCATCGTAAGACCGCTGCTCCTCAGGCCTCAGTGACGGACGTGCTATCCGAGTTAGCACAGTTGTTCGCAGCATCCCAGCAATTGACGGTTTCTCGGTCGAATCAGGAATTATCCGACGGCGCTGGGTCGGTGCGGTCCGCGGTTGCATCAAGCTACGGACGACCGAACGCTTTATAGGGTCCGACAGGATGGCGAAAGGGATTCGAAAGATTTCGAGTTTTCCCTTTAGTAGTATCGGAAGATGCCTTTCATATCTTCTGGCATTTCTTCCAGTGATTATTTTTCGGACTTCATTGCTGCGATCTTGGATAAGAGACTTATAGCGTCATTGGACTCTGATTTTTCGATCGGTACAGGGACTTTGTCCCTGACTTACCGACGCAGTCCAATATTGTCATTACAACATGTGTTTTATTTTTCGACGCTATATATTTATATATATATACAAGCCTGCTACTAAGCATGATAGTTTAGTTTCTTGTCCGCGTGGCTCATTTCTGCCATTTTATCTTTTTTACATATAGTTTATTTTGGCAGAGCAGGGCATACCGAGAGTTCATATGCGTCTAGACGGTGTGATTAAAGACTGCATATATTCTTTTCGCCGTTTATGTCTTTTCCAATTTCAATGTTGGGAACGACATTATGTATAGTAGACTTAACTTAGACGCTTTATTATACGTAATCCGCCTTACTGAGGCGTTATCATTACGTCTTCAAGTAAAGATTTACGGGATATTATTCTCAATGTAATTTCTTTTGAGGGCAGTAGTTTGTTCACGTATAACTCCGCCCTTCAGTGGCTGATTGGAGTTGGTTAGACGTGATGCAGCCCTAGCTACATCCACGCGTGGATAGTAGGTTAAGAACTCTCTCAGAGTCGCTTCGTTCTCGGAGGAACTTCTCTTCGACGGCAACTTTCCGGCAATCCATGAATTGCTTGATTTATACATTCTCTTGTCTATCTAGTGTTACAAGAGATTCAGACTGGGGCAAACATTCGGTGGTTGACTCAGAGTGCCGCCGCAGTTGCCGGACCCGAGTGTGGCTGTTATGACGATTGCCAGTCAAACAGATTGGGATATATACTGATCCCTACGGATTCGAAGTGCCAGGGTCTTTGGGTTCCGCAGTCTTTTAGCTATCAGTTTAACTTCCGCGGAATAATGTTTTTTAGGCTTGCTTTATGTCATTGCATGAACATTATTCAGAAACGCATGCCCAAATTCCTGTCCTTTAATTCGACAGTAGTGGCGT
This sequence comes from Pictodentalium vernedei, assembly GCA_031216915.1. Lineage (NCBI taxonomy): Eukaryota > Metazoa > Mollusca > Scaphopoda > Dentaliida > Dentaliidae > Pictodentalium > Pictodentalium vernedei. The sequence continues at coordinate 155,787,512 of CM062295.1, forward strand.
ATCTCCGGAACCAGGGAGGCACTCTTTCGTTTCCGTTATTCAATTTAATGGAAAGAATCCGTCTGTTGGTTATAGTACACCAAGTTCATTTTTGATCCGTCATATTCTGGGTCGTCTGATTGTTTTATCGCACTCCCGTTCTCTTACGGGTCGCTTGTTGCTGTCAGAATGGACTCTCAACAAACAAGTATTCAATCAGATTTGCTATCTATGGGAGCGCCCAATGATGTTTTATTTATGACACAGCTTGCTAATCATTTGCAGACGTATGTGTTGGCTTGTCCAGATCTCTGAGCTAATACTGTTAACGCTCTATTGATCTATAGGACGGAATGATAGGATACGCGTATCCTCCGGCGCTGTTGTTTTAGCAGGTATTGCTAAGATAAACAACCACAATACATTTCTGTTGATAGCATCTCTATCTTCACAGAGATCATGAGTAATTTACTCTCTTGTCTACTGTGGATCTTAACGTGAAATCTTCCTCTATGTGAGGATCTTTTTTCACTGGGTAAATCGTGTCATATTTATCACAACCAGCAAGGTCGCAACCTTCATGTATTCCGTTGTGTGGTCCGTATTGCATTGTAAGCACTGTACTGGACGAGCTTTGGACGCGATTTCTTACTATAGGAGATCCTCTTCTTCGCTATTCTATGCGACTAAAGTGGAGGCTCTTCCGTCGTGGTGTAGGGATCATTATGTTCATATGGTTGATCCCTCCATACTACTCATTGCTATTTTTTAGTATACTTGTTTCACAAGATCTACTGCAGCCTGTTGTTATTTAGGTTATAGGTTTATGTTACCTCATACCTATGCACTCTACGATAGTTTACAATTGAGTCTTTTGTCTCTTTATCTAAGTCAGTTAGTAACTTTTTGATAAATAGACTTAGAATCTTTAGATTAAATTCCTATACGGATTTTAACTTCGGTTCTTATTTAGCTAAGTAATCATTTGAGCCTCTGGAAACAGTAGTTTTCAAATTCTGACCTTTTAGACAGTAATTCTGTTGATTTCTCTTTTACTGTAGAGTCAGTGAGTTTCATGCACTATCGATGGATGATTTTCACTTTCATAGTTTCGGAATCAATACTTCCGTTACTATTTAGGTTGGATTGTTGCATAAGAGTTAGGCTCCTATTATCCGGAACCTATTATTTTAAGGTCCTTCCGTCTTCGTATGGGCATAGGCCTTTACTCTTTCCGGGTACAGTTTATGTATTTATAAACAGATATCTGTTTATTACAAGGGCGTAAGCTTCTTCTGTCTTTGATGTCTAGTAGAAGGACGTTACGCTCCATTTTATTGTTAATGGATTCTATTAACTAGCGTACTGCTTATGGTATATCATTGGCTTAGCAGTTGTGCTTAAGATTTCGGCTCATGAAGTAAGAGTTCTTCTACTTCTTGGGCTTACATTAATAGTGTTGCTTTTATAGATTTTTGAAGGCTGCTCATTGCGCTCAGCCATCCATTCATGAATTTTATCTCAGAAATATCGAGTCCATTTCTGGAGGCCTCTGTTGTTAGGTCTATTATCTACTGCTCAGAATGTCATTCACTTAACAGTTGCTACTATAGCTAGGTAGGCTGTCTGTTTCGGCAGTGTCTCCGTTCGGCTGCCCTCTTCGCTCTGGGCTATTTGACCCAGGGCAAGAAAAAGGGGGGGGGGGGGGAGGGTGTTCCCTTGGGTCACCTGTTTTTACTATGAAAACAAGGGGATACCTCCTCCGGAGTTAGTAATTCTGAGCTGTTATTGGGATGGTTGTTTAGTGAGAAGTTTAAGTTTATAAAATTCATTCAAGTCTTAGTTTTTAAAGTATAGCTTTTGAATATTGCATATGTCAACGGACATGATTATGCAATTCTCACACACTTTTAGGAGTATAAGAGTCTCTATTCTCTAGACTTACTTTATTATTGGCTTACTTTAAAAATTATTAGTATAAGGATTATTGGATATTAATAGAGTACATGGATGTATGAAGCTCAATTTTTGGAAGGTGTTGTATCTTTTTAATTTATCATAAATAAGAAAGATACATGTAAGGCCTATTACTTCTTTTCCCTACAGGGGATGACTCTATTTTATTTTATTGAGCGTATTCCATTTTGCTCTATGTCCTTGGCCCTCCAGCCTTTTTACTATTCAGCTATGTCTGGGTCATTGGTACAGTATAAAAATGTTAAAAAATTTATAGTAATTTATATATTTTTTATACTTACCAATGACCCAGACGGGGATGGCCCTCCCAGGAGTTGGGAACTCTTGCCTCCCCGCTGAGTACATAGCGCTTACCAGGCACTGGTTATTAGAATGATAAATGGCGCCAATTTCGGAACGTCCTTGACACTGCGCATGCGCAGTAGGGGCGAAGTGTGGAGGGCCTTTCAGGACATGTTTTCTTTAGTTTTAGATGCAAATTTTGGGGATTGGGGGGCAAAATTTGTGTTTGGCCCTATATTTTAAGAGTTAGCACCAGCTATGTCTGGGTCATTGGTAAGTATAAAAAATATATAAATTACTATAAATTTTTTAACTTTTTATGTAAAATTATTTCATGTTCCCTAATTTTGGGCCTTATGTTTTCATTCTTGCTATGAAATCTCCACTGTTTGTGAAGTGTTTCCTCTCTCCCTTTCCTTAATACCCCCCTTGCTAATCTCCCATGCTTTTGGTATAATTTTTGAAATTTTTTTATTGAAATTTCTTGGGAGTTTTAGCATTGTTACAGAATGTTTATTCTGTTTTTCCCCATGGTTACGTCCTCCACCTAGGGGTGTTTATGCGTTTTAGTCATGCATCTACCATCCGATGTATTGCAGCTTCTTCTGTGGAAAATTCTGTTTTATATAGGATAGTGTTTTAAATTGGTTACTGATTTCGAGCCATGTTTTTCAGTGCCTGGAGTCTTGTTTCAGGTTTTCATTGACTTTTGTTTACTTTGACAGTGGTTACTTCTGTCAGTGATTCCTTGTCTTCTGTAAGGTTCATTATATAGCCAGATACATTATCATTGTCCGTAAGTGTAACATTAATTTTTAGAAATGTTTTAAAATTTTTGTCCACACTTAGGCTTTTTTGGGGATCCATTTGGGCTCATCGTTCCCTTTGGGAACTTGGGTTCATGTCAAATTTTTTTCGAAATTTTTTTCTTTTGAATTATTTTTCGAAATTTTTGTAATTGATTATATTATTATTATGTATCTTTGTATTTTCAAGGGTTAGTGTGAGTACTACACCTGTATAATATTTTTTAAATATGAAAGTATATTGTTCAAATTGTAAATCGAGGAAGTCTTCCTCTGATTCTCATGCTCATTGTATTTGCTGTAGTCACTGTACTCGCACTAATTCTTGCTCAGTGTGTGCCAGTTGGGATGACAAACGTTGGAGACGTGTGTCACGGTATATTGTTAGTGGTGAGAGGTCCATGCCAGTCCTCTCGCCACAGGGTCACTCTAGTTTTTCAGTCTCTTTTTCAGAGGAACAAGAACAGGGTGATGTTTCCGTGATGTCTTCAGGAAGTGTGCTGCCGTCGTCGCAAACCAATGAAGAGTTAGCGGCAAAAGTGCTCAAGGAAATTTGACAAGTGCCTAGATCCTTAGTAGGATTGACGATCTTGTCGCCAGCTAGCTCGCCCGGTGGATCTATCACTCGTAATGTGGGTGATGTGATGCCGGGTTCGTCCGTTGCGGTCCAGGAGAGGAGAAGGGGTGTTGCGAGTACTATAATCTCAGATCACGCACACCCGGCGACGACAGATCGGAGGATGGATCACAGGAAGCCAGTTAGGACAGTAGCTAGCTCGTTCAGGTCTACCCAGACCGCGAGCGAGAGAGGCCCCTTTCTCTTACAACAACATCTGGGGCCAGATGTTGTCGTACATAACGTTCATCAGTCGGAGCATACGTCCACTCCTCCTGCTCGGGTTGCTCCGTCGCATAGACAGCCGGGGTCGGCTAGTCTATTGGCTTCCTCTTCCACATGCCAGCACACACGACCGCACCTTGGCTACGTGACCTCCGATATCCAGCCTGCTTCGCTGACAAAGGATTCCACGTTGACCAGGTCACTCCATCCGGTAGCCAAGGGCACAAGGCCTTACTAGTCGGGACGTACGCATAAAAGAATTATGCAAGAGGTACCGTCCCAGGAGCTTCCAGCGGCTAAACAACGTAAGACCGCAGCTCCACAGGCCTCCGGGACGGACTTGCTATAGCAGATAGCGCAACTCATTGCAGCATCCCAGCAGCCTCGGAAACTCTTTCAGATCAGGAACTGTCTGAGGAAGCTGGGTCGGTTCGTTCCCCTGCAGTGTCAGAGAGGGACGACCGAAATTCGCATTTGGTCCAGTCGGATGGTGAAAGGGAATCTGCGGAGCTGGATTTTTCCCTTCTGGAACAACATAAGGTGGCTGTAGATTTTATCTGGCAACACCTTCCAGACATTGTTCCACTGGACCAGAGAGCTGCGATATCAGATAAGAGACTGATAGCGTCACTGGACACAGACTTCTTCGGCTGGACTAAGGACGTAGCTCCCGAGTTTCCGGTCCAGTCCAGAAATGTCTCACGTTTAGACAACCAGGCAGAAGACTTGGAGTTGTCATTGCCGGCGTCTATGTCGATTCTCTCCAGTACGTTGGAGATGACAATCGTGTCTAACAGAGCCAGTTTAGATGCCTTATCTTATGCAGATCACCTTACCAGAGTGTTAGCACAACGTGTCGATGGTAAAGAATTCTAGGATGTTCAAACTTCCTTGAGAGTTCTTTCTAGGGCAATCGCATATTCCATGTATAACTCCGCCCTTTCAGTGGCAAATTTGGAGTTAATCAGACGTGATGCTGCCCTGGCTTCATCCACTAGGGTGGATTCTAAGGTGAAAAACTCTCTTCGAGTCGCTCCGGTTTCAAGAGAACTTCTCTTTGATAGTAAGCTTTCATTAATCTACGATCAGATTACCAAGAAAGCTTCAGATTCTCTGCTCTTTAAGTCCGTTTCTAAAGAAATGGACTCAGCAGAGAGGAGTCAGTCAGGGACTTCTGTGGCGAGTATGACCAAGGGAAGCTCCTATAGAGGATCTAAAAAAGCCTCTACTTCTTACTCCAGAGACCGTCAGAGTAGCGACTCAGGTAGGGGACGTAATGCTGACTGAGACAACTGGTCAGATGCCCCTAGGTCGACTGGTCGAGGTGCGGGTCGGGGAGGACGTAGTTTCTCCTCCCGCAAGCCTCGCAGGTCCAGGAGGTGAAGGTCAGAACCTCTATTGCGCGCCAGTAGGCTGTCAAGATTCTTAATCAATTGGTTGTCAGTTACGGACGATCGATGGGTCAGGAGGTTATTTCGGAAGGTCTAAAACTGTCCTTCAGAGAAAAACCTCCGTTAACACGAAGTCCACAATGGACTCAGCTTCCGTCAAACCTTCAGAAGAGAGATTCGCTTCTATCAGAGGTGCAATCTCTTCTGGAGAAGAACGCAATAGAGGTTGTAGAAAACCAGGAATCTCCCGGTTTTTACAGTCACCTGTTCCTGGTACTAAAACCAGACGGCTTGTTCTGTCCAGTTATAGATATAAGCTGTATAAACAAGCTGATCGTGGCTCCGAAATTTTATATGGAGACAATTAGATCGGTGAGAGCGAGCATTCGAATGAACGATTATGCTGCGAGCATAGATCTCAAGGATGCATACTTTCACGTCATGATACATCCGACGTTCAGAAAGTACCTTCGCTTTGCTGTCCTAGGAGTCGTTTATCTGTTCCAAGCAATGTGCTTTGGACTGATTCTAGCGCCCTGGGCCTTCACTCGAATAATGAACTTGGTAATGACTCATTTCCGAGCTCATTCGTCTGCTTTAACGTCCGCCTACTTGGACGACGTTCTTAAGAAGTACGGCGACAGATTAACTCTTCAGAATGATGTTCAGAGTCTGATTCAATTGCTCCGACGTCTCGGTTTCATAGTAAACGAAAAGGAGTCGGATCTAGTTCCGTCCAAGTTGTTCATTCACTTGGGAATGAGCTTAGAGACGCACAACAATCTGGTTTGTCTGCCGTTACCCAGAGCGAAATTAGTTAGTTGTTACGCTCGCTTTTGTCTACACTCAGATGTAATAACAGCGAGAGAATTTATGCGTCTGATAGGTTTGTGCGGAGCCACCGCGAACCTTATTCCGATGGGGCGCCTACGCACTTGTCCACTCCAGATATTTTTCACTCAGAATTGGAGTGTGAAGATTTATTCGCTCGAAACGAACATCGTCTTGTCAAACCAAGTAAAACAAGAGATTCAGACTTGGGCAGATATTCACTGGTTAACTCGGGGAGTTCCACTGCAACTGCCGGATCCAGTTTTTACAATTATGACGGATGCGAGTCAAACAGGTTGGGGCGTGACATTGAACCCAACAGATTCGAGGTGCCAGGGTCTTTGGGATCCGCAATTTCTGAACAAGCACATAAACATCTAAGGGATGATGTCAATTTGGCTTGCGCTACGTCATTGGATGAACATAATTCAGAATTCACATGTTCAAATACTGTCCGGCAATTCGACAGTAGTAGCATGCATTCGGAACCAGGGAGGCACTCATTCCATTCCGTTGTTCAACTTGACAGAAAGAATCCTTCTGTTTGTCCTAGAACATCAGGTTCTTTTGTCGGTCCGTCGTATTCCAGGTCGTCTGAACGTTCTAGCGGACTCCCTTTCTTGGAAAGCTCGTATGTTGCCGTCAGAATGGACTCTCAACAAGCGAGTATTCAATCAGATCTGCAACCAATGGGATCGTCCAATGATAGACTTATTTGTGACGCATCTCCACAATCAGTTGCTGACGTATGTGACGCAATGCCCAGATCCTCGAGCGTTCTCAGTAGACGCTCTCTCGATTTCTTGGGACGGAATGATAGGATACGCATATCCTCCAGCTCCGTTGATTCAACAGATATTGCTGAAAATCAAGCAATCTGACTGCAAGATTCTGTTGGTAGCATCTCTGTCACCCCAGAGACCATGGATAAATCTACTCAGGTATCTGTTATGGGACATTCCTCGGAAGCTTCTTTTGCAGGGAAATCACGCACACTGCATCACAACCTGCAAGGTCTCAACCTTCACGTTTTTCCGCGGTCCTTCTTGCACAGCAAGCAATTTACAGGACAAGCAGTGGATGCAATTTCTAACTGTAGGAGGACCTCCTCTTCGCTAAATTATGCTGCTAAGTGGAAGGTTTTCTCTCGTTGGTGTAGGGATCATTCAATTGATATCTATGATCCCTCCATTCCAGACATTGCAAATTTTTTGGTCTACTTGTTTGACGAGATCAAACTGCAGCCAATAACTATTAAGGGTTATAGGTCTATGCTATCGGATACTTATGCTCATCATGATAGCTTACAAATTGGATCTAATGTCTCTTTATCACAGTTAGTTAAAAACTTTTCGATAAATAGACCTAGAACCCTTAGGTTAATTCCTAAGTGGAATTTAGCTTGGGTTCTTCTGAAGCTAAAATCAGTGCCATTTGAACCCCTTGACATGGTAGACTTCAAATACTTATCTTATAAGACAGCTTTTCTCTTAGCCTTCTCTTCTGCTAGAAGAGTTAATGAGCTTCATGCTCTATCTGTTGATGATTCTCACTATCATAGTGTTCGTAATACTATTACTTTGACTACCAATGTTGGATTTTTGGCTAAGAATCAGGCTCCTAATAAGTACCCTGAGCCTATTGTTATTAAGGCTCTTCTGTCCTGAGATGGCCATAGGCCTTTGCTGTGTCCAGTTAGAGCTATGCTTATTTATAAATGTACATCTGAGTTTATCAGAAAGGGATGAAAACGTTTCTTTCTGTCTCTGCTTCCTAATAGAAGGGACATCACGGTCCATTCTATTTCTAGGTGGATTCAGTTGACTATTCATACTGCTTATGAAAGATTATCTTCTACTCAGCAGTCTGTGCTGAAGATTTCAGCGCTTGAAGTTAGAGTGCTGTTTACATCTTGGGCTTATGCTAATAGAATTGCTATTACGGATTTGATGAAGGCTGCATACTGGTCTCCACCTTCTACGTTCACAAATTTTTACCTTAGAAATATTGAGTCTATTTCTGGCGTCCTTAGACGTTTGGGTTTGTTATCTGTTGCTCAGAATGTCGTCCACTAAACAGTTGCGACTATAGTTATGCAGGCTTTCTGTTCCAGCAGTGACTCTGTCCTGCTGCCCTCTCGTTCTGGGGTGATTGACCCAGAGCAAGGGGGATGGGGGGGATGGGGGAGGTTCCCTTATATCACCTGCTTTATAGTGAAAAGCAAGGGAATACCTCTACCTCCTCCAGCATCAGTAATTCCGAGTCGGTGCTGGGATGGTTTTAAAGTGTAAAGCTAATGTCTATCTCATTTATGTAATATTTTTAAAGTGTAGCTCGGTGTGAAGCATTTGTATATGTCACGTGTCATACGAGCGTTAATATACAATCTTCGGACACTTTTAAATGAGTATAAAGAGTCTCATTCTCTGGACTATCTTTATTTATTGGCTTTCCTTTAAGAAATTAGTATAATGGGTTATACTGGATGTTGATAGAGATCATTGATGTTATTGTGCTCAATTACTGATTGGTAATATGTCTTTCTTATTTTGTATAAACAAGAAAGATATATGTAAATCCTGTTTCTCCTTTTCTCCTTGAGGGGTTAATTTTATATATATGTAATTGAGCCTATTGGATTTTCCTTTATGTCCTAGGCCCTCCAGCCTTTTTTCTATTCAGCTAAGTCTGGGTCATTGGTACAGTATCAAAATGTTAAAAAATTTATAGTAATTTATATATTTTTTATACTTACCAATGACCCAGACGGGGATGGCCCTCCCATGAGTTGGGCACTCATACCTCATCGCTGATCATATAACATTTACCAGGCACTGGTTGTAAGAATGAGGATTTGGCGCCAATTTCGGTACTTCCTTGACACTGCGCCTGCGCAGTGGACAAAAGTATGGAGGACCATATAGGACATTGAATTTTGGGATTTGGATGCAAATTTTCGGGATTGGGGGGCAAAATTTGTGTTTGGCCCTGAATAATTAAGAGTTAGCACCAGCTAAGTCTGGGTCATTGGTAAGTATAAAAAATATATAAATTACTATAAATTTTTTCATGTTTGTTCGGGGTGACCTCTAGATGTGAGCTATTGCTTTTTTTCCTTTCCATGAAAAATTATTGTCGTTATCACCAACCTTTGAACTTACTGCATTTGTGCATCAGCTTATCCCTTTTGTGCTCTCTGCAGGGTATATTTATGAATTTCCATAACCCCCCCCCCCCCCCCCCCAAAAAAAAAAACATTGCCACAAGCAATGACCTTCTACTTAGTGCATTTGTGCATTAACATCTTCCTTTGGCATGCCCCAGAGTGCACATTCATTATCAGGTTGTTTTGAAACTTTGTTTGCTTATACAGGGTGACAAAGATAGGAGCTATTGATTTTTTTTTCATTTCCATCAAAAACCGTTGCTGTTAGCAACGATCTTTGAATTTATTGCATTTGTGCATCAACATTCTTTGACATGGCCTGCAGGAAAAATTTATCATAGGATTGTTTTTGAACTTGGTGTGCTCATTAGGCAAGACCTTTAGATAAGAGCTATTGATTAGCATTCATTTCTGTGAAAAAAGTTGCCATTTACAATAATCTCTGAACATACTGCATTTGTGTATCAACATTCTTCCCTTGGCCAGTCTTACAGTTTACATTTAAAAATGCATGGATTACTCTAACGTTGTACACACACAATGCTGTTATGTTGAAATTTCATCAAGCAACATTGGTACCAATGATCTTCAATTTTGCCATTTCATTTATAACTTACCAAGTTCATGTTTGTCAAGTTTAGCTGCAGTGTCATTGACACTTTCATTTTAATATGTGATTGGGTTCATGTATCTAATATATTTGGAAAGGGGATAGGTTGTTTTATGCAATTTTCTAATATTTCATTTATCATCTGAGACCTTTGAGTTATTTTTACTTTTGTTTTTAAAGAAAAGTCTATGGAATCATGTTGGAACATTAACAATGTATTAAACAACACTAACCTTTTTTTACAGACTTCCTGAAATCATAATCTTTGAATGTGGGGTGAATAGTATATGCTTGTTTGGGCATTGGAAGTAACAAGACTTTCAGACTTGCAGATACTCCTTAACCTTCTGTGAACAAAGGCAGTCTGAAGCTCACTTGAAAAGAAAAGGGTTTTCATGTGTATGGGACAAGATCATTTGTGACCTTACTGGTATTGTTTAACTCTTGGTTGGACACTGTTGTGTGGAAAGTCTAAGTACCTGGAAAGAGAAGCCCCACCCCACACAAATTTTATCGGTGTGGAATCAAAGGAAAACTGAAGAGAGTCAGGATAATTTCTCAACAGGTTATAAGATTTTTTATTCAATTAGCAGGAGTTTACTCTACAACCTATATTCAATTAACAGGTCAAATTTGTACTGGAGGTATGGTAAATGGTTTTGTGTTGGGAAATTATATTCATTTAACAGAGTTATCCAGTTAAGAGATATCCAATTAAGTGGGCTCCACTGTACCATCATTTGGGGCACATTTTTCAAAATTAGAACAATTTCTCTGAGGGAGGCCTTCTGAAAGCCCGCCAAAGGCTGGAGGACACCCCCTTCTTGTGTACTGTCCCTATTCATGCATCCATTATTTGCCGGCGACGCGTGAAGCTGGGACATCCCCCCAATATATATTCCTGGCTATGTGCCTGCTTCTAAATCACTATCAAATTCCCAATCTGTGTCCAAATTTACATCTATCCAGGTTAGATTGAATGGTCGCTTTGCCAGAGGAAATTTTTCACTTAACATGAGGATTCAATTAACATTGATTTCATCACTTCCCTGTATTCTAAGATAAATTGTGCATTTATTCTATTATATCTTGTTTGACAGAGCTCATGAAGTGCTTTCAAACAAAATATAATGGACAAAATGCCTGTATTGGATATACTGAGGCAAAAGTGGTCTATAAGCATGAGGAATTCAGTGATTGTCAGGGTAATTTGTCGATATATTACAAGATTTTGTATGCGATTAAGAGGTGTTTGCTCTATAATCCAGGTACTGTTAACCAGTAAAATTTGTACTGAGAGTAGGGTAAATGCTTCTGTGTTTCGAAGTTATATTCAATTAATAGGTTTTTTCAAGTAAGAGATATCCATTTAAGTGGGCTTCAGTGGATGGGAAATTATAATAAAACCATGAAGTTTCATATTGTTTTTATTCAGTAATGATAATAACAGATAAAAGTTATGACAAAGAAAAGGGTAAGAAAAATTAAATTCTTTCAAGTGTAATATGAAAATTTATTAATTTTATATTGACCATATTTATATTTTTATACTGTACCAATGACCCAGACATAGCTGGTGCTAACTCTTAAAATATAGGGCCAAACACAAATTTTGCCCCCTAATCCCCAAAATTTGCATCTAAAACTAAAGAAAACATGTCCTGAAAGGCCCTCCACACTTCGCCCCTACTGCGCATGCGCAGTGTCAAGGACGTTCCGAAATTGGCGCCATTTATCATTCTAAGTTTGGCCCTTCATCAGTTAACATCTGACTGATCTTTGTGCTTTTAAATCTCAGTTTAAATGATGCCAGACACATAAATATTAGTGAAATGGTGATTCTAAGGAGGATAGAAATGGAGAAGAGGAAAAGAATGTGTGACAGAATATTATCAGGGCTGTAACTTAAAATTTTTTAATGAAATTATGTTAAGTTACCTATTTTCAAGGCAGCAGCCATTTTGTTGTCATTCTGATTATTTAGTTACACTGTTTTTTCAAGTGTTTTTCCTCTCTCCCTGTCCTTTAAGTTCCCCCTTGCTATTCTCCCATGCTTTTGGCATAGTTTATGTAATTATTATTACTAAAATTTCTTGGGAGTTTTAGCTGAATAACAGAATGAATTCTGTTCTTTCCCCATGTTTACGTCTTCACCTACGGGTGGTTAGGCGTTGTGTTCTGCATCTACCATCTGATGTTCTGCAGTTTCTTCCCTGGAAGTCTCTGTTTTGCATCAGATGGTGTATTTTTGGTAACTGATTTCGGGCCTGGGTGCCTGGAGTCTTATTTTAGTGTTTTTACACTCATTGTTTACATTTACAACAGCCCTCTGTGTGAGGGGGGGATTTCTAAATAATAATATCTTGATGTTATTTTAATCATAACTAGATACATTATTATTGTTCGTAAGTGTTGAATAAATTGTTTAAAATATTTTTAAAATTTTTTTCCACACTTAGGCTTGGGATCCATTGGGGCTCAACGTTACTTTTCAGAGACTTGGGCTGTTCTGAAAAAATATTTTTTCAAAATATTTTGATTTCAATTATTTTTTCTATATTAATGGATCATATTATTATTATGTATTTTGCCAGGGGTTAGTGCGAGTACCAGGACTTGTTTTCTTTTCACATTGAAAGGATATTGATCATTTGTTTTAAGAGGAAGTCTTCCTCTGACCTTATTATCATTCTATATGTGGTCAGTGTACTCGCATTAACTCCTGTTCTGTATCGTATGATTTCGATGACAATATGGGAAGCGTATGTCACGGTATGTTGTTGGGGATTTGGACACTCCGGTCCTTTCCCCGCAGGGTCACTCTACTTTATCATTTTCTATTTCAGACGATCAAGATTAGGGTGATGTATCTGTGATGTCTTCCAACAGTGTGCCTCCGACGTCACAATTAATGAAGGGCTAGCGGAAAAGTGCTCATGTAATACGCCAATTGCCTAAGAGGACCCTAGTAGGTTCGACGGCCTTTGACGTCCGCTAGCTCGCCCGGTGTAGCGTCCATTCACCGAATGGTTCGGCAGCCGGGTTCGTCCGTTGCGGTCTAGAAGGAATTTTGGGGTGATGCGAGCACTATAAAATTAACTTAATGCACACCCAGTGACGGCGGATCGGAGGGAGAACGGAGGAAGCCTTTTAGTCCGGTTCATAGCTCGTTCCGGTCCATCCGGACGGCAAGCGAGAGAGGCCCCTCTCTCGTTCAACAACATCTGGCCCCAGATGTTGTGGTACAAATGTGTCGCTAGCGGAGCATACGTCCGTCGCTCGGGACGCTCCGTTGTATAGGCAGTCCGCTGAGACTGCTAAGGCTTCCTCTTCTCGTCAGCGCACACGACCGCACCTTGGCTGCATGACCGCCGATATATTACCAGCTTCGCCGATCAAGGATTCTTCGGCGACCAGGTCACACCATCTGGCAGCCAGGGATTCGAGACCGATGGACTCCGGACGTTCGCATAGGAAGTATGCGGGAGCCATCTGATGCGGAGCTGCCCTCGGCGAAGCAGCGATAGACTGCGCCTCCGCAGGTCTCGACGCCGGACATTCTTGTGCACATAGCACAGCTTATCGCAGCATCCCAGCAGCCGACAGAAACGGTGTCGGATCGAGAATTATCCGACAGCGCTGGGTCGGTAGCCGGTGACTCGAGGCCTGCAGACTCCGGACGTTCGCATAGGAAGTGTGCGGGAGTCAACGTACACGGAGCTTCCAGCGGCAATGCATCGTAAGTCCGCTACTGCACAGGCCTTGGGAATGGACGTGCTTTCCTTAATAGCACAGTTTATCGCAGCATCCCAGCATCAACTGAATCTGTCGCATATATTTTATCCGACGATGCTGGGTCGGGACGCTCCGCGGAAGCGGGTACGGACGTCCGAAAGTTTCATCCGGTCCGACGGGATACCGAAAGGGATTCGGAGGATTTCAAGCTTTCCCTTTCGGAACAAAATATGCTGCGATGCCGGATAAGAAACCGATAGCGTCAGTGGACTTAGAAATTTTTGGTTCGGTTCAGGGACATCGTCCCTCAGTTCCGACATAGTCCAATAATGTCACACAAACTTTCGAATTATTGACGACGCTATATATATTATTATTTTATGCTTGCTATCCAAGCATTTCTGGTTTCTTGTTCGAAGAATTATGGAGATGTCTTTCAAAAGTGTGCCTCTGTCGTCATAGTTAATGAAGAGTTAGCGGCAATAAGTGCTCATGGAATATGTCTATCGCTTACGGAGTGACATTCGCTAGCTCACCCGGTGTAGCGTACATTCATCGAATGGTTCGGCTGCCGGGTTCGTCCGTTGCGGTCTAGGAAGGAGATTTGGGTGATGCGAGCACTTTAATTACTTTAGTACTCACCCAGTGACGGTAGATTGAGGACAGATCGGAGGAAGCCAACAACATAGGGGACCGCATGTTGTGGTTCAGATATTTTACATTCGGAGCATATGTCCGTTGCTCGGGACGCTCCGTTATATTGACAGTCCGAGAGACTGTCTTTAATGCTTCCTCATCCTCACAGCAGGGCACACGACCGCACATTGGCTACGTGACCTCGAGTATCCGATCAGTTTCGGCATTCAGTGATTCCACAGCGAATAGGTCGCGCCATCCGGTAGCCAAGGGACACAAGGCCTATACACTCCGTTCGCTCGCATATTGGAAGTATGCACGGGGTAACGATCTCGGAGCTTCCTGCGGCAATGCATCGTAAGACCGCTGCTCCTCAGGCCTCAGTGACGGACGTGCTATCCGAGTTAGCACAGTTGTTTCGCAGCATCCCAGCAATTGACAGTTTCTCGGTCGAATCAGGAATTATCCGACGGCGCTGGGTCTGTGCGGTCCGCGGTTGCATCAAGCTACGGACGACCGAACGCTTTATAGGGTCCGACAGGATGGCGAAAGGGATTCGAAAGATTTCGAGTTTTCCCTTTAGTAGTATCGGAAGATGCCTTTCATATCTTCTGGCATTTCTTCCAGTGATTATTTTTCGGACTTCATTGCTGCGATCTTGGATAAGAGACTTATAGCGTCATTGGACTCGGATTTTTCGATCGGTACAGGGACTTTGTCCCTGACTTACCGACGCAGTCCAATATTCTCATTACAACATGTGTTTTATTTTTCGACGCTATATATTTATATACAAGCCTGCTACTAAGCATGATAGTTTAGTTTCTTGTCCGCGTGGCTCATTTCTGCCATTTTATCTTTTTTACATATTGTTTATTTTGGCAGAGCAGGGCATACCGAGAGTTCATACGCGTCTAGACGGTGTGATTAAAGACTGCATATATATTCTTTTTCGCCGTTTATGTCTTTTCCAATTTCAATGTTGGGAACGACATTATGTATAGTAGACTTAACTTAGACGCTTTATTATACGTAATCCGCCTTACTGAGGCGTTATCATTACGTCTTCAAGAAAAGATTTACGGGATATTATTCTCAATGTAATTTCTTTTGAGGGCAGTAGTTTGTTCACGTATAACTCCGCCCTTCAGTGGCTGATTGGAGTTGGTTAGACGTGATGCAGCCCTAGCTACATCCACGCGTGGATCGTAGGTTAAGAACTCTCTCAGAGTCGCTTCGTTCTCGGAGGAGCTTCTCTTCGACGGCAACTTTCCGGCAATCCATGAATTGCTTGATTTATACATTCTCTTGTCTATCTAGTGTTACAAGAGATTCAGACTGGGGCAAACATTCGGTGGTTGACTCAGAGAGTGCCGCCGCAGTTGCCGGACCCGAGTGTGGCTGTTATGACGGTTGCCAGTCAAACAGATTGGGATATATACTGATCCCTTCGGATTCGAAGTGCCAGGGTCTTTGGGTTCCGCAGTCTTTTAGCTATCAGTTTAACTTCCGCGGAATAATGTTTTTTAGGCTTGCTTTATGTCATTTTATGAACATTATTCAGAAACGCATGCCCAAATTCCTGTCCTTTAATTCGACAGTAGTGGCGTATCTCCGGAACCAGGGAGGCACTCTTTCGTTTCCGTTATTCAATTTAATGGAAAGAATCCGTCTGTTGGTTATAGTACACCAAGATCAGTTTTGGTCCGTCATATTCTGGGTCGTCTGATTGTTTTATCGCACTCCCGTTCTCTTACGGGTCGCTTGTTGCTGTCAGAATGGACTCTCAACAAACAAGTACTCATTCAGATTTGCTATCTATGGGAGCGCCCAATGATGTTTTATTTATGACACAGCTTGCTAATAAATTGCAGACGTATGTGTTGGCTTGTCCAGATCTCTGAGCTAATACTGTTAACGCTCTATTGATCTATAGGACGGAATGATAAGATACGCGTATCCTCCGGCGCTGTTGTTTTAGCAGGTATTGCTAAGATAAACAACCACAATACATTTCTGTTGATAGCATCTCTATCTTCACAGAGATCATGAGTAATTTACTCTCTTGTCTACTGTGGATCTTAACGTGAAATCTTCCTCTATGTGAGGATCTTTTTTCACTGGGTAAATCGTGTCATCTTTATCACAACCAGCAAGGTCGCAACCTTCATGTATTCCGTTGTGTGGTCCGTATTGCATTGTAAGCACTGTACTGGACGAGCTTTGGACGCGATTTCTTACTATAGGAGATCCTCTTCTTCGCTATTCTATGCGACTAAAGTGGAGGCTCTTCCGTCGTGGTGTAGGGATCATTATGTTCATATGGTTGATCCCTCCATACTACTCATTGCTATTTTTTAGTATACTTGTTTCACAAGATCTACTGCAGCCTGTTGTTATTTAGGTTATAGGTTTATGTTACCTCATACCTATGCACTCTACGATAGTTTACAATTGAGTCTTTTGTCTCTTTATCTAAGTCAGTTAGTAACTTTTTGATAAATAGACTTAGAATCTTTAGATTAAATTCCTATACGGATTTTAACTTCGGTTCTTATTTAGCTAAGTAATCATTTGAGCCTCTGGAAACAGTAGTTTTCAAATTCTGACCTTTTAGACAGTAATTCTGTTGGTTTCTCTTTTACTGTAGAGTCAGTGAGTTTCATGCACTATCGATGGATGATTTTCACTTTCATAGTTTCGGAATCAATACTTCCGTTACTATTTAGGTTGGATTGTTGCATAAGAGTTAGGCTCCTATTATCCGGAACCTATTATTTTAAGGTCCTTCCGTCTTCGTATGGGCATAGGCCTTTACTCTTTCCGGGTACAGTTTATGTATTTATAAACAGATATCTGTTTATTACAAGGGCGTAAGCTTCTTCTGTCTTTGATGTCTAGTAGAAGGACGTTACGCTCCATTTTATTGTTAATGGATTCTGTTAACTAGCGTACTGCTTATGGTATATCATTGGCTTAGCAGTTGTGCTTAAGATTTCGGCTCATGAAGTAAGAGTTCTTCTACTTCTTGGGCTTACATTAATAGTGTTGCTATTATAGATTTTTGAAGGCTGCTCATTGCGCTCAGCCATCCATTCATGAATTTTATCTCAGAAATATCGAGTCCATTTCTGGAGGCCTCTATTGTTAGGTCTATTATCTACTGCTCAGAATGTCATTCACTTAACAGTTGCTACTATAGCTAGGTAGGCTGTCTGTTTCGGCAGTGTCTCCGTTCGGCTGCCCTCTTCGCTCTGGGCTATTTGACCCAGGGCAAGAAAAAGGGGGGGGGGAGGGTGTTCCCTTGGGTCACCTGTTTTTACTATGAAAACAAGGGGATACCTCCTCCGGAGTTAGTTATTCTGAGCTGTTATTGGGATGGTTGTTAGTGAGAAGTTTAAGTTTATAAAATTCATTCAAGTCTTAGTTTTTAAAGTATAGCTTTTGAATATTGCATATGTCAACGGACATGATTATGCAATTCTCACACACTTTTAGGAGTATAAGAGTCTCTATTCTCTAGACTTACTTTATTATTGGCTTACTTTAAAAATTATTAGTATAAGGATTATTGGATATTAATAGAGTACATGGATGTATGAAGCTCAATTTTTTGAAGGTGTTGTATCTTTCTAATTTATCATAAATAAGAAAGATACATATAAGGCCTATTACTTCTTTTCCCTACAGGGGATGACTCTATTTTATTTTATTGAGCGTATTCCATTTTGCTCTATGTCCTTGGCCCTCCAGCCTTTTTACTATTCAGCTATGTCTGGGTCATTGGTACAGTATAAAAATGTTAAAAAATTTATAGTAATTTATATATTTTTTATACTTACCAATGACCCAGACGGGGATGGCCCTCCCAGGAGTTGGGAACTCTTGCCTCCCCGCTGAGTACATAGCGCTTACCAGGCACTGGTTATGAGAATGATAAATGGCGCCAATTTCGGAACGTCCTTGACACTGCGCATGCGCAGTAGGGGCGAAGTGTGGAGGGCCTTTCAGGACATGTTTTCTTTAGTTTTAGATGCAAATTTTGGGGATTGGGGGGCAAAATTTGTGTTTGGCCCTATATTTTAAGAGTTAGCACCAGCTATGTCTGGGTCATTGGTAAGTATAAAAAATATATAAATTACTATAAATTTTTTAACTTTCCAGAAAATTTGCTTCCAAAATTAATATTTCTGACTTTTATGGAGTGACTGTACATGTTAAATTTGATGGAAGTGAATGAGAAATGGTTTTGTGTTTGGAAGTTATATTCAATTAACCCGTACTGCGCAGGGGGCATGGTGGCGCTGTGTACTGAGGCGTACTGCAGGTCGATGGTGCTCTTGTCTTCAACCATTTCTAACCCTGCTTGTGTGCTGTTAGTGTGTTTGGGAGTCTGACAATTGCTGTCTGGCTTCCTCCAGCCATAAAACTGTCCACCATGAGGTGACCTTGGCTGTCAAAAGTGTTGTTAAACCCCAATATATAAATAAAAATATAAATACCCATTGCATAGGATTATTTTAATTTTTTTCTCAAATTTTTCACAGGATCAATAAAAAAAGGTATCATGTGACCCTGTCCCCCTCCCCCATTGTAATGATTTTGCTGAATTTTTTTTAATAATTTTTTTTCAACTTCTCAATTTGTAAATTACATGGGCAGATGTAAGTGATTTGTTAATCATAAGTTTTTTTCAATCTTTTGTAGGTCTCTACAGAATAAAGAACCAACACTTCTCATTAGCTCTTGTGATTTTCTCAGTGATGT
The DNA here is from genome assembly GCA_031216915.1 of Pictodentalium vernedei. NCBI lineage: Eukaryota > Metazoa > Mollusca > Scaphopoda > Dentaliida > Dentaliidae > Pictodentalium > Pictodentalium vernedei. The sequence goes on from CM062295.1 coordinate 155,806,533, forward strand.
GGTTTTTCATGATTTTCCTGCAGAAATATTTCTACAGAGGCCTAACATTGTCAAGGTATAGTTATAAATCTTTGATGATTACTTGAAATTATTTATTCTTATTTTTTTTCAGGATCGTTTTCTTTCTAATCTAAAATAGTGAAACCCTGTTAATTATCCATTTTAACGACAAAAAATTTCATTTGTCAGGAGTATTCAGTCGACAGAAATTTGGTCATTTACCTCTATTCTTGTGATAAACTGAGCATTTTTAACCCCCCCCCCCCCCTCGCTGTGGGGAAGAGATATAGCAAAGAGCTCTGTCTATTCATCTGTCTGTCCATCAATCCATCTATCCTATCCATCCAAAGTATTTTCTGTGATTAATTGAACGATAATCATCAGATTCCATTAATTTTGGGGTGCTGTTTTATATTAGCAATGACTTGGACAAGTTTAATAGCCACCTTTATTCTATGAAAATTGAGAGTGGTTTACTCCTCCACAGGATTACCATGGGGCCTTGGATTCAAGCAACGGCCTTGAATTTTACTAAGGGTCATTCAAGGCCTTGAAATTCCGGAAAATGTGTCGGTAGGCCCTGAAAAACCTTGAATATTCGTGAAATACAAATGCTGATGAAACACATAATCATAACTATATATTTTATATGCCAGAGTTTGTGAAGGCATAGTCCTAACAAGGGGGACTGCGGTGGCTCAGTAGGTAGAGGTGCAGGCTGCAAGCCGAGAGGTCCTCGGTTTGAATCCCACCTGCGGCAACTGCGTTGTGTTCTTGGGCAAGACATTTCATCTCCATTGCCCGCGTGGGAGCACGGTGATGTTGTGTACTAAGGCGTACTGCACGTCGATGGTGCACTTGTCTTCAACCAATGCTAACCCTGCTTGTGTGGAGTTAGTATGTTGGGAAGCTAACAGTTGCTCGCCATTGCACGGTGGTTCTCTCTGGGTACACCGGCTTCCTCCACCCGTAAAACTTTCACGGTCATGATTAGCCATTGTGCATAAATATGTGACCTTAAAACACCAATAAATAAATAAGTCCTAACAAGGACCCTCTGATCATTACTCCTCCTCCCACTTCCCTTGTAGGGAAGTGGGAGGAGGGATAATGACTGGAGGTCTTAGTTAGGACTAATGAAGGCAGTGCCTTGAAAATCTTTGAATTTGTCTATTGTAGGTCCTTGAAAAATGTTGGAATATATCGAGAAATGGTGTTGAATTTTATCAGTCCTTGCTTGCTAGAACCCTTCTCAATTCTCAAGCTATACACAAGTAACAGGTCAAAGTTATATTGAAGGAATTGTAAATGGTTGGTATTGGTGGAATCAGCAGGGTTATTCAATTCTGAAATATCCTGTTAGGTGGACTCAACTGTACTGGCATATTAATGAGAGTTACTTTCTCTTACCCTTCAATTTTAGAATATGGGGTCTTCTAAAAGCCACCTCCACTGTCCTGCAGAAAAGAAATATCCACCCTATCAGGGCTTAAGAGATCATTGCATGATGAATAGAAGAAAATAGAGAAGTCTGTCATTACATTACAGTGGAAACCCTCTAAACTGAATAGTCACTTTGCAAGAAGAAGCTATTCAGTTAACAGGAGTATTCAGTTTACAGGGATATTGTATCTTACCTGCATTCTAGAGATAAACTGAGCATTTATTCTATTATATCTTGTTTGATAGAGCTCATGGACCTCCATCAAACATGATATAATAGATTAAATGGCTGTATTTAATGTTTTAAAGTCAAATAGGTCTATAAACATGTATCAACAGAATTCAGTTTCTGTAAGAGTAATTCATTAATATTTTCCATGATTTTTTATTCATTTAACATAAGTTTACTCTATAACCTATATGCAGTTAACAGGGCAAATTTGTACTGAAGTTATAGTAAATAGTTTGGCATTTGGAAATTATATGCAGTTAACAGGATTATACAATTAAAGGATATCCAATTGAGTTGGTTCTACTGTGCTAAGACTTGGAAAAGCTAGCACAAAAGATATATCCTTGACTACAACATTCATGATTCGCAAATGTAATATTTATTACAATAATTGAGCTGGTGTTATCAATCATCTGATTAAAAAATGTTTTTCAGTTGTTTTTTTTTTATCACTTTTTGTACATTTCTGGGTTAGAATTCATAAAGAATGAGAGAAACCCTTTGGGTACTTTTTCCACGAACTTTATTTGATTCATTGTTTATTTTCAGAGTTTACTTTCATTATTAACAGATGTTTCAGAAGGATCCTTTAATATTATTGTACACGTTTCTAGGACACTGGCAGACCTAACTCGTATTCTACATAGCAGAATTAACTATTACCAAGACCCTGCATTGTATACACCAAAGCGAGGTAAAAGTTTTGTTTATATATTATGCAGTAGAACCCTGTTAATTGAATAGCCACTTAGTCAAAAATATTCACTAAGCCAGGATAAACAATTAACCAGAATTTGGTTGATTCCCTTCATTTAAAACCCTAAAGGTCCTACAGATTTTTACATATTTTAGCTACACTTTGACAATCTACATCCTGTGACTTTGCTGCTGTTTTTTGGCAAGTCTTGGCTGCCTATATAGGCAGCCAAGACTTGCCTAAAAACAACGACCAAGGTGCTCAGAATGTAACTTGTGAGTTAACTCAAAGATTGCATATAGGTGCACCTGTTCTGTTACAAAAAATGTGATCAAAGTCAGAATTAGACCCTTAAGGGTTAAATTGAGTATCTAATCTAAATTATCTTGTTTGACAGAGCCCTTGGAACAACAAAATTTCTGATGATACCGTACAGTATACATATGCCTCATATGTTTAATAATTACTCACAATTAATTATCAGGCTGGTTGAATATGATATTGTTTCCGTGTAACAACCAGTGAATGAAGTGGCAGAAATGCAAATGATGAAATAAATATTCTACAAAATGCCCATTTTTTTCCTACAAAATGTCACACTCTGTCTTTGAAATGGTCTTTCTTTCTAATCCAAAAAACACTCTTAGCTACTTACTTCCGGAGAAATAAATTTGTAAGGCCTTGAAAGTGCTTGAAAATAGCTTCTGGATCCCAAAGGTTATTGAAAGAACTTGAAAATTATGTTACCGGGTGTCAGTTCTTGATAAAATGCAGGGGATATTTTAACTCGTTACCTAAAATGACTAGCAAATGACACTTGCAAAATTTCTTAAAGAACTGAAATGTTTAATTTTTTTCCTAAAAAACATTGCTTATGACCCCCTCTTTGGAGTAAGCTCAATGAACTCATTCCACTTATGGATCATCAGCTATGTACTGGAGGTAAATATTGAATGCTTAATCAAATTTGAATGATGATTTTAGCTTAACTTGACAAAGTCAACACAAGCTATTGCCATCATGCATGCTGAAGTCTGTTAGTCTTGTGTGTTAGTCTGTTCACATTTTCTTTAACACAGGCTACACCCCATAGTTCTTGTCTGATCATCACAAAATTTCATATGCAGGTTCGAGGTCATGTTAAGATGAGAACGTCCCCTTTTGGTCACGATCGGTCAACCGTGATGGCTATGCAGACCCGAAAACATTTAGCACAGTCTTCAGATTGTATTTATGATGAGATTTTATTGTAACTTGGTAGGATGTGATGGCTATGCAGTCTCGAAAACATTTAGCACAGTCTTCAGATTGTATTTATGATGAGATTTTATTGTAACTTGGTAGGATGACACTGTATAATGTCCAGATGAGAACGTCCTATTTTGGGCGGGTTGAGTCAACTGTGATGGCCACAAGAGCACATTATCTAGATTCCTTTAGCAGTCTGCATGTTGCATTTATGAAGGGATTTCATTTCAAATTGGCAGGATGACTCAGTATAATGATTAGAAGAGAACGTCTTATTTTGGCCATGATCAGTCTACCTATTTTGGCCTTGATCGGTCGACCATGATGGCCGCACAGACCCGTGACCTAGATTTTTTTTAGCACAGTCTACAGTTCATATTTATGAAGCGATTTCATTGTAACTTGGAAGGATAACTAGGTATGATGTCTAGATGAGACTATCCTATTTTGGTCATGATTGGTCAGCTGTTACCGCCATCTGGTCACGTGACCTAGATTCCTTTAGCACTGTCTAGAGGTTGTATTTTTATACAACAACCAATGGCCCAGACAAGCTGGTGCTAACTCAAAAAGTAATCCAGAGCCAAACACAAATTTTACCCCCAATCCCCCAAATTTGCATGCAAAACCAAAAAGATAATGTCCTATCTGATCCTCCATACTTTTCAGATCTGCACATGCGCAGTATCCAGGAAAACACCGAAATTTGCACAAACCATCATTCTTTGTTTGGTCCTGAAGTCAGCAACATTGAACTGACATCTGTGCTTTTAAATCTCATTTTTGTTTTGAGGATGCCAGACACAAATCAATGGTAAAATTGGTGGGTCCAAGGACATAATTGGATGATTCCCTATCTTTCCTTGAAGCCCTCCTGTTAAACTCCCAAGCTTTTTGGCTTATTTTTATTGAAATTTTTTATTAAATTTCCTTGGAGTTTAATGTGTATTACAGAATGTTTATTCTGTATATCCCCATGGTTACGTCCTCACCCTAGGGGTGTTTGGGCATTTGGGTCATGCATCTTCTATCCGATGTATTGTTTTTTCTTCATCTGAAGATCTTGCTTTACATCTGATAGCTTTAAAATCTGTTACTGACTTCGGGCCTTTTTTATTCAGTGCCTGGGGTCTTGTTTCCGTTTTTTTCATTGACGTTGTTTACATTAACAACGTCCTGTAAATATATGTAGTTTCAACTTATTATTACTATAGGATTGTTGTAAGGGCATTCACTCGAATAATGAGCTCGGTAATGTCACACTTCCGAGCTCATTCATCTCCGTTAACGTCGGCTTACTTGGACAACATTCTACAGAGATACGGCAACAGAATTATTCTTCAGAACGATGTTCAGAGTCTGCTTCTATTACTCCGACATCTTGGTTTCATCATAAACGAAAAAAGTCAGATGTAGCTCCGTCCAAGTCGTTCACTCACTTGGGAATGAGCTTCGAGACTCACAACAATCTGGTTTGGCTGCTGTTACCCAGAGTGAAATTAGTCAGTTGTGCTCGCTTTTGTCTACAATCAGATGCATTAACAGCGAGGGAATTCATTTGAATGATGGGGCTGTGTGGAGCAGCTGCAGATCTTATTCCGATGGGCCACCTGCGCACACGTCCCCTCCAGATATTCTTTACTCAGAACTGGAGTGTGAAGACACATTCGCTCGAAACCAGTATTGTTTTAACGGACCTGATAAAACAAAGGGTTCAGATTTGGGCTGACATTCAGTGGTTAACTCTGGGAGTTCCGCTGCAACTGCTGGATCCGGCTTTCACAATTAGGACGGATGCGAGTCAGACAGGTTGGGGCGCGACCCTAAGTCCCGCAGACTTGGAAGTGTCTGGGTCTTTGGAACCCTCGGTTCCAAGAGAAACACATACACATCAAAGAGATGATGTCAATATGGCTAGCTCTACAACATTGGATTCACATAATAGCGTTCATGTTCAGATTTTGTCGGACATCTTGACAGTAGTAGCGTACATCAGGAACCAGGGCGGCACTCATTCGATTCCGTTCTGCGAACTAACGAAGAAGATTCTTCTATACATCATGAATCATCATGTTCAGCTTTCTGTCTGTCAGAAACCGGGTCGTCTGAACGTACTAGCAGACTCGCTCTCTCGGAAAGGTCGCCGGTTGTCATCGGAGTGTACACTCATCAAGCGAGTATTCAGGCTGATTTGCTACCAGTGGGATCGCCCCATGATAGATCTGTTTGCGACACACCTGAACAATCAGTTACCGACGTTCGAGTGTACACAGTAGACGCTCTGTCGATCTCATGGGACGGAATGGTAGGATATGCGTATCCTCCAACCCCATTGATTCAGCAGATTCTGTTAAAGATCAAACAGTCTCATTGCAAAATTCTACTAGTAGTACCTCTGTCATCACAGAAACAGTGGATCAATCTTCTCAGGTGTCTGTTATTTGACATTCCCCGGAAGCTTCCACCACGAGAGGATCTTCTTTATCAGGGAAAGTCACATGCACTTCATCACAACCTGGAAGGTCTCAACCTTCACGTATTTCCATTGTGCAGACCTTCTTGCATGGAAAACATTTTACAGGACGAGCAGAGGATGCAATTTCTAACTGCAGGAGGTCCTCCTCTTCGTTGAATTACGCAGCGAAGTGGAGGGTTTTCTTCTGTTGGTGTCAGGATCAGTCGATAGACGCTTATGATCCGTCCGTACCAAATATTTTTATACTGTACCAATGACCCAGACTTAGCTGGTGCTAACTCCTTAAATTCTAGGGCCAAACACAAATTTTGCCCCTCAATCACCCAAATTTGCATCAAAATCTGAAGTTTCAATGTCTTATGTGGTCCTCCATACCTTTTATCCACTGCGCACGCGGAGTGTCAAGGAGGTCTCGAAATTGGCACCAATTGTCATTCTTTGTTTGGCCCTAAATTTAGTAACACCTCACTGATATTTGTTCTTGTAAATCTCAGTTTAAATGATGCCAGACACATAATTATGGAAGAAGTGGTGGATCTATGGAGGAAATAGAAGGATGAGAGGATGAAACAGTGGCAGGATGTGTTCAGGGCTGTAACTTATAATTTTTTTACGAAATTATTTCATGTTCCCTAATTTGGGGGCATGGTCCTGAGGTTGTCATTCTTGCTATGAATTTACCATTGTTTGTTCAGTGTTTCCTCTCTCCCTTTCCTTTATTCCCCCCTTGCTATTCTCCCATGCTTTTGGCATAATTTTTGTAATTTTTTTTTACTAAAATTTCTTGGGAGTTTTGGCTTGGTAACAGAATAATTATTCTGTTTTTCCCCATGCTTACGTCCTCACTCTTGGGTGGTTAGGCGTTGTGGTCTGCATCTACCATCCGATGTACTGCAGTTTCTTCTCTGGAAGTCTCTGTTTTACATCGGATAGTGTTTAAATTGGTTACTGATTTTGGGCCATGTTTACAGTGCCTGGAGTCATGTTTCCGGTTTTTGTACACTTTTGTTTACGTTGACAACGGTTACTTCTGATAGTGATTACTTGTCTTCTGTTTAGTTCTGCTCATAACCAGATACATTAATATTTAATTTTTAAAAATGTTTTAAAATTTTTGTCCACACTTAGGCTTTTTGGGGATCCATTTGGGCTCATTGTTCCCAATGGGAACTTGGGCTCTTCTGAAAATTTTTCAAAACATTTTTTTTTTTTTTAAATTATTTTTTCGAAATGTTATAATGGATTATATTATATTATTTATCTTTGTTTCAAGGGTTAGTGCGAGTACTATGACTGTTTATATTTTTTCATGATGAAAGAATATTGTTCAAATTGTAATGCGAGGAAGTCTTCCTCTGATTCTCATGTTCATTGTGTTTCTTGTAGTCAATGTACTTGCACTAATTCTTGCTCAGTGTGTGTCAATTGGAATGACAAACGTTGGAGACGTGTGTCATGGTATATTGTTAGCGGTGAGAGGTCCATGCCGGTCCTCTCTCCGCAGGGTCACTCTAGTTTATCAGTCTCTTTTTCAGAGGAACAAGAACAGGGTGATGTTTCCGTGATGTCTTCAACAAGTGTGCCTCCGTCGTTGCAGTCCAACGAAGACCTAGCGTCTAAAGTGCTCATGGAAATACAACAGTAGGATCGATGGCATTGTTGTCCGCTAGCTCGCCCGGTGTAGCGACCATTCATCGAATGGCTTGGCAGCCGAGTTCGTCTGTTGCGGTCCAGGGAAGCAGTTTGAGTGATGCGAGCACAGATAGTACAGAGGAAGCCTGTCAGTCCGGTAGCTAGCTCGTCCAGGTCCGCTCTCTTGAAGAAACATCTGGGACCAGATGTTGTACGTGACGCTAATCAGTCGGAGCATACGTCCACTCCATCTGATCGGGACGCTCCGTTGCATAGACAGTCCGCAGAGACTAGTCTATTGGCTTCCTCATCCTCACGGCAGCACACACGACCACACCTTGGCTACATGACTGCTGATATCCAGCCAGCTTCACCGACCAGGGATTCCACGTTGACCAGATCACGCCATCCGGTAGTCAGGGATACAAGGCCTTTACAACCGGGACGTTCGCATAAAAGAAGTATGTGGGATTCAACGTCCCAGGAGCTTCCAGCGGCTAAATCATGTAAGACCGTGGCTCACGTAATGGACTTGCTATCGCAGATAGCTCATCTTATCGCAGCATCCCAGCAGCCATCAGAAACCTTTTCCGATCAGGAATTGTCTGAGGAAGCTGGGTCGGTTCGTTCCGCTGCAGAGTCAGCAAGGGACGACCAAGATTATCAAGTGGTCCAGCCGGATGGCGAAAGGGATTCAGAGGAGTTGGAATTTTCCCTTTCGGAGCAACATAAGGAAGCCGTAGATTTCATCCGGCAATACCTTCCAGATGTTGTTTTTCCTGACCAAAATGCTGCCTTGCCAGATAAGAGACTGATAGCATCACTGGACACAGACTTTTTCGGCTGGATTAGGGACACTGTCCCTGAGTTTCTGACCCAGTCCAGAAATGTCTCACGGACATTTGAACTTTTGAATGACGCTATATTCAAACTTGCCTCCAAGACGGGTAAGTCCGGTTTCTTATCGGCCAATGCTCTACAGCTCAAGGAATAAATTTGAAATGGCAGGACAGTTCCGAGAATTCCTCTGCGTCTGGGCGACCAGGCTGAAGACCTAGAATTGTCTTTGACGTTGTCTATTCTAGCCACTACGTTGGGATTGACAATCTCGTCTAACAGGACCAGCTTAGATGCATTATCGTACGCAGATCACCTTACCAGAGCGTTATCATTACGTCTCGAAGGAAAAGAATTCCAGGATGTTCAGACTTCCTTAAGAGTTCTTTCGAGGGCTATAGCATACTCTACGTATAACTCTGCCCTTTCAGTGGCAAATCTGGAGTTAGTTAAACGTGATGCTGCCCTGGCTGCATCCACTCGCGTGGATCGTAAGGTGAAAAACTCTCTTCGAGTCGCTCCGGTCTCCAGAGAACTTCTCTTCGACAGCAAGCTTTCCTTAATCTATGATCAGATTACTAATAAAGCTTCAGACTCTCTGCTGTTCATGTCCGCTTCTAAAAGGTTGGATTCAGCGGAGAAGAGTAAGACAGGCACTTCTGGGGCGAGTACGTCCAAGGGAAGTTCCTGTAGAGGTTCTTATAAGTAATTTAGGTCTTACTGCAGAGACTGTCAAGGTAGCGACTCAGGTAGGGGCCGTAATCCTGGCAGCGATGCAGGTCCAGACCCGATATTGGTCTTGGCTTGTTTATACTTACCAATGACCCAGATGGGGATGGCCCTCCCACGAGTTAGGAACTCATACCTCCCCGCTGATTACATAACGCTTACCAGGCACTGGTTGTAAGAATGACAATTGGTGCCAATTTCGAGACCTCCTTGACACTGCGCATGCGCAGTGGTTAAAAGGTATGGAGGACCACATAGGACATTGAAATTTCAGATTTTGATGCAAGTTTTGGGGATTGGGGGGCAAAATTTGTGTTTGGCCCTAGAATTTAAGGAGTTAGCACCAGCTAAGTCTGGGTCATTGGTAAGTATAAAAAATATATAAATTACTATAAATTTTTTAACATTGCCAATTTTCTGGTCTACTTGTTTGACGATCTCAAACTGCAGACCGTCACTATTAAGGGCTATAGGTCTATGTTATCAGACACTTACGCTCATCATGATAACTTGGCTATCGGATCAAATGCTTCATTGTCCAAGCTGGTTAGAAATTTCTCTATTAATAGACCTTGAACCCTCAGATTAATTCCTAAATGGAATTTGGCTTGGGTTCTGTTGAAGTTTCAAGAAACTCCGTTTGAGCGGTTGGACATTGTAGAGTTCAAATTCAAGACCAATAAAACGGCATTTCTCTTAGCCTTTGCATCTGCTAGAAGAGTTAGTGAACTTCATGCTTTATTGGCTGATGAATCTCACTTCTGTAGTGTGGGTAATACCATTACCCTGACTACAGAAGTGGGATTTCTGGCTAAGAATCAGACTCCGGGCAAATGACCTGAGCCTATTATCAAGTCTCTGCCTTCCTTGGACAACCATAGACCTTTGCTGTGTCCAGTCAGAGCTATGCACATATATAAACGCCGATCAGATTTTATTAGGAAAAGAAGAAAACGTTTCTTTCTTTCATTCATTCCTAACAGGAAAGATATTTCTGCTCATTCAGTAGCTAGATGGATTCAGTTGGCAATACGTATTGCCTATGAAAATGTATCTTCGGATCAACGTTCTGTTAATAAGATATCAGCCCATGAAGTTAGAGCGCTGTCCACTTCTTGGGCTTATTCTAACAGTATAGCCATTACTGATCTGCTGTGTACTAGACACAGCCCTCTACATTTAACAAGTTTTACCTGAGAAATTTAGAGTCCATCTCTGGTGACCTTAGATCTTTAGGTCCTCTTTCTGTTGCTCAGAATGTCATCCTTTAATAGTTACATCTATAGTTATTTAGGCAGCACGTTCCAGCAGTGACTCTGTTCCGCTGCCCTCTTCGTTCTGAGGACAAGTACCTCAGAACAAGGGGGAGGTCCCTTATGATCCTCTGGCTTTATAGTGAAAAGCAAGGGAAGCCCTCCTTCGGTGTCAGTAGTCCCGAGTCGATGCTGGGCTGGGATGGTTTTAATGTGTAGCTCGGTGTGAAGCAATAACTATGTCTCATTTATGTATGGTTTTTAAAGTGTAGCTCACTGTGAAGCATTTGTATATGTCACGTGTCAAACAGGCGTTGATATACAATCCTCGGAAACTTTTAAATGACTATAAAGTGTCTCATTCTCTGGACTATCTTTATATCTTGGTTTCCTTCACCAAATTAGCATAACGGTTTATGCTGGCATTAAATGGAGAATTATATATACTACTCAAAGTTTGCTAAGCACCAAATATTTGACACATGATTTTGAAATTTGCTTGTGACATATCTGTGATATTTTTGGTGGATGTGATTGAGGAATGTATTGAGATGGTCCCCAGTGTTTGCATTAGCTCTCTTGACAGGCAGACTTTTCGTGACAGTCATGGAAGGCATGTACCCCTTGATTTTCATGATGTTTTCGTGTACTCTCTACATGTGCATGACATGTGTAGGGTATTCAATCTTCATTTCAACACAAACCCTTGTGACTTAATGATTGAATATGGCAAATGCAAATGTAAGAAGACATTTGTCTGAAGCAGATATGTGGCGAGCTGTAAGGATGGTGGAGCAAGGGGCTACCCATCGTCAGGTTGGTCAAGACCTTGGTGTGCTCCATACGGTGATCACCAGAGCCTGGGCAAGATTTCAGCAGTATGGCACACCAGTGAGATGGCATGGTGGTGGCAGAGACAGGGCAACATCTGCAGCTGAAGACCGGTTTTTGATCATTCAGGCCCGTAGTAACTGCCCTTGCCACAGCAACCCAGCTTCGCAGTGACCTTCAGAATGCATCCGGGGTAAATGTTTCGACGCAGACTATCCGGTCAAGGTTGCACGAAGGCGGTCTTTGATCGAGAAGACCATGTATTCGCATTCTGCTGTCCCAGAACCACCGCCAGACACGATATAAATGGGCCATGGACCACGTTGGATGGACCAGAGAAGATTGGCGACCAGTCCTCATGTTGCCCATGCTGTCTGGGAGTACCGACAGAGGGAGGGGATTGAGCATATGGACTGGCCAGCAAGATCCCCTGACCTCAATCCAATCGAACATGTCTGGAATGGGTTGCAGCTTGCAATTTCAGCCCATCCAGTCCAGCCAAGAAGTGTCCAGGAGCTTGGTGCCATGCTGGTCCAAGAATTGAACAACATCCCACAAAGGACCACCAGGAACCTGATTGGGAGCATGAGAAGGTGTTGTCAAGCTGTAATTAACAGTAATGGGTCTCAAACTCAATATTGAACCCATACCAGTTCGCTCCATCAACTTTTTGGCAAATTGAAAAGTTTCCCCTTTTACCAATAATATCCATTTTCCATGGTTATCGTATACAAAAGCTAAAAAATAATGTCAAACACAAATAAAATCTTAATTTCTGTACTAAAATCATTAAAGATATAATTAAATAAAAAATATATACACTTTTCATCACAATATTTCAACTAAAACCTAAAACAGGTAGTTGGATATACTTGGTGCTTAGCAAACTTTGAGTAGTATATTATTAGCTCAACTTGACAAAGTCAAGCTGAGCTATTGCCATCACTTTTCGTCCGTTGGGGTACGTGCGTCCACAATTTTCTTTGGCACACCTCACAGGTCGCATTTATGATCAGATCGCTTTGAAACTTGGTATGCTTGTTTGGGGTGACCTCTAGATGGGAGCTATCGATTTTCTTCAATTTCTGTCAAAAAATGTTGCCGCGGCCAACATTTTTAGAACTTAGTTTAGTCAAACCTCAATATTTCCCATTGGCACACCCTACAGGGCACATTTATGATCGGATTGCTTTGAAACCTGGCATGCTTGTTTGGAGTGACCTCTAGATGGGAGCTATCGATTTTCTTCTATTTCCGTCAAAAAATGTTGTCGCGGCCAACGTTCTTAGAACTTAGTTTAGTCAGACCTCAATATTTCCCTTTGGCACACCCTACAGCTCACATTTATGATCAGATTGCTTTGAAACCTGGCATGCTTGTTTTGGGTGACTTTTAGATGGGAGCTATCAATTTTCTTCCATTTCTGGCAAAAAATGTTGCCATGGCCAACGTTCTTAGAACTTAGCTTAGTCAAACCTCAATATTTTCCTTTGGCACACCCTACAGGGCACATTTATGATCGGATTGCTTTGAAACCTGGCATGCTTGTTTGGGAAGACCTCTAGATGGGAGCTATCGATTTTCTTCCATTTCCATCAAAAAATGTTGCCGCGGCCAACGTTCTTAGAACTTAGTTTAGTCAGACCTCAATATTTTCCTTTGGCACACCCTACAGGGCACATTTATGATCGGATTGCTTTGAAACCTGACATGCTTGTTTGGGGTGACCTCTAGATGGGAGCTATCGATTTTCGTCCATTTCCGTCTGTCAAAAAATGTTGCCGCTGGCAACGATCTTTGAACTTATTTTAGTCAGGTATCAATATATTCCTTTGGCTTACCCTATAGGGCACATTTATGATCAGATCGGTTTGAAATTTGTATGCTTGTTTGGGGTTACCTCTCGGTGGGAGCTATCGATTTTCTTCGATTTCCATCAAAAAATGTTGCCACTGGCAATGACCTTTGATGAACTTAGTAAAAACTTAGTGCAGTTAAGCATCAATATTTCCCTTTGAGACACCCTGCAGGGCACATTTATGATTGGATCGCTTGCAAACTTGGTAAATTGGCAATGACCTTCGATGAACTTAGTAAAAACTTAGCATCAATATTTCTCTTTGACACACCCTGCAGGGCACATTTATGATTTATCGCTTGTATGGGGTGACATCTATATGGGAGCTGTCGATTTTCTTCCATTTCTGTCAAAAAATGTTGCCGCTGACCTTTGAACTTAGTTTAATCAGGCCTCAATATTTCCCTTTAACACATCCTTCAGACACAGCTGGTGCTAACTCTAAAATATCTAGGGCCAAACACAAATTTTGCCCCCCAATCCTCAAAATTTGCATGCAAAACCAAAAATTAGAAGTCCTAACTGGTCCTCCATACATTTACCCTCTGTGCCTGCGCAGACGTCAGGAAGTGACTGGAATTGGCGCCAACACCATTCTTTGTTTGGCCCTTGTCAGATAACAACAAAACTGACTTTTGTGCTTTTTAAATCTCAATTAATAATGATGCCAGACACAGATCAATCATTAAATTGGTGGATCCAAGGACACAATTGGATGAAGGAAGGAAGAAACGGTGGTTTGAAAACATTCAGGGCTGTAATTTTATAATATTTATAAAAATTAGTTCATGTTCCCTGATTTCAGGACATGAGCCTGACGTCATCATTATTGATAAGGATTTTTCCACTGTTGGTTAAGTATTCCTTCCCTAACCTCCCTTGATCCCCCCTGTTAAACTACCAAGCTTTTTGGCTTGTTTTTTTTAAATTCTTTAAAAAAAATTTCTTGGGAGTTTAACGTATTATATTATTATTGCAAGTTTTTTCTGTATTTCCCCAAGGTTACTTCCAATGTATCTTTTTTTCTTCTGATGAAGATCTTGCCTTTCATCGGATTGTTCAAAAATCTGTTACTGACTTCGGGCTGTGTTGCCTGGGGTCTCGTTTCCAGTTTTCAGTTGGACGTTGTTTACATTAGCAACGTTTGTTATTTGTATGTAGATTCGTATTTCTGATATGGTAGGTCTGTTGTAAGATACATTATACAGTCCCGTAGTGTGGCAGTTAATTTTTGGGAGGAAAAAGTTAATTTTGTTCACACTTGGGCTCTTTTGGGATACATTTGGGCACTTTGTTCCCTTTGGGAACTTGGGCTCTTGTCAAAATTTTTCGAAAATTTTGTTGGTGTAAACAATTTTTTTCGATTTATATTTTGTATGTTTTTGTTATGTATCTTTTTATTTGTATTTAATGTGGAATTGGTGGGAGTACAATCGACTTAGTCTGCTTCATTATGTAAGCATATTGCTCTCTAAGCAAGGTGAGGAAGTCATTCCTCTTATTTTCTTGTAGGTTGCCTTGCTTGTAGTCAATGTACTTCTACTAATTCTTGCTCATATGTGTCGCATGGAATGACAAACATTGCTGATGGGTGTCATGGTACGTTGTTGGTGAGGGACCACTCCTGGTCCTCTCATTTTGAGAGACTGCCACCGGTCCTCTCGCCCTAGGTCGCTCTAGTTTATTAGTTTATATTTACAGATGAACAAGAACATGGTGGTGTTTACGTGACGCCATCAGATAGTGTGCTTCCGTCGTCGCATTAATTAGTCAATCAGAGCTAGCGACAAAAGTGCTCATGAATATTAGACAGGGCAATAAACCACAGTGTGGTTTCAAATCCCTGTCGCCAGCTAGCTCGACCGGTGAAGCGGTACACAGCCTGAGGGTACCATAACGCTGGGTGTGTCCATTGCGGTCAAGGAGAATGGAAAGGGTAGAACGAGCACTATAATATAAATCAATATAAGGCTCACCCTGTGACGACGGAAAGGAAGAAGCCGGCAAGTTCAGCAAGAAGCTCGGTGAGGTCTGAAGGACCGCGAGCGAGAGAGGGCCCCCCTCTCTCTTTTATTATAACATCTGGGGCCAGATGTTAAGGATCGGAACTTGCGTCAGTCGGAGCATACGTCCACGCCTCCCGCCCGGGACTCTCAGTTCAGTTTACAGCAGGGATCGGCTATAATTACGGCTTCTTCAACGTCTACCAAGCACACATGACCGCACCTTGGATGCGTGACTTCTGATATCCAGCCTGCATCGCCGAGAGAGTCACTCTTTGTCAGTGAAGTCACACCATACAGTAGCCAAGGAGATGAGGTCTCATTTATAGGGACGTCTGCAGAAAAGAGCCATCTCGGACACACTGTCCCAGGAGCAGCCAGCGGCCATGCAACAGAAGACTGCTGCTCCTTAGGCCTCCGCAACGGACTTGCTGTCGCAGATTGCGCAGCTCATCGCAGCATTCCTGCAAATGCAGAAGCAGACGATGGCAATCTCAGAACTTGAGCTGTCGGAAGGTGCTGGGTCGGTCCAGTCATCTGCATGTTCAGATGCCGATGACCGTGAGTATAATCTGATTCAGTTGGAGGATGAAAGGGATTTGGAGGAGAATTACACTTCCCTTTCGGAACAACAGGGTGGCGATAGCGCTTATGCATCTATACTTCCCTGAGTTTGTTCCTGAGAATCAGAATTTTGCGACAGCTCGAAAATAGCACTATTCAATACCTTAGACGAGGTCTCATATATCGGGATCTCCAGAGAAAGTGCCGTCTCGGGCATACTGTCCCGGAGCAGCCGGCGGCCAGAAGGCCGCTGCTCCATAGGCCTCCGTTACTGTTTTGCTGTCGCAGATGCGCAGCTCTTCGCAGCATCCCAGCAAGAGCAGTAGCAATTGACGGCAGTCTCAAAATCTGAGCTGTCGCATGGTGCTGGGTCGGTCCAGTTATCTGCATGTTCAGATGCCGTTGACCGTGATTTCAACTGATTCAGACCAATGATGAAGGGATATGGAGGGGATTTACCCTCCACATTCGGAACAATACAGGGTTGAGAGGATTTATTCCATCAACACTACCCTGAATGCTGCGTCTATTTACAAGAAACCGCTAGCGTTGTTGCACTCTAAATTATCCGAAAAAAGTATAGACAGGTGTCGCAGGCTTTTGGCCTTTTAGACGACTCCACATTCAACTTTCCAGTGGAAAGAAGTAAGGCGGTTTCTTGTCATCTTCTTCTGTAGTTCCGCTGGTCAGATGCCCCTAAACTGCTGGGTCGAGGCTCTTCGTGAATGAGACGCAGTTCCTTCTTCCGTAGGCCTCGCAGGTGCTACAGGTGTGAGTTAGGACCTCTGTTGTTTTGCGGTTGACGGATGGTTATCAAGATGAGTATCAATCTGGATAACTGTTACGGAGACTAGTAGTTCAGAAGTGTGTTTTCGGAAGGCCTGCGGCTATCTTTCCGAGGGAACCACAACTAATTTAATGTCTGATGGACAATGCTTCCGTCTAATCCTTGCATAAGAGTCTCTCCAATCGGAGGTAAAGGTTCTCTTGACAATGATGTTAATAGAGGTTGTCGAGAATCAAGATTCTCTGGAATTCTGTAGCCACCTGTTACTTGTATCGAAACCTAAGAGCTCGTTCCGACAGATAATAGACTGGAGCTTGTTAACAAGTTTATCACAGCTCTAAAAGTTTATTTATGATTATCATTTAGTCAGTTAAAATGAGTGTTCGAGTGATTGACTATGCTATAAGCATAGATCTAAAGATAGCTTTGGTCTGGAGATAGCACCCTGCTCTGTCACTCGAATATTAACTTGGTAATGTCTCATAATAATCTGGTTCGTCTGCCATATCCAGAATGAATTAGTTTTATGTGACTGATGGAGATGTGCTGAGTGGCTATGCCATTTGTTTAGATGGGTCGCTTACGCACAAGCCCCCTCCAGTTATTCTTACACAGAACTGGAGTGTGACAACGCATTCGCTCAGGACCAGTATTGTTTTAACGGATTTTGTAAACATAAAGGTCCATATTGAGGCAGATTTTCAGTGGTTAACTCATTATATCCGCTGCAACTGCCAGATCTGGCTTTCACGATTATGACGGGTATGAGTCTATAGTTTGGGGAATGGCCCTGAGTCCTACAGACTATAATTGCAGGGGTCTGAGACCCTCGGTTCCTGTAGAAACACATAATCATCAAGAATGATGTCAATATTTGTTGAACAACTCAATAGTGGTAGCGCACATCAGGGCGGCACCCATTCACTTTTGTTATAATACCTAACGGAGAATCATTTACATGTCTCTCTATCCGTCATATACCGTGTCATCTGAACCTACTAGCAGACTCGCTCCTCGGAAAGGTCGCCTGTTTCATATATATGGATGCTCAACATGCGTTTATTATACCCCCGCTTCGAAGAAGTGAGGACTATATAGGAATCGCCCTTTACGTCCGTATGTCTTTCCGTCCGGACAAATTCTTGTGTGCGCAACTCCTCCTACATTAATGAACCGATTTTGATGAAACCTTTCAAACATCATCTCTACTAAGTGAACATGTGCATATTCCAAACTTTTTAATCTGAGACAATTTTAACCAGGTTATCTCTCTTGAACTTTGATTTAATATGGGTTTCTACATGAAATTCTTGTGTGCGCAACTCCTCCTACATTTATCAATCAATTTGGACAAAACTTTTCAGACATCATCACTACTAAGTGAACATGCGCATATTCCAAGATTTTTGATCTGCGACAATTTTAACCAGGTTATCTCCCTTTCACTTAGATTTATTATGTCTTTCCGTTCGAACAAATTCTTGTGTGCGCAACTCCTCCTACATTAATGAACCGATTTTGATGAAACCTTTCAAACATCATCTCTACTAAGTGAACATGTGCATATTCCAAACTTTTTGATCTGCGACAATTTTCACCAGGTTATCTCTCTTGAACTTTGATTTAATATGAGTTTCTGCATGAAATTCTTGTGTGCGCAACTCCTCCTACATTTATCAATCAATTTGGACGGAAGTTTAAAGACATCATCACTACTAAGTGAACATGCGCGTATTCCAAAATTTTTGAGCTGTGACAATTTTAACTAGGTTATCTCCCTTTAACTTAGATTTATTATGGGTTTCTACATGAAATTCTTGTGCGTGCAACTCCTCCTACATTTATCAATCAATTTGGACAAAACTTTTCAGACATCATCACTACTAAGTGAACATGCGCATATTCCAAGATTTTTGATCTGCGACAATTTTAACCAGGTTATCTCCCTTTGACTTAGATTTATTATGTCTTTCCGTTCGAACAAATTCTTGTGTGCGCAACTCCTCCTACATTAATGAACCGATTTTGATGAAACCTTTCAAACATCATCTCTACTAAGCGAACATGTGCATATTCCAAACTTTTTGATCAACGGAAGTTTACAGACATCATCACTACTAAGTGAACATGCGCATATTCCAAAATTTTTGAGCTGTGGCAATTTTAACTAGGTTATCTCCCTTTAACTTAGATTTATTATGGGTTTCTACATGAAATTCTTGTGCGTGCAACTCCTCCTACATTTATCAATCAATTTGGACAAAACTTTTCAGACATCATCACTACTAAGTGAACATGCGCATATTCCAAGATTTTTGATCTGCGACAATTTTAACCAGGTTATCTCCCTTTGACTTAGATTTATTATGTCTTTCCGTTCGAACAAATTCTTGTGTGCGCAACTCCTCCTACATTAATGAACCGATTTTGATGAAACCTTTCAAACATCATCTCCACTAAGTGAACATGTGCATATTCCAAACTTTTTGATCTGTGACAATTTTAACCAGGTTATCTCTCTCGAACTTTGATTTAATATGGGTATCTGCATGAAATTCTTGTGTGCGCAACTCCTCCTACATTTATCAATCAATTTGGATGAAAGTTTACAGACATCATCACTACTAAGTGAACATGCGCATATTCCAAAATTTTTGAGCTGTGGCAATTTTAACTAGGTTATCTCCCTTTAACTTAGATTTATTATGGGTTTCTACATGAAATTCTTGTGCGTGCAACTCCTCCTACATTTATCAATCAATTTTGACGAAACCTTTCAAACATTATCACAACTAAGTGAACATACGCATATTCCCAAATTTTTGATCTGCGACAATTTTAACCAGGTTATCTCCCTTTAACTTGGATTTATTATGGGTTTTCAAATGGGATTCTTGTGTGTGCAACTCCTCCTACATTAATGAACCGATTTTGAATACATGTTGTACATTGTAAATGTGTTTTTCCAAATGTAAACCATATATGTGTGGGCTCTTTAAGTATTCAGTGCTGTTCTGTGGAAGGCCACATGCAAATACAAATTTCAACAACAAAAAATGATCTTTATGTATACATTTTCTTATGGCCTTCGCCTACATGATCAGAAGTGCATTCCTCTAAAAACCCAAAGCGGGGGTATTAATCACCTTCAGTGATAGTTCTAGTTTGTACAGTTTTGCTACCAGTGGGATCACTCCATGATTATTTAGTTTGCGACGCACCGGAACAATTGTTACCGTCATTTGTGTCGCCATGCTCAGATTATTGAGCACAGGCAGTAGACTCTCTGCAAATTCATGGGGAGGAATAATAGGATATGCGTATCCTCCTATTCATTTGATTCAATTGCTTATGTTTAAGTTTAAACAGTGAATCCTACTGGTAGCGCCTCTGTTGTCACAAGAATCTTGGATCAATATTCTCAAGTGTCGGTTATGTGATGCTCCCCAGAAGCTTTCTCCCAGAGAGGTTCTTCTTTCAGGGGATGTTTTATTCTTCACGTTCCTCTCTGTCCATAGTGGCATATGGAGTCGGTTAGGCATGAGGGAACCATTTTGGTTCCTATATTTTTTATCTTAACTGACACAGGTACGATTAAATAATACGGGTGAGTGAATTTCGTTATGACTTCGAATTCGCCCCACCTTCTTCCCTCCACCGTGAGAGAACCATTTCGGTTCCTATATTTTTCTGTTAACTGACACAAGTACGATTGAATAATGTTGGTGAGGAGATTTCATTATGACTTCGAATTCCCCCCCCTCCCCCCCCCCCCCCCCCCCCCCCCCCACACACACACACACAAACAGACTCAGACACTTCCTTATGTGTTATAAGCAATTACCAGGCAAGACGTAGTTCTCTTCCCGCAAGCTTTATTATTGTAATACATGCATTTATGTAGTGTTCTGTGGCAACCTCATGTGCTCATCCGCTTTTTAGCTGAATTAATGCCCTATTATTTGTTGATTTGTTATATACAAGCGTTTATTTATAAATCATCACAATTAAATTGCTACTCTTGAGTACCTCGCATAACCAGTTAACTGGTATTCAGATGATTACATGCTAATATATATGTGATCGCACATTATTATTATTAGGCAACCGCTTTATTGTATTCGGTGGACCTTGAAATAATAATTTATTATGGGGGCAGTCCGTGTAGTTAATCATACCTTTGTACATCTCTAGATCTAAGTTTCTATTTTGTTTGGTACTCATATTACACATGCTTTTACGATTATAGATATTGGATTATTCACGTTGGAGAGTTTTGTTACTGGAATTTATTGTACAGTGGCCGTCAATGGATCATGTAGGAAGTGTGCTTTTCTCTCCAGGAATCGTTCAGTGTGGCTTGATTAGATATGTGTATGTTATATTTTATATCACCGGTATTCGCCGTATCTGTGTACGTTTCCAGAATCGTCGCTATAGCCGTAACTTCTGAAGTAACGTTAAGCACCATTTATTAATAATGAATTAATACCTGAGTGCGTGTTTGACGATTAATTATATTGTTGTTGGGTACCGCTCTTATTGTTTCCAGAGCTCTCCCCCTTTTTTATTTTGAAGGTTTCTTCAAAAAAGGGAGGGGGGGGGGGTGTTTTTACCCATAATCTGGCTTAAAATGTATGCATCTTTGAAGGATGCTGTTTTTATCCGTATTTATATCCTGCATACAGCTGAAATGTTATTGTAAGGCGTATGTTTGTGGGAGATTCTCGCTTATTCTCAGATACGCCATCCTAATTTTTGGGGCTTAGTCTGGGCTAGCCTTGGAAAATTAGGAACTTGTCTTCATACTTACATTAAGGAGTTACTTCATTGGGCTCCTTGTTTAGAATATGTCTCCTCTATTACTGTATAGAGAGACATACATGTAATTCCTAACTGTTCTACATGTAAGTTCCTTCATTATGGATTGCAGGATTGGAATTATTTCAGAAGTCTTAAGCTCTCCACCTATGTACGATTCAGCTATGTCTGGGCCATTGGTATAATGTGTAAAAATATGATAAATTTATACCAATTTGTATATTTTTATACTTACCAATGGCTCAGACGGGAACGGTCCTCCCATGAGTGGGCACTCATACCTCCCGAATTATTATTTAATACTCTCTTTTACAAAGAATGGTGTTGGCGCCAATTCCGGTCACTTCCTGACGTCTGCGCATTCGCAGGGGGTAAATGTATGGAGGACCAGTTAGGACTTCTAATTTTCGGTTTTGCATGCAAATTTTTGGGATTGGGGTGCAGAATTTGTGTTTGGCCCTAGATATTTTAGAGTTAGCACCAGCTATGTCTGGGCCATTGGTAAGTATAAAAATATACAAATTGGTATAAATTTATCATTTTTATACTTAGCCAATGGCCCAGACGAATGTGGCCCTCCCATGAGTGGGCACTCATACCTCCCCGCTGTTTACAACATTTAACAGGCAGTTATAGAAAGAATGATGGTTGGCGCCAATTTCGGTGTCTGTTCGGTGTTTCCTGGATACTGCGCATGCACAGATCTGAAAAGTATGGAGGACCAGATAGGGCATTATTTTTTTGGTTTTGCATGCAAATTTTGGGGATTGTGGGGCAAAACTTGTGTTTGGCCCTGGATTAATTAGCTCAAATTTGGCGAAGCCAAATTTGAGGTATTGCCATGGCCCGTCGTCTGTCTGTCCATTGCGCAGTACACACGGCTCGGGCTAGAGGCCGTATTTATGAACTGATCTTTACGAAACTTCTTGGATACCTTTGTTATCACCGTGAGACGAGAACAAGTGTTTTGGGGTCCGGTCCGAAATTTAAGACGGCCGCTGGCAGCCATTTTGTACCCAAATTAGGTGCAATCAGATTTTTGCACAGACCTTCCATATGAAAGCTCCGATTTGAATAATTTTTTTGTATGAATGTTTAGTACCATGGGATACATCACATATAATACGTGTTTTTTTCTCGTGCGTAAATTATGCAAATTAGACTAACTTTGATTTATTTAGTGTTACTTTCAGCACTTAAGTGCAAATGCCAATACGGCTCGGGCTAGAGGCCTGTCTTTATGAACCGATCTTTACGAAACTTCTTGGGTACCTTTGTTATCACCATGGGACGAGAACGAGTGTTTTGGGGTCTGGTCTGAAATTCAAGATGGCGGCCATTTTGTACAAAATTTGGTGCAATCAGATTTTTGCGCAGAACTTCCATATGAAAGCGCTGATTTGAATAATTTTCTGTGTGAATGTTTAGTACCATGGGAAACATCACATATAATGCAGTTTTTTTTTCTCGTGCATAAATTATGCCAATTAGACTAACTTTGATCTATTTTTAGCTCAACTTGACAAAGTCAAGCTGAGCTATTGCCATCACTTCTCGTCCGTCGGCCCACGTACAGATGTACATCCACCTTTTCCTTTGGCACACCTCACAGTTCGCATTTATGATCAGATGGCTTTGAAACTTGGTACGCTTGTTTGGGGTGACCTCTAGATGGGAGCTATCAGTTTTCTTCAATTTCCGTTGAAAAATGTTGCTGCGGCCAATGTTCTTAGAACTTAGTTTAGTCAGACCTCAATATTTCCCTTTAGCACACACTACAGGGCACATTTTATGATTGGATTGCTTTGAAACCTTGCATCCTTGTTTAGGGTGACCTCTAGATGGGAGCTATCGATTTTCTTCAATTTCCGTCAAAAAATGTTGCCGCAGCCAACGTTCTTAGAACTTCGTTTAGTCAGACCTCAATATTTCCGTTTGGCACATTCTACAGGACACATTTATGATCAGATTGCTTTGAAACCTGTCATGCTTGTTTGGGATGACCTCCAGATGGGAGCTATCAATTTTCTTCCATTTCCGTCCATCAAAAAATGTTGCCGCTGGCAATGATCTTTGAACTTAGTTTAGTCAGGCATCAATATATTCATTTGGCATGCCCTGCAGGGCACATTTATGATCAGCTCGGTTTGAAACTTTGTATGCTTGTTTGGGGTTACCTCTAGATAGGAGCTATCGATTTTCTTCGATTTCCATCAAAAAGTGTTGCCACTGGCAATGACCTTCGATGAACTTAGTAAAAACTTAGTGCATTTAAGCATCAATATTTCCCTTTGACGCACCCTGCAGGGCACATTTATAATTGGATCACTTGCAAACATGGTGTGCTTGTGTGGGGTGACATCTATATGGGAGCTGTCTATTTTCTTCCATTTCTGTCAAAAAATGTTGCCGCTGACCTTTGAACATAGTTTAGTCAGATTTAGTCAGATCTCAATATTTCCCTTTAACACACCCTTCAGTGCACATCTATGATCAGATTACTTTGAAACTTGGTATGTGTGTTCGGGGTGACCTCCAGATGTGAGCTGTTGCTTTTTTTTTATTTCCCTAAAAAATTATTGTACAGGGCACATTTATGATTGGATTGCTTTGAAACCTGGTATGCTTGTTTGGGGAGACCTCTAGATGGGAGCAATCGATTTTCTTCCATTTCCGTCCGTCAAAAAATGTTGCCCAACGATCTTTGAACTTAGTTTAGTCAGGCATCAATATATATCCACATTTATGATCAGATCGGTTTGAAACTTTGTATGCTTGTTTGGGCTTACCTCTAGATGGGAGCTATTGATTTTCTCCGATTTCCGTCAAAAAATGTTGCCACTGGCAGTGACCTTCAATGAACTTAGTAAAAACTTAGTGCAGTTAAGCATCAATATTTCCATTTGACACACCCTGCAGGGCACATTTAAGATTGGATCACTTGTAAACTTGGTGTGCTTGTGTGGGGTGACATCTATATGGGAGCTGTCGATTTTCTTCCATGTCTGTCAAAAAATGTTGCCGCTGACCTTTGAACTTAGTCAGACCTCAATATTTCCCTTTAACACACCTTTCAGGGCATATTTATGATCGGATCACTTTGAAACTTGGTATGTGTGTTTGGGATGACCTCTAGATGTGAGCTATTGCTTTTTTCATTTCCATACAAAATTATTGTCGTTATCACCAGCCTTTGAACTTACTGCATTTGTGCATCAACTTATCCCTTTTGCACTCTCTGCAGGGTATATTTATGAATTTCCATAAAAAAAAACAAACAAAAAAACCATTGCCACAAAGCAATGACCTTCTACTTAGTGCATTTGTTTATTAACATCTTCCTTTGGTATGCCTCAGAGGGCACCTTCATTATCAGGTTGTTTTGAAACTTTGTATGCTTTTGCAGGGTGACAAAGATAGGAGCTATTGATTTTCTTTTCATTTCTATCAAAAACTGTTGCTGTTAGCATCAATCTTTGAATTTATTGCATTTGTGCATCAACATTCTTTGACATGGCCTACAGGCCACATGGGAGCACGGTGGCTCAGTAGGTAGAGGTGCAGCCAGCAAGCCGAGAGGTCCTCGGTTTGAATCCCACCTGCAGCAACTGCGTTGTGTCCTTGGGCAAGACACTTCACCCCCATTACCCACGTGGGGCACGGTGACGCTGTGTACTAAGGCGTACTGCACGTCGATGGTGCACTTGTCTTCAACCAATGCTAACTCTGCTTGTGTGGAGTTAGTATGTTGGGGAGCTGACAGTTGCTTGCCGTTGCTCTGTGGTTCTCTCCAGGTACTCTGGCTTCCTCCACCCATAAAACTGTCATGGTCATGATTAGCCATTGTGCAGAAATATGTGCCCTTAAAACACCAATAAATAAATAAATAAATAAATAAATACAGGCCACATTTATCATAGAATGTACTGCAGTTTCTTCTCTGGAAGTCTCTGTTTTACATCGGATAGTGTTTAAATTGGTGACTGATTTTGGGTCATGTTTACAGTGCCTGGAGTCATGTTTCCGGTTTATGTACACTTTTGTTTATGTTGACAATGGTTACTTCTGATAGTGATTACTTGTCTTCTATTTAGTTCTGCTCATAGCCAGATACATTAATATTGTCCGTAAGTGTTACATTAATTTTTAAAAATGTTTAAAAATTTTTGTCCACACTTGGGCTTTTTGGGGATCCATTTGGGCTCATTGTTCCCATTGGGAACTTGGGCTCTTCTGAAAATTTTTCAAAAATTTTTTTTTTTTTGAAATTATTTTTTCGAAATGTTATAATGGATTATATTATATTATGTACCTTTGTTTCAAGGGGTCCATGCCGGTCCTCTCTCCGCAAGGTCACTCTAGTTTATCAGTCTCTTTTTCAGAAGAACAAGAACAGGGTGATGTTTCCGTGATGTCTTCAACAAGTGTGTCTCCGTCGTTGCAGTCTAACAAAGAGCTAGCGGCAAAAGTGCTCATGAAATACAAGAATTGCCTAAGAGGTCCTTAGTAGGATCGACGGCGTTGTTGTCCGCTAGCTCGCCTGGTGTAGTGACCATTCATCGAATGGCTCAGCAGCCGGGTTCATCCGTTGCGGTCCAGGGAAGCAGTTTGGGTGATGCGAGCACTATAAACATTGAACGTGCACACCCAGCGACAACGGATCCGAGGATAGTACGGAGGAAGCCTGTCAGTCTGGTAGCCAGCTCGTCGAGGTCTATCCGGACCGCGAGCGAGAGAGGCCCCATCTCTCTTACAACAACATCTGGGCCACGATGTTGTATGTTCATTCGTTAGTCGGAGCATAGTCCACTCCTCCTGCTCGGGACGCTCCGTCGCATACACAGTCCGAGGCGGCTTGTCTGTTGGTTTCCTCATCCTCACGTCGGCACACACGACCTCACCTTGGCTATGTAACCACAGATATCCAGCCTGCTTCGCCGACCAGAGAATCCACGTCGACCAGGTCACGCTATCCGCTAGCCAAGGACATGAGGCCCTTCCAGTTGGGACGTTCGCATATTATATAAATGCAGGAATTAATGTCCCTGGAGCTTTCAGCGGCTAATTACATAAGACTGTGGCTCCACAGGCCTCCGTGATGGACTTGCTATCGCTGATAGCTCAATTCATCACAGCATCCCAGCAACTATCAGAAACTTTTTCAGTAAAGAACTATCTGAGCAAGCTGGGTCGGTTTGCTCCCCTGCAGAGTTAGTAGGGACGACCGAGATTATTATGTGGTCCAGGCGGATGGTAAAAGGGAATCAGCACTCCTGAAATTTTCCCTTTCTGAACAACTTAAGGTGGCTGTAGATTTCATCCGGCATCACCTTTTAGAAGTTGTTTCTCTGGACAAAAATGCTGCGTTACCTGATAAGAAACTGTAAGCGTCACTGGACACAGACTTTTTCGGCTGGATTAGGGACACCGTCCCTGAGTTTCCGACCCAGTCCAGAAATGTCACGGACATTTGAACTTTTGAATGATGCTTTATTCAAGCTAATCTCTGAGACTGGCAAATCCGGTTTCTTATCACCTAAGCGCTATACAGCTACCTTTCATCAATGCTTGACATAAATTTGAAACGGCAGGACAAGGCATGCCGAGAGTTCCTCTGCGTTTGGACGACTAGGCTGAAGACCTGGAACGGTCATTGCCGGCGTCCATGTCTATTTACTCCAGTATACTGGAGATGACAATTTAGACGCATTATCTCTTGCAGATCACCTTACCAGAGCATTATCACTACGTCTCGAAGCGAAAGAATTCCAGGATGTTCAAACTTCCTTAAGAGTTCTTTCGAGGGCTATAGCATATTCTACGTATAACACCACCCTTTCAGTGGCAATATGGAGTTAGTCAGAGGTGATGCTGCCCTGGCTGCATCCACAAGAGTGGATAGTAAGGTGAAAAAAAAAAAAAAAAAAAAAAACTCTCTTTCAGTCGCTCCGGTCTCAGGAGAGCTTCTCTTCAACGTTAAGCTTTCTACAATCTATATTAGATTACTAAGAAAGCTCCGGATTCTCTGCATTTATTCCGCTTTGAAAAAGTCGGACTCAGCAGGGAGGAGTAAGGCAGGTTCTTCGTGGGCGAATACATCCAGAGGAAGTTCCTATAGAGGATCTAAGCCTCTATGTCTTACTCCGGAGACCGTCAGAGTAGCGACTCACATAGGGGTCGTAATGCTGGCCGAGATATCACGTCAGACGCCCCTAGGTCGACTGGGCAAGGTGCGTGTCGTGGAGGACGTGATTTCTCCTTCTGCAATCATCGCAGGGCCAGGAGGTGATGGTCTAAACCTCTATTGCATTCCAGTGGGCGGAAGGCTGTCGAGATTCTTAACCAAATGGTTGTCAATTACGGATGACCCATGGGTAGAAGGGGTTATTTCCGAAGGTCTAGCTGTCCTTCAAGGAAAAACCTCCGTTAACTCGAAGTCCACGCTGGTCTCCGCTTCTGTTAAACATTCAGAAGAAAGATTCGCTTCTATCAGAAGTTCAATCTCTTCGGGACAAGAACGCTATAGACATCGTAGAAAACCAGGAATCTTGCAACTCCACAGGCCTCCGTGACGGACTTGCTATCGCAGATAGCTCAATTCATCGCAGCATTCCAGCAGCTATCAGAAACTTTTTCAGTAAAGAACTATCTGAGCAACTGGGTCGGTTCATTCCCCTGCAGAGTCAGTAAGGGACGACCGGAATTATTATGTGGTCCAGGCGGATGGTAAAAGGGAATCAGCACAGCTGAAATTATCCCTTTCCGAACAACTTAAGATGGCCGTAGATTTCATCCGGCATCACCTTTTAGAAGTTGTTTCTCTGGACAAAATGCTGCGTTACCTGATAAGAAACTGAAAGCGTCACTGGACACAGACTTTTTCGGCTGGATTAGGGACACCGTCCTTGAGTTTCCGACCCAGTCCAGAAATGTCACAGACATTTGAACTTTTGAATGTCGCTGTATTCAAGCAAAGAGAAAACGTTGGCCTACTTGGACGACATTCCTCAGGGTTTTGGCAGCAAGTTAACGCTTCAGAACGATGTTCAGAGTCTGCTTCAGAACGATGTTCAGAGTCTGCTTCAGTTACTCCGACGTCTCGGTTTCATAGTAAACGAAAAGAAGTCAGATCTAGTGATGTCCTAATCATTCACCCACGTGGGAATGAGCTTACAGACGCACAACAATCTCGTTCATCTGCCGTTAACCAGAGCGCTATTAGTCAGTTGTTATGCTCGCTTTTGCCTTCACTCCGATGTAGTAACAGCGAGAGAATTCATGAGACTGACAGGTTTGTGCGGGCCCGCTGCGGATCTTATTCCGATGGAGCGGCTACACACTCGTCCACTCCACAGATATTTCATCTCAGAATTGGAGTGTGAAGACTCATTCGCTCAAATCGAACATCGTCTTGTCGAATCAAGTGAAACAAGAGATTCAGATATTCAGTGGTTAACTCAAGGAGTACCACTGCAACTGCCGGATCCGAGTTTAACGATAATGACGGATGCGAGTCAAACAGGTTGGGGTGCAACTCTGAGCCCAACAGATTCAGGGTGCCAGTGTCTTTAGGATCCGCAGTTCCTAACAAGTACATAAACATCAAGAGATGATGTCAGTATGGCTTGCGCTACGTCAGTGGATGAACATTCTTCAGAATTCGTATGTTCAAATTCTGTCCGACAATTCGACAGTAGTAGCATATATTCAGAACCAGGGAGGCATTCATTCCATTCCGTTATTCAATTTAATGGAAAGGATCCTTCTGTTTGTCCTAGAGCATCAAGTTCTTCTATCGGTCCTCATATTCCGGGTCGTCTGAACGTTCTAGCGGACTCCCTTTCTCGGGAAAGGTCGTATGTTGTCGTCAGAATGGACTCTCAACAATGAGTATTCAATCAGATTTGCTACCAATGGGATCGTCCAATGGTAGACTTATTTGCAACGCATCTCAACAATCAGTTGCAGACGTATGTGTCGCCGTGCCCAGATCCTCGAGCGTTTGCAGTAGACGCTCACTCGATCTCTTGGGACGGAATGATAGGATACGCGTATCCTTCAGCGCCATTGATTCAGCAGATATTGCTCAGGATAAAGCAATCTCACTGCAAAATTCTGTTGGTAGCATCTCTGTCACCCCAAATTTTAACTTAGTGCAATATGAGGAGTAATCTTTAAAAGTCTTCTTCAGATCCACCAGTCAGAATCTTTAAAAATCTGCTTCTTCAGATCCACCAGTCAGAATCTTTTGATATTTGTTATACAGCATCCTTATGGAAGTCGGATTTAAGTTGGTTCAAATCAAAACCCTGGATTAATATTTGGGCTCCCAATTGGAGCTCAAATTTTATTTTAGTGCAATAAGCGGAATATTCTTTAAAAATCTTCTTCTTGAGATCCCTCAGTCAGCATCTTCTATTTGATATACAGCATCCTTATGAGGGCCAGATTCAGTCTGTGGGTCCATATTTGGGCTTCTTATGTGAGCCTGAATTTTAAGTTAGTACAATATGAGAAAATTTCCTTAAAAATCTTCTTCAGATCCGAACAGTCAGAATATCTTCTCATTTGGTATACAGCATATTCAACTTTGTTCAAATCAAGTCCCTGGATCCATATTTGGGCTTCTTTTGTGAGCCTGGATTTTATCTTAGTGCAATATATGGAGTATTCTTTAAAAATCTTCTTCAGAATCACCAGTCAGAATCTTTTGATATTTGGTATACAGCATCCTCATGAGGACCACATTCATATTTGTTCAATTTAAGTCCCTGGGTTCATTTTGGGGCTTATTATGTGAGCCCAAATTTTAACTTTGTGCAATATGAGGAATATTCTTTAAAAATCCTCTACTTCAGATCCACCAGTGGGAAACTTCTGATATTTGCTGTTGAGGGACAGATTTTTTTTTTTTTCAAATCAAGTCCCTGAGTCTATATTTGGGCTTCTTGTGTGAATCTGAATTTTATCCTATTCAGATTCACGCTGCAGAATTTTTTGACATTTGATATTCAGCATTCTTGGGGGTGGGGAGGTCCACCTTCACGTTTGTTCAAATCAGGTCCCTGGGTTCCTATTTGCCTTCCCTATGAGAACCCAAATTTTAACTTGGTGCAATATGTGGAATATTCTTTACAAATCCTCTTTAGATCAACCAGTCATGTTCTATTGATATTTGATATACAGCATCCTTAGGGGCTCAAATTCAAATTAGCTCAAATCATGTTCCTGGAATAATATTTAGGCTTTCTATGGAAACCCATATCTTTACTTAATACAATGTAAGGCATGTTATTGAAAAAAATCTTCAAATGCACCTGTCAGAATTTTCTGATGCCAAAACAATGTTTTGAATATATTTTATGGTTTTCAGACAATAAGTTGAGTTTTGCAGTTTTTTTTAAACCTTAAAATATTGTTTGCAATGACAAAATTCAGCTCAACTTCTCATTTGGTTTTATTTACATTTTCAGTTTCAGTGTTATTCACATTAACTTAGTAAAAAATAGTATATTTTATGATTTCCACGCAATAACTCAAGTTTGACTTTACCGATTTTGTTATTTTAGTTTGCCTTCATAAAAATTTGTGTTAAAGGGAAAGAGGAGGAATATTATGTTTACCTTCATAAAAATTTATGTCATTTGGAAGGGGGAGGGGTTTTAGTGTCCTTTTGGTGAGCAGTTATATTGGTGAGATTGAGTTGTAGGTGAATTGAGGGGATAGGCATCAATAATGATGGGAGCAGAAGCATAGACTTCCTTGGAGTTGTTCTACTTTTGTTCTTTTTATCAAAGGTCTTCTGTAGTTTCTTGAACACTGTCATCACAACATCATTGAAAATCATCATAAAAGGTCCGTGAAAGTCCTTGAATTCAGTTCATGTAATTGCTGAGGTACATTGTAACATTATGATGATTTACCCTTGAGAGTAACCTTAACCCTTTCAACCCAATGTTCTTACATTTTTTCATGTATAAAAATTTGGCCGTGGACGAGTAGACACTACAATGAACAGAAAATCGGTTGTGAGGATTAGTAATAATTTAAATGTGCAACACTACAAAGCTGTTGAATTTAATTATTACTGAACCTCCCTACAGATGCTGAATGAATTTGACATTTTACCATAGAAAGTATTGTATGCGATGATACCATCCAGGTTGTCGGGGTTGAAAGGATTAACCCTTAATGACCCATTTTGTATTTCCAACTTTTACAATCTCAGAACAGGTGCCCTAAACATGCCATCATGAGGAGGTCCTGTGGACAACAGACAAATTAGGTTGGCAGTGGTTTCTAATCAAGTCTTGACTGCTTGTTTAGGCAGCCAAGACTTGACTGAAAAACACTGTTAAGCCACTTGACATATAGAGGCTGTGGGCTGTTGGGAATTCAGGACACTGTCCAGGCTAAATCATAAACAGAAAAGTTGAAGGTTGATTTGTTTTATTTCAGATTATGGAAGTTCTGTAGCTACAAGTTCAACTCAGTCAGGATATTCATCCGACAACTCATCTGTTGGAATTAGCGATACACGTCGCCGTGGAGATGGACGAGAATTTGATTCTTCTGCATCTTCTAGCAGGTATTTTGAATTCTATTTTAAACTTAATAGTACACCATTGATTAGGTTTACTATATTACACCGTGTTCTATATGCATGTACCTCTTTTGCAATAAAATCCAATTGACATTCCTTTCAGCTAGGAAAAACATTGTATAATCTGAAAGTGTTTTGTTGAAACAGTTAAATGTTCACATCTCTTCATTATTACCACACATTTGAAAATTAGTAAATTCATTTGCTTAGCCATTCAGTAACTAAATGCTGAAATTTTATTTGATAGACTGAAAATGATCATGTGAGTCAATTTTAGGTAAACAAAATATTTTAACTTGATGTGTCTTTATGTCTTGAAATTTTGCCTTTAACCCCCTATCTAATGAATTGTTAAAATTTGGCAAAATCCAGTTTAAATTGTTGTTCGTCAGGTCACCAAATGTGAACTCAAATGGAATCTGGCACATATTTATCATTGCAAATTCATCAAAAAGTGAATTGGAGAGGTTACAATGCAGTCATTCATCATTCAGCTAATTGATTAAAGGATGACAAGCATAGCATATTTTTTAATTATACCTCCCACAACAATGTTGTAGGTGGGTACAATAAGATCAGTTCATCCATTTGTCTGTCCATTGGTCTGTGGACACAATTTTGTCTGGAGCTTTTTTCACTCATGAGTCAATATGTTTTAAACTTTGCTCAGAAGTTAACCACCATGTGAACCTCTGCATCTGCAATTTTTAGATTGCCCTGACATGTTGCAGAGTTATTGCCCTTTTTACTTTAAATTTGTTGAATTTGTTGTCTGAGGACACAACTTTGTCTTAGCTTGTATGCCTTCTTTTTCTTGTGAAACTTTGTCTTTTTACTTTTCAGAGATTAACCAGTGTGAGAACCTACAATTTGAGATCGGTCTGACCCATTTTTCCAGAGCTGTTGCCCTTTTTGACCAAGTTTTTTTGCAACCTAATGGGAGCGGGGTGAAGGGTTAGATTATTCTAAGTCCAATTGGGACAGACACCTGCAGTTAGTTTTGGCTCAGTTAGCCACAAACAAGTATAAATGTTTTATCATTTTACCTGCAAGAATATGTTTGGCAGAACAGCTGCTTTTGCAGATGGGAGCTAACTTCAGATTTGCATGGCATTTTGTTTGAACATTAGAGGTGAAAAGAAACACATTTTCTATACAGGTCAGTCAGTTTGAACTATTGATGACAATTCTGTATTTTTATACAACAACCAATGGCCCAGACTAGCTGGTGCCAACTCAAAAGTAATCCAGGGCCAAACACAAATTTTGCCTCCCAATCCCCAAAATTTGCATGCAAAACCGAAAATTTTATGTCCCATCTGGTACTCCATACTTTTGCGAACTGTGCATGCACAGTATCCAGGAAGACACTGAAATTGGTGCCAACCATCATTCTTTGTTTTGCCCTCGAGTCAGTAACAACAAACTGACATCTGTGCTTTTAAATCTCAGTTTTAATGATGCCAGACACAAATCAATGGTAGAATTGGTGGATCCAAGGACATAATTGGATGATGGAAGGGAACAACGGTGGTTGGAAACCTTCAGGGCTGTAACTTTATAATTTTTATCTAAATTATTTCATGTTTCCCAATTTCTGGACATGGGCCTGATGTCATCATTCTTACAAATGATATTTTTATACTGTACCAATGACCCAGACTTAGCTGGTGCTAACTCTAACAAAACCAGGGCCAAACACAAATTTTGCCCCCCAATCCCCAAAATTTGCATCCAAAACAAAAAGAAATCATGTCCTAAAGGACCTCCATACTACGCCCCCACTGCACATGCGCAGTGACACGGACGTCCCGAAATTGGCGCCAATTATCATTCTCTGTTTGGCCCTTCATCAGTCATCATCTCACTGATCTTTGTGCTTGTAAATCTCAGTTTAAAGGATGCCAGACACGTAATTTTTGGAGAAATGGTGATTCTAAGGAGGATAGAAGGAGGAGAGGAAAAAGAAGTGACAAAAAAAATAATCAGGGCTGTACTTAAAATTTTTTGATGAAATTATGTTAAGTTGCCTATTTTCAAGGCATGGGCCTCTTGTTGTCATTCTTGCTAAATGTTGCACTGCTTATTCAGTGTTTCCTCTCCCCTAGCCTTCTAAAGTCCCCCCTTGCAATTCTCCCATGCTTTTGGCATATTTTTGAGAAAGTTCATTTCTAAAATTTCCCTGGGAGAGTTGCTTGGATACAGAATGTTTTCTGTTATTTTCCCCATAGTTACGTTTTCACCCATGGGTGTATAAATGTTGTGTTCTGCATCTTCCATCTGATGTTCTGCAGATTCTCCCCTGGGAGTCTCTGTTTTGCATCAGATAGAGTGTAATTTTGATGACTGATTCCGGGCCAGTTTTTGCAGTGCCTGGAGTCATGTTTTCTGGTGTTTTACACTGTTTGTTTACATTGGCAACAGCCTTTTTTGAGGGGGGCTGTTTGCCTTTGGTGTAGTTTATCTCACTATAAGATACATTTATATTATCCGTAAGTGTCTCATTAATTATTTAATATAAATTTAAAATTTTTGACCACACTTTTCCGTCGGATCCATCGGGGCTCAACGTTACTTTTCAGCAACTTGGGCTTCGCTGAAAAAATATTTTTTCAAAATTATTTTGATTTGCAATTGTTTTTTCATTTATTAATGGATCATGTTATTATGTATCTTTGTGTCAGGGGTTTGTGCGAGTAACTAGGACTTGTTGTTGACTTTTCACAATGAAAGGATATTGTTCAAATTGTAATGGGAAGAAATCTTCCTCTGACTTTCATGATCATTGTATTAATTGTAGTCAGTGTTCTCGCACTAATCCCTGTCCTATATGTCAATATTGGGATGATAAACATTGGAAACGTGTGTCACGGTATGTTGTTTCTGGAGAAAGGGCTATGCCGGCTCTTTCTCCGCAAGGTCACACTACTCTCTCAGTTTCTATTTCAGAGGAACAAGAACAGGGTGATGTTTCCATGTTATCTTCTACAAGTGTGCGTCCGTCGTCACAAATGAATTCAGAGCTAGCGGCAAAAGTGCTCATGGAGATTAGACAAATGTCGTCCGCTAGCTCGCCCGGTGTAGCGTCCATTCACCGAATGGTTCGGCAGCCGGGTTTGTCCGATGCGGTCCAGGAGGAAATTTTGGGTGATGCGAGCACTATAAACATACAAGGTGCACACCCAGTGACGGCGGATAGTAAGCGAGAACGGAGGAAGCCTTTGAGTCCGGTTCCTAGCTCGTCCAGGTACAGCCGGGCCGCGAGCGAGAGAGGCCCCTCTCTCGTACAACAACATCTGGGACCAGATGCTGTGGTACAAAATGTGTTGCAAGCGGAGCATACGTCCGTCGCTCGGGACGCTCCGTTGTATAGGCAGTCCGCGGAGACTGCTAAGGCTTCTTCTTCTCGTCAGCGCACACGACCGCACCTTGGCTGCGTGACCGCCGATATTTTACCAGCTTTGCCGATCAAGGATTCTTCGGCGACCAGGTCACACCATCCGGCAGCCAGGGATTCGAGACTGATGGACTCCGGACGTTCGCATAGAAAAAGTATGCGGGAGCCATCTGATGCGAAGCTGCCCTCGGCGAAGCAGCGAAAGATTGCGCCTCCGCAGGTCTCGATGCCGGACATTCTTGTGCAGATAGCACAGCTTATCGCAGCATCCCAGCAGCCGACAGAAACGGTGTCGGATCGAGAATTATCCGACGGCGCTGGGTCGGTACGCTCCGCCGAAGCATCGGGGGTGGACGACCGGGAACATCATGAGGTCCGACCGGATGGTGAAAGGGATACGGATGATTTGGAGCTATCCCTTTCGGAACAACATAAAGCTGCCGTGGACTTCATCCGGCACTTTCTCCCTCAAGTTGTTCCGTCGGGCCAGACTGCTGCGGTTCCGGACAAGAGGATTATAGCGTCATTGGACTCTGAATTTTTTGAGCGGTTCAGGGACATCGCTCCCGAGTTTCTGTCGCAGTCCAATAATGTTGCAAGAACATTTGAATTATTGAACGACGCTATATTTAAACTTGCTTCCAAGACGGGGAAAGCAGGTTTCTTGTCCGCTAATACTCTCAACCTGCCTTTCATTAATGCAAGGAATAAATTCGATACGGCAGGACAGGGTATCCCGAGAGTTCCTCTGCGTATGGACGACGAGGCGGAAGACTTAGAGCTATCATTACCGTCGTCGGCTTCTATTCCAACCGCAGTGTTGGAAACAGCTTTTGCGTCTAACAGAGCCAATTTAGATGCCTTATCTTACGCAGATCACCTTACTAAGGCGTTATCACTGCGCCTTCAAGGGAAAGAGTTTCAGGATATACAATCCTCTTTAAGACTTCTTTCAAGGGCAGTAGCTTATTCCACGTGTAACTCCGCCCTTTCAGTGGCAAATCTGGAGTTGGTTAGACGTGACGCAGCCCTAGCTACATCCACACTTGTGGATTCTAAGGTGAAGAACTCTCTTAGAGTCGCTTCGGTCTCCGGAGAGCTTCTCTTTGACGGCAAGCTTTCTGCTATTTATGATAAAATTACAAAGAAAGCTTCAGATTCTCTGTTGTTCAAATCTGCTTCTAAGAAGCCGAATACAGCAGACAAGAATAAGACAGGCACTTCTGGGTCTAATGCGCCCAAGAGAGGTTCCTATAGAGGTTCCGGTGCGTCCTCTTGGTCTTATTCGAGAGACCGTCAGGGTAGCGACTCTCATTCGGGACGTCCTTCGGGCCGGGACAATCGGTCGGACGCCCCGAGGTCGACAGGGCGAGGTGCGGGTCGTGGAGGACGTGGTTTCTCCTACCGCAGGCCTCGCAGGTCCAGGAGGTGATGGCTTAAACCTCTATCGCGTACCGGTTGGCGGAAGGTTGTCGAGCTTTTCACAAGAATGGGCGTCGATTACGGACGACCCTTGGGTGAGAGGAGTGACTTCGGAAGGTCTAAAGATATCCTTCAAACGAAAGCCTCCATTGACTCGAAGTCCAAAGTGGACTCAACTTCCGTCAAATCCGCAGAAAAGAGACGCTCTGTTATCAGAGGTGCAGTCTCTTTTAATGAAGAACGCGGTAGAGGTCGTAGAAAACCAGGAAACTCCGGGATTCTACAGCCATCTGTTTCTGGTTCCGAAACCAGACGGCTCGTTCCGTCCAGTCATAGATTTGAGCAGGATAAACAAGCTGATCGTCGCTCCGAAATTTTATATGGAGACGATTCGGTCGGTCAGAGCAAGTATTCGGGTGAACGATTATGCAACAAGCATAGATCTCAAAGATGCGTACTTTCACGTCATGGTACATCCGACATTCCGAAAGTATCTACGCTTCGCAGTCTTAGGAGTGGTGTATCAATTCCAGGCGATGTGCTTCAGATTGAATCTAGCACCCTGGGCTTTCACTCGGGTAATGAACTCGGTAATGATCTATTTCCGAGCTCATTCGTCTGCGGTAACGTCGGCCTACCTGGACGACATTCTTCATAGGTACGGCAATGAGTTAACGCTTCAGAACGATGTTCAGAATCTACTTCTATTGCTCCGACGTCTCGGTTTTATAGTAAACGAGGAGAAGTCGGATCTGGTGCCGTCCAAGTCATTCACTCATCTGGGAATGAGCTTCGAGACGCACAACAATCTCGTTCGTCTGCCGTTAACCAGAGCGAAATTAGTCAGTTGTTACGCTCTCTATTGTCTGCACGCAGACAAAGTCACAGCGAGAGAATTTATGAGACTGATAG
Organism: Pictodentalium vernedei; assembly: GCA_031216915.1. Lineage (NCBI taxonomy): Eukaryota > Metazoa > Mollusca > Scaphopoda > Dentaliida > Dentaliidae > Pictodentalium > Pictodentalium vernedei. The sequence goes on from CM062295.1 coordinate 155,844,278, forward strand.
GTCTGTGCGGAGCCGCTGCGGATCTCATTCCGATGGGGCGGTTACGCACACGTCCTCTCCAAATTTTCTTGACTCAGAATTGGAGTGTGAAAATTCATTCGCTCGACGTAGACGTTCTCTTGTCAGATCAAGTGAAACAAGAGATTCAGACTTGGGCAAACATTCAGTGGTTAACTCAGGGAGTTCCGCTGCAGTTGCCGGATCTGAGTTTTACCATTATGACGGATGCCAGTCAAACAGGTTGGGGTGCATCATTAATCCCAACGGATTCGAGATGCCAGGGTCTTTGGGATCCGCAATTCCTGTGCAAGCACATAAACATCAAGGAAATGATGTCAATTTGGCTTGCGTTACGTCACTGGATGGACATTATTCACAATGCTCATGTCCAAATCCTATCCGACAATACGACAGTAGTGGCGTATATACGGAATCAGGGAGGCACTCATTCAGTTCCGTTGTTCAATCTAACGGAAAGAATCCTTCTGTTTGCGCTAGAACATCACGTTCTTCTTTCGGTCCGTCACATACCGGGTCGTCTGAATGTGCTAGCAGACTCCCTTTCACGAAAGGGTCGCTTGTTGCCGTCGGAATGAACTCTCAACAAACAAGTATTCAATCAGATTTGCTACCAATGGGAACGGCCAATGATAGACTTATTTGCGACACATCTCAACAATCAGTTGCAGACGTATGTGTCTCCGTGTCCGGATCCAAGAGCATTTGCAGTAGACGCTCTGTCGATCCCTTGGGACGGAATGATAGGATATGCGTATCCTCCAGCGCCATTAATTCAACAAGTATTGCTGAAGATAAAACAATCTCAATGCAAGATTCTGTTGGTAGCATCTCTGTCGCCACAGAGATCGTGGATAAATCTACTCAGGTGTCTGTTGTGGGACCTACCGCGAAAGCTTCCTCCACGGGAGGATCTTCTTTCGCAGGGGAAATCGCGCCAACTCCATCACAACCCGCAAGGTCTCAACCTTCACGTTTTTCCGTTGTGCGGTCCTTCTTGCATGGCAAGCACTTTATAGGACGAGCAGTGGACGCGATTTCTAACTGTAGGAGGACCTCCTCTTCGCTAAACTATGCGGCTAAGTGGAAGGTTTTTCGTCGTTGGTGTAGGGATCATTCTGTAGATATATTCGATCCCTCTATACCAGACATTGCAAACTTTCTAGTATACTTGTTTGACGAAATCAAACTGCAGCCTGTTACTATTAAGGGTTATAGGTCTATGTTATCTGATACCTATGCACATCACGATAGTTTACAAATTGGATCTAATGTCTCTTTATCTAAGTTGGTTAGAAACTTTTCGATAAATAGACCCAGAACTCTTAGATTAATTCCTAAATGGAATTTAGCTTGGGTTCTTCTTAAATTGAAGGAAAAGCCATTTGAACCTCTTGGGACAGTAGATTTCAAATTCTTATCTTATAAGACAGCTTTTCTCTTAGCTTTCTCTTCTGCTAGACGAGTCAGTGAGCTTCATGCACTGTCGGTGGATGATTCTCACTATCGTAGTGTCGGGAACACTATCACCTTCACTACTAATGTGTGTTTTTTAGCTAAGAATCAGGCTCCTAATAAATATCCGGAACCTATTGTTATTAAGGCTCTTCCATCTTCAGACGGGCGTAGGCCTTTACTCTGTCCTGTTAGAGCGTTACGTATCTATAAACAGAGATCTCAGTTTATCAGAAAGGGACGGAAACGTTTCTTTCTGTCTTTGATGCCTAATAGAAAGGACATTTCGGTCCATTCTATTGCTAGATGGATTCAATTAACTATCCGTACTGCTTATGAGAGTTTATCTTCTTCTCAGCAATCTGTGCTTAAGATTTCCGCTCATGAAGTAAGAGCTCTTGCTACTTCTTGGGCTTATGCTAATAGTGTTGCTATTACAGATTTAATGAAGGCTGCTTATTGGTCTCAGCCATCCACATTCACGAATTTTTATCTCAGAAATATAGAGTCCATTTCTGGAGACCTGCATTGTTTAGGTCCATTATCTGTTGCTCAGAATGTCGTCCACTAAACAGTTGCAACTATAGTTATGCAGGCTTTCTGTTCCGGCAGTGACTCCGTCCGGCTGCCCTCTTCGCTCTGGGCTATTTGACCCAGGGCAAGGGGAAGGGGGGGGGGGGGGGGGGGGCAGGTGTTCCCTTAGGTCACCTGCTTTATAGTGAAAAGCAAGGGAATGCCTCCTCCAAGTCAGTATTTCTGAGTCGCTTCCGGGATGGTTTTAAAGTGTAATATTAATGTTAAAATTCATTCATGTCTTATTTTTAAAGTGTAGCTCGGTGTGAAGCATTTGTATATGTCAAGTGTCAAACAGGCTTTAATATACAATACTCGGACACTTTTAAATGACTATAAAGAGTCTCAATTCTCTGGACTACTTTGGCTTACTTTAAAAATAATTAGTATAAGGGATATACTGGATGTTAATAGAGAACATGAATGTTATTGTGCTCAATTATTAAGGGTAGTGTATCTTTCTAATTTAATATTAAATAAGAAAGATACATGTAAAGCCTAATACTCCTTTTCTCCTTAAGGGGTTACCTCTTTACTATATAGTTGAGCTTATTGGATTTTCCTCTATGTCCTAGGCCCTCCAGCCTGTTTACTATTCAGCTAAGTCTGGGTCATTGGTACAGTATAAAAATGTTAAAAAATTTATAGTAATTTATATATTTTTTATACTTACCAATGACCCAGACGGGGATGGCCCTCCCAGGAGTTGGGAACTCTTGCCTCCCCGCTGAGTACATAGCGCTGACCAGGCACTGCCAGTAAGAATGATAATTGGCGCCAATTTCGGGACGTCTGCGTCACTGCGCATGCGCAGTAGAGGCGTAGTATGGAGGTCCTTTAGGATATGATTTCTTTTTGTTTTGGATGCAAATTTTGGGGATTGGGGGGCAAAATTTGTGTTTGGCCCTGGTTTTGTTAGAGTTAGCACCAGCTAAGTCTGGGTCATTGGTAAGTATAAAAAATATATAAATTACTATAAATTTTTTAACTTTTCCACTGTTTGTTAAGTGTTCCTTCCCTATCCTTCTTTGAAGCCTCCCAGTTAAACTCCCAAGCTTTTTGGCTTATTTTATTGAAATATTTTTTATAACTTTCTTGGGAGTTTGACATGTTACACAGAATGTTTATTCTGTATATCCCCATGGTTACGTCCTGACCCTGGGGGTGTTTAGGCATTTTGGGTCATGCATCTTACATCCGATGTATCGTTTTTTCTTCTGAAGAAGATCTTGCTTTACATCAGATAATTCTAAATCTGTTACTGACTTCGGGTCTCTTTATTCAGTGCCTGGGGTCTTGTTTCCAGTTTTTCTTCTGACGTTGTTTACATTACCAACGTTGTATAAATATATGTAGTTTCCTATTTATTTCATTGTAGGATTGTTGTAAGATGCATTATAATATTCCGGTAGTGTAGCAAATTATTTTTGGAATTTTGTCCACACTTAGGCTCTATTGGGATACCTTTGGGCTCGTCTTGTTCCCTTTGGGAACTTGGGCTTCTGTCAAAATTTTTCGAAATTTTTTTTTTTTAAATTAATTTTTCCATTTATATTTTGAATGTATTTATTATGTATCTTTTTCATATATTTATTGTGGAGTTGGTGGGAGTACTGTCGACTTTGTTTTGCTTCATTATGAAAGCTTATTGCTCAAAATGCAAGGCGAGGAAGTCTTCCTCGGATTTACATGCTTGTTGCCTTGCTTTTTGTCGATGTACTCCCACTAATTCTTGTCCAACCTGTGTCGGATGGGATGACAAACGTTGCATTGTCTGCGAAGTCGGACCATCCGGTAGCTAAGGAGATGAGGCCTCGTTTATTGGGACGTCCAAAGAAAAGAGCCATCTCGGACACACCATCCCAGGAACAGCAGGCAGCCAAGAAACAGAAGACTGCAGATCCTCAGGCCTCCATTACAGACTTGCTGTCACAGGTTGCGCAGCTCATCGCAGCTTCCCAGCAAGTGCAAGAGCAGCCTACAGCAGTGTCAGAACTTGAGCTGTCTGACAGTGCTGGGTCGGTCCAGTCATCTGCATGTTCAGATACCATAGACCGAGACTCACAACTGATTCAATCGGATGGTGAAAGGGATATGGAAGAAGATTACCCTTCTTTTTTGGAACAACACATGGTTGCGATGGATTTAATCCATCAACACTACCCTGAATCAGAATGCTGCGACTACCAGAAAGAAACCGCTGGCATCGTTGGACGCAGACTTTATCTGGACAAAGGAGGAGGTCCTGTCTTTTCTGGTTTAGTCTAGACAGGTGTCGCAGGCTTTTGGCCATTTAGATGATGCCATATTCAAACTCTCCAGTGGGTAGAAGAAAGGCGGTTTCTTGACATCTTCCATAAATTTACCATTTCTTGGACCACATTCATTTAAAACGGTCAGGAAAGATGTACAGAGAGTTCCTCTGCGTTTGGATGAACAGGCTGAGGATCTAGAGCTATCCTTGCCTGTGTCATTCACAATTTGCTCGGACACAATTGAGACGGCAATTTCTTCAAATAGAGCGAATTTGGATGCTATGTCTTACGCAAATCACCTATCAAGAGCTGTGGCATAATGTCTCAATGGGAAGGAATTTTAGGACGTTCGTACCTCTTTAAGAGTTCTTTCCAGGGCAATTATGTTTACCACGTATAACTCCACCTTAACAGTGGCTAATTTGGAGTTAATCAGACGTGATGGTGCCCTTGCGTCGTCATCTTTAATAGATGACAAGGTGAAAAACTCTCTCCGGGTCGCTCCGGTCACCGGAGACACAATTTTTGACGACAAGCTTTCATTGGTTTATGACCAAGCTACAAAGAAAGCATCTAATACTCTGCTTCTAAAGTCGGCGTCTAATCGACCTGCTACAGCAGAAAAGAGTAAAGGAGGACGTCCCAGATAGAAATCGTCTAAAGGGGACTCCTCGCGAGGGTATTGGAAACCCTTCTATAATTACTCTAGAGATCGTCAATATAGCGACTTGGGAAAGGGGCGTAGGTCTGATCGAGACTACCGGTCAGATGCCCCTAAACCGACAGGTGAAGGCTCTAAGCAAGGGGGACGTGGTTTCTCCTCTAGTAAGCCTAGAAGGTCATACAGGTGATGGTCAGGACCTCTATTTCATGCTAGTTGGTGGAAGGTTATCAAGATTCGCAACAAACTGGATAACAATTACGGAAGACCAGTGGATGAGAAGTGTAGTCTCGGACGGCCTACGGCTAACATTCCGAGCAAAACCACCACTAACAAGGTGTCCGCGGTTGTCAGATCTTCTGTCAAATCCTTGCAAAAAATAGTCTCTCCTAGCGGAGGTACAGGCTCTCTTATCAAAGGAAGCAATAGAGGTCGTCGAGAATCAAAATTCTCTAGGATTTTACAGTCACCTGTTCCTCGTACCGAAGCCAGACGGCCCGTTCCGACCGGTAATAGACTTGAACTGGATAAGTAAGCTTATCATGGCTCCAAAGTTCTATATGGAGACAATTCGGTCAGTAAGGGCGAGCATTCGAGTGAACCACTATGCGGCAAGCATAGATCTAAAGGATGCATACTGTCATGTCCTGGTACATCCGGCATTCAGAAAGTACCTGCAGTTCGCCGTGCAAGGGACAGTGTATCAGTTCCGAGCGATGTGCTTCGGTCTGAACCTGGTGCCCTGAGCTTTCACTCAAATAATGAACTCAGTAATGTCGTACTTCAGAGCTCATTCTTCTGCAGTAACGTCAGCTTACTTGGACGACATTCTTCAGAGATACGGCAACAGAACTATTCTTTAGAACGATGTTCAGAGTCTGCTTCTTTTGCTCCGACGTCTCGGCTTCATCGTAGACGAGAAGAAGTCGAATCTAGCTCCGTCCAAGTCGTTCATTCACTTAGGGATGAGCTTCGAGACTCACAACAATCTGGTTCGTCTGCCATTACCCAGAGCGAAATTAGTCAATTGTTATGTTCGCTTTTGTCTACACTCTGACGCATTACCAGAGAGGGAATTCATGTGACTGATGGGGTTGTGCGGAGCGGCTGCAGATCTTATTCCGATGGGTCGCTTGCACACACGTCCCCTCCAGATATTCTTTACTCAGAACTGGAGTGTGAAGACGCATTTGCTTGAGACCAGTATTGTTTTAACGGACGTGGTAAAACCAAGCGTCCATATTTGGGCAGATATTCAGTGGTTAACTCAAGGAGTTCCGCTACAGCTGCCGGATCCGGCTTTCACGATTATGACGGTTGCGAGTCAAACAGGTTGGGGCGAGCATACGCAGTAGACGCTCTGTCAATCTCATGGGACAGAATGATAGGATATGCGTATCCTCCAGCTCCATTGATTCAGCAGATTCTGTTAAAGATCAAACAGTCTCGTTGCAAAATTCTACTAGTAGCATCTCTGTCGTCACAGAAACTGTGGATCAATCTTTTCAGTTGTCTGTTATGGGACGTTCCCCGGAAGCTTCCTCCACGAGAGAACCTTCTTTATCAGGGGAAGTCACACACAGTGCATCACAACCCGGAGGTCTCAACCTTCACGTATTTCCGTTGTGCGATCCTTCTTTCATGGCAAGCAATTTACAGGACGAGCAGTGGACGCAATTCCTAACTGCAGGAGGTCCTCCTCTTCATTGAATTACGCAGCGAAAGTGGAAGGTTTTCTTCTGTTGGTGTAAGGATCAGTCGATAGACGTCTATGATCTGTCCATACCGGATATTGCCAACTCTCTGGTCTACCTCTGGTCTACCTGTTTGACGTTCTCATACTGCAGCCTGTCACTATTAAGGGCTATAGGTCAGTGTTATCAGACACTTACGCTCATCATGATAACTTGGCAATTGGATCTAATGCTTCATTATCCAAACTAGTTAGAAATTTCTCTATTAATAGACCTAGAACCCTCAGATTAATTCCTAAGTGGAATTTGGCTTGGGTTCTGTTGAAGCTTAAGGAAGCTCCGTCTGCTGTGTCCAGTCAGGGCTATGCGCATATATAAACGCCAGTCAGATTTTATAAGAAAAGGAAGAAAACGCTTCTTTCTTTCGCTAATTTCTAACAGAAGAGATATTTCTGTTCATTCTATTGCTAGATGGATTCAGTTGGCAATACGTATTGCCTTTGAAAGTCTGTCTTCGAATCAGCGTTCTGTAAATAAGATATCAGCGCATGAAGTTAGAGTGCTGTCCACTTCTTGGGCTTATTCTAACAGTATAGCCATAACTGATCTCATGAAGGCTGCATACTGGACACAGCCTTCTACATTTACCAAGTTTTACCATAGAAATTTAGAGTCCATCTCTGGTGACCTTAGATGTTTAGATCCTCTCTGTTGCCCAGAATGTCGTCCACTAAATGATTACATCCAGTGATGTTGTTCCACTGCCCTCTTTGTTCTGTGGTCATGTAAATCAGAACAAGGGGAAGGGGGGGGGGGGGGAACGGTTTTTCTCTTATGATCCTCTGGATTTGTAGTGAAAAGCAAGGGAAGACCTCCTTCGGTGTCAGTAGTCCCGAGTCGGTGCTGGGATGGTTTTAATGTGTAGCTCGGTGTGAAGCAAATAATATGTTTTTAAAGTGTAGCTCACTGTGAAGCATTTGTATATGTCACTTGTCAAACGGGCATTAATATACATTCCTCGGACACTTTTAAATGAGTATAAAGAGTCTCATTCTCTGGACTATCTTTATATTTTGGCTTCCCTTCACCGAATTAGCATAACAGGTTATGCTGGCATTAAATGGAGAATTATATATTATGTAATGCTCAATTACATTGTTGGTGTTATGTCTTTCTTGTTTCTCGTAAATGAGAAAGACATATGTAATTCCTTTCTCTCCTATTCTCCTGTAGGAGATATCCTTTATGAAGTGATTGAGTGATTGGATTTTCCTTTATGTTCTAGACCCTCCAGCCTGTTTACGATTCAGCTAGTCTGGGCGATTGGTTGTCGTATAAAAATATTATAAATTCATAGTAATTTGTATATTTTTTTACCTGCGTCGTCAGCGGCAGAGCAGGTCTAGTAACTGCTCGACTCTGTCCATCCATCAGTCCATCCGTCAGTCCATCCGAAACACTTCTTCCGTCAAAGTTTTCTTGGCTTGTATGAAAGGGAATGATTTTATATTTGGTCTGCTGCTTCATAATGATGAGTTGTATCGTGTAAGCAATTTTCAGATCTGCAGTGCAGCCACTTCCTGTTTGCCGATACTTTGAAATTTTACTGTACCCACTGAACATTGAAATTTTTTGTCAAACTTTTCTCGGCTTCTATGCAAGGGATTGATTTTATATTTCATCTGGAGCTTGATAATGATGAGTTGTATCGTGTATGCAATTTTCAGATCTGCTGTGCAGCAACTTCCTGTTTGCCGATACTTTGAAATTTTACTGTACCCACTGAACATTGAAATTTTTCATCAAAGTTTTCTCAGCTTCTATGCAAGGGATTGATTTTTCATTTCATCTGGAGCTTGATAATGTTTAGTTGTATCGTGTATGCAATTTTCAGATCTGCCGTGCAGCCACTTCCTGTTTGCCGATACTTTGAAATTTTACTGTAGACACTGAATATTGAAATTTTCAGTCAAAGTTTCTCTGCTTGTATGAAAGGGACCCACTGAACATTGAATTTTTCGTCAAACTTTTCTTGCCTTCTGTGAAAGGAATTGATTTATCTACATTCAAAAAGAGTCGAAAGAGATTAATACATGTATCTCAATCTATTGCATGCAGCGACGCAGGTCCAGACATGGTATTGGTCTTGTTTATACTTACCAATGGCCCAGACGGGGATGGCCCTTCCATGAGTAGGCACTCATACTTCCCCGCTGTTTACAACATTTAGCAGGCAATTTTTAGAAACAATGATGGTTGGCACCAATTTCGGTGTCTTCCTGGATACTGCACATGTGCAGTTCGCAAAAGTATGGAGGACCAGATAGGACATAAAATTTTTGGTTTTGCATGCAAATTTTGGGGATTGGGGGCAAAATTTGTTTGGCACTGGATTTTTTTTTAGTTAGCACCAGCTCGTCTGGGCCATTGGTAAATATAAAAAATATACAAATTACTATGAATTTATAATTTTTTGTGTATTTTCATTCAGTGGAATTTGTTCATTTAGGTCCTCAAGTGCAAAGTTTGATGGGTATTTTTCAAATCATAAAGAAGAAACAGATGTGGAAGACACACAGGCTCTCCAATTCATGCAACTGACAATCCCACAGTACTGTTTATTAGTAATTGAAGCAGCCATACCTTTATTGAAGTTATCTAATGACCATGTTATTATAGAAGTTTTTACATTGTTGAATGAAACTTTGAATGTCATGCATGAAGTGATAGCACCTGAGATCTGGGAAGATTCTACTGTCTCATCCAGAGAATCAGTAAGTTTAATTTTTTATCATGTAATTGGCAGCATTTATGTTATATTGTTTAAATTTCCCATTGTAATCTGTGATTTAACTATACTTAAAACTATTTCTTTATTCTTTCCTGTAAGTAGAATGTATTGTGGATTGTAAACAATGCTGAGAACATCAGGGTTTCAGATATCTATGTTTATCACATAATTACCATCAAATAGCTCATTACGTAAAATATCATTCACGACACATCAAATATAGGAATGACATCAAAAGTCAACATCAATGTGATAATGTTGTGAGTTGGTTTTGGAAGTAGAATTGAATTAATCTTCTCTTATTTTTCATTAACTGTCTATCAAATTAAAATTGTACACCACATCTGCAGAAGAGTTTTCCTGAAAACTAAATACATGTATTTTCATTTTTAGTCGAGTTGTGACGAAATCAAACTCGACTTATAGTTTGGTGAATGGTGGGCGGGCGGGCGGGCGGGCGGGGGGAGGGGGGGGGAGGTCGGGCGTAAACAATTGGTTTCCGGATGATAACTTGATAGTGGTTCAACTCACATTCATTAAACTTCATACGTAGGTTGGTCTTGGTGGGAGGAAGAACCCTATTGATTTTGGACATGCTACGTCGAAGGTCAAGGTCACAGTGACCTTGAACGTAGTAAATCTTAAACAATTGGTTTCCGGATGATAACTTGATAATGGTTCAACTCACATTCATGAAACTTCATAGGTAGATTGGCCTTGGTGAGGGGAAGAACCCTATTGATTTTGGACTCGGTACGTCAAAGGTCAAGGTCAACGTGACCTTGAACATAGTAAATCGCAACAATTCCTTTCCGGATGATAACTTGATAGTAGTTCAACCTACATTCATGAAATTTTGTGCTGTTACAACTCGACATTGGATCGGTGATCCTATCGGCATTTTTTGTCTTGAAAACATAGCTTATGAAGTCTCATTCGAACAAGCTTGATGAGCTCATTTCAGTGAGGGGTCATAAGCTATGTTTTTGAGACAAAAATTGAAAAAAGTATAGTGAAAATGTATAAAAATCTCCAGGCCCTTAAGGGTTAAAAATATATATCCGCTTCATTTATTCAATTCAAGTTTAATTGTGTATAAATACTGAACACAACTCGGGTAGAATATCAGAGACAGGAATCAATGAGCCTTAGTGGAGTTGTTCCAGCATTTCATGCGTGTATCTGGCATTCTTGAAATATAGGGAAAAACTCCACCTCAGGTCGATGTGTCCAGCCCCCTCTACTCCACCCTTGTTGTGTTCTGTCTTATTGTAAACAATGTTGAGAACAATGTATATCAGGATTTCAGATATCTATATTTGTACCATGGGAGTGCAGGTCTGCCATTTTGAAAATCACTCAAGATTGTCCTCCTGGGGAAGTGTTCAGGAGGGAGACTGCCCTCAAAGTATGACAATTATTTCACTTTCACGAGACCCTGTACTATAGGCTGTTCTATTATAGCATCCATTGGGAACTTTTAACCACCAAAAATCTTTATTCAAATTTTACAAACTTTGCAATCTGATAACAGATACTTTAACATATAATCAAGAAGAGGTCCTGTGGACAATAGTCAAATTACCTTGGCAGTGGCTTGTAGTCAAGTCTCGGTTGCCAAAGACTTGGATTGAACTCATTGCTAAGCTGCAAGATGGACAAGGTGTGATGTAGTAGAAAGTCTGTAAAATTAACTGCACCCTACAGGGTTAACCCTTTACCCAATGTAATGGCCAAAACCGGCCATCACTATTCACAAAAATTACCATTCAATTTTCATTATTTTTTCATTTTTTGTCTCAAAAACATAGCTTATGACCCCTCATTGGAACAAGCTCGTCTGCCTTTCATGTTAGGTAAAGGGTTAAAAAGAGACTGTTTCCATTAGATTTATTGTGCGAATACAGATTTCAGAATCCCTCAGTTTATGAAAGTTTTGTAGGTAGGCATTGGCTGCTCTCCTTATTTTCAATTCAGGAGAAGCAAAAGAAGGCAAAGCCGGACATTATTGATGACTAAAGATTCTTTTAAGGCAAAATATAGAAGAATAAACTCTTGCCTATTCTAAAGACGTATGAAAAGTGCAAATGTATCAACTCACCAATGGATTTTCAGAATAATCCTGATCTTGACTCTTAACGGCCTGCACAGTTTTCCCAAAGTTTCAACACATCACATCATACCAGTCTGATGGTTTAGCAGTGATTTCTTGCCAGGTCTGGGCTTTTTGTATAATTCTTTAACAAAATTTGCCAAGTACCAACAGTGTATTAATATAATTTACAAGTTCTCAAATCTAGTGCTTCACAAACAAGTCACATACATCTGCCAAGCACTTCACATAAAAATCACTGTTCAGATTTTCTTGTTTTATTTTTTTTGTTTTCAGAACGTAATATTTCAGGCCTGGAAATTAAGAGCTTACATCATAACCCAATAGCAGGTTATGTTTTAGAAAGATCGTGCAGTAGTTGTTGAAATTTATTCTGGCAGAAATTGAGTTAAGAAGGATGCAATGCTCAATCTTTGTGAAAGCAATGTGTAACTTCTGTGGATGCACTGCACGAAATTTGAGTGGATTTAGTTCGGAAACACAGTTAAGTCAGACTGCACAAACATGCAGGATTAGAAGTTTAATTTATGTTATATTATTTTGTCATAACCTGTAGTTTGAACACGTATTTACAGCTGCAGTAACCTGCACATAAACGATCAATCATGGGTTATTTCCAGGCCTGACATTTGACCCCTCATTGAATCAGGCTCATTGAACATGTTTCACTGAGGAGTCCGAAACTATTTGGCAAACAAAAAGGGCAATTTTTTGGGGTGTTGAAGAAAGAAAATTGTATGTGTTTCTGTCAGATTAGGTTATAGTTTCATTAGTTTGCATTTCACATAGTGTTCTCAGTCTTTGTATCAACTGAATGTCATTATAGGCTGAAAAAATAACAGAGGTGCTTGAGAGAATATGGCATGTGATACAGACAGCACATCATTACAACAGTGGCAGCACAAATGTGTTAAAACGCTTGGTATTTATTGGAATTGGAAACTTCCTGTCAAGGCTGCTTTGGTATTTTGTTCCAGTTGATAAGGTAAGTTGTATTCAGTTTCTTTTTGTTCAGGAATTGATTCATTCCTCTTTTACCAGCTTTGCTTTCAAAAGCTCATTTAAAATTTTGTTTTCTACATATCTCAAACATTTTATCACACACCTACTTCATCGAAGTGGTGAGGTTACTGTGCATTTTTATATTTGAATAAAAGTCTTTAGGTATTAACCTTACTGTATGCGAAAATGTCACTGATTTTTTTTTTCAATCAGAATGTTCATGTTTTTTTTGGGACTCAATTTTAAATTGTAAAAGTCTGTGTTAAGGTGAGTTTTGATTCTATGTGTCTTTCTAGGGGATTGATATTGTAGACTTGGGTTACTGATGTTCTTTGCAGTAATATTTAACCCTCATTTTAAGTATATTTCAGGAATTTAATGAAGATTTTTAGCCAAAACTTAGTTATTTTTGGTCGTAAGAATTAGCATTTATGTCAGCTTTTGTTCAGATTGTAGTGCCTTAGCTTCTCATTACTGCATTTCTTTTTAGCTGCGACTAGCAGCTCATTACTGCATTTCTTTTTAGTTGCGACTATCAGCTCTATAAGTGGCAATATCTGTCTGTCTGTCTGTCTGTCTGTATCTGTCTGTCTGTCTGTCTGTCTGTGTCTGTCTGTCTGTCTGTCTGTCGGTCGGTCGGTCGGTCGGTTGGTCGGTCGGTTGGTCTGTCAGTTGGTCGGTAGGTCGGTCGGTCTGTCTGTCTGTCTGTGACCAACGAGTTTCAAAACTCAATAACTTTTGAAATACTTGATGGAATGACTTTATATTTGGCATGTAAGTGTATCTTATTGTTGTCTAGCCACTGTTCAGTGTATGTGTTGTTCCAAATATTTTTCTTGGAGTTATGGCCCTTGAACTTAGAATGTCGGTCGGTCTGTCTGTGACCAACGAGTTTCAAAACTCAATAACTTTTGAAATACTTGATGGAATGACTTTATATTTGGCATGTAAGTGTATCTTATTGATGTCTAGCCACTGTTTACTGCATGTGTTGTTCCAAATATTTTTCTTGGAGTTATGGCCCTTGATGAACTTAGAATTTTGTGAAATTACACCACCCGTCGCAGCTACGGCGTCGATGTCGCGATTTTTCATTCGAATAACACCTTTAGGTATTAACCCTACCATATGCATAACTTTTATGGAATGTTTTTTATTTTATTTTTCAGTCAAAATATTCATGTGTTTCTTGGGCTTACTAGATTTTAGGTTGTAAAAGTCTGTATTAAGGTGAATTTTGTTTCTATGTATGTTTCCAGGTGATTGATATTGTAGACATGGATTAGTGAAGACCATTGCAGTAATATTTAAACCATATCTTCTCTATATTTAAAGAATTTAATGGAGATTTCTAGCTCAAAACTTTATAATTTTCTGGTTGTAAGAATTAGCATTTATGCCAGCTTTTATGCATATTGTGATGCCTTAACTTCTCATTACTGTATATTTATGTCCCCCCTTCCCAGAAAGGAGACATATTGTTTTAGTGCATATTCTTCTTCTTCTTCTTCTTCTTCTTCTTCTCCTTCTTCTCATACAAACTTTGTCCGGGCCATGACTTTTTTGTCTTTTGACCTGCACCTTAGATACTTGGCATGTGGATGTATCACCATGAGCCAGTGTGCAGTGTACCATAGTGCCCTTCATGTGACCTTGACCTTTGACCTGAAGGTCAGATTTATGTGTTTTTTAAGGGAAACATCACACAAACTTTGTCCGGGCCATAACTTTTTGGTCTTTTGACCTACACCTTAGATACTTGGCATGTGGATGTATCACCATGAACCAGTGTGCAGTGTACCTTAGTGACCTTCATGTGACCTTGACCTTTGATCTGAAGGTCAGATTTATGCGCTTTTTTAAGGGAAACTGTCTGAACTAGAACTTTTTTGTATTTCGAGTTGGGCTTTAGATATTTGGCATGTGGATGTATCACCATGAGCCGGTGTGTAGCATACAATTGTGACTTTCATGTGACCTTGATCTTTGATCTGAAGGTCAGATTTGTGCTTTTTTCAAGGAAACTTTGTCCGGACCAAAACTTGTTTGTCTTTTGAGCCAGGCCTTAGATATTTGGCACGTGGATGTATCACCATGAGCCGGTGTGTCGCATACCATTGTGACCTTCATGTGACCTTGACCTCAAGGTCAAATTTATGTACTTCAAATAAGGAGTAATTGTCCAGACCAGAATTTTTTTGTTTTTTAACCTAGGACTTGGGTTATTTGACATGTGGATGTGTCACCATGAGACCGCATGTCGTCTACCTCAATGACCTTCATGTGACCTTGACCTCTGACCTTAATGTCAAATTTATGTACTTCAAATAGGGAATAATTATCCAAACCAGAACTTTTGTTTTCTTGGCCTAGGACTTAGATATTTGACATGTAGATGTATCGCAATTAGACCGCGTGTCACATGTAATCATGACCTTCATGTGACCTTGACCTCAAGGTCAAATTTATGTACTTCAAATAGGGAGTAATTGTCCAGACCAGATTTTTTTTTTTTGGACATGTAGATGTGTCACCATGAAACCGCATGTCCGCTACCTTGATGAACTGCATGTGACCTTGACCTCTGACCTCAAGGTCAAATTTATGTACTTCAAATAGGGAATAATTGTCCAGATCAGAACTTTTTTGTTTTTTGACCTAGGACTTAGATGATTGACATGTGGATGTATCACAATGAGACCACGTCATCATGGCCTTCATGTGACCTTGACCTCAAGGTCAAATTTATGTACTTTAAATAGGGAGTAATTGTCCAGACCAGAATTTGTTTTTAGCTCACCTGAGCGAAGCTCAAGGGGAGCTTTACTAATCACTTTCTGTCCGGCGTCCGTCGTTGTCCGTCCGGCATTAACTTTACATTATCGACTTCTCCTCCTAAACCACTAGCCCAATTTTATTCAAATGTTGGCTAAATGTTTATTACCTAATGCCAATTCAGATTTGTTCAAATGAAGTTGCCCCTCCTCCTGGGTGGTACCACGCCCCCAAGGGGCACCAAAATCTTTGTAAATCTTCTTCTCATGAACCAGCAGTAGCAGAGACTTGATATTTGGTGTGCAGCTTCCTTTTGAGGTGTAGACTCAGATTTGTTCAAGAGAAGTTTGTGGGGCTATACTTGGCGTTGTTATGAGAGGGGCAAAATTTTTTGCCCCGCCCAAAATTTCTATTTTCCAAACCGAGAGGCTGATTTGAACCAAATTTTATGTGAGGGCTTATTGGGTCATGAGTACTTGATTTATGCCAAAAAGAATTTTCCCGCAGCCCAGTGGGAACTGCAGGAGCTAAAAATAGAAAAAAGTTAAAACGCCCATATCTCCAAAACTGCACGGCACTGAGAATTTTTATTTGGTGTGCAGCTTCCTTAGGACCAACAGAAAGGATTGGTAAAAAAAAATTGCCATCGGTTTTATCATAGGGTACAGTTTCGGGACTTTGAAAAAGTGCTGAGTCAACACTTTTTAACACTGTAGGCAATGGGAAAAACATTAAAAAATCTTCTTCTCCAGATCCAGCAGGCAGAATCTTTTGATATTTGGTATGCAACATTGTAGGGTGGATCTGACTCAAGTTTGTTCAAATCGGCCCCCTGGGTTCATATTTGGGCTCAGTATAGGAGCCTGATTTCGAACTTAGTGCATTTCAGGCAAATATCTTAAAAAATCTTTTTCTCCAGATCCAGCAGGCAGAATCTTTTGATATTTGGTATGCAACATTGTGGGGTGGATCTGATTCAAGTTTGTTCAAATCGGCCCCCTGGGTTTATATTTGGGCTCAGTATAGGAGCCCAAATTTGAACTTACTGCATTTCAGGCAAATTTCTTTGAAAATCTTCTTCTCCAGATCCAGCAGGCAGAATCTTTTGATATTTGGTATGCAACATTGTAGGGTGGAGCTGATTCAAGTTTGTTCAAATCGGCTCCCTAGATTCATATTTGGGCTCACTATAGGAGCTCGAATTCGAATTTAGTGCATTTCAGGCAAATTTCTTCAAAAATCTTCTTCTCCAGATCCAGCAGGCAGAATCTTTTGATATTTGGTATGCAACGTTGCGGGGTAGATCTGATTCAAGTTTGTTCAAATCGGCCCCCTGGATACATATTTGGGCTTACTATAGAAGCCCGAATTCGAACTTAGTTCATTTCAGGCAAATTTCTTAAAAAATCTTCTTCTCCAGATCCAGCAGGCAGAATCTTTTCATATTTGGTAAGCAACATTGTGGGGTGGATCTGATTCAAGATTGTTCAAATCGGCCCCCTGGGTTAATATTTGGGCTCAGTATAGGAGCCCGATTTCGAACTTAGTGCATTTCAGGCAAATTTCTTAAAAAATCTTCTTCTCCAGATCCAGCAGGCAGAATCTTTTGATATTTGGTATGCAACATTGTAGGGTGGATCTGATTCAAGTTTGTTCAAATTGGCCCCCTGGGTTCATATTTGGGCTCAGTATAGGAGCCCGATTTCGAACTTAGTGCATTTAGGCAAATTTCTTAAAAAATCTTCTTCTCCAGATCCAGAAGGCAGAATCTTTTGATATTTGGTATGCAACATTGTGGGGTGGATCTGATTCAAGTTTGTTCAAATCGGCTTCCTAGATTCATATTTGGGCTCACTATAGAAGCTCGAATTTGAACTTAGTGCATTTCATGCAAATTTCTTAAAAAATCTTCTTCTCCAGATCCAGCAGGCAGAATCTTTTCATATTTGGTAAGCAACATTGTGGGGTGGATCTGATTCAAGTTTGTTCAAATCGGCCCCCTGGGTTTATATTTGGGCTCAGTATAGGAGCCCAAATTTGAACTTAGTGCATTTCAAGCAAATTTATTAAAAAATCTTCTTCTCCAGATCCAGCAGGCAGAATCTTTTGATATTTCGTATGCAACATTGTGGGGTGGATCTGATTCAAGTTTGTTCAAATCGGCTTCCTAGATTCATATTTGGGCTCACTATAGAAGCTCGAATTCGAACTTAGTGCATTTCAGGCAAATTTCTTAAAAAATTTTCTTCTCCAGATCCAGCAGGCAGAATCTTTTGATATTTGGTATGCAACATTGTGGGATGGATCTGATGCAAATTTGTTTAAATCGGCTCCCTAGATTCATATTTGAGCTTACTATAGAAGCTCGAATTCGAACTTAGTGCATTTCAGGCAAATTTCTTAAAAAATCTTCTTCTCCAGATCCAGCAGGCAGAATCTTTTGATATTTGGTATGCAACATTGTGGGGTGGATCTGATTCAAGTTTGTTCAAATCGGCCCCCTGGATTTATATTTGGGCTTAATATAGAAGCCCGAATTCGGACTTAGTGCATTTCGGGCAAATTTATTAAAAAATCTTCTTCTCCAGATCCAGCAGGCAGAATCTTTTGATATTTGGTATGCAACATTGTGGGGTGGATCTGATTCAAGTTTGTTCAAATCGGCTTCCTAGATTCATATTTGGGCTCACTATGGAAGCTCGAATTCGAACTTAGTGTATTTCAGGCAAATTTCTTAAAAAATCATCTTCTCCAGATCCAGCAGGCAGAATCTTTTGATATTTGGTATGCAACATTGCGGGGTGGATCTGATTCAAGTTTGTTCAAATCGGCCCCCTGGATTCATATTTGGGCTCACTATAGAAGCTCGAATTCAAACTTAGTGCATTTCGGGCAAATTTCTTCGAAAATCTTCTCCAGATCCAGCAGGCAGAATCTTTTGATATTTGGTATGCAACATTGCGGGGTGGATCTGATTCAATTTTGTTCAAATCGGCCCCCTGGATTCATATTTGGGCTTAATATAGAAGCCTGAATTCGCACTTAGTGCATTTCGGGCAAATTTATTAAAAAATCTTCTTCTCCAGATCCAGCAGGCAGAATCTTTTGATATTTGGTATGCAACATTGTGGGGTGGATCTGATTCAAGTTTGTTCAAATCGGCTTCCTAGTTTCATATTTGGGCTCACTATAGAAGCTCGAATTCGAACTTAGTGCATTTCAGGCAAATTTCTTAAAAAATCTTCTTCTCCAGATCCAGCTTCAGAATCTTTTCATATTTGGTAAGCAACATTGTGGGGGTGGATCTGATTCAAGTTTGTTCAAATCGGCCCCCTGGGTTTATATTTGGGCTCCGTATAGGAGCCCAAATTTTAACTTAGTGCATTTCAGGCATATTTCTTAAAAAATCTTCTTCTCCAGATCCAGCAGGCAGAATCTTTTGATATTTGGTATGCAACATTGTGGGGTGGATCTGATTGTGATTCATGAACGTATTTATTTGTAAAGTTGATAGAATCTTAGACAAAATTTGCAGAAAAGATCTACTATAGAAGGGGTGGTATCCAGGGTGAACCGTTTACCCAAATCTAGCAGTACTAATGCATTATTCACACAAATCTCCATTCAAATTTTATGACCCCTCATTGGAACACACGCATTCAGCTCATTCCAACAAAGGTCATATGCCATGTTTTCGAGACAAAGGAATAAAAATTTTAGTTATTCATGAAATTTTTAGGCAACTGTTGTCTGTTATTCACATTGCTTCATAAAATTTCAGTACTTTTAGAGGTTACCTCAGTAATCAAGGGTTAATTCCCCTTAATTAAATGTCGCCTCTAAAAAACAACCACTTTGCATATCTTACCTTTTTACCAGCATAACTGCCAAAACTTGTCAGCATTCTTCGCAAAAATCGCTATTCAAATTTTAATTTTTGTCTCTTAAACATACATGTACTTATCACTTGTAAATACCCCATTGGAATGAGCTTTTTGAGCTCATTCCAATGAGAGGTCGCACACCATGCTTTTTGAGTCAAAAAAGCAATTTTTTTTAGTTATTCCAGAATTTCGTACGTAAAACACAGCTTTATGACTTCACATTAAAATGAGCTCTCTAAGCTTGTTCCAATCAACATTCACGCACTATGTCTTTTACACAAAAAATAAAATTTTCCATTTATTCAGGAATTTTATTTGCAAGAACACTCTTACCCCCCCCCCCCACACACACACACACACACACACACACAAACACACACACACACACACACAAACACAGACACACACATCTAAAAGTTCGTCAGCAAAAAAACAGTTACTTCAATTTTTAAATGCATTATAGGAACAACTTGCCTAATCAAATTTAAATACTTTTGCATCATTCTGTATCTAGAACAAACCATTTACCATATCTTTACGCAAAATTCTCCAGCATCATTCACAAAAAAACACCATTATTTATATATTCACATTTCTGTCTCAAAAATATACCTGATCTTCCCATACCCCTATTGGAATAAGCTGTTTGAGCTTGTTCCAATGATGATAAAAAAAACTAATATTTTGGAAAATTTGTGAAAATTTTTGTTTTCTTGCATGCAAATATATACATGTAGCACATGGAAGATATCCACAGTTGGGGAGAGATGTCCAAGGCTATCTCTTCACATTCCTTGTTTGTGCTTCATGCTAAACCAGTTTGTCTGCAGAGATAAATTTGCTTTATTAAAAATCATTGGAGATTGGCCACACACCAATGATTTTAAATAAAACTAATTTTAGGTAACAAATGTTGAACTTCAAACAAAATCTATCACTCAACCAGTTAATGTTGATGAGGCATGACATGGTGAAGGTGACCTAAAATACTTCTTAGAGTCACTTTGTCAGGTGAGCGATTAAGGCCACGTGGGGCCTCTTGTTTTTTTACATGTGGATGTTGAGCTAGATCATAGATATTTATAACCCCGCTCCCCAAAGGGGAAGTTGGGACATACTTGTTGGGCTTGTACTGGGCTCTTACTGGGAGGGGCAATATTTTAGCCCTGCCCCAAATTTATATATTTTTATACTGTACCAATGACCCAGACATAGCTGGTGCTAACTCTTAAAATATAGGGCCAAACACAAATTTTGCCCCCCAATCCCCAAAATTTGCATCTAAAACTAAAGAAAACATGTCCTGAAAGGCCCTCCACACTTCGCCCCTACTGCGCATGCGCAGTGTCAAGGACGTTCCGAAATTGGCGCCATTAATCATTCTAAGTTTGGCCCTTCATCATTTTTTAATAAAGCAAATTTATCTCTGCAGACAAATCTTTGTGCTTATAAATCTCAGTTTAAATGATGCCAGACACATAAATATTAGTGAAATGGTGATTCTAAGGAGGATAGAGAAGGAGGAGAGGAAAAGAATGTGTGACAGAATATTATCAGGGCTGTAACTTAAAATTTTTTAATGAAATTATGTTAAGTTACCTATTTTCAAGGCAGCAGCCATTTTGTTGTCATTCTGATTATTTAGTTACACTGTTTTTTTAAGTGTTTTCCTCTCTCCCTGTCCTTTAAGTTCCCCCTTGCTATTCTCCCATGCTTTTGGCATAGTTTCTGTAATTATTATTACTAAAATTTCTTGGGAGTTTTAGCTGAATAACAGAATGAATTCTGTTCTTTCCCCATGTTTACGTCTTCACCTACGGGTGGTTAGGCGTTGTGTTCTGCATCTACCATCTGATGTTCTGCAGTTTCTTCCCTGGAAGTCTCTGTTTTGCATCAGATAGTGTATTTTTGGTAACTGATTTCGGGCCTGGGTGCCTGGAGTCTTATTTTAGTGTTTTTACACTCATTGTTTACATTTACAACAGCCCTCTGTGTGAGGGGGGGATTTCTAAAAAATAATATCTTTATGTTATTTTAATCATAACTAGATACATTATTATTGTTCGTAAGTGTTGAATAAATTGTTTAAAATATTTTTAAAATTTTTGTCCACACTTGGGCTTGGGATCCATTGGGGCTCAACGTTACTTTTCAGAAACTTGGGCTGTTCTGAAAAAATATTTTTTCAAAATATTTTGATTTCAATTATTTTTTCTATATTAATGGATCATATTATTATTATGTATTTTGATTGCCAGGGGTTAGTGCGAGTACCAGGACTTGTTTTCTTTTCACATTGAAAGGATATTGATCAATTGTTTTAAGAGGAAGTCTTCCTCTGACTTTATTATCATTCTATATGTGGTCAGTGTACTCGCATTAACTCCTGTTCTGTATCGTATGATTTCGATGACAATATGGGAAGCGTATGTCACGGTATGTTGTTGGGGATTTGGACACTCCGGTCCTTTCCCCGCAGGGTCACTCTACTTTATCAATTTCTATTTCAGACGATCAAGATTAGGGTGATGTATCTGTGATGTCTTCCAACAGTGTGCCTCCGTCGTCACAATTAATGAAGGGCTAGCGGAAAAGTGCTCATGTAAATACGCCAATTGCCTAAGAGGACCCTAGTAGGTTCGACGGCCTTTGACGTCCGCTAGCTCGCCCGGTGTAGCGTCCTTTCACCGAATGGTTCGGCAGCCGGGTTCGTCCGTTGCGGTCTAGAAGGAATTTTGGGGTGATGCGAGCACTATAAATTAACTTAATGCACACCTAGTGACGGCGGATCAGAGGGAGAACGCAGGAAGCCTTTTAGTCGGTTCATAGCTCGTTCCGGTCCATCCGGACGGCAAGCGAGAGAGGCCTCTCTCTCGTTCAACAACATCTGGCCCCAGATGTTGTGGTACAAAATGTGTCGCAAGTGGAGCATACGTCCGTCGCTCGGGACGCTCCGTTGTATAGGCAGTCCGCTGAGACTGCTAAGGCTTCCTCTTCTCGTCAGCGCACACGACCGCACCTTGGCTGCGTGACCGCCGATATATTACCAGCTTCGCCGATCAAGGATTCTTCGGCGACCAGGTCACACCATCCGGTAGCCAGGGACACGAGGCCTGCAGACTCCGGACGTTCGCATAGGAAGTGTGCGGGAGTCAACGTACACGGAGCTTCCGGCGGCAATGCATCGTAAGACCGCTACTGCACAGGCCTCGGGAACGGACGTGCTTTCCTTAATAGCACAGTTTATCGCAGCATCCCAGCATCAACTGAATCTGTCGCATATATTTTATCCGACGATGCTGGGTCGTGACGCTCCGCGGAAGCGGGTACGGACGTCCGAAAGTTTCATCCGGTCCGACGGGATACCGAAAGGGATTCGGAGGATTTCGAGCTTTCCCTTTCGGAACAACATAAGCTGTTGTGTATGTCATCTGACTTGGTCTTCTACAGCTTCTTTCGTCGGACCAGAATGCTGCGATGCCGGATAAGAAACTGATAGCGTCGGTGGACTTAGAAATTTTTGGTTCGGTTCAGGGACATCGTCCCTTAGTTCCGACATAGTCCAATAATGTCACACAAACTTTCGAATTATTGAACGACGCTATATATATTATTATTTTATGCTTGCTATCCAAGCATTTCTGGTTTCTTGTTCGAAGAGTTATGGAGATGTCTTTCAAAAGTGTGCCTCTGTCGTCATAGTTAATGAAGAGTTAGCGGCAATAAGTGCTCATGGAATATGTCTATCGCCTATGGAGTGACATTCGCTAGCTCACCCGGTGTAGCATACATTCATCGAATGGTTCGGCTGCCGGGTTCGTCCGTTGCGGTCTAGGAAGGAGATTTGGGTGATGCGAGCACTTTAATTACTTTAGTACTCACCCAGTGACGGCAGATTGAGGACAGATCGGAGGAAGCCTGTTAGTCCGGTTCCTGGCTTGTCCAGGTCCGTCCGGGCTGTGAGCGAGAGAGGTCCCTCTCTCGCCCAACAACATAGGGGACCGCATGTTGTGGTTCAGATATTTTACATTCGGAGCATATGTCCGTTGGTCGGGACGCTCCGTTATATTGACAGTCCGAGAGACTGTCTTTAATGCTTCCTCATCCTCACAGCAGGGCACACGACCGCACATTGGCTACGTGACCTCGAGTATCCGATCAGTTTCGGCATTCAGTGATTCCACGGTGAATAGGTCGCGCCATCCGGTAGCCAAGGGACACAAGGCCTATACACTCCGTTCGCTCGCATATTGGTAGTATGCACGGGGTAACGATCACGGAGCTTCCAGCGGCAATGCATCGTAAGACCGCTTCTCCTCAGGCCTCAGTGACGGACGTGCTATCCGAGTTAGCACAGTTGTTTCGCAGCATCCCAGCAATTGACAGTTTCTCGGTCGAATCAGGAATTATCCGACGGCGCTGGGTCGGTGCGGTCCGCGGTTGCATCAGCTACGGACGACCGAACGCTTTATAGGGTCCGACAGGATGGCGAAAGGGATTCGAAAGATTTCGAGTTTTCCCTTTAGTAGTATCGGAAGATGCCTTTCATATCTTCTGGCATTATCTTCCAGTGATTATTATTTCGGACTTCATTGCTGCGATCTTGGATAAGAGACTTATAGCGTCATTGGACTCGGATTTTTCGATCGGTTCGGGGACATTGTCCCTGACTTACCGACGCAGTCCAATATTGTCATTACAACATGTGTTTTATTTTTCGACGCTATATATATATATATATACAAGCCTGCTACTAAGCATGATAGTTTAGTTTCTTGTCCGCGTTGCTCATTTCTGCCATTTTATCATTTATACAAATAGTTTATTTTGGCAGAGCAGGGCATACCGAGAGTTCATATGCGTCTAGACGGTGTGATTAAAGACTGCATATATTCTTTTTCGCCGTTTATGTCTTTTCCAATTTCAATGTTGGGAACGACATTATGTATAGTAGACTTAACTTAGACGCTTTATTATACGTAATCCGCCTTACTGAGGCGTTATCATTACGTCTTCAAGAAAAGATTTACGGGATATTATTCTCAATGTAATTTCTTTTGAGGGCAGTAGTTTGTTCACGTATAACTCCGCCCTTCAGTGGCTGATTGGAGTTAGTTAGACGTGACGCAGCCCTAGCTACATCCACACGCGTGGATAGTAAGGTTAAGAACTCTCTCAGAGTCGCTTCGTTCTCGGAGGAGCTTCTCTTCGACGGCAACTTTTCGGCAATCCATGAATTGCTCGATTTATACGTTCTCTTGTCTATCTAGTGTTACAAGAGATTCAGACTGGGGCAAACATTCGGTGGTTGACTCAGAGAGGGCCACCGCAGTTGCCGGACCCGAGTGTGGCTGTTATGACGGTTGCCAGTCAAACAGATTGGGATATAATACTGATCCCTACGGATTCGAAGTGCCAGGGTCTTTGGGTTCCGCAGTCTTTTAGCAATCAGTTTAACTTCCGCGGAATAATGTTTTTTAGGCTTGCTTTATGTCATTGCATGAACATTATTCAGAAACGCATGTCCAAATCCTGTCCGTTAATTCGACAGTAGTGGCGTATCTCCGGAACCAGGGAGGCACTCTTTCGTTTCCGTTATTCAATTTAATGGAAAGAATCCGTCTGTTGGTTATAGTACACCAAGTTCAGTTTTGGTCCGTCATATTCCGGGTCGTCTGATTGTTTTATCGGACTCCCGTTCTCTTACGGGTCGCTTGTTGCTGTCAGAATGGACTCTCAACAAACAAGTATTCAATCAGATTTGCTATCTATGGGAGCGCCCAATGATGATTTATTTATGACACAGCTTGCTAATCAATTGCAGACGTATGTGTTGGCTTGTCCAGATCTCTGAGCTAATATTGTTAAAGCTCTATTGATCTATAGGACGAAATGATAGGATACGCATATCCTCCGGCGCTGTTGTTTTAGCAGGTATTGCTAAGATAAACAACCACAATACATTTCTGTTGATAGCATCTCTATCTTCACAGAGATCATGAGTAATTTACTCTCTTGTCTACTGTGGGTCTTAACGTGAAATCTTCCTCTATGTGAGGATCTTTTTCACTGGGTAAATCGTGTCATCTTTATCACAACCAGCAAGGTCGCAACCTTCATGTATTCCGTTGTGTGGTCCGTATTGCATTGTAAGCACTGTACTGGACGAGCTTTGGACGCGATTTCTTACTATAGGAGATCCTCTTCTTCGCTATTCTATGCGGCTAAAGTGGAGGCTCTTCCGTCGTGGTGTAGGGATCATTATGTTCATATTGTTGATCCCTCCATACTACTCATTGCTATTTTTTAGTATACTTGTTTCACAAGATCTACTGCAGCCTGTTATTATTTAGGTTATAGGTTTATGTTACCTCATACCTATGCACTCTACGATTGTTTACAATTGAGTCTTTTGTCTCTTTATCTAAGTCAGTTAGTAACTTTTTGATAAATAGACTTAGAATCTTTAGATTAAATTCCTATACGGATTTTAACTTCGGTTCTTATTTAGCTAAGTAATCATTTGAGCTTCTGGAAACAGTAGTTTTCAAATTCTGACCTTTTAGACAGTAATTCTGTTGGTTTCTCTTTTACTGTAGAGTCAGTGAGTTTCATGCACTATCGATGGATGATTTTCACTTTCATAGTTTCGGAATCAATACTTCCGTTACTATTTAGGTTGGATTGTTGCATAAGAGTTAGGCTCCTATTATCCGGAACCTATTATTTTAAGGTCCTTCCGTCTTCGTATGGGCATAGGCCTTTACTCTTTCCGGGTACAGTTTATGTATTTATAAACAGATATCTGTTTATTACAAGGGCGTAAGCTTCTTCTGTCTTTGATGTCTAGTAGAAGGACGTTACGCTCCATTTTATTGTTAATGGATTCTATTAACTATCGGTACTGCTTATGGTATATCATTGACTTAGCAGTTGTGCTTAAGATTTCGGCTCATGAAGTAAGAGTTCTTCTACTTCTTGGGCTTACATTAATAGTGTCGCTATTATAGATTTTTGAAGGCCGCTCATTGCGCTCAGCCATCCACATTCATGAATTTTATCTTAGAAATATCGAGTCCATTTCTGGAGGCCTCTATTGTTAGGTCTATTATCTACTGCTCAGAATGTCATTCACTTAACAGTTGCTACTATAGCTAGGTAGGCTGTCTGTTTCGGCAGTGTCTCCGTTCGGCTGCCCTCTTCGCTCTGGGCTATTTGACCCAGGGCAAGAAAAAGGGGGGGGGGGGGGGGAGGGTGTTCCCTTGGGTCACCTGTTTTACTATGAAAACAAGGGGATACCTCCTCCGGAGTTAGTAATTCTGAGCTGTTATTGGGATGGTTGTTTAGTGAGAAGTTTAGGTTTTTAAAATTCATTCAAGTCTTAGTTTTTAAAGTATAGCTTTTGAATATTGCATATGTCAACGGACATGATTATGCAATCCTCAGACACTTTTAGGAGTATAAGAGTCTCTATTCTCTAGACTTACTTTATTTATTGGCTTACTTTAAAAATTATTAGTATAAGGATTATATTGGATATTAATAGAGTACATGGATGTATGAAGCTCAATTTTGGAAGGTGTTGTATCTTTCTAATTTATCATAAATAAGAAAGATACATGTAAGGCCTATTACTTCTTTTTCCCTACAGGGGATGACTCTATTTTATTTTATTGAGCGTATTCCATTTTGCTCTATGTCCTTGGCCCTCCAGCCTTTTTACTATTCAGCTATGTCTGGGTCATTGGTACAGTATAAAAATGTTAAAAAATTTATAGTAATTTATATATTTTTTATACTTACCAATGACCCAGACGGGGATGGCCCTCCCAGGAGTTGGGAGCTCTTGCCTCCCCGCTGAGTACATAGCGCTTACCAGGCACTGGTTATTAGAATGATTAATGGCGCCAATTTCGGAACGTCCTTGACACTGCGCATGCGCAGTAGGGGCGAAGTGTGGAGGGCCTTTCAGGACATGTTTTCTTTAGTTTTAGATGCAAATTTTGGGGATTGGGGGGCAAAATTTGTGTTTGGCCCTATATTTTAAGAGTTAGCACCAGCTATGTCTGGGTCATTGGTAAGTATAAAAAATATATAAATTACTATAAATTTTTTAACATTTTTATACTGTACCAATGACCCAGACATAGCTGGCTGGTGCTATTAAAAATCTAGGGCCAAACACAAATTTTGCCCCCCAATCCCCAAAATTTGCATCTAAAACCAAAGAAATCATGTCCTGAATGGCCCTCCATACTTCGCCTCTACTGCGCATGCGCAGTGTCAAGGACGTCCTGAAATTGGCGCCATTTATCATTCTTTGTTTGGCCCTTCGTCAGTTAACATCTGACTGATCTTTGTGCTTGTAAATCTCAGTTTAAATGATGCCAGACACATAAATATTAGAGAAATGGTGGATCTAAGGAGGAAATAGAAGGAGGAGAGGAAAAATGAGTGACAGAAAATAATCAGGGCTGTAACTTAAAATTTTTTAATGAAATTATGTTAAGTTACCTATTTTCGAGGCATGGGCCTGTTGTGGTCATTCTTGCTATAAAGTTTCACTGCTTGTTCAATGTTTTCCTCTCTCCCTTCCCTTAAGTCACCCCTTGCTATTCTCCCATGCTTTGGGCATATTTTCTGTAATATTATTACTAAAATTTCTTTGGAGTTTTAGCTGGATAACAGAATGAATTCTGTTCTTTTCCCCATGTTTACGTCCACACCCATGGGTGTTTAGGCGTAGTGTTCTGCATCTACCATCTGATGTTCTGCAGTTTCTTCCCTGGAAGTCTCTGTTTTGCATCAGATAGTGTATTATTGGTAATTGATTTCGGGCCAGAGTTATCAGTGCCTGGAGTCATGTTTCTGGTGTTTTTACACTTCTTGTTTACATTGACAACAGCCTCTGTGGAGGGGGATTTCTTGTCTTTGTGTTAGTTTAATCATAACTGGATACATTATTATTATTCGTAAGTGTTGCATTAATTTTTTTAAATATTTTTAAAATTTTTGTCCACACTTAGGCTTGGGATCCATTGGGGCTCAACGTTACTTTTCAGAAACTTGGGCTTTTCTGAAAAATTTTTGATTTCAATTATTTTTTCTATGTTAATGGATCATGTTATTATGTAGTTTTGTTTTCAGGGGTTGGTGCGAGTACTAGGACTTTGTATTCTTTTCACAATGAAAGGATATTGTTCAATTGTAATAAATGGAAATCTTCCTCTGACTTTCATAATCATTGTATAAATGTAGTCAGTGTACTCGCACTAACTCCTGTTCAGTATGTGTTAATTTCGATGACAACATGGGAAGCGTGTGTCACGGTATGTTAGCGGGGAAAAGGCCATGCCGGTCCTTTCTCTGCAGGGTCACTCTAGTTTATCAATCTCTATTTCAGACAAACAAGAACAGGGTGATGTATCCGTGATGTCTTCCAAATGTGTGCCTCTGTCGTCACAATTAATGAAGAGCTAGCAGCAAAGTGCTCATGGAAATACATCAATTGCCTAAGAGGTCCCTAGTAGGATCGTCGGCCTTTGACGACCGCTAGCTCGCCCGGTGTAGCGTCCATTCATCGAATGGTTCGGCAGCCGGGTTCGTCCGTTGCGGTCCAGAAAGGAGTTTTGGGTGATGCGAGCACTATAAATCAACCAAGTGCACACCCAGTGACGGCGGATCAGAGGAGAGAATGGAGGAAGCCTATTAGTCCGTAGTCCGGTTCCTAGCTCGTCCAGGTCCATCCGAGCTGCGAGCGAGAGAGGCCCCTCTCTCGTACAACAACATCTGGCCCCAGATGTTGTGGTACAAAATGTTTCGCATTCGGAGCATACGTCCGCCGCTCGGGACGCTCCGTTATATAGACAGTCCGGAGAGACTTTCAATAAGGCTTCCTCATCCTCATGGCAGCACACACGACCGCACCTTGGCTACGTGTCCTCGAATATCCAGCCAACTTCGCCAATCAGAGAATCCACGGCGACCAGGTCACGCCATCCGGTAGCCAGGGACACGAGGCCTGTAGACTCCGGACGTTCGCATAAGAAAAGTATGCAGGAGTCAACGTACACGGAGCTTCCAGCGGCAAAGCATCGTAAGACTGCTACTCCACAGGCCTCACTGATGGATGTGCTATCCCGAATAGAACAACTTATCGCAGCATCCCAGCGACGACAGAATCTCTGTCGCATCATGTAATATCCGACGACGCTGGGTCGGTACGCTCCGCTGAAGCATCAGGTACGGACATCCGAAAACTTCATAGGGTCCGACAGGATGGCGAAAGGGTTTCGGAGGATTTCGAGCTTTCCCTTTCAGAACAACATAAGCTACTGTACATGTCATCCGGCTTTGTCTTCTAGAGGTTGTTTCGTCGGACCAGAATGTTGCGATGCCGGATAAGAGACTGATTGCGTCGGTGGACACAAGAATTTTTTGATCGGTTCAGGGACATCGTCCCTCAGTTTCCGACACAGTCCAATAATGTCACAGGAACTTTCGAATTATTGAACGACGCTATATATATTTATGCTTGCTATTAAACAAGCAAGTCTGGTTTCTTGTTCGCAAAAGTTACCGTGATGTCTTTCAAAAGTGTGCCTCTGTTGTCATAGTTAAATGAAGAGCTAGCGGCAATAAGTGCTCATGGAAATACGTCAATCGTCTAAGTGGTCCCTAGTAGGATCGACGGCGTTGACATTCGCTATCTCACCCGGTGTAGCATCCATTCATCGAATGGTTTGGCAGCCGGGTTCGCCCGTTGCGATCCAGGAAGGAGATTTGGGTGATGCGAGCACTGTAATAGACAATAGTACACACCCAGTGACGACGGATCACAGGAGAGTTCGGAGGAAGCCTGTTAGTCCGGTTCCTAGCTCGTCCAGGTCCGTCCGGGCTGCGAGCGAGAGAGGTCCCTCTCTTGTACAACAACATCTGGGACCGGATGTTGTGGTACAAACGTTTCGCATTCGGAGTATATGTCCGCCGCTCGGGACGCTCCGTTATATAGATAGTCCGAGAGACTGTCGATAAGGCTTCCTCATCCTCACGGCAGCGCACACGACCGCACCTTGGCTACGTGACCTCGAGTATCCGGCCAGCTTCGTCATTCAGGTATTCCACGGCGAACAGGTCACGCCATCTGGTAGCCAAGGGACATGAGGCCTGTACACTCCGGTCACTCGAATAATAGAAGCATGCACGGGGTAACGTACACAGAGCTTCCAGCGGCAAAGCATCGTAAGACCGCTTCTCCACAGGCCTCAGTGACGGACGTGCTATCCAAAATAGCACAACTTATCGCAGCATCCCAGCAAAAGACAGAATCTCTTTCGGATCAGGAATAATCCGACGACGCTGGGTCGGTTCGCTCCGCTGAAGCATCAGGTTCGGACGACCGAGCACTTCATAGGGTCCGACAGGATGGCGAAAGGGATTCGGACGATTTCGAGCTTTCCCTTTCGGAACAACAGAAGCTGCCATACATTTCTTCCTGCATTATCTTCCAGAGGTTGTTCCGTCGGACTAAAATGCTGCGATGCTGGATAAGATAAGAGACTAATAGCGTCATTGGACACAGAGTTTTTGATCGGTTCAGGGACATCGAGTTGCCGACACAGTCCAATAATGTCACTAGAACATTCGAATTATTGAACGACTTTATTTATAAGCTTGCTACCAAAACAGGCTAGTCTAGTTTCTTGTCCGCAAATGCTCTAAATCTGCCTTTCATCAATTCTAGGAATAAATTTGAAATGGCAGGACAGGGCATACCGAGAGTTCCTCTGCGTCTAGACGACGAGGCTGAAGACTGGGTATTGTCTTTATCGCCGTCTATGTCAATTCCAACCACGACGTTGGAAACGACAATGATGTCTAACAGTCTTAACTTAGACGCTTTATCATACGTAGACCACCTTACTGAGGCGTTATCATTACGTCTTCAAGGGAAAGAATTCCAGGATATGATCCTCAATGAGATTTCTTTCAAGGGCAGTAGTTTTTCCACGTATAACTCCGCCCTTCAGTGGCAACCTGGAGTTGGTTAGACGTGACGCAGCCCTAGCTACATCCACGCGTGTGGATAGTAAGGTGAAGAACTCTCTCAGAGTCGCTTCGGTCTCGGAGAAGCTTCTCTTCGACGGCAACCTTTCGGCAATCTATGAATTGCTCGATATACACGTTCTCTTGTCAATCAAGTGTAACAAGAGATTCAGACTTGGGCAAACATTCGGTGGTTGACTCGGAGAGTTCCACTGCAGTTGGCGGATCCGAGTTTTACGATTATGTCGGATGCCAGTCAAACAGTTTGGGGTACAACATTGATTCCAACGGATTCGAAGTGCCATGGTCTTTGGGTTCCGTAGTTTTCTAGGCAAGCACTTAAACTTCCAAGAAATGATGTTATTTTGGCTTGCACTACGTCATTGGATGAACATTATTCAGAAACGCATGTCCAAGTCCTGTCCGATAATACGACAGTAGTTGCGTATATCCGGAACCAGGGAGGCATTCATTCTGTTCCGTTATTCAATTTAATGGAAAGAATCCTTCTGTTTGTTCTAGAACAACAAGTTCTACTTCGGTCCGTCATATTCCGGGTCGTCTGATTGTATTAGCAGACTCCCTTTCACGGAAGGGTCTCTTGTTGCCATCAGAATGGACTCTCAACAAACAGGTATTCAATCAGATTTGCTACCAATGGGAGCGGTCAATGATAGACTTATTTGCGACACAACTCAACAATCAATTGCAGACGTATGTGTCACCATGTCCGGATCCCCGAGCATATATAGTTAATGCTCTATCGATCTCGTAGGATGGAATGATAGGATATGCGTATCCTCCAGCGCTGTTGATTCAGCAAATATTGCTAAGATAAAACATTCACAATACAATTCTGTTGGTAGCATCTCTGTCTCCACAGCGACCGTGGATAAATTTACTCAGGTGTCTGCTGTGGGACTTACCGCGAAAACTTCCTCCACTAAAGGATCTTCTTTCGCTGGGGAAATCGTGTCAACTTCATCACAACCCGCAAGGTCTCAACCTTCACGTATTCCGTTGTGCGGTCCTTCTTGCACGCGAAGCATTGTACAGGACGAGCAGTGGACGCGATTTCTAACTGTAGGAGGACCTCCTCTTCGCTATACTATGTGGCAAAAGTGGAAGGTCTTCTGTTGTTGGTGTAGGGATCGTTATGTTGATATTTTTGATCCCTCCATACCAGACATTGCCAACTTTCTAGTATACTTGTTTGACGAGATCAACTGCAGCCTGTTACTATTAAAGGTTATAAGTCTATGTTATCTGATACCTATGCACACCATGATAGTTTACAATTGAGTCTAATGTCTCTTTATCTAAGTCAGTTAGAAACTTTTCGATAAATAGACCTAGAATCCTTAGATTAATCCTAAATGGAATTTAGCTTGGGTTCTTATTAACTAAAAGAAAACCATTTGAGCCTCTTGAGACAGCAGATTTCAAATTCTGGCCTTTTAAGACAGCAATTCTCTTAGCTTTCTCTTCTGCTGAAGAGTCAGTGAGCTTCATGCACTATCGGTGGACTATTCTCACTTTCGTAGTATCGGGAACACTATTACCTTTACTACTAATGTTGGATTTTTGGTTAGGAATTAGGCTCCTAATAAATATCCGGAACCTATTGTTATTAAGGCCCTTCCGTCTTCAAACGGGCATAGGCCTTTACTCTGTCCGGTTAGAGCTTTATGTATTTATAAACAGATCTCAGTTTATCAGTAAGGACGTAAAGCTTCTTCTGTCTCTGATGCCTAATAGAAAGGACATTACGGTCCATTCTATTGCTAGATGGATTCAATTAACTGTCGGTACTGCTTATGATAATCTATCTTTAACTCAGCAGTCTGTGCTTAAGATTTCGGCTCATGAAGTAATAGCTCTTTCTACATCTTGGGCTTCTGCTAATATTGTTGCTATTACAGATTTAATGAAGCTGCATATTGGTCTCAGCCATCCACATTCACGAATTTTCATCTCAGAAATATTGAGTCCATTTCTGGAGGCCTGCATTGTTTAGGTCCATTATCTGCTGCTCAGAATGTCATTCACTTAACAGTTGCAACTATAGTTATGTAGGCTTTCTGTTCCGGCAGTGACTCCGTCCTGTTGCCCTCTTCGCTCTGGGCTATTTGACCCAGGGCAAGAGGAAAGGGGGGGAGGGGGGAAGGGTGTTCCCTTGGGTCACCTGTTTTATAATGAAAACAAGGGGATACTTCCTCCGGAGTCAGTAATTCTGAGCTGTTACTGGGATGGTTTTAAAGTGAAAAGTTTATGTTTTAAAAATTCATTCATGTCATAGTTTTAAAGTATAGCATTTGAATATCTCACGTGTCAAACGGGCGTTAATATACAATCCTCGGACACTTAAAAGAGTATAAAGAGTCTCAATTCTCTGGACTAACTTTATTTATTGGCTTACTTTAAAAATAATTAGTATAAGGATTATACTGGATGTTAATAGAGAACATGAATGTTATGATGCTCAATTATGGAGGGTGTTGTGTCTTTCTAATTTATCATAAATAAGAAAGATACATGTAAAGCCTAATACTCCTTTTCTCCTCGAGGGGATGACTCTATTTTATATAGTTGAGCTTATTGGATTTTCCTCTATGTCCTAGGCCCTCCAGCCTTTTTACTATTCAGCTATGTCTGGGTCATTGGTACAGTATAAAAATGTTAAAAAATTTATAGTAATTTATATATTTTTTATACTTACCAATGACCCAGACGGGGATGGCCCTCCCAGGAGTTGGGAACTCATACGTCCCCGCTGAGTACATAGCACTGACCAGGCACTGATTGTAAGAATGATAAATGGCGCCAATTTCGGGACGTCCTTGACACTGCGCATGCACAGTAGAGGCGAAGTATGGAGGGCCATTCAGGACATGATTTCTTTGGTTTTAGATGCAAATTTTGGGGGTTGGGGGGCAAAATTTGTGTTTGGCCCTAGATTTTTAAGAGTTAGCACCAGCCAGCTATGTCTGGGTCATTGGTAAGTATAAAAAATATATAAATTACTATAAATTTTTTAACTTTCTGAACCAGCGTCCCAGTTAGTAATCTTCCTCGGGGATCTTCTTCAAATCCAGCAGGCAGAATCTTTTTATAATTGGTAAGAAAGTAAATTTTATTTCAATTGAATGTTCTTTTTTGATTAAAGATTACATCTTTTTGTGAGTGTGTAAGGACATGCAACTTGAAAGCCCTAATTTGTAATAAAAAACATGTCTCAGTCATGAGCTGATGTGTCGCGTACCATAGTGACCTTCATGTGACCTTGACCTTTGACCTGAAGGTCAGATTTAAGTGCTTTTTAAGGGAAACTTTGTCCGGGGCATAACTTTTTTGTCTTTTGACCTAGACCTTAGATATTTGGTATGTGGATGTATCACCATGAGCCGGTGTGTCGCGTACCATAGTGACCTTCATGTGACCTTGACCTTTGACCTGAAGGTCAGATTTATGCTTTTTTTTTCTTTTGAGCTAGACCTTAGATATTTGGTATGATTGTCAATATTATTCATGTATATATAATTTGCAGTGCATTAAATAGAACAGAAGGGGAGACATATGTTTTAGTGTGCTAAAACAGTTTGTAGTTTTTATTCGAACGACATTTTTAAGTACTGACTTTACTGTATGTATGAATTTTATGGGAAAATTTTTTTTTCAGTCAGTATATTCATATTTTTCCTGACATAGTTAATTTTAGGTAGCAAAAGTTTTTGTTAAAGGAGTTTTGTTTTGTGGGTCTTTTCAGGTTATTGATATGGTACCCATGGGTTAATGAAGACAATTGCAGTAATATTTAACCGTTACTTTGTTGATTACTTAGATATTATTACATATAGATTTTGTTGTTTTTTTTTTTGTTTTTCTGAAACTTTGATATTTACAATATAACTCATTAAAAATTGAATATATCCATTATTTGGGGTGATATAAACAATAAAAATGCAGCTTTGAGGAGCTTTTTACCTGCGTCGCCAGCGACAGAGCAGGTCTGGAAACCGCTCGACTCTGTCCGTCAGTCCGTCATTCCGTCAGTCTGTCATTCTGTCAGTCCGTCCAAAACACTTTTTCCGTCAAAGTTTTCTTGGCTTCTATGAAAGGGAAAGATTTTATATTTGGTCTGCTGCTTCATAATGATGAGTTGTATCGTGTAAGCAATTTTCAGATCTGCCGTGCTGCCACTTCCTGTTTGCCGATACTTTGAAATTTTACTGTACCCACTGAACATTGAAATTTTCCGTCAAGGTATTCTCGGCTTCTATGCAAGGGATTGATTTTATATTTGGTCTGCTGCTTTATAATGATAAGTTGTATCGTGTAAGCAATTTTCAGATCTGCCTTGCAGCCACTTCCTGTTTGCTGATACTTTGAAATTTTACTGTACCCACTGAACATGGAAATTTTCCGTGAAGGTTTTCTTGGCTTCTATGCAAGGGATTGATTTTATATTTGGTCTGCTGCTTCATAATGATGAGTTGTATCGTGTAAGCAATTTCCAGATCTGCTGTGCAGCCACTTCCTGTTTGCCAATACTTTGAAATTTTACTGTACCCACTGAACATTGAAATTTTCCGTCAAGGTTTTCTTGGCTTCTATGCAAGGGATTGATTTTATATTTGGTCTGCTGCTTCATAATGATGAGTTGTATCGTGTAAGCAATTTTCAGATCTGCAGTGCAGCCACTTCCTGTTTACCGATACTTTGAAATTTTACTGTACCCACTGAACATTGAAATTTTTCGTCAAACTTTTCTCGGCTTCTATGCAAGGGATTGATTTTATATTTCATCTGGAGCCTGATAATGATCAGTTGTATCGTGTATGCAATTTTCCGATCTGCCATGCAGCCACTTCCTGCTTGACGATTCAATTGCATGCAGGTCCAGACCCAGTATTGGTCTTGGCTTGTTTGACATTGGATTGACTGTATCAAGTATGGATGTAAGTGAGTGGATGGGATATATCACATCCCTGTTATTCCACTTCTCACTCACTCACCTACTGCCATTCTCTTTTTAGCTCACCTGGCCCAAAGGGCCATGTGATTTATTGCCATCATTTGGCATCCACCGTACAGCGTCGGTCATCTGTAAACTTTTCACATTTTTATTTTCTTCTCAGGAACTGCTGAGCAGATGTGACCCAAGCTTGGTAGGAATTTTCTATAGGAGGTCATCTACAAACAATCCTCATTTTGTTCCCATCGGATGAAAAACATGGCTGCCAGAGGCATTTTTTTGGTTGCTTTTTAGAAATCTTCTCTGAAACTACAAGGCCAAATGTTTTGAAACTTCACATGCTTGATTACTGGGACACCCTCTACCAACGATTAATTTTGATCGGGTTGCAAACATGGCCAATTGCGGCTCATAGTTACCTGAAACCCTATGGAAAATCACATTTTCATCTTCTTCTCTGGAACTACCAAGCCGATGTGAACCAATCTTGGCTGGAATGGTCTATGGGAGGTCCTCTACAAACGGTCCACATTTTGTTCCCATTGGTTGAAAAACATGCCCACCAGAGGCATTCTTCCATTCTGATTGGTCGATTTTCAAAAATCTTCTCCTGTGAAACTACAAGGCCAAATGTTTTGAAAACTTTGCATGATTGATGACTGGGACATCTCTGCCACTCTACCAACTTTTCTCATTTAATGTTGAACGGGTTGCAAATATGGCCACAATTGCGGCTCATAGTTACCATGAAAAGGCTATGGGAAATCAAATATTTTTATACTAAAACCAATGGCCCAGACTTAGCTGGTGCAACCTCAATATTATCAAGGGCCAAACACAAATTTTGAACCCCCCAATCTCCAAACTTTGCATACAATATCGAAAATATAAAAGTCCTATCTGGCCCTCCATACTTTTAGTACTTGCACATGTGCAGTACCTAGAAGAGACCAGAATTGGTGCCAAGCATCATTCTTTTGTTTGGCCCAAGTCAGTAAACATTTGAACTGACATCTGTGCAATAATTCTCATTTTTAGCCCGTCTGTTTACAGTCTGGGCTATATTCATGACTTTTGTCTGTCTGTCCGTCCATCCGTCCATCCGTCCGTCCGTCCGTCCGTCCATCCATCCATCCATCCGTCTTAACATTTAGAGTTTTGGTTAAAGTTTGTGGTTAAAGTTTTTTAGTCAAGGTTAAAGTTTTTTTTCTTTTAAATTAATATTAATTACTATTGATTGTATCATTCTCTTTATGTTTCATGTTATTTTGGGAAGTATTTAACCCTTTTTTGTATGGCAATTTAACTTACAACTTCCAGGTTAAAGTTTTTGGTTAAAGTTTTTTTGTTTACAAATTTACACCTTTAATTCTTCAAACAGTTTAGTGCAATGTCACTGTTTCACATTTGGGACAATTTCTACTGTCTACTGAACCTTTCTACAGTGATTTTCCTTAATATTGGCATGATTTTAACCCCTTTAAACATGTTTTCAGACTTAGTTTCTTTGTATTTGAAATTAGGCTTTGCCACATACTTTCTTACTTTAATTCTTGCATAGTCAATACAACTTAATGATTGCATTTACTTCAGTGATTTCTTTTATCAGTTTTAGGAAATATTGAACCCTTTTTTGGCGGTCAGTTTTACTTCGTATTCCCAGCTTAAAGTTTAGGATTAAAGTTTTGCTTTCAAGGTTGTACCTTTCATTCTTCAAACACTGTGTTACAACGTCATTGTTTGTCATTT
The DNA here is from genome assembly GCA_031216915.1 of Pictodentalium vernedei. Lineage (NCBI taxonomy): Eukaryota > Metazoa > Mollusca > Scaphopoda > Dentaliida > Dentaliidae > Pictodentalium > Pictodentalium vernedei. The sequence goes on from CM062295.1 coordinate 155,882,268, forward strand.
GGGGCAAGGTCTACTGAACCTGTATACTGTGGTTTAAAATAAAATTGGCATCAATTGAACCCTTTTCAAAGCAGTTTTCGAACTTAGTTTCTCTAAATTTTAAATTAGGCTTCTACCACATACTTTGTTACTTTTTACCCCCCCCCGCCCCCCACAAGGGAGGCATATAGCATAGAGCTCCGCCCATCCGTCTGTATGTCAGTCCATCCATCTATTTGTCCATCCGTCTCCGAACTTTGTTTGTGGCATAACTTGAACAATAGTTAACGGATTTCAGTTCTTTTCAGTCATGTCTCTACAGCAGCAATGTCTATATCAAGTTCAATGACCACCATTATCCAATGAAAACTGTTGAAGTTATTGCCCTTGCCCCCCTCCCCCCCCCCCCCCTTCCTGCCAATTAGGGATTTTGTTTTTGCTTCAAAATGCATTTTGAAGTATTTAGAGTGACTACATGCAGAACTTTTTTTAACTCCTATACCACCAACACCCCCCCCCCCCCCCCCCACTTCACCCCCCCCTCCCACCCCCCAATTAGCACCTTTTTTTTTCTTTGGTCCAAAGTACATTTTTAAGGATTTAGAGTGTCTACTATAATTTGACTCCTATAACTCCACCCCCACCTACCCCCTCCTCCTCCCCACCCCTCCTCCTCCCCCAGGGCCATTTAAGCAATATTTTTTCTTTGGTCAAAAATATATTTTGAAGGATTTAGAGTGACTACTTGCAGAAAAAAATTGGACTCCTATAACCCCTCCCCCCTCCCCTCCCCACCCCACCCCAGTTGGTTAAAGTTTGTAGTTAAAGTTTTTTTAGTGAAGGTTACAGTTTGTTTTTTTTAATAATTATTAATTAGTATTGATTGTATCATTCTCATTATGTTTTATGTTATTTTGGGACATATTTAACCCTTTAAGTCAATTTAACTTAGAACTTCCAGGTTAAAGTTTTTGGTTAAAGTTTTTTATTTACAGAGTTACACCTTTAATTCTTCCAACAGTTTAGTGGAATGTCACTGTTCTCATTTGGGACAATGTTTATACTATCGACTGAAGCTTTCTACAGTGATTTTAATTAATATTGGCAGGATTTTAACCCTTGTCGTGCGGAAGACGGAATATTCTGGCTCAACACTGTACACTGCATAGCGGTAGACGGAATAATCCGGTTTGTTTACCTGTCAAATTTCACCACATGTTACGATTGACCAATCAGAAAAATCGTAGTGTACAGCTATGGAACGTTATGAGATATTTAAATTCTTGTTTCCAAATTAAAAAGCGTACATTTCATTGGTTTTTAGCTCAACTTTGACGAAGTCAAATTTGAGCTATTGTCATGGCCCGTCGTCCGTCTCTCCGTCTGTCCGTACGTCAACAATTGGCTATGGCTCGGGCTAGAGGTCGTATTTATGAACTGATCTTTACGAAACTTCTTGTGTACCTTTGTTATGACCCTGGGACGGGAACAAGTGTTTTTAGGTGTGGTCCGAAATTCAAGATGGCTGCCAGCGGCCATTTTGTACCGATGATGCAAAAATCAGTTTTTTGTACAGAACTTCTGTATGAAAGTTCTGATTTGAGTAAAGTTTTGTATAAATGTTTAGTACCATGGGATACATCACATATAATACGGGTTTTTTTCTCGTGCGTAAATTATGCAAATTAGACTGACTTTGATTTATTTAGTGTTACTTTCAGAGCTGTAAGTGCCAAGCTGCTATGGCTCGGGCTAGAGGCCGTATTTATGAACCAATCTTTACGAAACTTCTTGGGTGGCTTTGTTATGACCGTGGGATGAGAACGAGTGTTTTTGGGTGCAGTCCGAAATTCAAGATGGCTGCCAGCAGCCATTTTGTACCAACGATGCAGAAATCTGTTTTTTGTACAGAACTTCCATATGAAAGCTCTGATTTGAATAATTTTTCGTATGAATGTTTAGTACCATGAGATACATTACATATCATATGGGTTTTTTTCTCGTGCTTATATTATGCAAATTAGACTAACTTTGATGTTTTTTGGTGTCACTTTCAGCACTGTAAGTGCAAATCCCTATACGGCTCGGGCTAGAGGCTGTATTTATGAACCGATCTTTACGAAACTTCTTGGGTACCTTTGTTATCACCGTGGGACGAGAACAAGTGTTTTGGGGTCCGGTCCGAAATTCAAGATGGCCGATGGCAGCCATTTTGTACGAAATTTGGTGCAATCAGATTTTTGCACAGAACTTCCATATGAAAGCGCTGATTTGAATAATTTTTTGTGTGAATGTTTAGTACCATGGGATACATCACATATAATACGGGGTTTTTCCTCGTGCAGAAATTATGCAAATTAGATGAACTTTGATTTTTTCAGTGCTGCTTACACACAGTAAGTACACATGTCAATACGGCTCGGGCTAGAGTCTGTATTTATGAACCGATCTTCACGAAACGTCTTGGGTACCTTTGTTATCACCTTGGGACGAGAACGAGTGTTTCTGGGTGCGGTCCAAAATTCAAGATGGCTGCCAGTGGCCATTTTGTATCAAAATTAGGTCTAATCAGTTTTTTGTACACAACTTCTATACAGCTCAGGCTAGATGCCGTATTTATGAACTGATCTTTACGAAACTTCTTGGGTACCTTTGTTATTACCGTGGGATGAGAACGAGTGTTTTTGGGCGTGGTCCGAATTTCAAGATGGCCACCAGCAGCCATTTTGTACCAAAATTAGTGCAATCAGTCTTTTGTACAGAACTTCTGTATGAAAGTTCTGATTTGAATAAATTTTTGTATGAATGTTTAGTAACATGGAATACATCACATATAGTACGGGTTTTTTTCTCGTGCAGAAATTATGCAAATTAGATGAACTTTGATTTATTCAGTGCTACTTTTACTCTGTAAGTGCACATGTCAATACGGCTCGGGCTAGAGGCTGTATTTATGAACCGATCTTCACAAAACTTCTTGGGTACCTTTGTTATCACCTTGGGACGAGAACGAGTGTTTCTGGGTGCGGTCCAAAATTCAAGATGGCTGCCAGTGGCCTTTTTGTACCGAAATTAAGTCCAATCAGTTTTTTGTCACAACTTCTACACAGCTCATATTTGTGAACTGATCTTCACGAAACTTCTTGGGTACCTTTGTTTTCACCTTGGGACAGGAATGAGTGTGTTTTGGGGTGCCTTTGTTATCACTGTGGTATGAGAACAAATATTTTGGGGTTCAGTCAGACCCACTGTGGGACTCAAAGATTTTTTCTAGTTTAGCATCTGACTGTCACCCACCTTTACAATACTTTACCTATACATTTGTTACAGGCAACGCTTAGTATTTATGTACAGACCGTTACAATACTTTATATGTACCTTTGTTATCAGGTCATTACCTAGATGTTTGTCATTGCTGTGTCACATACTATACATGTACATGTCTTTGTCTTGACAAGTTGAGCTACAGTGTCATTGACACTTTCATTAAAACGAGAGTCTCGTTTAAAGCGAAAGTGAATAGCACATGCTTTTAATTCAAAATGGCTTCGTATATACCAAATCAGGAAAAAATTTTCAATGAATTACTGAACGACAGTGATAGTGACAGTGATTTTGAAGGGTTTGATGTAAATAGGTCTCAAAATGAGCAAAATGATTCTGATACAACTGACTCTGGTGATGAAAGTGATTTTTTTATTCATAATTGGGAGACCGGTGACCGAAATAAACCTGACCTTGAATTCACAGGTACACCGGGCATTCAACCTAATTTACAACTTCCTGATGACCCAGAACCAGGTGATTTTTTCAACATTTTTGTCACAGAAAATGACTTTAAAACAATGGCAATTGAAACTAATAGGTATGCTACCAACTTTTTGGAAAAAAATGCCCAAACAATAAAAGCAAACTCACGTTTTCGACTTTGGAAAGAAACAACATGGCAGGAAATGAAAGTTTTTATCGGACTAATTATTGCGATGGGTATTATTATTCAACTTGACGTTTCGGAATTCTGGACAACAAATGAAGTAAATGCGACCCCATTCTTTCCAAAATGTTTACCAAGGGATAGGCTTTGGCTGCTGATGTCATTTTTTCACCTGGCTGATAATGAATTTCAAATTCGTCGTGCACTTCCTGGTTACAACCCACTTTTCAAACTTGGTACATTTTTACAAATATGATAAAAAAAATTTTGAACTGTTTACACTCCAAACCGGCAACTTTCTTTAGATGAGTGTATGATACCATACAGGGGACACCTGCACTTTCGTGTTTATAATCCAGACAAACCACATAAATATGGAATCAAAGCCTACATGATATGTGACGTGACAAATGGTTACTGCACAAAATTTAAACTTTACACAGGTAAAACTGAATTACAGTTAGATACGAGTGGAAATGGGGCTACATATGACCTTGTTATGGACATGATGGGGGATTATTTTGGCCAGGGTTATATTTTGTTCGTGGATAATTATTACAGTTCACCTAGATTGTTCTGGGACTTGTGGGAATTAGGGTGTGGAGCTACCGGAACTTTACGAGCATATCGAAAAGGCGTCCCCAAATTGTGAAAGATCAACCTGTAAAACAGAAAGGTGAAACATATGTTACTCATAATAAACATTTACTTCTATTGAAATATCATGACCGAAAAATTGTGCACCTCCTAACAACCGTAGACACAGCTGAATTTATTCCAACAAGAAAAGTTGATCCAAGGACACAGCACCCAATAAAAAAACCTGAGGTAATTGTGAATTATGACAAGTACATGGGTGGAGTGGATCGGTCAGATCAAATGGTCAGCTATGCAACTTTTAATGCCAGGACACTGAAGTGGTGGAAAAGGGTTATCTTTCATGTACTATCTCTTGGTATTTTGAATGCGTATCTAATCTACAAATTTACAACAACTGACCGAGTCCCTATGCTTCAACGCCAATTTCGCAGAAAATTAGTTCAATGTCTCGTCTCTTCAGTAAATATTGAAGATGTTCCTGGAATGTCCGCAAATCCTGCCGGCAGACTGTCATCATTGGAACCTATTTTCAGACTGCAAGGCAAACATTTTCCTGAAAAAATTGTAGCACTGGGGAAGAAAAAAGATATAAGCAGAGTCTGTCCTGTATGTCAACCTGCCGAACATCGTGCACTTGAAAGAATAGGCGAGAAAAGAAAAAGGTGTGGGAGGGAATCATCTTATCAGTGTAACGAGTGTAAGAAAGCCTTGTGTGTGGAACCCTGTTTTAGGCTTTATCATACATACAAGGACTTTGAACGTGCATATTTTGCCACAAAAAACCTTGACGACTAATTTCAAACATTTGCGAGCACACCTGTTCATACCTGTGCTCACCTGGACAAGTGATTGCAGTTCCAAGTTTTTGTTTATTGTTCCTTCATGTTAGATGTTAAATATGACACAAAATTTCAACTCACTGTTTGTGAAAATAAGTTACTTGTTGGCGTTTAATGGTTACAAATTCACAGTTGCATTACCTGAACTTACCTTTGAACTTACCTGTATCCTTGAGGTCAAGAACATGGCATTTGAGGGACATTTCACAAGAAAGACAACAAGACATGGTTTTATTGTAAAATTTAATCACATTTAAAAAAAGAATAACAAACATAGGTGAGCTTCAGGTCAATTTTTATTAAATTAATTAACTGTCATTATATTTACAGGTACATCATAAAATCATATTATAAACATCACAAAATGAAAGTACATCAATATACCTTTCCAAAAATGTATAACATGCTATATATTCTCAAATAATTGCTAATGTATAATTGTATAATCTTATAAGTGTTATAGAACAAACATTTATAAAAATATATTCAGCCAGGAGCCCTATCACTGTTTATTATATACAGCACCACAAGGGTTAACCCCTTTTAAACATGTTTTCAGACTTAGTTTCTTTGTATTGGAAAATACAACTTAATGATTGCATTTACATCAGTGATTTCTTTTATTGGTTTTAGGAAATATTTAACCCTTTTTATGCAGTCAATTTCACTTAGTATTCCCAGCTTAAAGTTTCGTATCAAAGTTTTGCTTTTCAAGGTTGTACCTTTTATTTTTCAAACACTGTGTTACAATGTCATTGTTTTTCATTTGGGGCAAGGACTACTGATGCTGTATACAGTGGTTTCATTTAATAATTTAACCCTTTTCAAAATGGTTTTCGAATTTAGTTTCTTTAAATTTGAAATTGGGCTTCTAACACATACTTTGTTCTTGCATGATCAATCCAACTTTTAATAATTGTATTTACAGACCTGATTTCTTTTACTTGTATGCACCATTTTTTTCTCATAACCTAAGCTTTACAGTTTGAAATATAAAGAATTGCCTTCTGCAGCAAATTTCTGTTGTTTTACAAAAGTAATACAGATAGGAAGGAAATGGGAGTGAGGGACTTTGATGCTGTCTCCAAAACTTTGGGGGATATGGGTGGAATCAATCCACCCCTCCCTCCTCCCCATGTTATCCAGAAGATAAGTCCAATTCTAATTATATGATTCTCTTCAAATTTGATATTACTTTTTATATGCCCATTTGTAAAAACGGTCATATTATGTAAATGGTCTGTCCATCTGCCTGTCCATCCACCCGTCCATCCATTTGTACGTCCGTCCATAAACAATTGGTTTCCGACCGATCACTCCTGTTTGGATTATTTGGTTTCAACCAAAGTTGATATGTGTATTTTCCAGCTAGTAATACAGGCCAAGTTTGAATATGGGTTGCCCCTCCCCTCCCCCCCCCCCCCCCCCCCCCCCCACTCCCCTCCCCACAGTCATTTAGGCAATTTTTCCAAAAATGCATTTTGAAGGATTGGGAGTTATTAAATGCAAAAAAAAAAAATGACTACTATAACACACCACCACAACCCCTCTCTTCCCCCTCCCACCCACCCACCCACCCACCCACGTGTCACTTAGGCAGTTACTCCCAAAATGCATTTTGAAGGATTGGGAGTTATTACATGCAAAAAAAAAAATGACACCTTTAGCCCAACAATGTTTTAAGCACTGCATCTTTAACCCTTTACCTAGCACAAGTTGAAGTCAATTGTTGAAGTTGATATTTTCATTTTTTACTTCTAACCATTGCTTATTGGTCCTTATTGGAACAAGCTCATCAAGCTTGTTCCATTAATAGGTCATGAGGTATGTTTTGGGGTAGAGAAATGAAAAAATAAAATTTTAATAGCAATTTGTGTATATCACGAGTGCAGATATGGCAGATTCATGAGGTTAATGGTTAACAAAAAATAGCTCAGACTATTTTTTGTTTAAGCATTAGACTATCTTTTGTTTAAGCATTGCCATTGCTGGGGCAGTTGGGCTGCATGTGTGACATCACTCCAGTTGAAGATGCCAGACACAATTCAATGATGGTTTTCATGGAATCAACAGTGTAGCAGGATGTTGGAAGTGAATAACAGTGGTTTTGGATGTTCAGGGCTGTAACTTTATAATTTTTATGTAAAATTATTCATGTTTCCCAATTTCGGGATATGCTTCTGAATGTCGTCATTATAATATGACATCACTGGTGTTGTGTTAATATTACTTCCTTTCCCTCTCCTGAACCCTCCTGTTATACTCCCAAGCTCTTTTGGCTTTTTAATTGAGAATTTTTTATTAGAATTCTTGGGAGTTTAACTTGTTTTACGGAATAGGTATTCCATTTATCCCCTGTGTTTACGTCCTGTTTGTTACTGTTCAGGACGTTTTGTATTCTTGCATCTTCTACCAGATGCATTGTTTTTTCTTCCTATGAAAATCTAGCTTTGCATCAGGTGATTGTTCGGTTACTGACTTTGGGCCTCTGTTGTTGGTTAGTTTGCAGTTTTTCCTCTTGACATTGTGGTCTGTTCAATAACATTTTCGATACATATTAATTCAGTGTTTAGTTAAAAAACAATTATTGTTTTTTCTATTTGGATACATATTATATCTTATTCCGGTAGTTTAGCTTTAATTAGGTAGTGGTTGTCCACACTTAGGCTCTACCGGGATGCCCTCGTGATTGTCTATGTTATGTATCCTTGCGATGTTTTTTCTGTATTATTATTGGGAGTGCAGCAGACTTATGATTTTGGCTTCATTATTATTGTATCTATTATAATAATTTGGTACCTAGTGTAAGTCCAGGAAGTCTCGGATTTACATGCTTGTTGTCTGCCAGTAGTCGCTGCACTCCTTCAATACTTGTACTGTGGGATGCCAACATTGGAAACGGGTGTCGACCTGTATGGTGGGAGGTGGTATTCCGATGTAAGAGCTTTTACCGCAGGCTAATACTAGTCTTTCAGTCTCTTTTTCAGAGGAACCAGAATACGGTGATGGTGCTTTGACACCTGTCCGTTACGTGCTGCCATTGTCGCACTCTGATGAGCCCGCACTGATGAGTAAACAGAGCTAGCTGCCAAGGTGATCATGAATTTTAGCAGGGGATTGAGGTCTCTAGTTAGTTTGCTTAATCCTCTGCATGCAGCTAGCTCGACCTGTGAAGCGGTCATCCCTATAAGGGAGCCAGGATGCTGGGTAGGTCAGTTGCGGTCGAGTAGTATAAACGTGGGTAGAGCGAGCACCTCATAAACTAAAGCTCACTCAGCAATGATGGCAAAAGGAGAAGAAGCCTGAAAGTTTCTCTACGGGACGCTTGGCAAGTTGGAGAACCCTCTCCGTCCCATTAGCAGTCGGGGTCGCAACTGTGTCCATTGCGAGACACTATAATGAGTTAGAGCACCCATCCGAAGTGTGCGAGTTGGGATGTTCCTTCCACACTGCAGCCAGGGTCGGCTGCTGTTATGGCTTCTTCTTACATGGAAGTGCTTACAAAGAGGATTAGCCTACAAGTTTCTCAACGGGATAATTGGCGAGATCTGGGGTCAGATCGCGAGTTGGAGAGCATTCTCCATCCTGTTAGCAGTCAGGGTCGACTGTTTTCTGTCTTGAGAAACGTCAATGAGTCGGAGCCAGGGGTCAGCCTGGCAGCTGATTTTAAGGGGAAGAAGTCAGAAAAAAACATAAAAAATGTTTGCCATTACATTTAACGGCACTATGAAGTAGATTAGCAGATTGACTCCGACATGAGCAATCTAAAATTTGAAATCTGCTACTTCCAGGCAGTACATTTAAAATTTTAATGTTCTCAACCCTTCAAAGCATGGTAACTATTGCACTCACTGGTAGGGAAAGAGTTAAGGGGAGTCCTCATTCATTCATATTGTGTTCAACCTGACATATATATTATGTTTGGCAAGGTGGTAGTGGTGATTATAAACTGACCATTTAAAAGTAAGTTTTATTAAGTGGTTGAGTTGTAAATTATTTTTAATGGAGTTGTGATGAAGTCAAACTCGACTTATAGTTTGGTGAATGGCGGGCGGGTGGGCGGACGGGCAGTTGGGCGGGTGGGTATCTGGGTTTCAGGCTTTGGGCAGGTGTAAACAATTGGTTTCCGGAAGCTAACTTGATAATGGTTCGCCCCACGTTCATGAAACCTCATAGGTAGGTTGGCCTCGGTGAGAGGAAGGACCCTATTTATTTTGGACTCACTAGGTCAGTGGTGAAGGTCACAGTGGCCTTGAACATACTAAATCACAAACAATTGGTTTCAGGATGATAACTTGACTATAGTTGAACCCACATTCATGAAACTTCATATGTAGGTTGGCCTTCGTTAGAGGAAGAACCCTATTTATTTTGGACTCGCTCGGTCAAAGGTCAAGGTCACAGTGACCCTGAACATAGTAAATCAAAACAATTGGTTTCCGGATGATAACTTGATAATGATTCGACCCACTTTCATGAAACTTCATAGTTAGGTTGGCATCATTGAGAGGAAGAATCCTATTTATTTTGTATTCGCTAGGTGAAAGGTCAAGGTCACCGTGACCTTCAGCATAGTAAATCATAAACAATTGGTTTCCGGATGATAACTTGATAATGGTTTGACCCACATTCATGAAACATCATAGGTAGGTTGGCCTAGGTGAGTGGAAGACCCCTATTTACTTTGGACTCGCTAGGTCAAAGGTCAAGGTCACAGTGACCTTGAACATAATAAATCGTAAACAATTGGTTTCCAGATGATAATTTGACAATGGTTCCACCCACATTCATGAAACTTCATAAGTAGGTTGGCATTGGTGCAAGAAAGAGCCCTATTTATTTTGGAATCACTAAGTCAAAGGTCAAGCTCACAGTGACCCTTCATATAGTAAATTGTAAACAATTGGTTTCTGGACGATAAGTTGATAATAATTAAACCAACTTTTTCGACATTGGATCGGTGATTCTATCGGCCTTTTTTAAAGGTGATTTGAAACCTGGGTATTTTTGTGTCAGCGCCCCACGAAGTGGGGAGCGACATATGGGGATTACTTTTGTCGTCCGCGTCACACTTTCTCTTATCAGCCACTCCTCTTTAACCTATGAATGGATTTTGATGAAACTTTCAGTGATTCTTTATCACATAATGGCATTGTGCACCTCCTATTTTATTTTTTGATCCGCTGTATTTTTTTTTCCCAGAGATTACTTTTGTCGTCTTGCATCGTCGTCTGCGTTGTCCGCGTCACACTTTCTCTTATCCGCCACTCCTCTTTAACCTATGAATGGATTTTGATGAAACTTTCAGTGATTCTTTATCACATAATGGCATTGTGCACCTCCTATTTTATTTTTTGATCCGCTGTATTTTTTCCAGAGTTATGCCCCTTTTCCACTTAGAATTCTGTCTGAAACGCCAGGCGACACACGTCTTCCATGGAAGACTCACATCGAATTTTCAAAGATACCACACACTACCAGCAGTAGTGGCCACAGTGTAGCAGGATTTTGTTCATAAATTTTGTTTTTATTGCAATTTATTGGAGAGTGCCAATAGATTGCAACCAATCACCTTTATATAAAAAACATTTCTCCTGCTGAGCAAACATCAAGCTAATGTATACAGTGTTGAGCCACTGAAGTGGCTTCCAGCACTTTTCAATGGAGCCATGATACAGACTTCTACCACTCAACCCAGTTAACTAAATACAAAGCTTCAAAAGCACTAAAATTAATTTTAAATTTACCTTAGAGCAGTGGAAGTGAAATTTATCACTACATATTTTGGGAGTGTTCTTCATCACAGAAGGTATTTTTTTTCAATATTTGAAGCATTCAAAATGAATTTCAAATTCATATAAGAAGCTGGGTCTACCATGGTTTCGGAATGTCTTAATTAAATTGAAAAGTGTAGTTCAAATGGTTTTCGATATCCTTCATTAATTAAGCATTACTAACAATTTGAATAAATTTATTTCTGAGGAAATCAGAGGTAATTGACAAAATATTTCAGTTGTTTCCCTTTTCTTCTGCACTAGGTATTTTTCCAAAACAGTGCACAGAAAAATGACAGTTTCTGATGGCCATCCTACATTGATATATGCGATTGGTGCTATGGAAACCTGCCATTCTCATTCTACCCTAATATTTGTGATTTATAATCATAGCCTGGTGAGTCAGAATGGACATTCTATTTTTAAAAAGCCATTTTTGTGCTGGTTGCTACCAGTAAGTGCGAATTGTTTAAACACCATAATAGACCATTACAACTCTTTTGAGTAATATCAATTTGGGCCAGTTTGGGCTGTTTTCAGAGCCATATGACGGATTTTAACAGCAACCACAAATGTGTTTATTTTATGACCGTTGGAATGCAGAAGTGTTTCTATTTGAAAATAAAATATAAGAAATGCCCCAAACTGCCTTGTCTGCCAAGGAATTTTGGGAGGGCGACTTGAATTTCACCCCCAATGTAAGACAAGGCGACTTTAGGAATGACAAGACGACTTCTTTGCCCTAGTCACCCACTCGGCTGACCCCCTGGTCGGAGCACCCATCCGAAATGTGTGATTCGGATACTCCTTCCACTCTTCAGCTGGGGTCGGCTGTTGTTATTGCTTCCTCTTCTTCCATGGAAAAGTACACCAAGGGATAGAAGCCTACAAGTTTCTAAACAGAACGCTCCGCGAGATCTGGAGTCAAATCAGGAGTTGGAGAAACCTCTCCGTTCCATCAGCAGTCGGGGTCGACTTTTTCCGCTTCGAGAAACTTGAGTGAGTTGGGGGCGTCCATTCACGCTTGCGGTCTGGGACACTCCTTCCACACTGGAGCTGGGCCTGTTGCAGCTATGGCTTCTTCCTCTGCTTCATCGATGAAGCACGTTAGACCACAGACTGGCTGTCCGACTTCGCATATTTATGCTGTTCCACGGAGGTGTTCCCAGTCTTCACCACAGAAGTTGGATTAACCTGCAGCTAGTGGTTCGAGGCATATTCATACGGGACATGCGTCGAAAGATCTGGTGTCATTCTCCATCCCGTGAGCAGCTTATGGTGAAGAAGCGGATAACCACTGCTCCGCAAGCCTCGTTCATGGATCTGCTGTCGCAGATTGTGCAGCTTATTGCAGCATCCCAGTAGTCGCAGATTCAGCCGTCAACAGTCTCCGGTAGTGAGCTGTCGGACAGTGCTGGGTTGGTACAGTCATCTGTACATTCGGATGGTGTTGACCATATTTTTTCAGATGGAACATTCAGGTGGTGAGAGGGCTATGGAGGATGATTCTCCATCCCTCACGGAACAGCACATTAAGACTATGAATTTTATTCATAAGTTCTTTCAAATCTTGTTCCATCTGAACAAAAGTCTGCGTTTGCTAGGCAAAAAACAGCTTAGGGTACTGGGCGAAGGAAAAGATGAAGATCTTTAATTCCTGGATCTTTCTGCTCATGTGTAGAAGGCCTTTGGTCAGCTTAATGACACCTCCCTTGGCCTAGCAATAGTATAAGAAAGGCAATGATCTATTCTTTATGAATAGAAGATCGATAGCTCATAGTTAGGCTGAGACAGCTGTCTTGTTTGAAATAGAGCTGTTAGAAGGAAAAAGTATGTCTTTTCCTTCTCGGTGTTGTATTCCAAGGTGTAAGAGGCATTTAGTTCTATTGTTGACGCCATAGTAGCCTTATGTACTGTTAGAGTGGTCTTTTCTTAGACATTAGCGGCTAATGTCATAAGTCTCTGTTTAGTGAGCTGTCCAAGGCCGCAGGGTAACACACAGATATCTGTCTTCACCGATATATGACTTTTAGGCTGTGTTAGCTACGCTGAGACCGGTATTGTTTTGGAATAAGGCCGTTAGAAGGAAAGATTACGTTCTTTTCTTCTCGATACATTGCGGCTAACATTGTAAGTCTCCGTTTAGTGAGCTTTCCAAGGCCGCAGGTGACACAGATATCTGTCTTCATGGAGATGAAGACTACTAAGCTGCATTAGCTAAGCTGAGACTACTGTCTCTTTGGAATTACGGCTGTTAGAAGAGTGGCCCTTTATTCCTTACCTTGAGCAACTAATGTTGTAAGTCTCCGTTTAGTGAGCTTTTAAGGTCGCAAGTTACACCGAGGTATCTGTCTTCATGGAAATGAAGACTTCTTAGCCTTCACTAGCTAATCTGAGACTGTCTCTTTGGAATTAGGGCCGTTAAAAGGAAAGAGTATGTTGTTTCCTTTTTGGTGTTGTATTCTTAGGTGTCTGAGGCTTTTAGTCCTTTTGTTGACGCCTTATTAGAATCAAGTGTGGCCCTTTTTCCCTTAACTTGAGCGGCTAACTCTGTAAGTCTCCTTTTAGTGAGCTTTCTAAAGTCGCAAAAATTACACAGAGATATTTGTCTTCACAGAGATGAAGACTTCTAAGCTACGTTAGCTAGGCTGAGACCGCTGTCTTTTCGGAATAGAACTGCTAAAAGGAAAGAGTGCATTTCTTCCTTCTCGGTGATGTTTTCTTAAGTGTCACAGACTTAAGTCTTATTGTTGACACCATAGTAGCCAAGCTAGAATTATGAGTGGTGTTTTTTTCCCTACCATTAGCAGCTAGCATTGTAATTCTCCTTTAGTGAGCTTCTAGGGCCACAGTTAACAGCCATATAATTGTCTTCACGAATAGGAAGACCTTTAGCTGCTTCAGCTAGGCTGAGACCACTCGTATCGGACAAGGTACCATTATAGGAGAAGAGGTTGTTCTCTCTTTAACGGTATTGTTTGGTGTTAGTTGTCTGAGGCTTTTAACCCTATTGATGACGCCATATTAACCTAGTGAGATTAATGAGCGTTCTTTTGGATGCCTGTAGTTAGCTCCTTTTTCAGGAATATATTTCCTGCTATAATCGATATGAGGCGCAAGGAATTCATCTAGGTTTTTATGGTTGTGTGCCGGAACTTAGTTTTTCGTCGCCCGCTTCATTTTTAATCCAATCTATTGTCGTGGATGATATTTTCTCTTGAAAGATTTGGATATTATGTCTATATGGTGTATTGTTTAGGGCTATGGCATACGGTCTTGATTTTAAGGGATTTGTCAATGCTATATCAGCGGGTGTATTCCTTGCAATAGTGCCATGTTCATCATGTCCCTCTCCGTCCATAGTGGCATTATGGAGTTGGTCAGACCTGAGGGAGCCCTACGGTTTTATACTATTCTAGATGACTTACACTAAAGCATTACGAGTTGCATCGGGTTAAATTAGTCAGGCTTGTTTTGACTAACGATAAGCTTCTATTAGCTGTATTACTCTTTTTTGAGAATAGCAGCAGTAGTATCGCTTTGGAAATGTCACAGTTACAAGCTTTAGTATTACTGCACCGGCCTTACTTATCTAGCAATTCAAGTAATGGGGGGAATGTTGAATATGATTTATTCATTGGACCCCCCTCCTCCCCTCCCCCTGCAAATATGTTAAGAGGCGATTACAGGGCAGGATGTAGTTCTCTTCCCATAAGCCTTGTATGCATTCAATTATATGCATGTCTTTCATTGCTCTTCGATTGGCAGGTGGGTTGTGGTCTTACGGCGACTTCAGGGGCGCATCCACTCTTTAGTTGGTTTGCTTCCTGTGGTTGTTCGTCCAGAATTCAAATACGAGCATACGATTCCTGAACAGTAACTGTTTTTGGATTTTGAATTCTTTCATGAATACATTCGGTTGATATTGCAAGCCTTCGTGTACCTGTATGGCAGGCATGTCAGTTATCTGGACGACAGGGACCAGCCTACAAGGCGAAGTAGGCGATATCTTCGCCCTTAACACCAGGTCTTTGCCCAATTTCTTTCACTGGGCGAAGTTGAAGTTGCCTTGCAGTTTTGAAAAGTCGCTGAGAAAAGTTATTTCCGGCGATTCCGTTGCTAACTTAGCTTGGAAAAAATAGAAAAAAAATAAGTGTAGTGACAGGTGGTGAAAGCAAATAATTGGGCAGGTTAAAGAATTACTAAATATATTGATTTTACTTTCCATAAAACCCCAAAATAATACCAACCACGGCACGATTTCGTCATGACAATACAAGTTTTCACTTGAGTGAAGTTAGATGACAAGACGAAAATTGCTCAAGTTCTTTTTTAATGTTTCATTTCAAAAGTGATTTCCACCATCAAACTTTGCTATACAGGGTATTTATTTAAAAAGAACATTTTTGGTAATGATAAAAATGTTTATTTTTTAGTTTGCACTTGTGAGTTTGAAGCATGTGATTTTTAAAAATTATTGTTGGGTGTGTTCCATTTGTGGTGGTCACAATAAGGATCCTACTAAATTACCAAAAAGTAGTAAGTTACAGAAATAAATGATGTAAAAAGCAAATTGACAAATTCAGTTATCTTCCTTGATAACAGAACATTTGCCTGGAAGAAATGATTCTCTAAACTGAATTGAAATGATATTTGGTTGGCAAAAATAATTCACTAAACTGAATTTAACTTAACCCCCAACTAGCTTTTAAACTGAATTGAACCCTTACCTAAACAGCTTTTTGTGAAATAATATTTGGTTAGCAAAAACAATTTGCTATTAACTAAATGGAACCCTTCACCTAACACAGCCTTTTGAGAAAAATTTGGTTGGCAAATATAATTTGCTAAATTAAATTTAACCCTTTACCTAACACAGTTTTTTTGAGAATAATATTTGGTTGACAAAAAAAATAATTTGCTAAACTGAATTTAACTCTTTACCTAACACAGGTTCTTGAGAATATTTGGTTGTCAAAAGTAATTTGATAAACTGAATTTAACCCTTTACTTGACATAGCTTTTTGAGAAATAATACGTTTTGCTCACTTCTCCCTATTTTCACTCCACTTCTCCTTACAACCTTGGGAAGGAGAAGTGACTTCTCCCTAAATTTAGCCTCTAGGCTGGTCTATGCTGGACGACATTCTCCAATATGGCAATTAGTCCATTCTGAGTAGTTTCGCTCAAGAGTTGTCTTCTTTGTTACGATGTATGAGTCTATACCTCAGGTTAAATCGGATTGACGTTATTTTATTCCTTCAGTTTCCTGGTTATATTTTGTAGCGCTCGGTTATGCCGTTGATACAGGCCGTATTCAGGCGAGGGTACATGTGGGATTCTGTTGGTGGCAGCATAATATGTATTAATCTTTAAGCAGACGTTTTTCTTGAATAGATTCTCTTAAATTCTTGCTCAGTGTCATTATAAGAGCTTATGAGAATTTGGGGCTAGTTGGATCAGTTATGGATTTCCATACAGACTGCCTATGCGTACATTCTCTATTTTTGGCTCCATTATTCGGAGTGGTATTCTTTCTCCGAACAGTCATTTGTGTTAACAGACTTAGGGAACAGTGAGTTATTTGGGGACGGTCTCTGACAGGTTTTTTTTTTATTCGTATCCCCTTCCATGTCTTCAACCGGAAGCGGTACACAAAGGGGCATCCCACTCTCTCATTCTTGTAGATTGAACGGTTACAATTTGGAAGTTCATTATTGGAATTTATTTGTACACCTGAACATAGTCGCCTGTTGGTTGGCTCAGAAGCATATAAGTTCTATCAGATAACTTTCCATTGGGATTCAATTGGACAAGTTTAAGGTTGTACATATTAATATTACCAGTTATCGACCTGTCTACGCATTCCGGATGCGGCATACATTTAGAAGTTTACGATTTTAGTAACCGGGTGCCTTTAGGCGAATATATATTATTCAGTACCGCTTTTTCACTGATTCCAGGCCGCTTCCCTCTTTGTTTTGAATGTTAATTCCTTCAAAAAAGTGTGGGGGGGGGGGGGTAATTACTCTTTACTTCTGGCCTTATAATAAGTGTGTAACTATGAGTGAAGCTGTTATTGTCTATAGATTATTCTGATCTTATGTGCAGCTTGTTACATTATATACGGCATGTGTCTGTGGGCGTTAGTCTCCCACTCTTAGACATGCTTTTCCTAATTTTAAGTGTCTTATTCCAGACTAGCCTTAAAATTGGGGGCTCGTTACACCCAATTAGCGTAATCATTGGATATTGCTCCTTATTTTGGTGGTATGTCTTCTCTATTGTGGTATAGTGAGACATATGGGTAATTCCTCAAAATTTTAATCTCTTATTCACCATGGGAGTTCTAATGCAGGCTAAGGAGCTGAATTTTAGTCTGCTATTCCTTTCAGTCCTTGGCCCTCCTGCCTTTTTACTATTCAGCTAAGTGTAGGTCATTGGTTTTAGTATAAAAACATGATAAATTTTAAGTAATTTGTATATTTTTTTATACTTACCAATGGCCCAGACGGGGATGGCCCTCCCATGAGTGGCCACTCATACCTCCCTGCTGAGTTATAACATTAGTAGTCACAACTAGGAAGAATGATGCTTGGCACCAATTCCGGTCTTTTCCTGAGTACTGCACATGCGCAAGTACTAAAAGTATGGAGGGCCAGATAGGGCTTTTAAATTTTGGTATTGTATGCAAATTTTGGGGATTGGGGGGTTCAAAATTTGTGTTTGGCCCTTGATAATATTGAGGTTGCACCAGCTGAGTCTGGGCCATTGGTAAGTATAAAAAATATACAAATTACTTAAAGTTTATCATTTTCATCTTCTTGTCTGGAACTACAGAGCCGACGTGAACCAAAATTGGCAGGAATGGTCTATGGGAGGTTCTCTACAAACTTTCCTCATTTTGTTCCTGTCTGGTGAAAAACATGGCTGCCAGAGGCATTCTTTGATACTGCTTGGTCGATTTTCAAAAATCTTCTGTGAAGCTGCAAGGCCAAATGTTTTGAAGCTTCACTTGATTGATGACTGGGACGCCTTCTACCAATAATCCTCATTTAATGTTGATCGGGATGCAAACATGGCCACAGTTGCTGCTCATAGTTACTATGGAAACCCTATAGGAAATCACATTTTCATCCTATCTAAAAGTGCTTGGCCAACGTGAACCAAACTTGGCACAAATGATGTATGGAAAGTCCTCTAAAAACAATCATCATTCTGTTTCGCTCAAATGAAGGAGCATAGCAGCTAGCAGCATTCTTTGATTATGATTAGAATAATTGAGGGATATGTAGTTCTCCGTGGTGAGCGATTACAGGCTCTTTAGAGCCTCTTGTTACATCATTGTTCTGTTGTTTGTCATTATTCTTTTTGTACAATTCATTGGTAGGCAGAGGCAATGGAGGGTTAATGAAAGTGTGCGGAGTACAAACTCGCAAGATACGCAGGAGCTCTGTCAGACACGATAGAATAAATGCTCAGTTTTTCACTAGAATACAGAAAAATGACAATTCCTGTTAACTGAACACTCCTGTTAATTGAATAATTTTCCATATAAGTCATTATTAATTTTACCCCAAGCACTCTGTCTTTCTCTTGTTTTACTATGAATTTAACCAATTATATTTTGTTTGACAGAGCTCACTAATCTCAATCAAACAAGGTATATTTGGTTAAATATCAAACTGCATTATGGGAAATATTTGCTGCTGTAACTCTTTCCATTTTGACATCAGAGTGCAGAGGATTAACAAGGTTCCACAGTAATTTCTATTTACCTTATTTAACTTGAACCTTTTAGCCATTGCATGCAATATCCAATTTTGATATATTTTTATACTGTACCAATGACCCAGACATAGCTGGTGCTAACTCTTAAAATATAGGGCCAAACACAAATTTTGCCCCCCAATCCCCAAAATTTGCATCTAAAACCAAAGAAAACATGTCCTGAATGGCCCTCCACACTTCACCTCTACTGCGCATGTGCAGTGTCAAGGACGTTCCGAAATTGGCGCCATTAATCATTCTTAGTTTGACCCTTCATCAGTTAACATCTGACTGATCTTTGTGCTTGTAAATCTCAGTTTAAATGATGCCAGACACATAAATATAAGAGAAATGGTGATTCTAAGGAGGATATAGAAGGAGGAGAGGAAAAATGTTTGACAGAAAATTATCAGAGCTGTAACTTAAAATTTTTTAATGAAATTATGTTAAGTTACCTATTTTCGAGGCAACAGCCATTTTGTTGTCATTCTTGTTATCAAGTTACACTGTTTGTTCAGTGTTTTCCTCTCTCCCTTTCCTTTAAGTCCCCTCTTGCTATTCTCCCATGCTTTTGGCATATTTTCTGTAATTTTATTACTAAAATTTCTTGGGAGTTTTAGCTGAATAACAGAATGAATTCTGTTCTTTTCCCCATGTTTACGTCTTCATCTACGGGTGGTTAGGCGTAGTGTTCTGCATCTACCATCTGATGTTCTACAGTTTCTTCCCTGGAAGTCTCTGTTTTGCATCAGATAGTGTATTATTGGTAACTGATTTCGGGCCAGGGTGCCTGGAGTCTTATTCTAGTGTTTTTACACTTATTGTTTACATTTACAACAGCCCTCTGTGTGAGGGGGGATTTCTTGAAAATAATATCTTGATGTTAATTTAATCATAACTAGATACATTATTATTGTTCGTAAGTGTTTCATAAATTGTTTAAAATATTTTTAAAATTTTTGTCCACACTTAGGCTTGGGATCCATTGGGGCTCAACGTTACTTTTCAGAAACTTGGGCTGTTCTGAAAAAATATTTTTTCAAAATTTTTTGATTTCAATTATTTTTTCTATGTTAATGGATCATATTATTATGTATTTTGATTGTCAGGGGTTGGTGCGAATACTAGGACTTTGTTTTCTTTTCACATTGAAAGGATGTTGGTCAATTGTAATAAGAGGAAATCTTCCTCTGACTTTTATAATCATTGTATATGTAGTCAGTGTACTCGCACTAACTCCTGTTCTGTATGTGATAATTTCGATGACAACATGGGAAGCGTGTGTCACGGTATGTTAGTGGGGAATTGGACATTCCGGTCCTTTCCCCGCAGGGTCACTCTACTTTATCAATTTCTATTTCAGACGATCAAGATTAGGGTGATGTATCCGTGATGTCTTCCAAAAGTGTGCCTCCGTCGTCACAATTAATGAAGAGCTAGCGGAAAAGTGCTCATGTAAATACGCCAATTGCCTAAGAGGACCCTAGTAGGTTCGACAGCCTTTGATGTCCGCTAGCTCGCCCGGTGTAGCGTCCATTCATCGAATGGTTCGGCAGCTGGGTTCGTCCGTTGCGGTCTAGAAGGAGTTTTGGGGTGATGCGAGCACTATAAATCAACCAAATGCACACCCAGTGACGGCGGATTAGAGGGAGAACGGAGGAAGCCTTTTAGTCCGGTTCCTAACTCGTCCAGGTCCATCCGGATGGCGAGCGAGAGAGGCCCCTCTCTCGTACAACAACATCTGGCCCCAGATGTTGTGGTACAAAATGTTTCGCATTCGGAGCATATGTCCGCCGCTCGGGACGCTCCGACATATAGTCAGTCCGGAGAGACTGTCAATAAGGCTTCCTCATTCTCATGGTAGCGCACATGACCGCTATTGGCTACGTGACCTCGGATATCCAGTCAGCTTCGCCAATCAGAGAATCATCGGCGACCAGGTCACACCATCCGGTAGCCAGGGACACGAGGCCTGCAAACTCCGGACGTTCGCATAAGAAAGTGTGCGGGAGTCAACGTACACGGACCTTCCGGCGGCAATGCATCGTAAGACCGCTACTGCACAGGCCTCGGTGACGGACGTGCTATCCCAAATAGCACAGCTTATCGCAGCATCCCAGCAACGACTGAATCTGTCGCATCATGTATTATCCGACGATGCTGGGTCGGGACGCTCCGCGCAAGCAGGTACGTCCGAAAATTTCATCTGGTCCGACGGGATGCCGAAAGGGATTCGGAGGATTTCGAGCTTTCCCTTTCGGAACAACATATGCTGTTGTGTATGTCATCTGACTTTATCTTCTACAGGTTCTTTCGTCGGGCTAGAATGCTGCGATGCCAGATAAGAAACTGATAGCGTCGGTGGACTTAGAAATTTTTGGTTCGGTTCAGGGACATCGTCCCTCAGTTCCGACATAGTCCAATAATGTCACACAATCTTTCGAATTATTGAACGACGCTATATATATTATTATATGCTTGCTATTACCAAGCATTTCTGGTTTCTTGTTCGCAAAGTTACGGAGATGTCTTTCAAAGTGTGCCTCTGTTGTCATAGTTAATTAAGAGCTAGCAGCAATAAGTGCTCATGGAATATGTCTATTGCCTAAGAGGTCCCTTGTAGGATCGACGGAGTGACATTCGCTAGCTCACCCGGTGTAGCGTCCATTCATCGAATGGTTCGGCAGCCGGGTTCGTCCGTTGCGGTCTAGGAAGGAGATTTGGGTGATGCGAGCACTATAATAACTTAATACTCACCCAGTGACGACGGATTGAGGACAGATCGGAGGAAGCCTGTTAGTCCGGTTCCTGGCTCGTCCAAGTCCGTCCGGGCTGTGAGCGAGAGAGGTCCCTCTCTCGTACAACAACATAGGGGACCGCATGTTGTGGTTCAGATATTTCGCATTCGGAGCATATGTCCGTCGCTCGGGACACTCCGTTATATTGACAGTCCGAGAGACTGTTGATAATGCTTCCTCATCCTCACAGCAGCGCACACGACCGCACATTGGCTACGTGACCTCGAGTATCCGACCAGTTTCGTCATTCAGTGATTCCACGGCGAGCAGGTCACGCCATCCGGTAGCCAAGGGATACGAGGCCTATACACTCCGTTCGCTCGCATAATAGAAGTATGCATGGGGTAACAATCACAGAGCTTCCAGCGGCAATGCATCGTAAGACCGCTTCTCCACAGGCCTCAGTGACGGACGTGCTATCCAAGTTAGCACAGTTTATTGCAGCATCCCAGCAATCGACAGATTCTCGGTCCGATCAGGAATTATCCGACGGCGCTGGGTCGGTGTGCTCCGCTGTTAAATCAGGTTCGGACGACCGAACGCTTTATAGGGTCCGACAGGATGGCGAAAGGGATTCGGACGATTTCGAGCTTTCCCTTTCGGAACAATGGAAGCTGCCATACATTTCTTCCGGCATTATCTTCTAGAGGTTGTTCCTTCGGACTACATTGCTGCGATGTTGGATAAGAGACTTATAGCGTCATTGGACACGGAATTTTGGATCGGTTCAGGGACATTGTCCCTGACTTACCGACACAGTCCAATAATGTCATTAGAACATTTGTATTATTTATCGACGCTATATATATATAAGCCTGCTACCAAGCATGATAGTTTAGTTTCTTGTCCGCAATGCTCTATTCTGCCTTTTATCATTCCTAGGAATAATTTATTTTGGCAGAACAGGGCATACCGAGAGTTCATATGCGTCTAGACGGCGGGGTTAAAGACTGGAATTTATCTTTTTCGCCATCTATGTCTTTTCCAACCACTGTGTTGGAAACGACAATGAAGTCTAATAGACTTAACTTACACGCTTTATCATACGTAGTCCACCTTACTGAGGCGTTATCATTACGTCTTCAAGAGAAAGAATTCCGGGATATGATCCTCAATGTGATTTCTTTCAAGGGCAGTAGTTTTTCCACGTATAACTCCGCCCTTCAGTGGCAACCTGGAGTTGGTTAGACGTGACGCAGCCCTAGCTACATCCATGCGCGTGAATAGTAAGGTGAAGAACTCTCTCAGAGTTGCTTTGGTCTCGGAGAAGCTTCTCTTCGACGGCAACTTTTCAGCAATCCATGAATTGCTCGATATACACGTTCTCTTGTCTATCAAGTGTAGCAAGAGATTCAGACTGGGACAAACAGTCGGTGGTTGACTCAGAGAGTGCCACTGCAGTTGCCGGATCCGAGTTTTATAATTATGACGGTTGCCAGTCAAACGGGTTGGGGTACAATATTGATCCCAACGGATTCGAAGTGCCAGGGTCTTTGGGTTCTGCAGTCTCTAGGCAAGCACTTATCTTCCACGGAATAATGTTATTTAGGCTTGCTTTATGTCATTGGATGAACATTATTCAGAAACGCATGTCCAAATCCTGTCCGATAATACGACAGTGGTTGCGTATCTCCGGAACCAGGGAGGCACTCATTCGATTCCGTTATTCAATTTAACGGAAAGAATCCTTCCGTTTGTTATAGTACACCAAGTTCTGCTTCGGTCCGTCATATTCCGGGTCGTCTGATTGTATTAGCGGAGTCCCTTTCACGTATGGGTCGCTTGTTGCTGTCAGAATGGACTCTCAACAAACAAGTATTCAATCAGATTTGCTATCAATGGGAGCGCCCAATGATAATTTTTTACGACACAACTTGCTAATCAATTGCAGACGTATGTGTTTGCATGTCCGGATCTCTGAGCTTATGTTGTTAACGCTCTATTGATCTAATAGGACGGAATGATAGGATATGCGTATCCTCCTGCGCTGTTGTTTCAGCAAGTATTGCTAAGATAAACAACCACAATACATTTCTGTTGATAGCATCTCTGTCTTCACAGAGACCGTGGGTAAATTTACTCAGATGTCTACTGTGGGACTTAACGCGAAAACTTCCTCTATGAGAGGATCTTCTTTCGCTGGGGAAAATCGTGTCATCTTTATCACAACCCGCAAGGTCTCAACCTTCACGTATTCCATTGTGTGGTCCTTATTGCATTGTAAGCATTGTACTGGACGAGCTTTGGACACGATTTTTTACTGTAGGAGAACCTCTTCTTCGCTATACTATGCGGCCAAAGTGGAGGCTCTTCCGTCGTTGGTGTAGGGATCACTATGTTGATATTGTTGATCCCTCCATACTAGTCATTGCAACTTTCTAGTATACTTGTTTGACAAGATCTACTGCAGCCTGTTACTATTAAGGTTATAGGTCTATGTTATCTCATACCTATGCACTCTATGATAGTTTACAATTGAGTCTTATGTTTCTTTATCTAAGTCAGTTAGTAACTTTTCGATAAATAGACTTAGAATCATTAGATTAAATTTCTATATGGAATTTAACTTCGGTTCTTTTTTAGCTAAGTAATCATTTGAGCCTCTGGAAAGAGTAGTCTTCAAATTCTTACCTTTTAGACAGTAATTCTGTTGGCTTCTCTTTTACTGAAGAGTCAGTGAGCTTCATGCACTATCGGTGGATGATTCTCACTTTCGTAGTTTCGGAATCACTACTTCCTTTACCATTTAGGTTGGAATTTTGGTTAAGAGTCAGGCTCCTAATAAATATCTGGAACCTATTGTTATTAAGGTCCTTCCGTCTTCGTACGGGCATAGGCCTTTACTCTGTCCGGTTAGAGTTTACGTATTTATAAACAGATATCTGTTTATTACTACGGACGTAAGTTTCTTCTGTCTTTGATGCCTAATAGAAGGACGTTTTGCTCCATTCTATTGCTAATGGATTCAATTAACTATTGGTACTGCTTATGGTATATCTTTGACTCAGCAGTTGTGCTTGAGATTTCGGCTCATGAAGTAAGAGTTTTTTCTACATCTTGGGCTTACATTAATAGTGTCGCTATTATAGATTTTTGAAGGCTGCTCATTGCGCTCAGCCATCCACATTCATGAATTTTTATCTCAAAAATATCGAGTCCATTTCTGGAGGCCTCTATTGTTAGGTCTATTATCTACTGCTCAGAATGTCATTCACTTAACAGTTGCTACTATAGCTAGGTAG
Source organism: Pictodentalium vernedei (assembly GCA_031216915.1). Taxonomy (NCBI): domain Eukaryota; kingdom Metazoa; phylum Mollusca; class Scaphopoda; order Dentaliida; family Dentaliidae; genus Pictodentalium; species Pictodentalium vernedei. The sequence continues at coordinate 155,907,204 of CM062295.1, forward strand.
GCTTTCTGTTTCGGCAGTGACTCCATTCTGCTGCCCTCTTCGCTCTGGGCTATTTGACCCAGGGCAAGAAAAAGGGGGGGGGGGGGGGAGGGTGTTCCCTTGGGTCACCTGTTTTACTATGAAAACAAGGGGATACCTCCTCCGGAGTTAGTAATTCTGAGCTGTTACTGGGATGGCTTTTTAGTGAGAAGTTTATGTTTTAAAAATTCATTCAGGTCTTAGTTTTTAAAGTATAGCTTTTGAATATAGCACGTGTCATACGGACATTATTATACATTCCTCAGACACTTTTAAGGAGTATAAAGAGTCTCTATTCTCTGGACTTTCTTTATTTATTGGCTTACTTTAAAAATTATTAGTATAAGGATTACACTAGATATTAATAGAGTACATGGATGTATGATGCTCAATTTTGGAAGGTGTTGTATCTTTCTAATTTATCATAAATAAGAAAGATACATGTAAGGCCTAATACTTCTTTTTCCCTAGAGGGGATGACTCTATTTTATATAATTGAGCGTATTCCAACTTGCTCTATGTCCTAGGCCCTCCAGCCTTTTTACTATTCAGCTATGTCTGGGTCATTGGTACAGTATAAAAATGTTAAAAAATTTATAGTAATTTATATATTTTTTATACTTACCAATGACCCAGACGGGGATGGCCCTCCCAGGAGTTGGGAACTCATTCCTCCCCACTGAGTACATAGCGCTTACCAGGCACTGGTTATAAGAATGATTAATGGCGCCAATTTCGGAACGTCCTTGACACTGTGCATGCGCAGTAGAGGTGAAGTGTGGAGGGCCATTCAGGACATGTTTTCTTTGGTTTTAGATGCAAATTTTGGGGATTGGGGGGGCAAAATTTGTGTTTGGCCCTATATTTTAAGAGTTAGTACCAGCTATGTCTGGGTCATTGGTAAGTATAAAAAATATATAAATTACTATAAATTTTTTAACTTTTACTAATTGTTTAACCCCTCTTTTTCAAAAAGTTGAAACAAGACCGCATCATGTGACCCTCCTTGGTATGTGCTTAATGAGCTCATTCCAAAGAGGGATCACATATGGTTTTGTTTAGATGTTTGGAACATTTTGTCAATGTGTAAGTTATGTGGCTGGATGCAGTTGATTTATTTAGGAAAGGGTTAACTGGTAGAGTACTAAATATATTTGGTCATCAAAATTGGTTCACATGTCTTGGCTTTGTTACAGTTCATAGGAAAGTATCAAGACATAAATTGTCAGCAGGCAAATCCATACAGACAAATTCATTTCATTTTAAAAATACGAAGCACATCCACTGAATATGAAGCGTTTACGTTGTGGTGCATGCAATAAAGAACAAATATGGTTAAACTATACATGAGTGCATGCTGAAATGGCAATATCATTTTTATCACTCCAATAAATTTTTTCCATATTCTGCTTCACAACATACAATAATAAATTTGCCATCTTTGTAGAGTCATGTAGCAATACCAGAAAATCTGTATGCTGGATTAGACAACTATTTGTTTGATAAAAATTTCTTCATCAACTCCCCAGATGCTCACCTAATGTTGACTAAGTTTGTACATCATCTTTCTTCTGAGAGATACAAAGTTTACCAGAATGTGTCCCATGTAACACTATCAATGGACAGTACCTGCAAATTTCTTTTTCTCTCTCAGGTTTGTATAAATTTTTTTTTAATTCATCTAAACTTTTATAATGTTGGCAAACAAAAAAATTATTTTTTAGTTCACAAGTCTCTGAACAGTTGATGTTTTCATTTTGCACAAAGAATAACAACGAAGGAAAAAGGCTAAATTTCAGTGAAAAATATATCTTTGATGCGTATTTTGCTGTAATTAAGATTAATGAGAATGCTGTTATTTATTTTTCTGAGTGATTGTATCAAGTAAATTTAAAAGGGTTAAAAAATGCTTGGATACTAACAGACTTTTTGACAATAAATATTTCATTCATAGTTTATTAATAGTATTTCCTTCTGATGAAAAAGTTGCCTTTCTTTTTGTCACATGTTATAGATCAAGGTGAGCTTTACTAATCGCTTTCCATCCGTCGTCCGTCCGTTGTCCGGCATCCGGCGTCGTCCAGCGTAAACTTTACAAAACAAACTTCTCCGAAGAAACCACTGGCCCAATATTTTTCAAATGTTGGGTAAATATTTATTACCTAATGTCAATTCAGATTTGTTCAAATGAAGTTGCCCCTCTTCCTGGGTGGAGCCAGGCCCCCAAGGGGCACCAAAATCTTTGAAAATCTTCTTCTCATAAACCAGCAGTAGCAGAGACTTGATATTTGGTATGCAGCTTCCTTTTGAGGTGTAGAATCAAGTTTGTTCAAGAGAAGTTTGTCGGGCATTATTTGCCTTTGTTATGGGAGGGGTAAAAATTTTGGCCACGCCTAAAATTTCTATTTTCTGAACCGTGAGGTCGATTTCAACCAAATTTGATATGAGTTGATAATGGGTCATAAGTAGTTGATTGATGCCAAAAATTTTTTTCTCATTGCCGCGTGGGAACCTCGGGAGCTAAAAATAGGAAAAACCTTAAAACTCCATATCTCCAAAACTACACGGCACAGAGAATTCTTATTTTGTATAAAGCTTACTTTTATCCAGTAGAATAGAATGGTTAAAAAAAATCCCTATCAGTTTGATCACAAGGTACTTTTTTCTGGACTTTGAAAAAGTGCTGAGTCAGCACTTTTTAACACTGTAGGCAATGGGAAAAACATTCAAAAATCTTCTTCTCCAGATCCAGCAGACAGAATCTTTTGATATTTGGTATGCAGCATTGTAGGGTGGATCTGATTCAAGTTTGTTCAAATCGGCCCCCTGGGTTTATATTTGGGCTCAGTATAGGAGCCCAATTTTGAACTTAGTGCATTTCAGGCAAATTTCTTAAAAAATCTTCTTTTCCAGATCGAGCAGGCAGAATCTTTTGATATTTGGTATGCAACATTGTGGGGTGGATCTGATTCAAGTTTGTTCAAATCGGCTCCCTAAATTCATATTTGGGCTCACTATAGACGCTCAAATTTGAACTTAGTGCATTTCAGGCAAATTTCTTCAAAAATCTTCTTCTCCAGATCCAGCAGGCAGAATCTTTTCATATTTGGTATGCAACATTGTAGGGTGGATCTGATTCAAGTTTGTTCAAGTCAGCTCCCTAGATTCGTATTTGGGCTCACTATAGAAGCTCGAATTCGAAATTAGTGCATTTCAGGCAAATTTCTTCAAAAATCTTCTTCTCCAGATCCAGCAGGCAGAATCTTTTCATATTTGGTATGCAACATTGTGGAGGTGGATCTGATTCAAGTTTGTTCAAATCGGCCCCCTGGATTCATATTTGGGCTCACTATAGAAGCCCGAATTCGAACTTAGTGCATTTCAAGCAAATTTCTTAAAAAATCTTCATGTCCAGATCCAGCAGGCAGAATCTTTTCATATTTGGTAAGCAACATTGTGGGGTGGATCTGATTCAAGTTTGTTCAAATCGCCCCCCCCCCTCCCCCCCCCCCCCCCTCTGGGTTTATATTTGGGCTCAGTATAGAAGCCCAAATTTGAACTTAGTGCATTTCAGGCAAATTTCTTAAAAAATCTTCTTCTCCAAATCCAGCAGGCAGAATCTTTTGATATTTGGTATGCAACATTGTGGGGTGGATCTGATTCAAGTTTGTTCAAATCGGCCCCCTGGGTTTATATTTGGGCTCAGTATAGGAGCCTAAATTTGAACCTAGTGCATTTCAGGCAAATTTCTTTGAAAATCTTCTTCTCAAGATTCAGAAGGCAGAATCTTTTGATATTGGGTATGCACCATGCTTAGGGTGGTGAGATTCAAGTTTGTTCAAGCCATGTCCCTGGGTTCATATTTGGGCTCACTGTGGTAGCCCGAATTGTAACTTAGTTCAAAATGATGAATTTTCTTTAAAAAATCTTCTTCTTCAGATCCAGCAGTCGGAATGTTTTGATATTTGGTGTGCAGCATCCTTATGGGGAGTGAGATTAAAGTTCGTTAAAGCCAAGTCCCTGAGTTCATATATGGGCTCCCTGTGGGAGCCTGAATTATAACTTAGTTCAATATGAGGAATATTCTTTAAAAATGTTTTTTTTTTAGATCCACTGGTTAGAATCTTTGGATATTTGGTATAAGCTTTTCTTAGGAGGAGCAGATGCAACTTGTTGAAATCAATTCTCTGGGTTGATATTTAAGCTACCATGTCAGGTGAGCGCCTTCAGGCCCTTTGGGGCTTCTTGTTATTTTCATGTTGACAGTGCTTTACAAACTGCATGTCACTGAATAATTAGTTCAACTTGATGAAGTCAAGCTGAGCTATTGCCGTCACTTCAAATCCGTCAGCATATACATTCGTATGTACACAATTTCCTTTGGCACACTGCACAGGTCACATTTATGATTGGATTGCTTTGGAAACTTGGTATACTTATTTGGGGTAACTTCTGGATCGGAGCTATCGATTTTCTTCCATTCCCATCAAAAAATGTTGCCATTAGCAATGACCTTTGAACATAGTGCATTTGTGCATCAATATATTCCTTTGGCATGACCTACAGGGCACATTTATAAATGGATTGCTTTAAAACCTGGTATGCTTGTTTGGGTTGACCTCTAGATGGAAGCTATCGATTTTCTTTTATTTCCGTTGGGAAGCATTGCCGTTAACAATGCCGTTCAACTTATCCATTTTGTACGTCAACAATTTCCTTTGGCACACTGTAAAGGTAGCATTTATCATCAGATCATCTTCAAACTTGGTATGTGCTTTTGGGGTGACCTCTAGATGGGAGCTATTGATTTTCTTTCATTTCCAACAACAAAAAACATTACTGTTAGCAACGACCTTTGAACTTTGTGCGTGAATTTTTCCTTTGGCATGCCTTGCAGGGTGCATTCATAAATGGATTGCTTTGAAATTTGGTATGCTTATGTTGGGTGATTCCTAGATTGGAGCAATGGATTTTCTTTCATTTCTATTGAGAAATGTTGCCATTATCAACAATGTTTAACTTATCTGTTTTGTAAGTAGACAATTTCGTTTGGCACACTGCACAGGTCTCATTTATCATCACTTTGAAACTTGGTATGCATGTTTGGGTGACCTCTAGATAGGAGCTATCACTTTTCTTTCATTTCCATGGAAAAATGTTGCTGTTACCTTGACCTTTGAACATAGTGGATTTGTGCATCAGTATATTTTTATACTGTACCAATGACCCAGACATAGCTGGTGCTAACTCTTAAAAATCTAGGGCCAAACACAAATTTTGCCCCCAATCCCCAAAATTTGCATCTAAAACCAAAGAAATCATGTCCTGAATGGCCCTCCATACTTCGCCTCTACTGCACATGCGCAGTGTCAAGGACATCCCAAAATTGGCGCCATTAATCATTCTTTGTTTGGCCCTTCATCAGTTAACATCTGACTGATCTTTGTGCTTGTAAACTCAGTTTAAATGATGCCAGGCACATAAATATTAGAGAAATGGTGGTTCTAAGGAGGATATAGAAGGAGGAGAGGAAAAATGAGTGACAGAAAATAATCAGGGCTGTAACTTAAATTTTTTTTTAATGAAATTGTGTTAAGTTACCTATTTTCGAGGCAACGGCCTGTTGTGGTCATTCTTGCTATAAAGTTACACTGCTTGTTCAGTGTTTTCCTCTCTCCCTTTCCTTTAAGTCCCCCCTTGCTATTCTCCCATGCTTTTGGCATATTTTCTGTAATATTATTACTAAAATTTCTTGGGAGTTTTAGCTGGATAACAGAATGAATTCTGTTCTTTTCCCCATGTTTACGTCTTCACCCTTGGGTGTTTAGGCGTAGTGTTCTGCATCTACCATCTGATGTTCTGTAGTTTCTTCCCTGGAAGTCTCTGTTTTGCATTAGATAGTGTATTATTGGTAACTGATTTCGGGCCAGGGTTATCAGTGCCTGGAGTCATGTTTCTGGTGTTTTTACACTTCTTGTTTACATTGACAACAGCCTCTGTGTGAGGGGGATTTCTTGAAAATAATATCTTGATGTTAGTTTAATCATAACTAGATACATTTTTATTATTCGTAAGTGTTGCATTAATTTTTTAAAAATATTTTTAAAATTTTTGTCCACACTTAGGCTTGGGATCCATTGGGGCTCAACGTTACTTTTCAGAAACTTGGGCTTTTCTGAAAAAATATATTTTTATACTGTACCAATGACCCAGACTTAGCTGGTGCTAACTCTAACAAAACCAGGGCCAAACACAAATTTTGCCCCCCAAACCCCAAAATTTGCATCCAAAACAAAAGAAATCATGTCCTAAAGGACCTCCATACTACGCCCCCACTGCGCATGCGCAGTGTCAAGGACGTCCCGAAATTGGCGCCAATTATCATTCTCTGTTTGGCCCTTCATCAGTCAACATCTCACTGATCTTTGTGCTTGTAAATCTCAGTTTAAAGGATGCCAGACACGTAATTTTTGGAGAAATGGTGATTCTAAGGAGGATATAGAAGGAGGAGAGGAAAAAGAAGTGACAAAAAATAATCAGGGCTGTACTTAAAATTTTTTGATGAAATTATGTTAAGTTGCCTATTTTCGAGGCATGGGCCTCTTGTTGTCATTCTTGCTAAATGTTGCACTGCTTATTCAGTGTTTCCTCTCCCCTAGCCTTCTAAAGTCCCCCCTTGCAATTCTCCCATGCTTTTGGCATATTTTTGAGAAAGTTCATTTCTAAAATTTTCCTGGGAGAGTTGCTTGGATACAGAATGTTTTCTGTTATTTTCCCCATAGTTACGTTTTCACCCATGGGTGTATAAACCTTGTGTTCTGCATCTTCCATCTGATGTTCTGCAGATTCTTCCCTGGGAGTCTCTGTCTTGCATCAGATAGAGTGTAATTTTGATGACTGATTTCGGGCCAGTTTTTTCAGTGCCTGGAGTCATGTTTTCTGGTGTTTTACACTGTTTGTTTACATTGGCAACAGCCTTTTTTGAGGGGGGCTGTTTGCCTTTGGTGTAGTTTATCTCACTATAAGATACATTTATATTATCCGTAAGTGTCTCATTAATTATTTAATATAAATTTAAAATTTTTGACCACACTTTGCCATCGGATCCATCGGGGCTCAACGTTACTTTTCAGCAACTTGGGCTTCGCTGAAAAAATATTTTTTCAAAATTATTTTGATTTGCAATTGTTTTTTCATTTATTAATGGATCATGTTTATTATGTATCTTTGTGTCAGGGGTTTGTGCGAGTAACTAGGACTTGTTGTTGACTTTTCACAATGAAAGGATATTGTTCAAATTGTAATGGGAAGAAATCTTCCTCTGACTTTCATGATCATTGTATTAATTGTAGTCAGTGTTCTCGCACTAATCCCTGTTCTATATGTCAATATTGGGATGACAAACATTGGAAACGTGTGTCACGGTATGTTGTGTCTGGAGAAAGGGCTATGCCGGCTCTTTCTCCGCAAGGTCACTCTACTCTCTCAGTTTCTATTTCAGAGGAACAAGAACAGGGTGATGTTTCCATGTTATCTTCTACAAGTGCGCTTCCGTCGTCACAAATGAATTCAGAGCTAGCGGCAAAAGTGCTCATGGAGATAAGACAAATGTCGTCCGCTAGCTCGCCCGGTGTAGCGTCCATTCACCGAATGGTTTGGCAGCCGGGTTCGTGCGGGTGATGCGAGCACTATAAACATACAATGTGCACACCCAGTGACGGCGGATAGTAAGCGAGAACGGAGGAAGCCTTTGAGTCCGGTTCCTAGCTCGTCCAGGTCCAGCCGGGCCGCGAGCGAGAGAGGCCCCTCTCTCGTACAACAACATCTGGGACCAGATGTTGTGGTACAAAATGTGTCGCAAGCGGAGCATACGTCCGTCGCTCGGGACGCTCCGTTGTATAGGCAGTCCGCGGAGACTGCTAAGGCTTCTTCTTCTCGTCAGCGCACACGACCGCACCTTGGCTGCGTGACCGCCGATATCTTACCAGCTTCGCCGATCAAGGATTCTTCGGCGACCAGGTCACACCATCCGGCAACCAGGGATTCGAGACCGATGGACTCCGGACGTTCGCATAGGAAAAGTATGCGGGAGCCATCTGATGCGGAGCTGCCCTTGGCGAAGCAGCGAAAGACTGCGCCTCCGCAGGTCTCGACGCCGGACATTCTTGTGCAGATAGCACAGCTTATCGCAGCTTATCGCAGCATCCCAGCAGCCAACAGAAACGGTGTCGGATCGAGATTTATCCGACTGCGCTGGGTCGGTACGCTCTGCCGAAGCATCGGGGGCGGACGACCGGGAGCATCATGAGGTCCGACCGGATGGTGAAAGGGATACGGATGATTTGGAGCTATCCCTTTCGGAACAACATAAAGCTGCCGTGGACTTCATCCGGCACTTTCTCCCTCAAGTTGTTCCGTCGGGCCAGACTGCTGCGGTTCCGGACAAGAGGATTATAGCGTCATTGGACTCTGAATTTTTTGAGCGGTTCAGGGACATCGCTCCCGAGTTTCCGTCGCAGTCCAATAATGTTGCAAGAACATTTGAATTATTGAACGACGCTATATTTAAACTTGCTTCCAAGACGGGGAAAGCAGGTTTCTTGTCCGCCAATACTCTCAACCTGCCTTTCATTAATGCAAGGAATAAATTCGACACGACAGGACAGGGTATCCCGAGAGTTCCTCTGCGTATGGACGACGAGGCGGAAGACTTAGAGCTAACATTACCGTCGTCGGCTTCTATTCCAACCGCGGTGTTGGAAACAGCTATTTCGTCTAACAGAGCCAATTTAGATGCCTTATCTTACGCAGATCACCTTACTAAGGCGTTATCACTGCGCCTTCAAGGGAAAGAGTTTCAGGATATACAATCCTCTTTAAGACTTCTTTCAAGGGCAGTAGCTTATTCCACGTGTAACTCCGCCCTTTCAGTGGCAAACCTGGAGTTGGTTAGATGTGACGCAGCCCTAGCTACATCCACACTCGTGGATACTAAGTTGAAGAACTCTCTTAGAGTCGCTTCGGTCTCCGGAGAACTTCTCTTTGACGGCAAGCTTTCTGCTATTTATGATAAAATTACAAAGAAAGCTTCGGATTCTCTGTTGTTCAAATCTGCTTCTAAGAAGTCGGATACAGCAGACAAGAATAAGACAGGCACTTCTGGGTCTAATGCACCCAAGAGAGGTTCCTATAGAGGTTCCGGTGCGTCCTCTTGGTCTTATTCGAGAGACCGTCAAGGTAGCGACTCTCGTTCGGGACGTCCTTCGGGCCGGGACAACCGGTCGGACGCCCCAAGGTCGACGGGGCGAGGTGCGGGTCGTGGAGGACGTTTCTCCTACCGCAGGCCTCGCAGGTCCAGGAGGTGATGGCTTAAACCTGTATCGCGTACCGGTTGGCGGAAGGTTGTCAAGCTTTTCACAAGAATGGGCGTCGATTACGGACGACCCTTGGGTGAGAGGAGTGACTTCGGAAGGTCTAAAGATATCCTTCAAACGAAAGCCTCCATTAACTCGAAGTCCAAAGTGGACTCAACTTCCGTCAAATCCGCAGAAAAGAGACGCTCTGTTATCAGAGGTGCAGTCTCTTTTAATGAAGAACGCGGTAGAGGTCGTAGAAAACCAGGAGACTCCGGGATTCTACAGCCATCTGTTTCTGGTTCCGAAACCAGACGGCTCGTTCCGTCCAGTCATAGATTTGAGCTGGATAAACAAGCTGATCGTCGCTCCAAAATTTTATATGGAGGCGATTCGGTCGGTCAGAGCGAGTATTCGGGTGAACGATTATGCAACAAGCATAGATCTCAAAGATGCGTACTTTCACGTCATGGTACATCCGACATTCCGAAAGTATCTACGCTTCGCAGTCCTAGGAGTGGTGTATCAATTCCGGGCGATGTGCTTCGGATTGAATCTAGCACCCTGGGCTTTCACTCGGGTAATGAACTCGGTAATGATCTATTTCCGAGCTCATTCGTCTGCGGTAACGTCGGCCTACCTGGACGACATTCTTCAGAGGTACGGCAACGAGTTAACGCTTCAGAACGATGTTCAGAATCTACTTCTATTGCTCCGACTTCTCGGTTTTATAGTAAACGAGGAGAAGTCGGATCTGGTGCCGTCCAAGTCATTCACTCATCTGGGAATGAGCTTCGAGACGCACAACAATCTCGTTCGTCTGCCGTTAACCAGAGCGAAATTAGTCAGTTGTTATGCTCGCTATTGTCTGCACGCAGACAAAGTCACAGCGAGAGAATTTATGAGACTGATAGGTCTGTGCGGAGCCGCTGCGGATGTCATTCCGATGGGGCGGTTACACACACGTCCTCTCCAAATTTTCTTGACTCAGAATTGGTGTGTGAAATTTCATTCGCTCGACGTAGACGTTCTCTTGTCAGATCAAGTGAAACAAGAGATTCAGACTTGGGCAAACATTCAGTGGTTAACTCAGGGAGTTCCGCTGCAGTTGCCGGATCCGAGTTTTACCATTATGACGGATGCCAGTCAAACAGGTTGGGGTGCATCATTAATCCCAACGGATTCGAGATGCCAGGGTCTTTGGGATCCGCAATTCCTGTGCAAGCACATAAACATCAAGGAAATGATGTCAATTTGGCTTGCGTTACGTCATTGGATGGACATTATTCACAATGCTCATGTCCAAATCCTATCCGACAATACGACAGTAGTGGCGTATATACAGAATCAGGGAGGCACTCATTCAGTTCCGTTGTTCAATCTAACGGAAAGAATCCTTCTGTTTGCGCTAGAACATCACGTTCTTCTTTCGGTCCGTCACATACCGGGTCGTCTGAATGTGCTAGCAGACTCCCTTTCACGAAAGGGTCGCTTGTTGCCGTCGGCGTGGACTCTCAACAAACAAGTATTCAATCAGATTTGCTACCAATGGGAACGGCCAATGATAGACTTATTTGCGACACATCTCAACAATCAGTTGCAGACGTATGTGTCTCTGTGTCCGGATCCAAGAGCATTTGCAGTAGACGCTCTGTCGATCCCTTGGGACGGAATGATAGGATATGCGTATCCTCCAGCGCCGTTAATTCAACAAGTATTGCTAAAGATAAAACAATCTCAATGCAAGATTCTGTTGGTAGCATCTCTGTCGCCACAGAGACCATGGATAAATCTACTCAGGTGTCTGTTGTGGGACCTACCGCGAAAGCTTCCTCCACGGGAGGATCTTCTTTCGCAGGGGAAATCGCGCCAACTCCATCACAACCCGCAAGGTCTCAACCTTCACGTTTTTCCGTTGTGCGGTCCTTCTTGCATGGCAAGCACTTTACAGGACGAGCAGTGGACGCGATTTCTAACTGTAGGAGGACCTCCTCTTCGCTAAACTATGCGGCTAAGTGGAAGGTTTTTCGTCGTTGGTGTAGGGATCATTCTGTAGATATATTCGATCCCTCTATACCAGACATTGCAAACTTTCTAGTATACTTGTTTGACGAAATCAAACTGCAGCCTGTTACTATTAAGGGTTATAGGTCTATGTTATCTGATACCTATGCACATCATGATAGTTTACAAATTGGATCTAATGTCTCTTTATCTAAGTTGGTTAGAAACTTCTCGATAAATAGACCCAGAACTCTTAGATTAATTCCTAAATGGAATTGAGCTTGGGTTCTTCTTAAATTGAAGGAAAAGCCATTTGAACCTCTTGGGACAGTAGATTTCAAATTCTTATCTTATAAGACAGCTTTTCTCTTAGCTTTCTCTTCTGCTAGAAGAGTCAGTGAGCTTCATGCACTGTCGGTGGATGATTCTCACTATCGTAGTGTCGGGAACACTATCACCTTCACTACTAATGTGGGTTTTTTAGCTAAGAATCAGGCTCCTATTAAATATCCGGAACCTATTGTTATTAAGGCTCTTCCGTCTTCAGACGGGCGTAGGCCTTTACTCTGTCCCGTTAGAGCGTTACGTATCTATAAACAGAGATCTCAGTTTATCAGAAAGGGACGAAAACGTTTCTTTCTGTCTTTGATGCCTAATAGAAAGGACATTTCGGTCCATTCTATTGCTAGATGGATTCAATTAACTATCCGTACTGCTTATGAGAGTTTATCTTCTTCTCAGCAGTCTGTGCTTAAGATTTCCGCTCATGAAGTAAGAGCTTTTGCTACTTCTTGGGCTTATGCTAATAGTGTTGCTATTACAGATTTAATGAAGGCTGCTTATTGGTCTCAGCCATCCACATTCACAAATTTTTATCTCAGAAATATTGAGTCCATTTCTGGAGACCTGCATTGTTTAGGTCCGTTATCTGTTGCTCAGAATGTCATCTACTAAACAGTTGCAACTATAGTTATGCAGGCTTTCTGTTCCGGCAGTGACTCCGTCCGGCTGCCCTCTTCGCTCTGGGCTATTTGACCCAGGGCAAGGGGAAGGGGGGGGGGGGGGGGGGCGGGTGTTCCCTTAGGTCACCTGCTTTATAGTGAAAAGCAAGGGAATGCCTCCTCCAAGTCAGTATTTCTGAGTCGCTTCCGGGATGGTTTTAAAGTGTAATATTAATGTTAAAATTCATTCATGTCTTATTTTTAAAGTGTAGCTCGGTGTGAAGCATTTGTATATGTCAAGTGTCAAACGGGCTTTAATATACAATACTCGGACACTTTTAAATGACTATAAAGAGTCTCAATTCTCTGGACTACTTTATTTATTGGCTTACTTTAAAAATAATTAGTATAAGGGTTATACTGGATGTTAATAGAGAACATGAATATTATTGTGCTCAATTATTAAGGGTATTGTATCTTTCTAATTTAATATTAAATAAGAAAGATACATGTAAAGCCTAATACTCCTTTTCTCCTTAAGGGGTTACCTCTTTATTATATAGTTGAGCTTATTGGATTTTTCTCTATGTCCTAGGTCCTCCAGCCTGTTTACTATTCAGCTAAGTCTGGGTCATTGGTACAGTATAAAAATGTTAAAAAATTTATAGTAATTTATATATTTTTTATACTTACCAATGACCCAGACGGGGATGGCCCTCCCAGGAGTTGGGAACTCTTGCCTCCCCGCTGAGTACATAGCGCTGACCAGGCACTGCCAGTAAGAATGATAATTGGCGCCAATTTCGGGACGTTCTTGACACTGCGCATGCGCAGTGAGGGCGTAGTATGGAGGTCCTTTAGGACATGATTTCTTTTTGTTTTGGATGCAAATTTTGGGGTTTGGGGGGCAAAATTTGTGTTTGGCCCTGGTTTTGTTAGAGTTAGCACCAGCTAAGTCTGGGTCATTGGTAAGTATAAAAAATATATATATTACTATAAATTTTTTAACTTTTTCAAGAAATTTTTTTTTATTTCAATTATTTTTTCTATGTTAATGGATCATGTTATTATGTATTTTGATTTTCAGGGGTTGGTGCGAGTACTAGGACTTTGTATTCTTTTCACAATGAAAGGATATTGTTCAATTGTATTAAGAGGAAATCTTCCTCTGACTTTCATAATCATTGTATAAATGTAGTCAGTGTACTCGCACTAACTCCTGTTCAGTATGTGTTAATTTCGATGACAACATGGGAAGCATGTGTCTCGGTATGTTAGCGGGGAAATGGCCATGCCGGTCCTTTCCCCGCAGGGTCACTCTAGTTTATCAATCTCTATTTCAGACGATCAAGAACAGGGTGATGTATCTGTGGTGTCTTCCAAAAGTGTGCCTCCGTCGTCACAATTAATGAAGAGCTAGCGGAAAAGTGCTCATGGAAATACGTCAATTGCCTAAGAGGTCCCTAGTAGGATCGACGGCCTTTGACGTCCGCTAGCTCGCCCGGTGTAGCGTCCATTCATCGAATGGTTCGGCAGCCGGGTTCGTCCGTTGCGCTCTAGGAAGGAGTTTTGGGTGATGCGAGCACTATAAATCAACCAAGTGCACACCCAGTGATGGCGGATTGAAGGAGAGAACGGAGGAAGCCTATTAGTCCGGTTCCTAGCTCGTCCAGGCCCATCCGGGCTGCGAGCGAGAGAGGCTTCTCTCTCGTACAACAACATCTGGCCCCAGATGTTGTGGTACAAAATGTTTCGCATTCGGAGCATACGTCCGCCGCTCGGGACGCTCCGTTATATAGACAGTCCGGAGAGACTGACAATAAGGCTTCCTCATTCTCATGGCAGCGCTCACGATCGCACCTTGGCTACGTGACCTCGGATATCCAGTCAACTTCGCCAATCAGAGAATCTGCGGCGACCAGGTCACTCCATCCGGTAGCCAGGGACACGAGGCCTTACACTCCGGACGTTCGCATAAGGAAGTATGCGGGAGTCAACGTACACGGAGCTTCCAGTGGCAAAGCATCGTAAGACCGCTACTGCACAGGCCTCAGTGACGGACGTGCTATCCCAAATAGCACAGCTTATCGTAGCATCCCAGCAATGATAGAATCTCTGTCGCATCATGTAATATCCGACAACGCTGGGCCGGGACGCTTAGCTGAAGCATCAGGTACGGACGTCCGAAAACTTCATAGGGTCCGACAGGATGGCGAAAGGGATTCGGAGGATTTCGAGCTTTCCCTTTTGGAACAACATAAGCTGCTGTATATGTCATCCGGCTTTATCTTCTAGAGGTTGTTTCGTCGGACCAGAATGCTGCGATGCCGGAAAAGAGACTGATAGCGTTGGTGGACTCAAAATTTTTTGGATCGGTTCAGGGACATCGTCCCTCAGTTCCGACACAGTCCAATAATGTCACAGGAACTTTCGAATTATTGAACGACGCTATTTATATATATATATGCTTGCTATTAACAAGCAAGTCTGGTTTCTTGTTCGCAAAGTTACTGAGATGTCTTTCAAAAGTGTGCCTCTGTCGTCATAGTTAAATGAAGAGCTAGCGGCAATAAGTGCTCATGGAATACGTCAATCACCTAAGAGGTCCCTAGTAGGATCGACGGCGTTGACATTCGCTAGCTCACCCGGTGTAGCGTCCATTCTTCGAATGGTTCGGCAGCCGGGTTTGTCCGTTGCGGTCCAGGAAGGAGATTTGGGTGATGCGAGCACTATAATAGACTATAGTACACTCCCAGTGACGACGGATTAGAGGAGAGATCGGAGGAAGCCTGTTAGTCCGGTTCCTAGCTCGTCCAGGTCCGTCTGGGCTGCGAGCGAGAGAGGTCCCTCTCTCGTACAACAACATCTGGGACTGGATGTTGTGGTACAAACGTTTCAAATTCGGAGCATATGTCTGCCGCTCGGGACGCTCCGTTATATAGACAGCCCGAGAGACTGTCGATAATGCTTCCTCATCCTCACGGCAGCGCACACGACCGCAACTTGGCTACGTGACCTCGAGTATCCTGCCAGCTTCGTCATGCAGTGATTCTACGGCGAACAGGTCACGCCATCCGGTAGCCAAGGGACACAAGGCCTGTACACTCCGGTCGCTTGCATAATAGAAGTATACACGGGGTAACAATCACGGAGCTTCCAACGGCAATGCATCGTAAGACCGCTTCTCCACATGCCTCAGTGACGGACGAGCTATCCAAGTTAGCACAGTTTATTGCAGCATCCCAGCAATCGACAGATTCTCGGTCGGATCAGGAATAATCCGACGACGCTGGGTCGGTTCGCTCCGCTGATGCATCAGGTACGGACGACCAAACACTTCATAGGGTCCAACGGAGCTTCCAGCGGCAAAGCATTACAAGACCGCTTCTCCACAGGCCTCAGTGACGGACGTGCTATCCAAAATAGCACAGCTTATCGCAGCATCCCAGCATACGACAGAATCTCTGTCGGATCAGGAATTATCGTACAACAACATAGGGGACCGCATGTTGTGGTTCAGATATTTCGCATTCGGAGCATATGTCTGTCGCTCGGGACGCTCCGTTATATTGACAGTCCGAGAGAGTGTCGATAATGCTTCCTCATCCTCCCAGCAGCACACACGACCGCACATTGGCTACGTGACCTCGAGTATCCGACCAGTTTCGTCATTCAGTGATTCCATGGCGAACAGGTCACGCCATCCGGTAGCCAAGGGACACGAGGCCTATACACTCCGTTCGCTCGCATAATAGAAGTATGCACGGGGTAACAATCACGGAGCTTCCAGCGGCAATGCATCGTAAGACCGCTTCTCCACAGGCCTCAGTGACGGACGTGCTATCCAAGTTAGCACAGTTTATCGCAGCATCCCAGCAATCGACAGATTCTCGGTCGGATCAGGAATAATCCGACGACGCTGGGTCGGTTCGCTCCGCTGATGCATCAGGTACGGACGACCGAACACTTCATTGGGTCCGACAGGATGGCGAAAGGGATTCGGACGATTTCGAGCTTTCCCTTTCGGAACAACAGAAGCCGCCATACATTTCTTCCTGCATTATCTTCCAGAGGTTGTTCCGCCAGACTAGAATGCTGCGATGCTGGATAAGAGACTGATAGCGTCATTGGACACAGAGTTTTTGATCGGTTCAGGGACATCGTCCCTGAGTTGCCGACACAGTCCAATAATGTCACTAGAACTTTCGAATTATTGAACGACGCTATATATATATAAGCTTGCTACCAAAACACGCTAGTCTAGTTTCTTGTCCGCAAATGCTCTAATCTGCCTTTCATCAATTCTAGGAATAATTTTGAAATGGCAGAACAGGGCATACTGAGAGTTCCTCTGCGTCTAGACGACGAGGTTGAAGACTGGGAATTGTCTTTTTCGCCGTCTATGTCAATTCCAACGACGACGTTGGAAACGACAGTGATGTCTAATAGACTTAACTTAGATGCTTTATCATATGTAGACCACCTTACTGAGGCGTTATCATTACGTCTTCAAGAGAAAGAATTCCAGGATATGATTCTTAATCGGATTTCTTTCAAGGGCAGTAGTTTTCCACGTATAACTCCGCCCTTCAGTGGCAACCTGGAGTTAGTTAGACGTGACGCAGCCCTAGCTACATCCACGTGCGTGGATAGTAAGGTGAAGAACTCTCTCAGAGTCGCTTCGGTCTCGGAGAAGCTTCTCTTCGACGGCAACCTTTCAGCAATCTATGAATTGCTCGATATACACATTCTCTTGTCAGTCAAGTGTAACAAGAGATTCAGACTTGGGCAAACATTCGGTGGTTGACTCAGAGAGTTCCACTGTAGTTGCCGGATCCGAGTTTTTCGATTATGACGGATGCCAGTCAAACAGGTTGGGGTACAATATTGATCCCAACGGATTCGAAGTGCCAGGGTCTTTGGGTTCCGCAGTTTTTAGGCAAGCACTTAACTTCCAAGAAATGATATTATTTTGGCTTGCACTACATCATTTGATGAACATTATTCAGAAACGCATGTCCAAATCCTGTCCGATAGTACGACAGTAGTTGCGTATATCCAGAACCAGGGAGGCACTCATTCGGTTCCGTTATTGAATTTAACGGAAAGAATCCTGTTTGTTATAGAACACCAAGTTCTGTTTCGGTCCGTCATATTCTGGGTCGTCTGATTGTATTAGCAGACTCCCTTTCACGTAAGGGTCGATTGTTGCCGTCAGAATGGACTCTCAACAAACAGGTATTCAATCTGATTTGCTACCAATGGGAGTGCCCAATGATAAATTTATTTGCGACACAATTCACCAATCAATTGCAGACGTATTTGTCACCATGTCCAGATCCCCGAGCATATGTAGTTTACGCTCTATCGATCTAGTAGGACGGAATGATAGGATATGCGTATCCTCCAGCGCTGTTGATTCATGTTGCTTCAGCAAGTATTGCTAAGATAATACATTCACAATACAATTCTGTTGGTAGCATCTCTGTCTCCACAGAGACCGTGGATAAATTTACTTAGGTGTCTGCTGGGGAACTTACCGCGAAAACTTCCTCCTCGAGAGGATCTTCTTTCGCTGGGGAAATCGTGTCAACTTCATCACAACCCACAAGGTCTCAACCTTCACGTATTCCGTTGTGCGGTCCTTCTTGCACGGCAAGCATTGTACAGGACGAGCAGTGGGCGCGATTTCTAACTGTAGGAGGACCTCCTCTTCGCTATACTATGCGGCTAAAGTGGAGGGTCTTCCGTCGTTGGTGTAGGGATCATTATGTTGATATTTTTGATCCCTCCATACCAGACATTGCAAACTTTCTAGTATACTTGTTTGACGAGATCAACTGCAGCCAGTTACTATTAAAGGTTATAGGTCTATGTTATCTGATACCTACGCACACCATGATAGTTTACAATTGAGTCTAATGTCTCTTTATCTAAGTTAGTTAGAAACTTTTCGATAAATAGACCTAGAATCCTTAGATTAATTCCTATACGGAATTTAGCTTGGGTTCTTATTAAACTAAAGCAACCATTTGAACCTCTTGAGACAGTAGTTTCAAATTCTGGCCTTTTAAGACAGCAATTCTCTTAGTCTTCTCTTCTGCTGAAGAGTCAGTGAGCTTCATGCACTATCTGTGGACGATCCTCACTTTCGTAGTATCGGAAACTCTATTTCCTTTACTACTAATGTTGGATTTTTGGTTAAGAATCAGGCTCCTAATAAATATCCGGAACCTATTGTTTTTAAGGTCCTTCCGTCTTCGAACGGGCATAGGCCTTTACTCTGTCCGGCTAGACCTTTATGTATTTATTAACAGATCTCAGTTTATCAGTACGGACGTAAAGCTTCTTCTGTCACTGATGCCTAATAGAAAGGTCATTACGGTCCATTCTATTGCTAAATGGATTCAATTAACTATCGGTACTGCTTAGGATAATCTATCCTTAACTCAGCAGTCTGTGCTTAAGATTTCGGCTCATGAAGTAAGAGCTCTTCTACATCTTGGGCTTACGTAAATAGTGTTGCTGTTATAGATTTAATGAAGGCTGCATATTGGTCTCAGCCATCCACATTCACGAATTTTTATCTCAGAAATATCGAGTCCATTTCTGGAGGCCTGCATTGTTTAGGTCCATTATCGGCTGCTCAGAATGTCGTTCACTTAACAATTGCAACTATAGCTATGTAGGCTTTCTGTTCCGTCAGTGACTCCGTCCTGCTGCCCTCTTCGCTCTGGGCTATTTGACCCAGGGCAAGGGAAAGGGGGGGGGGGGAGGGTGTTCCCTTGGGTCACCTGTTTTATTATGAAAACAAGGTGATACCTCCTCCGGAGTCAGTAATTCTGAGCCGTTACTGGGATGGTTTTAAGTGAAAAGTTTAGGTTTTAAAAATTCATTCATGTCATAGTTTTAAAGTATAGCATTTGAATATGTCACGTGTCAAACGGGCGTTATTATACAATCCTTGGACACTTTTAAAAGAGTATAAAGAGTCTCAATTCTATGGACTAACTTTATTTATTGGCTTACTTTAAAAATAATTAGTATAAGGATTATACTGGATGTTAATAGAGAATATGGATGTTATGATGCTCAATTATGGAAGGTATTGTGTCTTTCTAATTTATCATAAATAAGAAAGATACATGTAAAGCCTAATATTCCTTTTCTCCTCGAGGGGATGACTCTATTTTATATAGTTGAGCTTATTGGATTTTCCTCTATGTCCTAGGCCCTCCAGCCTTTTTACTATTCAGCTATGTCTGGGTCATTGGTACAGTATAAAAATGTTACAAAATTTATAGTAATTTATATATTTTTTATACTTACCAATGACCCAGACGGGGATGGCTCTCCCAGGAGTTGGGAACTCATACCTCCCCACTGAGGACATAGCGCTTACCAGGCACTGATTGTAAGAATGATTAATGGCACCAATTTCGGGACGTCCTTGACACTGCGCATGTGCAGTAGAGGCGAAGTATGTAGGGCCATTCAGGACATGATTTCTTTGGTTTTAGATGCAAATTTTGGGGATTGGGGGGCAAAATTTGTGTTTAGCCCTAGATTTTTAAGAGTTAGCACCAGCTATGTCTGGGTCATTGGTAAGTATAAAAAATATATAAATTACTATAAATTTTTTAACTTTCCTTTGGCGTGCACTGCAGGGTGCATTCATGAATGGATCACTTTGAAATTTAAGTATGCTTTTTTGGGCTGACCTCTAGATAGGAGCTTTTCATTTTATTAGCTCAACTTTGACGTAAGTCAAATTTCAGGTTATGCCATGGCCCGTCATCCATCTGTCCATCCACAATTCAATAGGGCTCAGGTTAGAGGCCGTATTAATGAACCGATCTTTACAAAACTTCTTGAGTACCTTTGTTATCACCGTGGGACGAGAATGAGTGTTTTGGGGTGCGGTCCGAAATTCATGATGGCCACTGGCAGCTATTTTGTACCTTAGTGCAATCAGTTTTTTTACTTATTTACCTTTTCACCTTGGCTTACGATATTTGGCATGCGAGTGTATCACCATAAGACGATGTGTCGCGTGCCTTCCTGATTTTTTGTCAAGTAAGCTTGTACAGGCAAGAACTTTTTTACCTTGTCATCTCGGTTTATGATATTAGGCATGTGGGTGTATCACCATGAGATGATGTGTCATGTACCATCATGATCCACATATGACCTTGACCTTTGACCTCAATGTCACATTATTGACTTTTTAATGTTTTGATCTAGGCATATATATGATTTTTGGCATGTGAGTGTATCACCAAACAAAAGACGATGTGTCATATACCATCATGACCTACCTTGACCTTTGACCTTAAGGTCAAATCATTGATTTTTTTCATCTTTTCGCCTAGGTTTATAATATTTGGCATGTGGGTGTATCAACATAAGACAATATTGTATCATGTACTGTTGTGATGACAGACGACCTTGATCTTTGACATCAAGGTCAAATTATTGAATTGTTCAGCTAGGTTTATGATATTTGGCATATGAATGCAACAGCCAGGCTGATGTGTCACATTCTATCTTGAACTTCCATGATCTTGACATTTGACCTTTAGTTTGATCTTTGTTAGTCGTAAATTGGAAGCATGGAACAAATCGAAGGGGAGACATGTGTTTTAGTTCACTAAAACAGTTCCCTCCAGTTGTACAGACGGTTAAATTTAAAACATGCAGATTCTTGACATTTTTTTTTTTAGAAAGCTTCTTATTTGATCTATTGTTTAACTCTTTCCCTATCAGACGGTACAATAATTTTCAGTGCTCACATCACAGTGATGGGTTATAAGCTATGTTTTAGAAGCCAAAATTAAGAAGAATTGTTACTATTTGAAAAATATTGCCCTTGTTGTTATGTAAGTCATGTATTTAGCATAAAAATATGTTATTAGCTCACCTACTTCAACGATGTGGTGAGCTATAATGATGTGTAAGGTTGCTTCAGCATCGACATTAGTCGTATAAAGTTTTGTGTTTAGGCTTTCCCTATCAGACGGTACAATAATTTTCAGTGCTCACATCACAGTGATGGGTTATAAGCTATGTTTTAGAAGCCAAAATTAAGAAGAATTGTTACTATTTGAAAAATATTGCCCTTGTCGTTATGTAAGTCATGTATTTAGCATAAAAATATGTTATTAGCTCACCTACTTCAACGATGCGGTGAGCTATAATGATGTGTAAGGTTGCTTCAGCATCGACATTAGTCGTATAAAGTTTTGTGTTTAGGTGATTTTCTCAAAGTCCTGTGACCCTAGGGCATTGATATTTCATGTGGGTAGCCGAGGACTTTCCCAACAGTTTTCTATCCTCAAACCAGGATTTTCTTTTAGTTTTACCAAAAATTAGTTTTGGAGAAATTTGAAAGAATTTGCATTTAGGTCATATTGTGTGCCTGTTATGTTGCTTTAACAAACCTGTTTGGTGTTTATTTGTCATCTTATGACCTTCAGAAGCAACTAACACCTCTTTGCTACAAAATTTAAGAATATTTTTACATTTTTTGTCAGAAATGTTAGTGTTTTTTGCACTTTGATGAAAATTTCAAAGTTCATTGATGTTAGAGTTTGTATTAAGGTAGTTGACCCAAAGTCAAGTATCCCTCAAGGTATTAGTATTTAATAGGTGAGTGTTTGGGCTGCACCACCACAGTTATCAACCCTCGTATGTGGGGATTTTATTCCAATTTTAATCAAATTTTTTGGTAAAACTTAGTTTTTTGGAAGTTGTAAGAATTTGCATTTAGGTCATATTGTATGCATGTTATATTGATTTAACAAACCTCTTTGGTATTTATTTGTCTTCTAAGGATGTTCAGATGCAACTAAAACCTCATTACTACAAAATATAAGAATATTTTTATATTTTTTTTCACAAATTTTAATGTTTTTTGGACTTTGAAAATTTCACAATCCAGCGTTGTAAGAATTTGTATTAAGGTTAGCTGTTATTTATATTTTTGCAGTCAAGCTTTTCATTTTGCTTTAAGGTCAGCATTTGTATATTGTACTTCTACCTAATTTCATAGAATAAGAGTTTTTCTTTAGATCAAGTGCTATGTAGATTTTTGCAGTCTGTCTTCTTATTACTTATTTCACATTGCTCGCACTGTATGAAGAACAAATGTAGATGAGCGGAAAGGATTAGACATCTTTCATCTTTAGTACATGTACTGTTATAAATTGATCTTTGTATTTCCCAGAATGAAATTTGTCAAAAATTAAAAGTTGTGGAATGAATGTTCAATCTGAAAATTTTTTTGGTTGATAAGTTTTGTAATATGTAATAACATACCTTTCTGTTTCAGAAAAATGCAGATCCTGCAGCACTGCTCAGTCTTGCAGAAGATGCGTTGAATAGTGTTTACTTCCATCAACACAAGTTTTTCATCACTGAAGCAGTAAATTTATCTTCAAACTTGTAAGTAAATATAATCAAGTCTCATAAATTTCAGTATGAAAAAATCATGGAATTCTTCAATCTTAACCCTTGGAGGCCATTTGTAACTTTGATTAACTTTACTACTTCATCATGCAGTCATGCAGTGGCTTTCCACACTAGAATAGATATAATATTTTGGCAATTATGTCTGGGTAAGTCTCGGCTATGTTACTTTTGTTATTATCACAGGGTGTACATGCAGATCCTGGAATCTGGAAAGTCCTGTAATTTGGAGATTTCAAATCCGAGGACTGGAAAGTCATGGAAAAACATGTTTTTAGCTCACCTGACTGAAAGTCTGGATGAGCTATAGTGATCACTCACTGTCCATCGTCCATGAACATGGTGTTTGTACCTGCTCCTCCTAAACCGCTGAACCAATTTTAGTTAAATTTGAGGTGATTGGTTGTTCTGACATTGCATTTTGTTTTTGTCCATATTCACATGCCCAGACCCATAGGGAGGGGGTGGGGAACATGCTCCAAAATTATTTTAAAATCTTCTCATGAAACAGAAGGTACAATGACTTGATATTTGGCATGGAGCTTCCTTCTGAGGTGTAGAATCAAGTTTGTTCAAACAAAGTTCATGGATCAATATTTGCCTTTGTAATGGGAGGTGCAAGGTTTTTGGCCCCGCCTGAAATTTCTGTTTTCTGAACCTATGGTCCGATTTAAACCAAATTTGATATGTGGTATTATTGAGTCATAAGTACTTGATTCATGCAGAAAATTGTTTCCTGTGTCCCCGTGGGAACCCCAGGAGCTAAAAATAGAAATATTTTTAAATGCCCATATTTCCCAAAACACACGGAAAAGAGAACTGTTATGTGGTATGAAGCATCCTTAGGACCAGTAGAATTGAATGGTAAAAAGAAATTTCCATTGGTTGTGTCAGGGTGTTCTTTGGGGGGGGGGGGGGCATAGGGAGGGGCAATTGAAAAAATGCTGAGTCAGCATATTTGCCAAAATTTTCTCCACAACCAAGGATCAGAATCTTTTGATATGGTATGCAGCATCCATGGGAGGGGGGGGGGAGGGGGGCGGGGGTGATAGAATTGTGTTAAAATGAAGCGCCTTGGTTCATGTTTGGGCTCTTTATAACTTAGGGCAATATGGGGGATGATCTTTAAACATCTTCTTCAGATCCACCAGTCAGAATGCTTTCATATTTGATATGCAACATCTTTAGGGGGGTCAGCTTCAACTTTGTTCAATTTGGGTCTCTGGGTCAATATTTTGGCTTCCTATAAGAGCCCAGATGCTAACTTAGTGCAATATGAGGAAATTTCTTTAAAAATCCTCTTCTTCAGATCCACCATTGAGAATCCTTTCATATCTAATATAGAACATCTCTAGGTGAGCCAGATTCAAGTTTGTTCAAATCAGGCCCCTGGCTTAATATTTGGGCTTCCTATAAGAGCCCAGATGCTAACTTAGTGCAATATGAGGAAATTTCTTTAAAAATCTTCTTCTTCGGATCCACATCAAAATTTGTTCAAATCGAGTCTCTGAGTTCATATTTGGGCTACCTATGTGATATGAGCTAGGCTCAAAATAAGTGGATGGACAAGGACAGTGACCAACACCAAACTTACTTTGACCAACACACTTTGAAATCCATCAGACATTTTGACAGACACAAAATTCTGCTCAATATTTTAAAATCTGAGGTTAAAAAACACCAGTATAAACTTAAATTCCATTGCAAATTAACAACAAAATAGCCACATGCCCGTTACAAAGAAAAAAATGAAAAATAATTCTGATAAGCCCAAAAACAGCAAAAAAAAGTGGACATGACTAATCATGGATTTTACTCTGACAGAAACACATTACTAAAAATATTGCAATTGATTAAAAAGTAAATTAATGTAAAAAAACATCCATCCACCCTCTTGAAAAGTTTCAAATTGAACTTTTAATCCACAGAGTAATTTAAAAATTTAAAAATATTTTTCATCAAATCTAGTCTAGTCATGGCTGCTGTAGCATGACTAGATTTGATGAAAAATTGATGAAATTTGACTTGGGAAATCATTGGTCAAAAAGTCGTTACAGTTCACAGGGGAAAATTGGGTTAAATATCCTTAAACTTTACTTACTTTACTGGCAAGAGATTCCTGTCCTTGGGCAGGAATATCTGCCAACAACGTGCAAAAAGTTAAGAAATCACCTAAATAACAAGGCACACATTAAATTAATAGCTTCATGAAGTCATTTCCTCATTTAGTAGTCCTATATGTCAGTTTACAATGGATAAAGCAATATGTTGAAAATGACTTGCACCAAATTAAATTGACCTTCACCAACTACTTGGTAGAGGACATTTTGACCTGCACTAAAAAAAATGTATTTTGAGCCTTGAATATGTTCTTTAAAAATATTCTTCTTCAGATTCACCAGTTAGAATCCGTTCATATTTGGTATACAACATCTCTAGGTGGGTCAGATTCAAGTTTGTTCAAATCGGCTCCTTGGGTTAATATTAGGACTCCCCCGAATTTTAACTTAGTGCAATATGAGGGAATTTCTTTAAAAGTCTTTTTCTCCAGAACAGTCTGTTAGAAGGGGGGTCAGATTCAAGTTTGTTCAAATCGAGTCCCTGAGTTTATGTTTGGGCTCCCTATGGAGCCCAAATTTTAACTTAGTGAAATATGAGGGAATTTCTTTAAAATCATCTCCAGATCCACCAGTCAGAATGCTTTTGTATACAGGGGGGGGGGGGGGGGGGGGGGGGGGGGGTGGGGGGGGAATTCAAGTTTGTTCAAATCAGGTCCCTGTGTTAATATTTGGGCCCCCTATGGTAGCCCAAGTTTTACTTAGTCCAATATGAGGGAATTTCTTTAAAAATCTTCTCCTTCAGAACCACCAGTCAGAATGCTTTCACATTTGGTATACAGCTCCTGGTGGTGAAAGGGAAGGGCTCAGACTCACGTTTGTTCAAGTTAAGTTCCTAGGTTGATATATGGACTCCCTAGTTTTGCATTATTGGAAATCTGGGCATTATTTCTGTGGTAGCATCCCAGTACTAGAAAAAACTCATCTGGCATGGAAACAAGAGTCATAAATAATTAAATAACTTCATTCCTCTGTAGTGTTAACTAGTTATAGATGGTAATTAAATCCTTCTTTAAACAACTATTGTCAGGTGAGCGCCTCAGACCCCAAGGGGCCTCTTGTTTGAAAAAAGTTATCATTGAAGTTTGTCTAAGTAAATGTATCAAAACAGAATGTAGGTGAGCTATGGGCTGTTAGTATCCCTCTTGTTATTGCAGAAAAAAATTACCCCCCTTGGGTACCTCAGAAAGTGGCAAAGTGTTTTTTTATTCTAGTAAACAATTTCTGTTTTACTGTAAATAAAAACTAATCCTAGCATAGGTATAAACGATTGGCTAAACTTTACCTTGTTTTGCTTTATACTTGCTTTGTGGTTATTATACAGCTAGAGATGCCTGAAGTGACCTTAAACAACAATTAATATTAGTAATAATAAAGAATTTTAAACTGAATCTTAGGCAAGTCTATCACACTCTGATGAACCAAATGTTATTCCCCAACTGAGCAGTCATAATTTTTTTAAGTATTTGTTATTGATTGGTTGCATCCATCCATCATGCATTCATTCATCCATCCATTCACCCATCTTTACACAAATTTGAAATTTTTTTCTATTTTCAGATGTTCAAAAACATCAGCTCAAGTCACTCTTAAACAAAGAAGTCAGGCAGTAGTTTTGAAATTATTAGCTTATCCATCACAGCCTGTTAAACTGTTAACCTATAGAGTGATTCTACAGAAGTGTCAGGTATGATTACAATGTATTTCATAGGGTCACTGAGTTTGGTTACAATAAACAAAATAGGTGTACTGTCAATACATCCCTCTCAATAAGGTACAGTCTGTGAAGAGAGGGTTACTCCTAAAACACTTATGTGTTGGAGTTTGTACTTTGACAAAAACTCATTCTCTATGAAAATCCTGAGAAGGACAAGCAAAGTTTGATCCAATTGTCCTCAAGGTTGAACCTCACAAAAACTTGGCCTGTTCTTTTTGTACATTATCATGCAAGTCAACAGTTATTGTCTGGGTGGTAATTCCCTCAATAAGTGTTTTTGTGGTAATCCTCTATCCATGTACTAGAGGTATGTGCAGGTTCCTGAAAAAATGGTGTGGCAGGCACTCTTGTTAACCACTTTGCATTATTCACTCGTTTAACTTTTAGTGCAGATAGAACATCACACCTATTACACTAATTTTATACCCTCAATTTCTGAATACACCTTGAAAAAAATTCTTACAAGATAATTTTAACAAAAACACTCTCCCCCTCCCTCATTGGAAAGAGTTTATTTAGGGTTATAAATTATGCTGTGGTGGGAAAAAATGAAAGAGTTTTATATTCCACGTTGAACAAACTTTATTACACCTCCTGATGAACAGAGTTGATTTTACCCCAATGATGAATAAAAATTAGAGAAGTATACTGATTTTTGCATCTCTCTATCAATCTGTCTGTGCAGGCATCTGTCCTCATTTCCATGCACCTACCTACCTGATAGTCATAACTTGGTAACCACAGAAAATTGTTTGAAATTTTGCCCACAGCTAGATAATTGGAAAATCCATCAGTTGCAACAAAAGCTATGTTGCAAGATGACAGATCGAAGCCTAAGCTGAAGATAATAGACTTTATATTACATGATTTGGGAGTGCAGTGACTCAGTAGGTAGAGGTGCAGGCTGCAAGCTGAGAGGTCCTCGGTTCAAATCCCACCTGCGGCAACCACGTTGTGTCCTTGGGCAAGACACTTCATCTCCATTGCCCGCATGGGGGCACGATGACGCTGTGTACTAAGGCGTACTGCACGTCGATGGTACGCATGTCTTCAACCCATCTAACCCTGCCTGTGCTGCAGTGCGGAGTTACGATGTTGGGGAGCTGGCAGCTGCTCGTCGTTGCTCGGTGGTTCTCTCCGGGTACTCCGGCTTCCTCCACCCGTAAAACTGTCACGGTCATGATTAGCCATTGTGCATAAATATGTGACCTTAAACATCAATAAATCAATAAATATTACATGATTTTAACTTAACCTTTTGAACCCTAGTGGCATCTTCCATATCAGTTCTATGGCAGCAATGGGAAGAGTCCATATTCTTTATTTGGGGGTAGACCAATTAATATTCTCAACGTGCAGCCTTGGGGCTGCACATTGAAAATATTGATTGGTCTACACTACACCTTCACTCACAAGTCAACCTACTTAATGATATTATGAAGTATCATGTTACTGGACCAGAAAAACGGCCTCTGGGGTTCAAAGGGTTAAAACAATAGACAGGTACCACAGTAAACAGCCTTGGGGATGTCTTCCAGCCTTGAGTGACCTTACCCTGGCAGTGGTTTCAAGACAAGTCTTAGATGTTTGTAGATGTAGCCAAGATCTTGTCTGAAATCACATCAATGGCACTAGAGAGAGATGAGAGATCAAAGCCTTCACTGAAGATAATAGACTTTTTATTGCATGATTCTATAAGATAATCCTTGTGGCCACAAGACAGGTACCACAGTAAACAGCCTTGAGGATGTCTTCCAGCCTTGACTGAACGTCCCCTGACTGGTTTCAAGACAAGCCTTGGCTGTCTGTAGAGGCAGCCAAGATTTTACCTGAAATCACATCAATGACACTAGACAGAGTTGCAGAGGGGTGGACATTTTTGAACCCAAGAGCCCACCTTACCGGCCCCGGGAACATGATACGTCATAATTTCCTTAAGTAGGATGGCTGCTGAGTGAGTGTATGGGGTAGACCAATTAATATAATTTGAAAATATTAATTGGTCTACCCCCAAGTACTGAACATGGACTCTTCCAATTGCTGCCGTTGAATTGACATGAAAGAAACCATCAGGGTTCAAAGGGTTAAAATTGTCTCTGCTCATAAAGCTTATGTACAGTATGTTTAGAAATGGGAGTAACATCTTTGTGTATTATTGCTTTTAGTGTTGAATTGCTGGCATGTTTTAGCAACTCATTAGCTAAACCATTTAAATCTTAAAGGGGGGGAGATTTGTATACACTTTGATACACTTGGATGGTCAACATCATGCAACTTTGCTGTTGTTTTTAGGCAAGTCTTGGCTCCCTATATAAGCAACCAATACTTTCTATAAACAACTGCCAAGGTACTTAGAATGTACCTTGTGAGATAACCCAGAGACTGCATTTTGGGCCCCTGTTCTGTGGCAGTAAAAGTGATTAGAGTCGCAATTAGACCCTTAAGGGTTATGGGTTGAGAAATTTCCCAGAATTTTCACTGCAGTACAGGCTGCAAGCCTTGTGGCTAAGCAGTGGTTTCTTGTCAAATCTAGGTAGCCTGTAGAGGCTTAGCTGCCAAATCTTTACTCAAAAAGTCTTCAAGAAGAATAGCTTTGTTGTCTACAGCACATAATATATTTATTGCATTTTGAGGCACCTGCTTTGTAGCTATGTCTTATATACAGAGATTAATCCACCTGCTTATATTTCATTACTATATTTTTATACTGTACCAATGACCCAGACTTAGCTGGTGCTAACTCTAACAAAACCAGGGCCAAACACAAATTTTGCCCCCCAATCCCCAAAATTTGCATCCAAAACAAAAAGAAATCATGTCCTAAAGGACCTCCATACTACGCCTCTACTGCGCATGCGCAGTGACGCAGTCGTCCCGAAATTGGCGCCAATTATCATTCTCTGTTTGGCCCTTCATCAGTCAACATCTCACTGATCTTTGTGCTTGTAAATCTCAGTTTAAAGGATGCCAGACACGTAATTTTTGGAGAAAATGTGATTCTAAGGAGGATAGAAGGAGGAGAGGAAAAAGAAGTGGCAAAAAATAATCAGGGCTGTACTTAAAATTTTTTGATGAAATTATGTTAAGTTGCCTATTTTCGAGGCATGGGCCTCTTGTTGTCATTCTTGCTAATTGTTGCACTGCTTATTCAGTGTTTCCTCTCCCCTAGCCTTCTAAAGTCCCCCCTGGCAATTCTCCCATGCTTTTGGCATATTTTTGAGAAATTTCATTTCTAAAATTTCCTGGGAGAGTTGCTTGGTTACAGAATGTTTTCTGTTATTTTCCCCATAGTTACGTTTTCACCCATGGGTGTATAACGTTTGTGTTCTGCATCTTCCATCTGATGTTCTACAGATTCTCCCCTGGGAGTCTCTGTTTTGCATCAGATAGAGTGTAATTGATGACTGATTCCGGGCCAGTTTTTACAGTGCCTGGAGTCATGTTTTCTAGTGTGTTTACACTGTTTGTTTTCATTGGCAACAGCCTTTTTTGAGGGGGGCTGTTTGCCTTTGTGGTAGTTTATCTCATTATAAGATACATTTATATTATCCGAAAGTGTCTCATTAATTATTTTATATAAATTTAAAATTTTTGACCACACTTTGCCATCGGATCCATCGGGGCTCAACGTTACTTTTCAGCAACTTGGGCTTCTCTGAAAAAATATTTTTTCAAAATTATTTTGTTTTGCAATTGTTTTTTCATTTATTAATGGATCATGTTATTATGTATCTTTGTGTCAGGGGTTTTTGCGAGTAACTAGGACTTATTGTTGTTCTTTCACAATGAAGGGACGTTGTTCAAATTGTAATAGGAAGAAATCTTCCTCTGACTTTCATGATCATTGTATTAATTGTAGTCAGTGTTCTCGCATTAATCCATGTCCTATATGTGAACATTGGGATGAGAAACATTGGAAACGTGTGTCACGATATGTTGTTTCTGGAGAAAGAGCGATGCCGGCTCTTTCTCCACAAGGTCACTCTACTCTCTCAGTTTCTATTTCAGAGGAACCAGAACAGGGTGATGTTTCCATGTTATCTTCTTCAAGTGTGCGTCCGTCGTCACAAATGAATTCAGAGCTAGCGGCAAAAGTGCTCATGGAGATTAGACAAATGTCGTCCGCTAGCTCGCCTGGTGTAGCGTCCATTCACCGAATGGTTCGGCAGCCGGGTTTGTCCGATGCGGTCCAAGAGGAAATTTTGGGTGATGCGAGCACTATAAACATAATAGATGCACACCCAGTGACGGCGGATAGTAAGCGAGAACGGAGGAAGCCTTTTAGTCCGGTTCCTAGCTCGTCCAGGTCCAGCCGGGCCGCGAGCGAGAGAGGTCCCTCTCTCGTACAACAACATCTGGGACCAGATGTTGTGGTACAAAATGTGTCTTTAGCGGAGCATACGTCCGTCGCTCGGGACGCTCCGTTGTATAAGCAGTCCGCAGAGACTGTTAAGGCTTCCTCTTCTCGTCAGCGCACACGACCGCACCTTGGCTGCGTGACCGC
The DNA here is from genome assembly GCA_031216915.1 of Pictodentalium vernedei. Taxonomy (NCBI): domain Eukaryota; kingdom Metazoa; phylum Mollusca; class Scaphopoda; order Dentaliida; family Dentaliidae; genus Pictodentalium; species Pictodentalium vernedei. The sequence goes on from CM062295.1 coordinate 155,938,325, forward strand.
CGATATATTACCAGCTTCGCCGATGAAGGATTCTTCGGCGACCAGGTCACACCATCCGGCAGCCAGGGATTCGAGACCGATGGACTCCGGACGTTCGCATAGGAAAAGTATGCGGGAGCCATCTGATGCGGAGCTGCCCTCGGCGAAGCAGCGAAACACTGCGCCTCCGCAGGTCTCGACGCCGGACATTCTTGTGCAGATAGCACAGCTTATCGCAGCATCCCAGCAGCCGACAGAAACGGTGTCGGATCGAGAATTATCCGACGGCGCTGGGTCGGTACGCTCCGCCGAAGCATCGGGGGCGGACGACCGGGAACATCGTGAGGTCCGACCGGATGGTGAAAGGGATACGGATGACTTGAGCTATCCCTTTCGGAACATCATAAAGCTGCCGTGGACTTCATCCGGCACTTTCTCCCTCAAGTTGTTCCGTCGGGCCAGACTGCTGCGCTTCCGGACAAGAGAATTATAGCGTCATTGGACTCTGAATTTTTTGAGCGGTTCAGGGACATCGCTCCCGAGTTTCCGTCGCAGTCCAATAATGTTTCTAGAACATTTGAATTATTGAACGACGCTATATTTAAACTTGCTTCCAGGACGGGGAAAGCAGGTTTCTTGTCCGCTAATACTCTCAACCTGCCTTTCATTAATGCAAGGAATAAATTCGATACGGCAGGACAGGGTATACCGAGAGTTCCTCTGCGTATGGACGACGAGGCGGAAGACTTAGAGCTATCATTACCGTCGTCAGCTTCTATTCCAACCGCGGTGTTGGAAACAGCTATTGCGTCTAACAGAGCCAATTTAGATGCCTTATCTTACGCAGATCACCTTACTAAGGCGTTATCACTGCGCCTTCAAGGGGAAGAGTTTCAGGATATACAATCCTCTTTAAGACTTCTTTCAAGGGCAGTAGCTTATTCCACGTGTAACTCCGCCCTTTCAGTGGCAAATCTGGAGTTGGTTAGACGTGACGCAGCCCTAGCTACATCCACACTAGTGGATTCTAAGGTGAAGAACTCTCTTAGAGTCGCTTCGGTCTCAGGAGAACTTCTCTTTGACGGCAAGCTTTCCGCTATTTATGATAAAATTAAAAAGAAAGTTAATGATTCTCTGTTGTTCAGATCGGCTCCTAAAAAGTCGGATACAGCAGACACGAATAAGACAGGCACTTCTGGGTCTAATGCGCCCAAGAGAGGTTCCTATAGAGGTTCCGGTGCGTCCTCTTGGTCTTATTCGAGAGACCGTCAGGATAGCGACTCTCGTTCGGGACGTCCTTCAGGCCGGGACAATCGGTCGGACGCCCCGAGGTCGACGAGGCGAGGTGCGGGTCGTGGAAGACGTGGTTTCTCCTACCGCAGGCCTCGCAGGTCCAGGAGGTGATGGCTTAAACCTCTATCGCGTTCCGGTTGGCGGAAGGTTGTCGAGTTTTTCACAAGAGTGGGCGTCGATTACGGACGACCCTTGGGTGAGAGGAGTGACTTCGGAAGGTCTAAAGATATCCTTCAAACGAAAGCCTCCATTAACTCGAAGTCCAAAGTGGACTCATCTTCCGTCAAATCCACAGAAAAGAGACGCTCTGTTATCAGAGGTGCAGTCTCTTTTAATGAAGAACGCGGTAGAGGTCGTAGAAAACCAGGAATCTCTGGGATTCTACAGCCATCTGTTTCTGGTTCCGAAACCAGACGGCTCGTTCCGTCCAGTCATAGATTTGAGCTGGATAAACAAGCTGATCGTCGCTCCGAAGTTTTATATGGAGACGATTCGATCGGTCAGAGCGAGTATTCGGGTGAACGATTATGCAACGAGCATAGATCTCAAAGATGCGTACTTTCACGTCATGGTACATCCGACATTCCGAAAGTATCTACGCTTTGCAGTCCTGGGAGTGGTGTATCAATTCCGGGCGATGTGCTTCGGATTGAATCTAGCACCCTGGGTTTTCACTCGGGTAATGAACTCGGTAATGATCTACTTCCGAGCTCATTCGTCTGCGGTAACGACGGCCTACCTGGACGACATTCTTCAGAGGTACGGCAACGAGTTAACGCTTCAGAACGATGTTCAGAATCTTCTTCTATTGCTCCGACGTCTCGGTTTTATAGTAAACGAGGAGAAGTCGGATCTGGTGCCGTCCAAGTCATTCACTCATCTGGGAATGAGCTTCGAGACGCACAACAATCTCGTTCGTCTGCCGTTAACCAGAGCGAAATTAGTCAGTTGTTACGCTCGCTATTGTCTGCACGCAGACAAAGTCACGGCGAGAGAATTTATGAGACTGATAGGTCTGTGCGGAGCCGCCGCGGATCTCATTCCGATGGGGCGGCTACGCACACGTCCTCTTCAAATTTTCCTGACTCAGAATTGGAGTGTGAAAATTCATTTGCTCGATGTAGACGTTCTCTTGTCAGATCAAGTGAAACAAGAGATTCAGACTTGGGCAAACATTCAGTGGTTAACTCAAGGAGTTCCGCTGCAGTTGCCGGATCCGAGTTTTACCGTTATGACGGATGCTAGTCAAACAGGTTGGGGTGCATCATTAATCCCAACGGATTCGAGATGCCAGGGTCTTTGGGATCCGCAATTCCTGTGCAAGCACATAAATATCAAGGAAATGATGTCAATTTGGCTTGCGTTACGTCACTGGATGGACATTATTCACGATGCTCATGTCCAAATCCTATCCGACAATACGACAGTAGTGGCGTATATACGGAATCAGGGAGGCACTCATTCAGTTCCGTTGTTCAATCTAACGGAAAGAATCCTTCTGTTTGCGTTAGAACATCACGTTCTTCTTTCGGTCCGTCACATACCGGGTCGTCTGAATGTGCTAGCAGACTCCCTTTCACGAAAGGGTCGCTTGTTGCCGTCGGAGTGGACTCTCAACAAACAAGTATTCAATCAGATTTGCTACCAATGGGAACGGCCAATGATAGACTTATTTGCGACACATCTCAACAATCAGTTGCAGACGTATGTGTCTCCGTGTCCGGATCCAAGAGCATTTGCAGTAGACGCTCTGTCGATCCCTTGGGACGGAATGATAGGATATGCGTATCCTCCAGCGCCGTTAATTCAACAAGTATTGCTAAAGATAAAACAATCTCAATGCAAGATTCTGTTGGTAGCATCTCTGTCGCCACAGAGACCGTGGATAAATCTACTCAGGTGTCTGTTGTGGGACCTACCGCGGAAGCTTCCTCCACGAGAGGATCTTCTTTCGCAGGGGAAATCGCGCCAACTCCATCACAACCCGCAACGTCTCAACCTTCACGTTTTTCCATTGTGCGGTCCTTCTTGCATGGCAAGCACTTTACAGGACGAGCAGTGGACGCGATTTCTAACTGTAGGAGGACCTCCTCTTCGCTAAACTATGCGGCTAAGTGGAAGGTTTTTCGTCGTTGGTGTAGGGATCATTCTGTAGATATATTTGATCCCTCTATACCAGACATTGCAAACTTTCTAGTATACTTGTTTGACGAAATCAAACTGCAGCCTGTTACTATAAAGGGTTATAGATCTATGTTATCTGATACCTATGCACATCATGATAGTTTACAAATTGGATCTAATGTCTCTTTATCGAAGTTGGTTAGAAACTTTTCGATAAATAGACCCAGAACTCTTAGATTAATTCCTAAGTGGAATTTAGCTTGGGTTCTCCTTAAATTGAAGGAAAAGCCATTTGAACCTCTTGGGACAGTAGATTTCAAATTCTTATCTTATAAGACAGCTTTTCTCTTAGCTTTCTCTTCTGCCAGAAGAGTCAGTGAGCTTCATGCACTATCGGTGGATGATTCTCATTATCGTAGTGTTGGGAACACTATCACCTTCACTACTAATGTGGGTTTTTTAGCTAAGAATCAGGCTCCTAATAAATATCCGGAACCTATTGTTATTAAGGCTCTTCCGTCTTCAGACGGGCGTAGGCCTTTACTCTGTCCTGTTAGAGCACTACGTATCTATAAACAGAGATCTCAGTTTATCAGAAAGGGACGGAAACGTTTCTTTCTGTCTTTGATGCCTAATAGAAAGGACATTTCAGTCCATTCTATTGCTAGATGGATTCAGTTAACTATCCGTACTGCTTATGAAGATTTATCTTCTTCTCAGCAGTCTGTGCTTAAGATTTCTGCTCATGAAGTAAGAGCTCTTTCTACTTCCTGGGCTTATGCTAATAGTGTTGCTATTACAGATTTAATGAAGGCTGCTTATTGGTCTCAGCCATCCACATTTACGAATTTTTATCTCAGAAATATTGAGTCCATTTCTGGAGACCTGCATTGTTTAGGTCCGTTATCTGTTGCTCAGAATGTCGTCCACTAAACAGTTGCAACTATAGTTATGCAGGCTTTCTGTTCCGGCAGTGACTCCGTCCGGCTGCCCTCTTCGCTCTGGGCTATTTTGACCCAGGGCAAGGGGAAGGGGGGGGGGGGGGGGGGGGCAGGTGTTCCCTTAGGTCACCTGCTTTATAGTGAAAAGCAAGGGAATGCCTCCTCCAAGTCAGTATTTCTGAGTCGCTTCCGGGATGGTTTTAAAGTGTAATATTAATGTTTAAATTCATTCATGTCTTATTTTTAAAGTGTAGCTCGGTGTGAAGCATTTGTATATGTCAAGTGTCAAACGGGCTTTAATATACAATACTCGGACACTTTTAAATGATTATAAAGAGTCTCAATTCTCTGGACTACTTTATTTATTGGCTTGCTTTAAAAATAATTAGTATAAGGGTTATACTGGATGTTAATAGAGAACATGAATGTTATTGTGCTCAATTATTAAGGGTAGTGTATCTTTCTAATTTAATATTAAATAAGAAAGATACATGTAAAGCCTAATACTCCTATTCTCCTTAAGGGGTTACCTCTTTACTATATAGTTGAGCTTATTGGATTTTCCTCTATGTCCTAGGCCCTCCAGCCTGTTTACTATTCAGCTAAGTCTGGGTCATTGGTACAGTATAAAAATGTTAAAAAATTTATAGTAATTTATATATTTTTTATACTTACCAATGACCCAGACGGGGATGGCCCTCCCTGGAACTCTTGCCTCCCCGCTGAGTACATAGCGCTGACCAGGCACTGCCAGTAAGAATGATAATTGGCGCCAATTTCGGGACGACTGCGTCACTGCGCATGCGCAGTAGAGGCGTAGTATGGAGGTCCTTTAGGACATGATTTCTTTTGGTTTTGGATGCAAATTTTGGGGATTGGGGGGCAAAATTTGTGTTTGGCCCTGGTTTTGTTAGAGTTAGCACCAGCTAAGTCTGGGTCATTGGTAAGTATAAAAAATATATAAATTACTATAAATTTTTTAACTTTTTAGGAGAGTTTGAATGTGAATTTAGCTGCAGGAGATATGAAGAATAAATCACATTATTTAACAAGATATTTGTTCAATGCTGACATTTTGTATGAAATATCAAGTTTTGGATTGAATGAGAAAGATAAAAATGTAAGTAACAAGTTTTAAAATAAGACAAGCCCTGATAAATATGATAAATATATTACTAGGAGATTACCATTTATAGTTACAAAAAATAGAGTTTTGAAGTTCAAGTTATCACAAATTGTAACTTTAACTATAGTGATGATTCAACCACATACTGCAGTTATAAAAGTACAGTGATTAACAACAGGATATATTTTGAGGAAGGGATGGCTAAATTGGACAATAAAGCTACCAACACAGATTCGTGTTACATAATGTGTTTTGTTTAATATTCTGTTGTGTGATAGGCAGTTGGAAAGAGTACTGTGCCATTTTGAGCAGTGTGTCAGATGTCTGCTTATTATCAGCTTACTAAAGCAGGGATCAAAAATGCTGGGAAAGTGCTTGATTTTTAAAATAAAAATTTCAGGCTCTTGAAAGTGCTTGAAGATAGTCTTTTCTTGGAAAAGATGATTGAAAGTCCTTGAAAATGTTTTTCAAGATAGTCTTTTCCTGGAAAAGATGATTGAAAGTCCTTGAAAATGTTTTTTGGAAATTGTTTCATTTTGGTAAAAATCTATGCTCACATTAACCCTCTGCATAGTGATGATGAAATATCAAAATTTCAAACTTACAGTATTTTTTTGGCCCAGACTTAGCTGGTGCAAACTCAAAGTTATCAAGGGCCAAACACAAATTTTGAACCCATCAATCCCCAAAATTTGCTTGCAAAACCAAAAATTCAAAGTCCTATCTGGTCCTCCATACTTTTACTCTCCACGCATGCTCAGTCGCCATGAAGTGACCGAAATTAGTGCAAACATCATTCTTTGTTTGGCCCTAAAGTCAGCAACAATGAACTGACATCTGTGCTTTAAAATCTCCTGTTTTGAGGATGCCAGATTCAAATCAATGCAAGAATTAGTGGATCCAAGGCTGTTATTGGATGATGGAAGTGTTCAACGGTGGTTTTAGACGTTCAGGGCTGTAACTTAATAATAATTATAAAATTATTTTATGTTTCCCAATTTCAGGACATACGCCTGACGTCATCATTTTTGTTAATTCCACTGTTTGTAAAGTATTCCTTCCCTATCCTTCCATGAACCCTTCCTGTTAAACTCTTAAGTTTTTGGCTATTTTTTATGGAAATTTTTTATTAAATTTCTTGGGAGTTACATTTATTACAGAATATTATTCTGTTTTTCCCCATGTGACATCCTTACCCTAGGGGTGTTTAGGTCGTTTAGTCTTGCATCTTCTATCCGATGTATCGTTTCTTCGTCGTATGAAGATCTAGCCTTTGCATCTGGTAGCATTAAATTGGTTTTTGACTTTTGGCCTTTTTGTGTGTCTGATGTCTTGTGTTTACATTGACGTTGTTTACATTGACAACGTCCTCATATTGGGTAGTTTTTTATATTCTATAACTGTAGGATACATGGATTATTATTCCGGTAGTGTAGCTAAAAAAAATGGGATTTTGTCCACACTTAGGCTCTATCGGGATGGATGCCTTTGGGCTCTTAATGTTCCCTTTGGAACTTAGGCGTTTTAGTTTTTTAAAAAAAAAATTTCCCCCAAGTATTTTGAATTTAATTTTAATTGCTGTTATTCATGTATCTTAATTATATATATTTTGTTGAGGAGTTTGGAGGTCTGATATCGACTTTAGTCGATGCACTCAAGTGGATTCTTGTCATTCTTGTGTTCACTGGAATGACTAATATTGGAGACGGGTGTCGCGGTACGTTGTTGGCGGTGAGGTTCTGAGGGCAGGCCTCTCACTGCGTTATAATTCATTTTGTCAGTTTCTATTTCAGAGGAACATGAACATGGTGATGATATTCTGACACCCATCCAAGTGTGCTACCATTGTTGCGCTCCGTTGAGCATATAGAGCTAGCTGCAATGCTCATAATTGCAAGAGTTAGGGCCCTTTAAGGGTTTTAATCTCTTGCAAGCAGCTAGCTCAACCGGTGAAGCGGTACTCCATCTGTGGGTGCCGTGATGCCGGGTAAGTCCGTTGTGGTCGTAAGAAGTGGATTGGGTAGAGCAAGCACTTGAATATAAATAGCTTACCCAGCGACGACGGAAATAGGGAGGAAGTCGGCAAGTTTTTTGTACTCGGCGAGGTCTATAGAACGCGAGCGGGAGAGGCCCTTCTCTAACCTAACAGACATTTGGGGCCAAATGTTGTTATGAGAAACTTTCACGAGCCGGAGCATATGTCCGCCCTCCACTCGGGATGCTCTGTTTAGTCTGCAGACGGGGTCGGCTTCAGTCACAGCTTCCTCCACTACGTTTCACAAGCCGAAATGAAGTTTTCTGGTTGGAAACTTGCACAAGATGGAGCATACGTCTGCCCACCACTCGGGACGTTCCGTCTATTCTGCAGCCGGGGTAGTTTCAGTCACAGCTTCCTCCGCTACTTTATTAAAGCACACACGACCGCATCCTAGCTACCCGACTTCGGATATTCAGCCTGCTGCACGAAGAAGGAACTACTATTCGCCTGTGAAGTCAGATCATCTGGTAGCTAATGAGATGAATTGGGACGTTCGGAGAAGAGATCATTGGGACGTTCGGAGAAGAGATCCATCTCCGACATGCCGTCCCAGGAGCAACAAGCGGCTAGGAAACAGAAGACCGCTGCTCCTCAGTCCTCATTGACGGACTTGCTGTCGCAGATTGCACAGCTGATCGCAGTTTGCACAGCTGATTGCAGCATCCCAGCAAGTGCAGATGCAGCCTCCCTCAGACTCAGAACCTGAGCTGTCGGACGGTGCTGGATCGGTCCAGTCATCTGTTCACGCAGATGCAATGGACTGAGATTCGCAACTGATTCTCTCAGATGGTGAAAGGGATAAAGAAGAGGATTACCCTTCCCTTTCGGAACAGCACAGGGTTGTGGTGGATTTCATCCATCAATACTACCCTGAATTTGTTCCGACGAATCAGAATGCTGCGACGCTAAGTGAGAAACCACTGGCGTCGTTGGACGCAGACTTTTATCGGACAAAGGAAGAAGTTCTTTCTTTTCCGGTTCAGCCTAGGGAGGTGTCGCAGGCCTTCGGCTATGTAGACGATGCTGTATTCACCTCACCTACATCTTCCATAAACATACCGTTTCATGGACTACGTTCATTTAAAAACGGTTGGAGAAGATGTTCAGATAGCTCCTCTGCCTTTGAATGTGCAGTCTGTGGATCTAAATTTATCCTTGCCTGCATCATTCACTATTCACTCAGACACTATTACAATGGCAATTTCATCAAGTAGAGTGAATTTGGAAGCTATGTCTTATGCAGATCGCCTTACCAGAGCTATGGCACAATGTCTCAACGGGAAGGAATTTGAGGATGTTTGTACCTCTCTTAGAGTTCTTTCCAGGGCAATTTGTATACCACATATAACTCTGCCCTTACAGTGGCTAATCTGTAGTTAATCAGACATGATGCTACCCTTGCATCGTCATCACTTATAGATGATAAGGTGAAAAGCTCTCTCCGGGTCGCTCCGGTCTCCGGACATACTATTTTGGATGACAAGCTTTCGTCAGCCTAGGATCAGGCTATTTAGAAAGCGTCAAGTGATCTGCTATTGAAGTCGGTGTTTCATCAACCTGCTTCAGCAGACAAGAGTAAAGGAGGACGTTCCAGATCTAAACGTCAAAAGAAAACTCCTCATGAGGGTACAAGAAGCCCTCTTACAATTACTCTGGAGGTCAATATAATGACTTGGGAAAGGGGCATAGGTCTGTTCGGGACTAGGTTCTTCGTGGGGAGGACGTAGTTTCTCCTCCCGTAAGCCTTGCAGATCATACAGGTGATGTTTCAAGACCTCTATTGCATGCCATTTGGCAGAAGAGTATCATCTTCGCTAGAAACTGGACAGCAGTCACGGAAGATCAGTGGGTGAGAAGTGTAGTCTCAGACGGCCTATGGCTATCATTCCAAGCGGCACCCCCACAAACAAGATGTCTGCGTTGGACAGATCTTGCGTCGGATCCTTTCAAAAGAGAGTCTCTCCTAGCGAAGGTACAGGCTCTATATTAAGGAAGCAATAGAGGTAGCAGAGAATCACGATTCACATGGTTTTTACAGTCACCTGCTCCTCGTACCGAAGCCTGACAGCTCTTTTCGACCAATAATAGACTTGAGCTGGATAAACAAGCTTATCGTGGCTCCAAAATTCTATATGGAGAGCATTCGGTCGGTAAGAGCGAGCATTCAAGTGAACAACTAAAGGATGCATACTTTCATGTCCTGGTACAAGGGAAGGTGTATCAGTTCAGAGCAATGTGCGTTGGTCTGAAGCTGGCTCCCTGGGCATTCACTCGTGTAATGTCATACTTCCGAGCTCTTTCGTCTGCGGTAACGTCTGCTTACTTGAACGACATTCTACAGAAATACGGCAACAGAATCATTCTTCAGAATGATGTTCAGAGTCTGCTTTTTTTTTTCTGACGTCTCGGTTTCATCGTAAATGAGAAAAAGTCGGATATAGCTCCGTCCAAGTCATTCACTCACTTGGAAATGAGCTTCGAGACTCACAACAATCTGGTTCATCAGCCGTTATCCAGAGCAAAATTTTGTCAGCTGTTATGCTCGTTTTTGTCTACACTCTGACGCATTAACAGTGAAGGAATTCATGTGACTGATGGGGCTGTTCAGAGTGGCTGCGGATCTTATTCTGATGAACCACCTGCACATGTGTCCCCTCCAGATATTCTTTACTCAGAACGGGAGTGTGAAGACGCATTCGCTTGGAACCAGTATTGTTTTAACGGACCTAGTAAAACAAGGGTTCAGATTTGGGCAGATATTCAGTGGTTAACTCGGGGAGTTCCGCTGCAACTGCCGGATCCGGCTTTCACGATTATGACGGATGCGAGTCAGATGGGTTGGGACGTGACCCTAAGTCCTGCAGACTTGAGGTGTCAGGGTCTTGGGACCTTCAGTTCCTAGAGAAGCGCATAAACATCAAAGAGATGATGTCAATATGGCTAGCGCTACAACATTGGATTCGCATAATAGCAGACATCTATGGTCTAATTTTGTCAGACAATTCAACAGTATCAGGAACCAAGGCGACACTCATTGAATGCCATTATGTGAATTAACGGAGAATATTCTCCAATACGTCATGAATCATCATGTTCATCTTTCTGTCCGTCATATACCGGGTCGTCTGAATGTACTAGCAGACTCGCTCTCTCGGAAAGGTTGCCTGTTGCCATCGTACCGGTCTCTCAGCAAGCGAATATTCAGGCAGATTTGCTACCAGTGGGATAGTTCCATGATATTCTGTTTGCTACACACCGGAACAATCATTTACTGATGTTCGTGTAGCCATGCCAAGATCATTGAGTGTATGCAGTAGACGCTCTGTTGATCTCATGGGGCGGAATGATAGGATAGGCGTATCCTCCAACTCTGTTAGATTTAACAGATTCTGTTTAGTTCAAACAGTCTCATTGCGAAATCCTGATAGTAGCACCTCTGTAGTCACAGAAACCTTGGATCAATCTTCTCAGGTGTTATGGGACGTTCCCCGGAAGCTTCCTCCTCGAGAGGACCTTCTTTATCAGGGGAAGTATTTGTTCTTCACGTCCTTCTCCGCCCTTAATGGCATTATGTAGTCAGTCAGACATGAGGGAGCCTTGCGGTTTCTATACTATTTGATGACGATCACAAGGACGATTCAAGTAATGAGGGTGAAGGGAGTTCGAAATGATTTTGAATCTCCCTCCCCCACACACACACACACACACACACCGCCAATGTGTTAAAGGGCGAGTACCGGGCAAGACGTAGTTTTCTTCTCGTAAGCCTTGTATGCATTTAAGTACATGCATGCATTTCATGACTTCTCGATTGGCGGCTGGGTCATGTTTATGGCGACCTCATGGGCACATGCACTTTCTAGTTGGTTGGTTTCCTGTGGTTGTTCGTCTATATGTCATATTCGAGCATATGATTCATCGTCAATAAATTGACAGCCTTTGTATACCTGGGAGGCTGTCTAGTCGGTTAACTGGTATTCAGATGATTACATTCGGGAATTCATTGCTCACGTGCATAATAATCGCATTATTAGGCAGATGCGTTATTGTATGTTAAGGATTTTAGAAACAATGATTTATTTCGCCGATGGTCCGTGGCGAGTCAGTTAATCATAGCTCGATCCATTTTTGGATCGGGGTTTCTATTAATGGCGGAACCCAATCGAATACATCTTGTCTTACACTCTCGTATATTCGCACGTTTCCAGGAACATAGATATCGGATAGAACACGTCTGGCTGGGAGTGTTATTTACTGGAATTTATTGTACACCTGAATGGGGTCACCTGTGAGTTACCTTTGAAGTGTGTTTACTCTCCAGAGATCGTCCATTGTGATTCTATTGGACATGTGTATGTTATATATTATATCACCGGTTTTTGGCCTATCGGCATATATGCTGACTCCGGTATATGTTACAAGCGGGCGATATTAATTACCGGGATCGCTGCTATAGCCTTAGCTTCTGAAGTGACGTTAAGCACCAATTTATTAATAATAATTAATACCTGGGTGTCTATTCGCCGAATATTTATATTGTTATTTGATACCACTTTTACTGATTACGGAGCACTCCCCTCTTCTATTTGAAGATTCCTTCAAAAAGGGGGAGGGGGGTGATTATTTACCTCTCCTCCGGCTTGATAAGTATGTAACTATGAGTGAAGCTGTTTTGTCTGTAGATTATATCCTGGATACAGCTTGTGTTTTATTGTATATGGTGTAAGTTTGTGGGGGATAGCCTCTCATTCTCAAATACGCCATCCTAATTTCTGGGGCTTAGTCCGGACTATCCTTAAAAATTCAGAACTCGTTACATCCAATTAGCATAGTCTTCATGCTAAGAATACGGAATTACTTGAATTTGGCTCCTTTTTGATGATATGTCTTCTCCATTACTGTATAGAGAGACATACATGTAATTCCTTTTAAATTTAATTTCCTTTCACCTTGAATTACAGGCTATGGAACTATGTTGGTCTACTAATTCTGAAGTCCTAGGCCCTTCGCCTTTTCACGATTCAGCTAAGTCTCGACCATTTGGTTATAGTATAAAAATATTATAAATTTAAAGTAATTTGTTTATTTTTTTATACTTACCAATGGCCCAGACAGGTATGGCCCTCCCATACCCCCCCCCCCCCTCCTCCCCCACACCCCACCCTGCTGAGTTATTATGTAGTACTCTTTTCTACAAAGAATGATGTTGGCGCTAATCTCGGTCACTTCCTGGCGACTGCGCATGCATGGAGAATAAAAGTATGGAGGACCAGATAGTACTTTTAATTTTCGGTTTTGCAAGCAAATTTTGGGGATTGGGGGGGTTCAAAATTTGTGTTCGGCCCTTGATAACTTTGAGTTTGCACCAGCTAAGTCTGGGCTTTTGGTAAGTATAAAAATATACAAATTACTTTAAATTTATAATTTTTCCATAATGCAGCTAAGAAATGTAACCAATTCAGTTTTGTATGACAGCACTCATTGAGCTCTGTCAAACAAAATTGATTTGTTGGATTCACAATTGCATTATAGGAAATATTTGCAACTTGAAACTTTTGTACTTTGACATCAGAGAGGTATATTGAAGAACAAGCCCTTGTCCCTGGGCATATATTAACAAGTCCATTAGGATGAGCTGATATGACCCAGCAGCAAGGTCTTGACTTCAATACACCATCTCAGAAACCCACACGGTGGTACTAACCAATTTATCTTACAATATTCCTCCCTTTCCTGACTTGTTTGCATATTGAAGGAATTGGGTACAGTTTTTAGCAGCATCTATTTTGACAATCATTCAGCATCTATGAATTGATTTTTATGAATGAAGGTCATGACAACATTGTATTGTGTTTTTGTGCTGTGCATGACATAATCCTCATTCATTGTTCTACTTTTACCATAACCACTGAAGTTTATAGTAGTGTTTCAACTGTGAATTCCTTTGTTCTATTTTTCACGTTTAATGCATAGTAGGCCTATATAAAAATTTCATCATAACAAAAATGATCTAGTCTAATTTAATTTGTTGAGATGGAGATTTTTTATCATTTAAGTACTGTTTTCAAAAATGGTGGCCTCCACATGTGTAATAACACAATGCAAATTGACTGCAGAAATTGACTGCAGGTAAAAAACACTCTCTTTCTGGATTGAATGATCGCTTGTGTGGTTGCTACCCTCAGTACAGATTTGTATTTTGTCTAGATGATTTTACTTGTATCAGGGGAAATACGTTCTTGTTGTACGAAAAGTTTTAGTATAAGAACAGGTAATTTCAGTGAAGATAACTCTCAATATTGGAAGCCATTATCGGAATTTAATTACAGTGTTATCGTATTGGAGGAAATGCTTCAGATTCTTTTTCTGTCATTCATAAAAAACCCAGTAGGAAAACAAACACAATTTTGTTCTTGTGAATTTGTTTTGAAGAAAATTTTTGGAGAGTGTAATAAACCCTCAGGAATAAATTATAACAAATCATTAATGAACATATTGCTTCTCACAAAATTAACCTTCTGCACACTGATGCCAAACTACTGAACTTTCAAGCTGCAATTTTTCCCCATTATGCAACTAGGAAGTTAACCTATTCAATCTTGTTCGACAGAGCTCCATGAGCTCTGTTAAACAAGACTGAATTGTTTGACTTCCTAGTTGCATTATGGTAAAAATTTGCTGTTTGAAATTTCGATATTTCGATGTCCGCACACACAGGGTTAGTTAATCTAGCAGTCTACCAGTTGCGTTACACTTATAACATAACTGGTCAGCTAAAATAAGATATTGTGAAGGAAATGTCAAGGAATCTTGCAGACAGTACAGTCACTGTTGACTGGTCTAAATCCATGTGTGGCCCCTGTAGGAACCCCAGGAAGTGAGGCAGTGCTTGTTTACTGTGGTAAACAAGCTCTGTTTTACTGGTAAAATAGGACCCAGTCACTAATGCTTGGGGTGCAAGTCCTCTAAAATAGGCAAGATGGGGGTATAAACGATTGACTGACCTTGACTTTATCTCCATGTTGTGGTCACGATTAGCCATTGTACAGAAGTATGTGGCCTTAAGCACCAATAAATATATAAATAAATATCCATGTGTTGGCAGTGATGTCCGCAAATGCATTTACCAGGAAATAAAAATCATCAGCAAAATTTTAATTAATGAAGCACTGGGTTGTACCGGTTATTATTTCTATAATTAGTGTTTGGAATCTAATATTATTGCGTCCATGGAAATATTGCCCACCCGTGGAAAGTGACCAGTCCACGGCAGTTGTACTGTATGTTTTTCTGTAATAAGATTAACCATAAGATTGTTACATAAAAGTGTTACCAGTAGGTTGTAAATCATCAGTTGTAATTTTTTAAGATTTAAAAAAAACTTGTGTAAATTATTGAGTATTATCAAAATGTTCTTGAAATTTTTCTTCTGATTAAAATTGCAAAACTATCAGCGACTTTTAAAAGTAACGAAATCTGGTTTATGCGTATTCTACATTCTAGGTGGATGTGGTTATTTGTGGGGCCAAGGGTCATAGAACAAATGGATGTTTTTAAATTTTTATTTAATTTGTCCTATATGAAATAAATTTGAAAGTTCTCATTACCAATATGTTTTCAGATTTCAAGCATTGCTAGTCAGTTACTTAATCATTTGCTTCAAAGTCAGTTGCTGATGGGTGAAAAACTCTGGTCTGAGTTTCAAAATAGTGTATTGAGAAGTTTACCATTATTACAGGTATGATAGTTAACCATATTGTGTTGAACTGGTTGTGGATACTTACTTGTAACAGTTCTAATGAAGAAATAAAATTCAAAATGTACTTACATGAGGGTATTAAAATTTTTTTTTGTTTCTCAGGCTTCTCCCTCGTCATCGAAAATCTACTTTTTTTCACCTGAAAATCTCTTCTGTGACACTATTTGCACTTGTAGGACAAATATTTAACCAACTATACCTTGTTTGACAGAGCTCTATCAAACAAGATATAGTTGGTTAAATTTTCAACTACATTATGGGAAATTTTCACTGCTGAAAACCTTGGTTTGCCACATAATAATGTAAGTAGTTAAATTTCTGATTCCAATTGTTTTCAGAACTGTTTTGTGAATAAACAAAAAAAAAAACACAACATCCCTCCTTCCCTCATCATAAAATTGAGGAAAAATTGGCTGAGAAACAAGAAATTGTTTATAAAGACCTAATCACAAGAATAGCATTTTTCCACTGTTACCAAACACACTCAATTCTTATAAGTAAATAACACTATTTATTTTTAAGTTGACCCTTAAAGGCTTGGAGATTTGTATGCATATTTGCTACATTTTGACAGTTTACATTCGTTGGCTTTGTAGTTGTTTCTAGGCAAATCTTGGTATCCAACGGTGTGTAACAAATCAAAAATGGGTCACTGTTCCTTCATTAGGGTCATAATTTACCTCCAAGCTTTATTCCTTCTACTATTTGACCTGTGAGCAATGAAACCCATCAAGTATTGTGTCGTGTGACCCAGTTTTCATTCTTCAAGGTACTTAGTGACAACTCCCTTCCAAGCTATATTTCACTTACTATTTCACCAAGGGCCATTGAACATAGTGGGTGTATGCATAATCAAGGGAATGATACAAACCCACACTGGTTCTCTTTAACCACTCTGCACACTGATGTCAAAATTTCAAGCTGCAAATCTTTCCCACTATACAACTAGGAATTTAGCTAATTCAATATTGTTTGACAGAGCTCATTGCTGTCTTTCAAACAAGTGAATTGGTTAAATTCCTAGTTGAATTATGGAAGAAAATTTGCAACTTGAAGTTCTGATATTTTGACATCAGTGTGCAGAGGGTTAATCTATTTTTTTATGGTGGTTGCTCTTAAAGCAAAATTTACATATAAACCTATATTTTAGATCCTCTGATCTGTAGCCGGGAAAGTTGCAGTGTGTATGCATGATTTCCCAAAGGTGAATAGCAAACATAAACTGTGTCACTATGACCTGAATTGCAGGTTGCAGGATGCTTTGTGAATTTTGAAATTTGAGGAAAGTAGTGTATACTCCACTTAATTAATTATTCCTTTAACCCCCTGCACACTGATGTCAAAATCTCCAATTTTCAATTTTAATTATCTCCCTTTATGTATTAGATGCTTCAATAATTAGTGTCTTGCTTGACAGATCTCTCAGAGATCTGTCAAGCAAGACTCAAATTGTTGAACCACTGACTACACAAAGGTAGACATCTACTGTAAGCAGGTGTGAAATGTTGACACCAGAGTGCAGAGAGTCAACAGTATATATTTTATTAGCACAAATCCATTTACTACATATTCAATTTAAATTTTACATGTTACTTCCATTTTGGTTATAGAAGGCTTGGTTATAGATAATTGCATTATCTCATAATTTTTTTTTTTAGAACATATTTCATTATCCATAAATCAACTAGGTATTCTGTATTCAAAATGTGACCCGGTATTATGCTCTAAGAACACTCAATGGTAAATAGGCCATAGTAAACCAGTTTTGGGTTCATAACTCACCTCTGTCGATGATGCATACACCCAGTAAGGGTTAGGGTTGAATCAAATAGAATTGTGATTATTAATGGAATGCATTCAAAAGAAAAAGAAGTAAAAGTTTTCAAGTTTCTCATTGTTATTGCCAATTTGAGTTAACCATCTGCATACTGATGTTGAAATATCAAAATTTTCAAGCTGCAAATTTTAACCATAATGCAACTGAGAAGTGAACCACTTCTCAGTTGCATTATGGGGAAAATAGTTTCTGCTTGAAATTTCATTATTTTAACATCAGTGTGCTGAGGGGTATCTAAAAGTCCATTACAAGTGTTTATGGAAATCAGAAGAACATTTAACCATTAAAGGCCTATTTTCCAGTGTTACGATCTCAGAACAGATGCCCTTAACATGCCATCATGAGGATGTTCTGCCGACAGCAGACTGGCAGCCAAGACTTGGCTTGAAATCACTGCTAAGCCGCATGACAAAAACAGGCTGTGGGCTGGTGGGAATCCATGGCCCTTGTCCAGGCCCTTAAGGGTTAATAGTGAATTTCTTATCAATCTACCTTACAATTGTTTACTACAGGCTTGCACTACAGTGGAAGACCCTAACTCAACTAAAATACTCTCTATTTTAATCTTTCCCAGGAGATTTGGGAAAGAAAAGTGGTGTAAAAACACCATGAAAAAATAAGCCAAAACTGAGTCGAGTGCCATTGGCACACACCCAGTAGGGGACGCTCTTCTCTTAGTACAATTCCACAACTTCCATTAACCAGTGCGCAAACAGTCATCAAACCATTCTTTTTTTTCTCCGCGAAACGTGGTTGATGTGTCGCCATCTTTGCATTACGATACAGTGATAATTCAATTCGTCAATAATGGTTTTCCTGTGACTGGAATTATGGATCTTAAGATCGTATAATAACAGGACTGTGTTTTATATATTCTCGTTAATATTTTCAACCACATTCTCATTGTATTTTATTTATGTATTCCGTTTTCGCGAATGTTTTTTCGACATCGTGTCAACGCGGTTCGGCAATGAAATTTTTCGGTTGATAAATTTTATTATTGTTATTGGAGTTAGGTGTCAATGAGGGACTGTATGGACAGGATTTCTTCACTCTGTTGAGGGCTGAATTTCTGTTTTTTTGGTCCCTGTCGGCCGTCTGGGTTCTGTCGTGTACCCACCAGTTATTTTTTCTGCCACCTTCTCTCGTAGTTGAGGGTGTTCTACTTTCTGTATCTGTTGAGTTCACCTTTTTCTTCTACTGCTCTCACCTCTCTTATTTCCAGTTCGGTTCCTTTAGGGCAATTCCTTTCGCCCTCACCTTTGGTGTGTTCTCGTGGCTGTTCCTCCTGCACCCGTTGGGGGGTTGGTTGGGGGGGGGGGGGAGGTGGTGATGCTTTTGTTTCGGGGCCTCCTGACACAACCACATCTGGTGTGAGTTACACCTCCTCCGTGGGGGATGTGCAGCTCCACCCGCACCCACGGGGGTGGAGAACGCTGTCATTTTGGGGCCTCCCGACTCGACCATGTCTGGTGAGAGTTACACCCCCTCCGTGGGGGATGTGCAGCTCCTCCCGCACCTGCGGGGGGTGGGGAATGCTTTCATTTTGGGGCCTCCCGACTCGACCACGTCTGGTGAGAATTATTCCCCATCCGTGGTGAAGAGATGCCTGTTTCCGGGACTATGCGCCCTCTCCAGTCGACATCTGAGACTGTCACTAGGGTTGTGACTCCTCCTTTGGAGGCCGAGCTAAGTGGCTCTCTCCCCTTTTCCGCCAGTTCCAACATCTCCCGTTGTATCTGCTGCTACTGCTCTTCCGTCTACAATGTCATCGGGCACCGTTTAAGCCATGGGGTATCGGCCTCAGCCTTCCCTGACTTTAACTCGGCGAAGTCAGAAGTGGCTGCCGACTGAACCCCCTGCTGTCTCCTCTCAGCCGTTGAGCACAGCAGTTTTATCCCTGCAGGGGTCTGCAGAGGTGTCTGGTGGTGTTGACGTGGGGTATCGGCCTCAGCCTTCCCTGACTTCAACTCGGCGAAGTTGGAAGGGGCTGCCGGCCAAACCCTCTACTGTGGTCTCTCAGCCATCGAGTACCTCAGTTTTTCTCATTGGGGCGTTTCCGTCCACGCACTCTGGTCCCTTGGCCAGTTTTGTGTGTCCAATGCTTTTTTGTGCAGCCTGGATCTTCTGTCCCGCAGAGGTCTGCGGCGACTCTCCGGAGTTTCCGCTCTGTTGATCCCCGGGGTTTGTGATATCCCACTACACATCTGCTTTCAGATGTTTTCGGCTGCAGCCTGTTGCCCCACGTTGGGTGTATTTGAGGATCGTGACCCTTTGCTGGTAAATGGGTCAGGAGTGAAGCCACTTTGTCGGTTCGTTCCCATGTCATTCCGTTCCGACAGTCAGTGAGCTTAGGGAGGCCCTCTCTTTGCTCACTTTAGTTCTGTCCAAGAGCCTTTTCCGTTGCTTCCAGCGAGGCTACGAGTGGTTTCCGGGTGCCCCCTGTGGTCCTGCCTCCCGGAAATGGAAACAGGTCGCTTTCTGATCCCCTGATGTGCTCACACCATGGGAGGCATTGGCTAGTTTGCCCATGATGGGCTATGTGTCTTCCGACTCATGGGATGAGTCTGACATTCCTGACGTTGAGAGCCAACAGTCTTCTGACTTGGGGCAGCTCTTGACTTTGTGTTTGGGTTCCTTCCAGGTCTCAAACCGTCAAACCAGCCGACAGTGTCAGCCCGGCTGCGATCATTGGTCGCATGCCTACAGCCTGTGGAGCAACATGCTTCTGGGTGCCTTCGACCATGCCTGTCAGTACAGATGTTGAAGCATTTACCGCTTTGGGCTCTAAGCTGAGTTCCAAGGCTATGAAGACGTCATTCTTCATCAAGGTTGACACTTTTTGCCTCTGGTGCGTTATCGTGTGACAGTCTTGGATCGGAACTTCAACTCCTCAGCCATATGGAGACTCTGGAGTCCAGGTTGGGCTTATCGAGAGGGATGCTGGAATGCATTGTTCTTCGATCATGTTGTCTCTGTTTTGCTGCTTATCTGCTCCCAGATGATTTCGATGACAAAAAGGTTTTTTTTGTGTGTGTGCTGTTCAAGGCACTCATGTATCTTCTCACCCACATGCCTGTTATGCAGCTAGCTTGGAATTAGTTCACAGGTACGATGTGCTGGACTCAAGACGTCCCCTTTTTGAGGGGCAGTGTGCTGCTCTTCGATCTGCCTCTTTTGGCGGGTCCGCAACTATTCCATGGTACTGTGATGACGGTCCGCTATGGCTCCCTTTGTCATTCCATTGATCTGCTGCTGCTTAGTCGGCTTGATCGGCCTTCTGTTGGAGGCAGGCGCCGTCCAAAGCCTAACAAGTAGTCGCCTCGATTTCGTCCCAGATTGAGGCACTCCACTAAGTAGAGAGTGCCTCTTCCCACATGAGAAGAGGCATTACACGTTGGGAACTTTTGGCGATCTCCTGTCAATTGTCAAAGGGGACATTTGAGGTCATCAAGAACTTTCTTTCAGTGGGGTTTTGTTTCCCGCATATTCTTGGTGCTGAAGAAGGACGGCCGACTCAGATAAGTTCTCGATCTGAGTATTCTGATGCAGTCTGTCATTGCTCCTCAGTTCAGCATGGAGGCTTTCAGATCAGTTCGCCGCTCCATTCCCCAGGATGTTTTCCAGTTCAAGGTCATTCCCTTTGGCCTCGGCCTGGATCCTTGGGCCTTCACCTGTCTGATGTCGCATGTGTTAGTCTTACATCGCACACAGTCCAAAGTGTCTTCTTCGGCTTGTCTAGTTGATATCCTGCAGAGGCAATCCAATGCTGCTTTTCTGGAGTCTGATGTCATCACACTGTTGAGCCTACTCACGCCACTAGGTTTCAGAGTCAATGGAGAGAAGTCGGACCTGGTCCCTTCTCTGTCTTGTCATCTGGGATGGACTTTATCAGCTCGGAGTCTTCCCCGACTGCTTGGTCTCTGCGTTTCTGTGACGGATCTCATTCCTGTAGGTCAACTGCATGTCTGACCTCTCCAACACTTTTTGTTCAGTAGTTGGAAGCCGAATGTCGATCCTCTGGTTCTGGTGCTTCTGTTACCGGAGTCTCTTCCTTGTCACCTTCTCTCCTGACAGAGGTTCAGTGAATTATGCAAGGAGTTCCGTTGGCCTTCCCCACGTCCGATCGTTTTCTGACGGTAAATGCCAGCGATCTCGGATGGGGTGTGACGTTGGATCCTCTAGGTCTTTTCCTTCACGGGTCATGGGACCAGGATCTAGCAGCTCTTCATGTTAACCAGAAGGAGCTTTTTGCTCTTCTTCTGTGTTTCCGACAGTGGATCCCCCACTTTTCAGATTGTCAGGTCCTTCTGTGGTCTGACAATTCTACGGTGGTTGTTTACATTCGGAACCAGGGCGGAACACACTATGTTCCCATGTATGATTTGGTTCGGGATCTTCTACTGCTTGCTCAGGATGTCAACCCCGGAGTGGTGGTTCGTCACATTCTCGGTCATCTGAACATCCTAGCCGACTCCCTGTCCCAACAGGGCAGGTTCTTTTCCACCGAGTGGATGCTCCACATGGCGGTGTTCCAGTCTCTGCGATCTCTGGGGTCGTTCCCACATCGATCTCTTTGCAACTCATTGGAACCATCAGGTGGACACTTTCGTGTCCCCGAATCCAGATGCTCTGGCTTTCGCCGTGGATGCTCTGGCCCTCCTTTGGGACGGTCTTGTCGGCTACGCCTTCCTGCCGGTTTTGATTCTACCTCGGGTTCTAGCCCAGATATGAACCTGCAGTCGTCAAATCCTTTCGATCACACCCCTGTCTCCTCGGTGGGTGTGGATCAATCTGCTCCGCTCTCTGTTAGCGACGGTTCCGGCATGTCTCCCTCTACGTCGCGACTTTCTTTGCCCAAGCTGCCCAAGGAGGTTTCAAGTTGACCCAACTTCATTATGCCTTCGCACATGTCTTTTATCGGGTCCTGTCTCCTCCATAGTGGTTTTTAGAGACGAGCAGTGGAGTTGCTTTTCTTCTTCAAGGAGGCACTCACTCCACTGGTTTAGCCTCTGTGGCTCAGTAGAAGGTTCTTCTGTCGATGGTGTGCGATCACTCTGTTGCTTCTGTCACTCCTTCGATCAATCCGATTGCAGAGTTTCTGGTATATGTTTGTTTCTGGGGGTCTCCAGCAATGGGTACAAGTCCATGCTTCCGGGACTTTTTTCATATGTGGTACTGCATTATTTCGGCACTCATCCTTACCTCTCCAAGCTTGTTCTGCACTTTTCCTTGAAAAGGCCTAGAACTTTGCAGTTTACTCCAAGACGGACACTTTCTTGGGTGCTGCTCTCCTTGGGGGGTTGGAGGGGGGGGGGGGTGCGCCTTTTTCCCAGATGGATATGCATTTTCTCAGATGCCAGATCTCTCCTGCATCCATTTCTCGATGGATTTGTCTTGCTATTCGTGCAGCTTCCGCTCATCTAGCTACTGGCAATTGTATTACCAATCGTTTTTCTGCCACGAGGTGTGTGCATTGTCTTCCTCTCGGGCCTTTTACTGACTCTGTCATGTTGTCGGATGTTATACAGGCAGCCTACTGGAGAAATGCTACCTTCTCCATTTATCTACGACAGTTGCAGGAGCTGATAGAGGACCTTTGTCCTACGGCCCCTTTTTCTTCAGCTCAGTCTGTTGTCTATCCCAGCCATTCAGCTTCTTACAGGGTCAGTTCCAGCTCCGTGCTGTTACTGCCCTTTCTGTCAGTGCGTCGCACATCACCATACGCCTTATCTTTCATTATCTTTTACTAATGTTTGTGATGCTATGGTTTGATAGGACTAGGGATCTCTTCCTCTGTCCTCGGTTCCAGTGCAATTGAGTTATGTGTGGGTTGGTTATGTGATTCCCTCCATCCTATTGTCTATTCAGCCTGTAGTAAACAGTTGTAAGGTAGGTTGATAAAAAATATAAATTTTATAGTAAATTTCCTTTCTTATTATACCTACCGTAATTGTTTACATGGAGGCCCTCCTGTCTTCTTATTCGGGTAAGAATCCTTCCTCCCCACTGATCACATAACTCCTATGTTGGCGGACTCAAAAGAATGGTTTGATGACTGCTTGCACACTGGTTAACGGAAGTCGTGGAATTGTACTAAGAGAAGAGCGTCCCCTACTGGGTGTGTGCCAATGGCGCTCGACCCAGTTTTGGCTTATTTTTTCGTGGTGTTTTTACACCACTTTTCTTTCCCAAATCTCTTGGGAAAGAATAAAATAGAGAATATTTTATCTGAGTTAGGGTCTTCCACTGTAGTGCAAGCCTGTAGTAAACAATTGCGGTAGGTGTAATAAGAAAGGAAATTTACTATAAAATTTATATTTCTTAACATTATTAAGTTGCTCATATTCTTATTTTTTCATAAAATGTCAATATATCAAGGTAAAATTAAGTAGATTCTGGAAATTTAACCAGTCAAATAAAGAATCTTTTATTATTAAAAAAAAATATCACCTGCAATAACTCTTAAAATAAACTTTCCCATTAATAATTCCGTTTCCCCAAGAGAGCAAGCTTCAATTTTCTGCACTCAGAGATTAGAGAAAATTTCTTTTGTTCAACTCAATTTATGTCAAAGTTTAATTACATTTTTTTTCAGTCCTATATTGGATCTACAGGGATCATTAATGACAAGTTGGAAACAATGTTGAATCCATCCACTGAAAAATCTACTGGACAGCTTACAAAATTTGAAAAATTTAGAGGGACAATTCGTCTTCTCTTTTCACCAACCAAACGGTAGGATAGTTATTTCTGTATAGTAAAATATATGATTCATTTATACAACTCAAGAAGATATGTTTAAATTGTTTTACATCATTTAAGACAAATTGTCAAAATCAAGAAATTGCACTATCAAGAAATGCTATTAGCTGTTGACAAACAAGCTGTCTAGTTTCAGTTTGTGCTACCTAACAAGATCACAGGAAATATGTAATAAATATTTTTTCATTATCTATTGTCACGATAGTTATAAGAGGACATTTCTCTGGAAGTGACCTGCATTATGCAATGTATTTTAATTTAATACCACTGTGCATTTTTAGCATTTGGGTATAATTGTGAGTAAAACATCACAATGCATATAATAATAAAAAGAGTGCATATTTTTTTTCAGTAGGTACCTAAATTATCTCATTTGTAACAGAAGACTGTAAGTTGTGTATGCTGGCAAGAATGAGAAAACTCTCTTAGCTACTCAGAATCAACGGATATCCTCTATTTCTCCAAGAGTTTTATTCAGGGTTTCAGAGTCCATTTCAGCGGATCGAAATAATACTTGTATATATTTTTGTGCCAGTAAAGATGACATTTGACTCAGTCATTTGACTTTGTCAACAAATAAGAGTATAGTGGAACCCTATTAATTGATTATCCACTTTGACTGCAAAAATATTCTTTTACCTAAGTATTCAGTTAACAATAGTATTCAGTTAACAGGAATTTGGTCATATTTTTATACTACAACCAATGGCCCAGACTAGCTGGTGCAAACTCAATTTAATTCAGGGCCAAACACAAATTTTGAACCCCCCCCCCCCCCAACCCCCCAAATTTGCATACAAAACCAAAAAATTCAAGTCCTATCTGGTCCTCCATACTTTAGTTAACTGCGCATGCAAGGTAACCAGGAAGGTACCAAAATTGGCGCAAAGCATCATTCTTTATTTGGCCCCAAGTCAGTAAACAATGATCTGACATCTGTGCTTTAAATCTCCTTTTTTGAGGATACCAGACACAAATCAATGAAAGAATTGGTGGATTCAAGGCTGTAAATGGATGATGGAAGTGAACAATGGTGGTTTCAAATGTTCAGGGCTGTAAATTTTTATACTGTACCAATGACCCAGACATAGCTGGTGCTAACTCTTAAAATATAGGGCCAAACACAAATTTTGCCCCCCAATCCCCAAAATTTGCATCTAAAACTAAAGAAAACATGTCCTGAAAGGCCCTCCACACTTCGCCCCTACTGCGCATGCGCAGTGTCAAGGACATTCCGAAATTGGCGCCATTTATCATTCTAAGTTTGGCCCTTCATCAGTTAACATCTGACTGATCTTTGTGCTTTTAAATCTCAGTTTAAATGATGCCAGACACATAAATATTAGTGAAATGGTGATTCTAAGGAGGATAGAAAAGGAGGAGAGGAAAAGAATGTGTGACAGAATATTATCAGGGCTGTAACTTAAAATTTTTTAATGAAATTATGTTAAGTTACCTATTTTCAAGGCAGCAGCCATTTTGTTGTCATTCTGATTATTTAGTTACACTGGTTTTTCAAGTGTTTTTCCTCTCTCCCTGTCCTTTAAGTTCCCCCTTGCTATTCTCCCATGCTTTTGGCATAATTTCTGTAATTATTTTTACTAAAATTTCTTGGGAGTTTTAGCTGAATAACAGAATGAATTCTGTTCTTTCCCCATGTTTACGTCTTCACCTACGGGTGGTTAGGCGTTGTGTTCTGCATCTACCATCTGATGTTCTGCAGTTTCTTCCCTGGAAGTCTCTGTTTTGCATCAGATGGTGTATTTTTGGTAACTGATTTCGGGCCTGGGTGCCTGGAGTCTTATTTTAGTGTTTTTACACTCATTGTTTACATTTACAACAGCCCTCTGTGTGAGGGGGGAATTTCTAAATAATAATATCTTTATGTTATTTTAATCATAACTAGATACATTATTATTGTTCGTAAGTGTTGAATAAATTGTTTTAAATATTTTTAAAATTTTTGTCCACACTTAGGCTTGGGATCCATTGGGGCTCAACGTTACTTTTCAGAAACTTGGGCTGTTCTGAAAAAATATTTTTTCAAAATATTTTGATTTTAATTATTTTTTCTATATTAATGGATCATATTATTATTATGTATTTTGATTGCCAGGGGTTAGTGCGAGTACCAGGACTTGTTTTCTTTTCACATTGAAAGGATATTGATCAATTGTTTTAAGAGGAAGTCTTCCTCTGACCTTATTATCATTCTATATGTGGTCAGTGTACTCGCATTAACTCCTGTTCTGTATCGTATGATTTCGATGACAATATGGGAAGCGTATGTCACGGTATGTTGTTGGGGATTTGGACACTCCGGTCCTTTCCCCGCAGGGTCACTCTACTTTATCAATTTCTATTTCAGACGATCAAGATTAGGGTGATGTATCTGTGATGTCTTCCAACAGTGTGCCTCCGTCTTCACAATTAATGAAGGGCTAGCGGAAAAGTGCTCATGTAATACGCCAATTGCCTAAGAGGACCCTAGTAGGTTCGACGGCCTTTGACGTCCGCTAGCTCGCCCGGTGTAGCGTCCATTCACCGAATGGTTCGGCAGCCGGGTTCGTCCGTTGCGGTCTAGAAGGAATTTTGGGGTGATGCGAGCACTATAAAATTAACTTAATGCACACCCAGTGACGGCGGATCGGAGGGAGAACGGAGGAAGCCTTTTAGTCCGGTTCATAGCTCGTTCCGGTCCATCCGGACGGCAAGCGAGAGAGGCCCCTCTCTCGTTCAACAACATCTGGCCCCAGATGTTGTGGTACAAATGTGTCGTTAGCGGAGCATACGTCCGTCGCTCGGGACGCTCCGTTGTATAGGCAGTCCGCTGAGACTGCTAAGGCTTCCTCTTCTCGTCAGCGCACACGACCGCACCTTGGCTGCGTGACCGCCGATATATTACCAGCTTCGCCGATCAAGGATTCTTCGGCGACCAGGTCACACCATCCGGCAGCCAGGGATTCGAGACCGATGGACTCCGGACGTTCGCATAGGAGAAGTATGCGGGAGCCATCTGATGCGGAGCTGCCCTCGGCGAAGCAGCGATAGACTGCGCCTCCGCAGGTCTCGACGCCGGACATTCTTGTGCACATAGCACAGCTTATCGCAGCATCCCAGCAGCCGACAGAAACGGTGTCGGATCGAGAATTATCCGACAGCGCTGGGTCGGTAGCCGGGGACTCGAGGCCTGCAGACTCCGGACGTTCGCATAGGAAGTGTGCGGGAGTCAACGTACACGGAGCTTCCAGCGGCAATGCATCGTAAGTTCGCTACTGCACAGGCCTCGAGAACGGACATGCTTTCCTTAATAGCACAGTTTATCGCAGCATCCCAGCATCAACTGAATCTGTCGCATATATTTTATCCGACGATGCTGGGTCGGGACGCTCCGCGGAAGCGGGTACGGACGTCCGAAAGTTTCATCCGGTCCGACGGGATACCGAAAGGGATTCGGTGGATTTCAAGCTTTCCCTTTCGGAACAACATATGCTGCGATGCCGGATAAGAAACTGATAGCGTCGGTGGACTTAGAAATTTTTTGGTTCGGTTCAGGGACATCGTCCCTCAGTTCCGACATAGTCCAATAATGTCACACAAACTTTCGAATTATTGAACGACGCTATATATATTATTATTTTATGCTTGCTATCCAAGCATTTCTGGTTTCTTGTTCGAAGAGTTATGGAGATGTCTTTCAAAAGTGTGCCTCTGTCGTCATAGTTAATGAGGAGTTAGCGGCAATAAGTGCTCATGGAATATGTCTATCGCTTACGGAGTGACATTCGCTAGCTCACCCGGTGTAGCGTACATTCATCGAATGGTTCGGCTGCCGGGTTCGTCCGTTGCGGTCTAGGAAGGAGATTTGGGTGATGCGAGCACTTTAATTACTTTAGTACTCACCCAGTGACGGCAGATTGAGGACAGATCGGAGGAAGCCAACAACATAGGGGACCGCATGTTGTGGTTCAGATATTTTACATTCGGAGCATATGTCCGTTGCTCGGGACGCTCCGTTATATTGACAGTCCGAGAGACTGTCTTTAATGCTTCCTCATCCTCACAGCAGGGCACACGACCGCACATTGGCTACGTGACCTCGAGTATCCGATCAGTTTCGGCATTCAGTGATTCCACAGCGAATAGGTCGCGCCATCCGGTAGCCAAGGGACACGAGGCCTATATACTCCGTTCGCTCGCATATTGGAAGTATGCACGGGGTAACGATCTCGGAGCTTCCTGCGGCAATGCATCGTAAGACCGCTGCTCCTCAGGCCTCAGTGACGGACGTGCTATCCGAGTTAGCACAGTTGTTTCGCAGCATCCCAGCAATTGACGGTTTCTCGGTCGAATCAGGAATTATCCGACGGCGCTGGGTCGGTGCGGTCCGCGGTTGCATCAAGCTACGGACGACCGAATGCTTTATAGGGTCCGACAGGATGGCGAAAGGGATTCGAAAGATTTCGAGTTTTCCCTTTAGTAGTATCGGAAGATGCCTTTCATATCTTCTGGCATTTCTTCCAGTGATTATTTTTCGGACTTCATTGCTGCGATCTTGGATAAGAGACTTATAGCGTCATTGGACTCGGATTTTTCGATCGGTACAGGGACTTTGTCCCTGACTTACCGACGCAGTCCAATATTGTAATTACAACATGTGTTTTATTTTTCGACGCTATATATTTATATATATATACAAGCCTGCTACTAAGCATGATAGTTTAGTTTCTTGTCCGCGTGGCTCATTTCTGCCATTTTATATTTTTTACATATAGTTTATTTTGGCAGAGCAGGGCATACCGAGAGTTCATATGCGTCTAGACGGTGTGATTACAGACTGCATATATTCTTTTTCGCCGTTTATGTCTTTTCCAATTTCAATGTTGGGAACGACATTATGTATAGTAGACTTAACTTAGACGCTTTATTATACGTAATCCGCCTTACTGAGGCGTTATCATTACGTCTTCAAGAAAAGATTTACGGGATATTATTCTCAATGTAATTTCTTTTGAGGGCAGTAGTTTGTTCACGTATAACTCCGCCCTTCAGTGGCTGATTGGAGTTGGTTAGACGTGATGCAGCCCTATATAGCTACATCCACGCGTGGATAGTAGGTTAAGAACTCTCTCAGAGTCGCTTCGTTCTCGGAGGAGCTTCTCTTCGACGGCAACTTTCCGGCAATCCATGAATTGCTTGATTTATACATTCTCTTGTCTATCTAGTGTTACAAGAGATTCAGACTGGGGCAAACATTCGGTGGTTGACTCAGAGAGTGCCGCCGCAGTTGCCGGACCCGAGTGTGGCTGTTATGACAGTTGCCAGTCAAACAGATTGGGATATATACTGATCCCTACGGATTCGAAGTGCCAGGGTCTTTGGGTTCCGCAGTCTTTTAGCTATCAGTTTAACTTCCGCGGAATAATGTTTTTTAGGCTTGCTTTATGTCATTGCATGAACATTATTCAGAAACGCATGCCCAAATTCCTGTCCTTTAATTCGACAGTAGTGGCGTATCTCCGGAACCAGGGAGGCACTCTTTCGTTTCCGTTATTCAATTTAATGGAAAGAATCCGTCTGTTGGTTATAGTACACCAAGTTCTGTTTTGATCCGTCATATTCTGGGTCGTCTGATTGTTTTATCGCACTCCCGTTCTCTTACGGGTCGCTTGTTGCTGTCAGAATGGACTCTCAACAAACAAGTATTCAATCAGATTTGCTATCTATGGGAGCGCCCAATGATGTTTTATTTATGACACAGCTTGCTAATCATTTGCAGACGTATGTGTTGGCTTGTCCAGATCTCTGAGCTAATACTGTTAACGCTCTATTGATCTATAGGACGGAATGATAGGATACGCGTATCCTCCGGCGCTGTTGTTTTAGCAGGTATTGCTAAGATAAACAACCACAATACATTTCTGTTGATAGCATCTCTATCTTCACAGAGATCATGAGTAATTTACTCTCTTGTCTACTGTGGATCTTAACGTGAAATCTTCCTCTATGTGAGGATCTTTTTTCACTGGGTAAATCGTGTCATCTTTATCACAACCAGCAAGGTCGCAACCTTCGTGTATTCCGTTGTGTGGTCCGTATTGCATTGTAAGCACTGTACTGGACGAGCTTTGGACGCGATTTCTTACTATAGGAGATCCTCTTCTTCGCTATTCTATGCGACTAAAGTGGAGGCTCTTCCGTCGTGGTGTAGGGATCATTATGTTCATATGGTTGATCCCTCCATACTACTCATTGCTATTTTTTAGTATACTTGTTTCACAAGATCTACTGCAGCCTGTTGTTATTTAGGTTATAGGTTTATGTTACCTCATACCTATGCACTCTACGATAGTTTACAATTGAGTCTTTTGTCTCTTTATCTAAGTCAGTTAGTAACTTTTTGATAAATAGACTTAGAATCTTTAGATTAAATTCCTATACGGATTTTAACTTCAGGTTCTTATTTAGCTAAGTAATCATTTGAGCCTCTGGAAACAGTAGTTTTCAAATTCTGACCTTTTAGACAGTAATTCTGTTGATTTCTCTTTTACTGTAGAGTCAGTGAGTTTCATGCACTATCGATGGATGATTTTCACTTTCATAGTTTCGGAATCAATACTTCCGTTACTATTTAGGTTGGATTGTTGCATAAGAGTTAGGCTCCTATTATCCGGAACCTATTATTTTAAGGTCCTTCCGTCTTCGTATGGGCATAGGCCTTTACTCTTTCCGGGTACAGTTTATGTATTTATAAACAGATATCTGTTTATTACAAGGGCGTAAGCTTCTTCTGTCTTTGATGTCTAGTAGAAGGACGTTACGCTCCATTTTATTGTTAATGGATTCTATTAACTAGCGTACTGCTTATGGTATATCATTGGCTTAGCAGTTGTGCTTAAGATTTCGGCTCATGAAGTAAGAGTTCTTCTACTTCTTGGGCTTACATTAATAGTGTTGCTATTATAGATTTTTGAAGGCTGCTCATTGCGCTCAGCCATCCATTCATGAATTTTATCTCAGAAATATCGAGTCCATTTCTGGAGGCCTCTATTGTTAGGTCTATTATCTACTGCTCAGAATGTCATTCACTTAACAGTTGCTACTATAGCTAGGTAGGCTGTCTGTTTCGGCAGTGTCTCCGTTCGGCTGCCCTCTTCGCTCTGGGCTATTTGACCCAGGGCAAGAAAAAGGGGGGGGGGGGGGGGGGGGGAGGGTGTTCCCTTGGGTCACCTGTTTTTACTATGAAAACAAGGGGATACCTCCTCCGGAGTTAGTAATTCTGAGCTGTTATTGGGATGGTTGTTTAGTGAGAAGTTTAAGTTTATAAAATTCATTCAAGTCTTAGTTTTTAAAGTATAGCTTTTGAATATTGCATATGTCAACGGACATGATTATGCAATTCTCACACACTTTTAGGAGTATAAGAGTCTCTATTCTCTAGACTTACTTTATTATTGGCTTACTTTAAAAATTATTAGTATAAGGATTATTGGATATTTATAGAGTACATGGATGTATGAAGCTCAATTTTTGGAAGGTGTTGTATCTTTCTAATTTATCATAAATAAGAAAGATACATGTAAGGCCTATTACTTCTTTTCCCTACAGGGGATGACTCTATTTTATTTTATTGAGCGTATTCCATTTTGCTCTATGTCCTTGGCCCTCCAGCCTTTTTACTATTCAGCTATGTCTGGGTCATTGGTACAGTATAAAAATGTTAAAAAATTTATAGTAATTTATATATTTTTTATACTTACCAATGACCCAGACGGGGATGGCCCTCCCAGGAGTTGGGAACTCTTGCCTCCCCGCTGAGTACATAGCGCTTACCAGGCACTGGTTATTAGAATGATAAATGGCGCCAATTTCGGAACGTCCTTGACACTGCGCATGCGCAGTAGGGGCGAAGTGTGGAGGGCCTTTCAGGACATGTTTTCTTTAGTTTTAGATGCAAATTTTGGGGATTGGGGGGCAAAATTTGTGTTTGGCCCTATATTTTAAGAGTTAGCACCAGCTATGTCTGGGTCATTGGTAAGTATAAAAAATATATAAATTACTATAAATTTTTTAACTTTTATAATAATTATAAAAATTATTTCATGTTTCCCATTTTGGGGACATGCGCCTGACATCATCATTCTTGCAAATGATTAACCTACTATTTGTTAAGTGTTCCTTCCATGAACCCCTCCTGGTAAACTTCTAAGCTTTTTGGCCGTTTTTTATTGAAATTTTTTATTAAATTTCTTGGGAGTTTAACATGTATTACAGAATGTTTATTCTGTTTATCCCCATGGTTACGTCCTCACCCTAGGGGTGTTGGGTCGTTTTGCTCTTGCATCTTCTATCCGATGTATCGTTTTTTCTTCATATGAAGACCTAGCTTTGCATCTGGTAGCATTTAAATCACTTACTGACTTTGGGCCATTTTGTGTGCCTGTTGTCTTTTTTCCATTTTTTAGCTCAACTTTGACGTAAGTCAAATTTGAGCTTATGCCATGGCCAGTCGTCTGTCGTCCATCTGTCTGTCTCAGTGGCATAGATAAAGGGGGGCCGGGGGGGGCCAAGGCCCCCCCACCAGAAGCTTCGGGACCATTTTTAGGCGAATTTATGCCTAATAACATTAAAATGCTGGCTTTGGGGATAAAAACATGCCATTTGGGGTAAATTTTGGGTAAAAAAGACCAATTTTCAGTACATTTGCAGTAAACAACAGATTCTTTCTGTTTGTTTGGGTTTTTGTTGTTGTTACACTGTCGGAACATTTTCGGTCTGTCGGAAAATTTTGGGCTTGCCCCTCTGCCAGTGAAAAGCTATCTACGCCACTGCTCCGTCTGTCCGTCAACAATTCAATACGGCTCGGGCCAAGAGGCCGTATTTATGAACCGATCTTTACGAAACTTCTTCGGTACCTTTGTTATCACCATGGGACGAGAACGAGTGTTTTGGGGTCCGGTCCGAAATTCAAGACGGCTGCTGGCAGCCATTTTGAACAAAATTAGGTGCAATCAGATTTTTTGCACAAAACTTCCATATGAAAGCTCTGATTTGAATAATTTCTTTTATGATTGTTTAGTACCATGGGATACATCACATATAATACAGGTTTTTTTCTCGTGCATAAATTATGCCAATTAGACTAACTTTGATTTATTTTATGTTACTTTTAGCACTGTAAGTGCAAATGCCAATACGGCTCGGGCTAGTGGCCGTATTTATGAACTGATCTTTTCGAAAACTTCTTGAGTGCCATTGTTATCACCGTGGGACGAGAACGAGTGTTTTGGGGTCCGGTCTGAGATTCAAGATGGCCACTGGCAGCCATTTTGTACAAAATTAGGTGCAAACAGATTTTTGCTCAGAACTTCCATATGAAAGCTCTGATTTGAATAATTTTTTGTATGAATGTTTAGTACCATGGGATACATCACATATAATACGGATTTTTTTTTTGGTGCATAAATTATGCCAATTAGATGAACTTTGATTTATTCAGTGCTACTTACACAATGTAAGCACACATGTCAATATGGCTCAGGGTAGAGGCTGTATTTATGAACCGATCTGGGTACCTTTGTTATCAGTTTTTTGTACAGAACTTCTGAATGAAAGTTCTGATTTGAATAAATTTTTGTATGAATGTTTAGTAACATGGAATACATCACGTATAATACAAGTTTTTTTCTCGTGCAGAAATTATGCAAATTAGATGAACTTTGATTTATTCAGTGCTTCTTATACACAGTAAGTGCACATGTCAATACGGCTTGGGCTAGAGTCTGTATTTATGAACCGATCTTCACAAAACTTCTTGGGTACCTTTGTTATCACCTTGGGACGAGAACGAGTGTTTCTGGGAGCGGTCCAAAATCCAAGATTGCTGCCAGTGGCCATTTTGTACCGAAATTAGGTCCAATCAGTTTTTTGTACACAACTTCTATACGGCTCAGGCTAGAGGCCGTATTTATGAACCGATCTTTTACAAAACTTCTTGGGTACCTTTGTTATCACAATGGGATGAGAACAAGTGTTTTGGGGTGTGGTCCTAAATTCAAGATGGCCGCCAGCAGCCATTTTGTACCAAAATTAGTTCCAATCAGTTTTTTGTACACAACTTCTACACGGCTCAGGCAAGAGGCCGTATTCATGAACCGATCTTTACGAAACTTCTTGGGTACCTTTGTTATCACAATGGGACGAGAACGAGTGTTTTTTGGGTGTGGTCCTAAATTCAATATGGCTGCCAGCAGCCATTTTGTACCAAAATTAGTGCAATCATTTTTTGTACAGAACTTCTGTATGAAAGTTCTGATTTGAATAAATTTTTGTATGAATATTTAGTAACATGGAATACATCACATATAATACAGGGTTTTTCTCGTGCAGAAATTATGCAAATTAGATGAACTTTGATTTATTCAGTGCTACTTATACACTGTAAGTGCACATCTCAATACGTCTAGGGCTGGAGGCTGTATTCTTGAACTGATGTTCACGAAACTTCTTGGCTACCTTTGTTATCACCTTGGCATGAGAATGAGTGTTTCTAGGTGCAGTCCAAAATTCAAGATGGCTGCCAGTGGCCATTTTGTACCGAAATTAGGTCCAATCAGTTTTTTGTACACAACTTCTATCCGGCTCAGGCTAGAGGCCGTATTTATGAACCGATCTTTACGAAACTTCTTGGGTACCTTTGTTATCACAATGGGATGAGAACGAGTGTTTTTGGGTGTGGTCCTAAATTCAAGATGGCCGCCAGCAGCCATTTTGTACCAAAATTAGGTCCAATCAGTCTTTTGTACACAACTTCTCTACGGCTCAGGCAAGAGGCCGTATTTATGAACCGATCTTTACGAAACTTCTTGGGTACCTTTGTTATCACAATGGGATGAGAACGAATGTTTTGCGGTGTGGTCCTAAATTCAAGATGGCCGCCAGCAGCCATTTTATACCAAAATTAGTTCAATCAGTTTTTTTGTACAGAACTTCTTTAAATAAATTTTTGTAGGAATGTTTAGTAACATGGAATACATCACATATAATACAGGTTTTTTCTCGTGCAGAAATTATGCAAATTAGATGAACTTTGATTTGTTCAGTGCTACTAAAACACAGTAAGAGCACATGTCAATACAGCTCAGGCTAGAGTCTGTATTTATGAGCTGATCTTCACGAAACGTCTTGGGGTACCTTTGTTATCACCTTGTGACAGGAACGAGTGTATTTTTTATACTGTACTAATGACCCAGACTTAGCTGGTGCTTACTCTTAAAAATTCAGGGCCAAACACAAATTTTGCCCCCCCCCCCCCATCCCCCAAATTTACATCCAAATCCAAAAAATCAGTGTTCTATATGGTCCTCCATACTTTTGTCCACTGCGCATGCGCAGTGTCAAGGAAGTACCGAAATTGGCGCAAAATCTTCATTCTTTGTTTGGCCCTTCAATCGGTAACATCTCACTGATATCTGTGCTCATAATCTCAGTTAAAATGATGCCAGACCCAAAATCATGAAGGAAATGGTGGATCCAAGGATGAAATAAGAGGATGAGAGGAAGAAACAGTGGAAGGATGTGTTCCTTGCTATAACTTATAATTTTTATGTAAAATTATTTCATGTTCCCTAATTTCGGGGCATGGACCTGATGTTTTCATTCTTGCTATGAAATCTCCACTGTTCGTTCAGTGTTTCCTCTCTCCCTTTCCTTGATACCCCCCTTGCTAATCTCCTATACTTTTTGGTATAATTCTTTAGCTCAACTTTGGCGAAGCCAAATTTGAGCTTATGCCATGGCCCGTTGTCCCTCTGTCCGTCAACAATTGGATACGGCTCGAGCTAGAGGCCGTATTTATGAACCGATCTTTACGAAACTTCTTGGGTACCTTTGTTATGACCGTGGGACGAGAACGAGTGTTTTTGGGTGCGGTCCGAAATTCAAGATGGCTGCCAGCCGCCATTTTGTACTGACGATGCAGAAATCTGTTTTTTTGTACAGAACTTCCATATCAAAGCTCTGATTTGAATAATTTTTTGTATGAATGTTTAGTTCCATGAGATACATCATATATAATACGTTTTTTTTTCTCTTGCATAAATTATGCAAATTAGACTAACTTTGATGTTTTTTGGTGTTGCTTTCAGCACTGTAAGTTCAAATGCCAATACGGCTTGGGCTAGAGGCCGTATTTATGAACTGATCTTTACGAAACTCCTTGGGTACCTCTGTTATCACCGTGGGACGAGAACGAGTGTTTTTGGGTCCGGTCCGAAATTCAAGATGGCCGATGACAGCCATTTTGTACAAAATTTGGTGCAATCAGATTTTTGCACATAACGTCCATATGAAACCGCTGATTTGAATAATTTTGTGTGTGAATGTTCAGTACCATGGGATACATCACATATAATACGGGTTTTTTTCTCGTGCAGAAATTATGCAAATTAGATGAACTTTGATTTTTTCAGTGCTACTTACACACAGTAAGTACACATGTCAATACGGCTCGGGCTAGAGTCTGAATTTATGAACCGATCTTCACGAAACGCCTTGGGTACCTTTGTTATCACCTTGGGACGAGAACGAGTGTTTCTGGGTGCGGTCCAAAATTCAAGATGGCTGCCAGTGGCCATTTTGTACTGAAATTAGGTCTAATCAGTTTTTTGTACACAACTTCTATACGTCTCAGGCTAGAGGCCGTATTTATGAACCGATCTTTACGAAACTTCTTTGGGACCTTTGTTATCACCGTGAGATGAGAACGAGTGTATTTTTATACTGTACCAATGACCCAGACTTAGCTGGTGCTAACTCCACAAAAACCAGGGCCAAACACAAATTTTGCCCCCCAATCCCCAAAATTTGCATCCAAAACAAAAAGAAATAATGTCCTAAAGGACCTCCATAATACGACTCTACTGCGCATGCGCAGTGACGCAGTCGTCCCGAAATTGGCGCCAAATATCATTCTCTGTTTGGCCCTTCATCAGTCAACATCTCACTGATCTTTGTGCTTGTAAATCTCAGTTTAAAGGATGCCAGACACGTAATTCTTGGAGAAAATGTGATTCTAAGGAGGATAGAAGGAGGAGAGGAAAAAAGAAGTGGCAAAAAATAATCAGGGCTGTACTTAAAATTTTTTGTTAAAATTATGTTAAGTTGCCTATTTTCGAGGCAAACGCCTCTTGTTGTCATTCTTGCTAATTGTTGCACTGCTTATTCAGTGTTTCCTCTCCCCTAACCTTCTAAAGTCCCCCCTTGCAATTCTCCCATGCTTTTGGCATATTTTTGAGAAGTTTCATTTCTAAAATTTCCCTGGGAGAGTTGCTTGGTTACAGAATGTTTTCTGTTATTTTCCCCATAGTTACGTTTTCACCCATGGGTGTATAACGTTTGTGTTCTGCATCTTCCATCTGATGTTCTGCAGATTCTCCCCTGGG
This sequence comes from Pictodentalium vernedei, assembly GCA_031216915.1. Lineage (NCBI taxonomy): Eukaryota > Metazoa > Mollusca > Scaphopoda > Dentaliida > Dentaliidae > Pictodentalium > Pictodentalium vernedei. The sequence goes on from CM062295.1 coordinate 155,975,629, forward strand.
AGTCTCTGTTTTGCATCAGATAGAGTGTAATTGAGGACTGATTCCGGGCCAGTTTTTTCAGTGCCTGGAGTCATGTTTTCTTCTGTGTTTACACTGTTTGTTTTCATTGGCAACAGCCTTTTTTGAGGGGGGCTGTTTGTCTTTGAGGTAGTTTATCTCATTATAAGATACATTTATATTATCCGAAAGTGTCTCATTAATTATTTTATATAATTTTAAAATTTTTGACCACACTTTGCCATCGGATCCATCGGGGCTCAACGTTACTTTTCAGCAACTTGGGCTTCTCTGAAAAAAAAATATTTTTTCAAAATTATTTTGTTTTGCAATTGTTTTTTCATTTATTAATGGATCATGTTATTATGTATCTTTGTGTCAGGGGTTTTTGCGAGTAACTAGGACTTATTGTTGTTCCTTCACAATGAAAGGAACTTGTTCAAATTGTAATAGGAAGAAATCTTCCTCTGACTTTCATGATTATTGCATAAATTGTAGTCAGTGTTCTCGCATTAATCCCTGTCCTGTATGTGAACATTGGGATGAGAAACATTGGAAACGTGTGTCACGATATGTTGTTTCTGGAGAAAGAGCGATGCCGGCTCTTTCTCCACAAGGTCACTCTACTCTCTCAGTTTCTATTTCAGAGGAACCAGAACAGGGTGATGTTTCCATGTTATCCTCTTCAAGTGTGCGTCCGTCGTCACAATTAAATACAGAGCTAGCGGCAAAAGTGCTCATGGAGATTAGACAAATGTCGTCCGCTAGCTCGCCCGGTGTAGCGTCCATTCACCGAATGGTTCGGCAGCCGGGTTCGTCCGATGCGGTCCAAGAGGAAATTTTGGGTGATGCGAGCACTATAAAAATAATAGATGCACACCCAGTGACGGCGGATAGTGAACGAGAACGGAGGAAGCCTTTTAGTCCGGTTCCTAGCTCGTCCAGGTCCAGCCGGGCCGCGAGCGAGAGAGGCCCCTCTCTCGTACAACAACATCTGGGACCAGATGTTGTGGTACAAAATGTGTCTTTAGCGGAGCATACGTCCGTCGCTCGGGACGCTCCGTTGTATAAGCAGTCCGCAGAGACTGTTAAGGCTTCCTCTTCTCGCCGGCGCACACGACCGCACCTTGGCTGCGTGACCTCCGATATCTTGCCAGCTTCGCCGAGGAAGGATTATTCGGCGACCAGGTCACACCATCCGGCAGCCAGGGACTCGAGACCGATGGACTCCGGACGTTCGCATAGGAAAAGTATGCGGGAGCCATCCGATGCGGAGCTGCCCTCGGCAAAGCAGCGAAAGACCGCTCCTCCGCAGGTCTCGACGTCGGACATTCTAGTGCAGATAGCACAGCTTATCGCAGCATCCCAGCAGCCGACAGAAACGGTGTCGGATCGAGAATTATCCGACGGCGCTGGGTCGGTACGCTCCGCCGAAGCATCGGGGGCGGACGACCGGGAACATCGGGAGGTCCGACCGGATGGTGAAAGGGATACGGATGAATTGGAGCTATCCCTTTCGGAACAACACAAAGCTGCCGTAGACTTCATCCGGCACTTTCTTCCTCAAGTTGTTCCGTCGGGCCAGACTGCTGCGCTTCCGGACAGGAGAATTATAGCGTCATTGGACTCTGATTTTTTCGAGCGGTTCAGGGACATCGCTCCCGAGTTTCCGTCGCAGTCCAATAATGTTGCAAGAACATTTGAATTATTGAACGACGCTATTTTTAAACTTGCTTCCAGGACAGGGAAAGCAGGCTTCTTGTCCGCAAATACTCTCAACCTGCCTTTCATTAATGCAAGGAATAAATTCGACACGGCAGGTCAGGGTATACCGAGAGTTCCTCTGCGTATGGACGACGAGGCGGAAGACTTAGAGCTATCATTACCGTCGTCAGCTTCTATTCCAACCGCAGTGTTGGAAACAGCTATTGCGTCTAACAGAGCCAATTTAGATGCCTTATCTTACGCAGATCACCTTACGAAGGCGTTATCACTGCGTCTTCAAGGGGAAGAGTTTCAGGATATACAATCCTCCTTAAGACTTCTTTCAAGGGCAGTAGCTTATTCCACGTGTAACTCCGCCCTTTCAGTGGCTAATCTGGAGTTGGTTAGACGTGACGCAGCCCTGTCTACATCCACACTAGTGGATTCTAAGGTGAAGAACTCTCTTAGAGTCGCTTCGGTCTCAGGAGATCTTCTCTTTGACGGCAAGCTTTCCGCTATTTATGATAATATTAAAAAGAAAGCTAGTGATTCTCTGTTGTTTAGATCCGCTCCTAAAAGGTCGGATTCAGCAGACACGAATAAGGCGGGCACTTCTGGGTCTTATCCGCCCAAGAGAGGTTCCTATAGAGGTTCCGGTGCGTCCTCTAGCTCTTATTCGAGAGACCGTCAGGATAGCGACTCTCGTTCGGGACGTCCTTCAGGCCGGGACAATCGGTCGGACGCCCCGAGGTCGACGAGGCGAGGTGCGGGTCGTGGAAGACGTGGTTTCTCCTACCGCAGGCCTCGCAGATCCAGGAGGTGATGGCTCAAACCTCTATCGCGTTCCGGTTGGCGGAAGGTTGTCGAGTTTTTCTCAAGAGTGGGCGTCGATTACGGACGACCCTTGGGTGAGAGGAGTGACTTCGGAAGGTCTAAAGATATCCTTCAAACGAAAGCCTCCATTAACTCGAAGTCCAAAGTGGACTCATCTTCCGTCAAACCCTCAGAAAAGAGACGCTCTGCTATCAGAGGTGCAGTCTCTTTTAATGAAGAACGCGGTAGAGGTCGTAGAAAACCAGGAATCGCTGGGATTCTACAGCCATCTGTTTCTGGTTCCGAAACCAGACGGCTCGTTCCGTCCAGTAATAGATTTGAGCTGGATAAACAAGCTGATCATCGCTCCGAAGTTTTATATGGAGACGATTCGATCGGTCAGAGCGAGTATTCGGGTGAACGATTATGCAACGAGCATAGATCTCAAAGATGCGTACTTTCACGTCATGGTACATCCGACATTCCGAAAGTATCTACGCTTCGCAGTCCTAGGAGTGGTGTATCAGTTCCGGGCCATGTGCTTCGGATTGAATCTAGCACCCTGGGCTTTCACTCGAGTAATGAACTCGGTAATGATTTACTTCCGAGCTCATTCGTCTGCGGTAACGTCGGCCTACCTGGACGATATTCTTCAGAGGTACGGCAACGAGTTAACGCTTCAGAACGATGTTCAGAATCTTCTTCTATTGCTCCGACGTCTCGGTTTCATAGTAAACGAGGAGAAGTCGGATCTGGTGCCGTCCAAGTCATTCACTCATCTGGGAATGAGCTTCGAGACGCACAACAATCTCGTTCGTCTGCCGTTAACCAGAGCGAAATTAGTCAGTTGTTACGCTCGCTATTGTCTAAATACAGACAAAGTCACAGCGAGAGAATTTATGAGACTGATAGGTCTGTGCGGAGCCGCTGCGGATCTCATTCCGATGGGACGGCTACGCACACGGCCTCTTCAAATTTTCTTGACTCAGAATTGGAGTGTGAAAATTCATTCGCTCGATGTAGACGTTCTCTTGTCAGATCAAGTGAAACAAGAGATTCAGACTTGGGCAAACATTCAGTGGTTAACTCAAGGAGTTCCGCTGCAGTTGCCGGATCCGAGTTTTACCATTATGACGGATGCCAGTCAAACAGGTTGGGGTGCATCATTAATCCCAACGGATTCGAGATGCCAGGGTCTTTGGGATCCGCAATTCCTGGGCAAGCACATAAACATCAAGGAAATGATGTCAATTTGGCTTGCGTTACGTCACTGGATGGACATTATTCACGATGCTCATGTCCAAATCCTATCCGACAATACGACAGTAGTGGCGTATATACGGAATCAGGGAGGCACTCATTCAGTTCCGTTGTTCAATCTAACGGAAAGAATCCTTCTGTTTGCGTTGGAACATCACGTTCTTCTTTCGGTCCGTCACATACCGGGTCGTCTGAATGTGCTAGCAGACTCCCTTTCTCGAAAGGGTCGCTTGTTGCCGTCGGAGTGGACTCTCAACAAACAAGTATTCAATCAGATTTGCTACCAATGGGAACGGCCAATGATAGACTTATTTGCGACACATCTCAACAATCAGTTGCAAACGTATGTGTCCCCGTGTCCGGATCCAAGAGCTTTTGCTGTAGACGCTCTATCGATCCCTTGGGACGGAATGATAGGATATGCGTATCCTCCAGCGCCGTTAATTCAACAAGTATTGCTAAAGATAAAACAATCTCAATGCAAGATTCTGTTGGTAGCATCTCTGTCGCCACAGAGACCGTGGATAAATCTACTCAGGTGTCTGTTGTGGGACCTACCGCGGAAGCTCCCTCCACGAGAGGATCTTCTTTGGCAGGGGAAGTCGCACCAACTGCATCACAACCCGCAAGGTCTCAACCTTCACGTTTTTCCGTTGTGCGGTCCTTCTTGCATGGCAAGCACTTTACAGGACGAGCAGTGGACGCGATTTCTAACTGTAGGAGGACCTCCTCTTCGCTAAACTATGCGGCTAAGTGGAAGGTTTTCCGTCGTTGGTGTAGGGATCATTCTGTTGATATATTTGATCCCTCTATACCAGACATTGCTAACTTTCTAGTATACTTGTTTGACGAAATCAAACTGCAACCGGTTACTATAAAGGGTTATAGATCTATGTTATCTGATACCTATGCACATCATGATAGTTTACAAATTGGATCTAATGTCTCTTTATCGAAATTGGTTAGAAACTTTTCGATAAATAGACCCAGAACTCTTAGATTAATTCCTAAGTGGAATTTAGCTTGGGTTCTCCTTAAATTGAAGGAAAAGCCATTTGAACCTCTTGGGACAGTAGATTTCAAATTCTTATCTTATAAGACAGCTTTTCTCTTAGCTTTCTCTTCTGCCAGAAGAGTCAGTGAGCTTCATGCACTATCGGTGGATGATTCTCATTATCGTAGTGTTGGGAACACTATCACCTTCACTACTAACGTCGGTTTTTTAGCTAAGAATCAGGCTCCTAATAAATATCCGGAACCTATTGTTATTAAGGCTCTTCCGTCTTCAGACGGGCGTAGGCCTTTACTCTGTCCTGTTAGAGCACTACGTATCTATAAACAGAGATCTCAGTTCATCAGAAAGGGACGGAAACGTTTCTTTCTGTCTTTGATGCCTAATAGAAGGGACATTTCAGTCCATTCTATTGCTAGATGGATTCAGTTAACTATCCGTACTGCGTATGAAGATTTATCTTCTTCTCAGCAGTCTGTGCTTAAGATTTCTGCTCATGAAGTAAGAGCTCTTTCTACTTCCTGGGCTTATGCTAATAGTGTTGCTATTACAGATTTAATGAAGGCTGCTTATTGGTCTCAGCCATCCACATTTACTAATTTTTATCTCAGAAATATTGAGTCCATTTCTGGAGACCTGCATTGTTTAGGTCCGTTATCTGTTGCTCAGAATGTCGTCCACTAAACGGTTGCAACTATAGTTATGCAGGCTTTCTGTTCCGGCAGTGACTCCGTCCGGCTGCCCTCTTCGCTCTGGGCTATTTGACCCAGGGCAAGGGGAAGGGGGGGGGGGGCGGGTGTTCCCTTAGGTCACCTGCTTTATAGTGAAAAGCAAGGGAATGCCTCCTCCAAGACAGTATTTCTGAGTCGCTTCCGGGATGGTTTTAAAGTGTAATATTAATGTTTAATTTCATTCATGTCTTATTTTTAAAGTGTAGCTCGGTGTGAAGCATTTGTATATGTCAAGTGTCAAACGGGCTTTAATATACAATACTCGGACACTTTTAAATGATTATAAAGAGTCTCAATTCTCTGGACTACTTTATTTATTGGCTTGTTTTAATAATAATTAGTATAAAGGTTATACTGGATATTAATAGAGAACATGAATGTTATTGTGCTCAATTATTAAGGGTAGTGTATCTTTCTAATTTAAATATTAAATAAGAAAGATACATGTAAAGCCTAATACTCCTTTTCTCCTTAAGGGGTTATCTCTTTATTTTATAATTGAGCTTATTGGATTTTCCTCTATGTCCTAGGCCCTCCAGCCTGTTTACTATTCAGCTAAGTCTGGGTCATTGGTACAGTATAAAAATGTTAAAAAATTTATAGTAATTTATATATTTTTTATACTTACCAATGACCCAGACGGGGATGGCCCTCCCTGAGTTGGGAACTCTTGCCTCCCCGCTGAGTACATAGCGCTGACCAGGCACTGCCAGTAAGAATGATATTTGGCGCCAATTTCGGGACGACTGCGTCACTGCGCATGCGCAGTAGAGTCGTATTATGGAGGTCCTTTAGGACATTATTTCTTTTTGTTTTGGATGCAAATTTTGGGGATTGGGGGGCAAAATTTGTGTTTGGCCCTGGTTTTTGTGGAGTTAGCACCAGCTAAGTCTGGGTCATTGGTAAGTATAAAAAATATATAAATTACTATAAATTTTTTAACTTTTGGGTGTGGTCCAAAATTCAAGATGGCCACCAGCAGCCATTTTGTACCAAAATTAGTGCAATCAGTCTTTTGTACAGAACTTCTGTACGAAAGTTCTGATTTGAATAAATTTTTGTATGAATGTTTAGTAACATGGAATACATGACATATAGTACAGGTTTTTTTCTCATGCAGAAATTATGCAAATTGGATGAACTTTGATTTATTCAGTGCTGCTTATACACTGTAAGTGCACATGTCAATATGGCTCGGGCTAGAGGCTGTATTTATGAACCGATCTTCACAAAACTTCTTGGGTACCTTTGTTATCACCTTGTGACGAGAACGAGTGTTTCTGGGTGCGGTCCAAAATTCAAGATGGCTGCCAGTGGCCATTTTGTACCGAAATTAGGTCCAATCAGTTTTTTGTCACAACTTTTACACAGCTCATATTTGTGAACTGATCTTCACGAAACTTCTTGGGTACCTTTGTTTTCACCTTGGGACAGGAATGAGTGTGTTTTGGGGTGCCTTTGTTATCACTGTGCTATGAGAACAAATATTTTGGGGTTCAGTCAGACCCACTCTGGGACGCAAAGATTTCTTTTCTAGTTTAGCATCTGACTGTCACCCACCTTTACAATACTTTACCTATACATTTGTTACAGGCTACGGTCAGTATTTATGTACAGACCATTACAATACTTTATATGTACCTTTGTTATCAGGTCATTACCTAGATGTTTGTCATTGCTGTGTCACATACTATACATGTACATGTCTTTGTCTTGACAAGTTGAGCTACAGTATCATTGACACTTTCATTTAAATTTTTTAATTAAAATTTTCTTTGAAGTTTTTGCATAGTTGCAGAATGTTTATTCTGTTATCCCCATGGTTACGTCCTCACCCTAGGGGTGTTTAGGCATTTTGGTCATGCATCTACCACCCGATGTACTGCAGCTTCTTCTCTGGAAGATTCTGTTTTACATCGGATAGTGTTTTAAATTGGTTACTGATTTCAGGCCATGTATTTCAGTGCCTGGAGTCTTGTTTCCAGTTTTTTATTGACTTTTGTTTACGTTGACAACGGTTACTTCTGTCAGTGATTCCTTGTCTTTTGTAAGGTTCTTTATATAGCCAGATACATTAATATTGTCCGTACATGTAACATTAATTTTTAGAAATGTTTAAAATTTTTTGTCACTTAGGCTTTTTTGGGGATCCATTTGGACTCATCGTTCCCTTTAAGAACTTGGGCTCATGTCAAAATTTTTCGAAAATTTTTTTCTTTTGAATTATTTTTCGAAATTTTTGTAATGGATTATATTATTATTATGTATCTTTGTATTTTCAAGGGTTAGTGCGAGTACTACAGCTGTTTAATATTTTTTTAAATATGAAAGAATATTGTTCAAATTTCAGGCCATGTATTTCAGTGCCTGGAGTCTTGTTTCCGGTTTTTTATTGAGTTTTGTTTACGTTGACAACGGTTACTTCTGTCAGTGATTCCTTGTCTTTTGTAAGGTTCTTTATATAGCCAGATACATTAATATTGTCCGTAAGTGTAACGTTAATTTTTAGAAATGTTTTAAAAATTTTTGTCACTTAGGCTTTTTTGGGGATCCATTTGGACTCATCGTTCCCTTTAAGAACTTGATCTCATGTCAAAATTTTTTGAAAATCTTTTTCTTTTGAATTATTTTTCGAAATTTTTGTAATGGATTATATTATTATTATGTATCTTTGTATTTTCAAGGGTTAGTGCGAGTACTACAGCTGTTTAATATTTTTTAAATATGAAAGAATATTGTTCAAATTGTAAATCGAGGAAGTCTTCCTCTGATTCTCATGCTCATTGTATTTGCTGTAGTCCCTGTACTCGCACTTATTCTTGCTCAGTGTGTGCCAATTGGGATGACAAACGTTGGAGACGTGTGTCACAGTATATTGTTAGTGGTGAGTGGTCCATGCCGGTCCTCTCGCCACAGGGTCACTCTAGTTTTTAAGTCTCTTTTTCAGAAGAACAAGAACAGGGTGATGTTTCCGTGATGTCTTCAGGAAGTGTGTTGCCGTCGTCGCAATCAAATGAAGAGCTAGCGGCAAAAGTGCTGAAGGAAATTTGATCCTTAGTAGGATTGACGACCTTGTCGCCAGGTAGCTCACCCAGCAAAGCTATCACTCGCAGAGTGGGTGATGTGACGCCGGGTTCGTCCGTTGCGGTCCAAAAAGGAGAAGGGGTGTTGCAAGCACTATAATCTCGGATCACGCACACCCGGCGACGACGGATCGGAGGATGGATCAGAGGAAGCCAGTCAGTCCGATAGCTATCTCGTTCAGGTCTACCCAGACCACGAGTGAGAGAGTCCCCTCTCTCTTACAACAACATCTGGGGCCAGATGTTTTCGTACATAACGTTCGTCAGTCGGAGCATATGTCCACTCCTCCTGCTTGGGACGCTTCGTTGCATAGACAGCCGGGGGCGGCGAGTCTATTGGCTTCCTCTTCCACACGCCAGCACACACGACCGCACCTTGGCTACGTTACCTTAGATATCCAGCCTGCTTTACCGACCAAGGATTCCACGTCGACCAGGTAACTCCATCCGGTAGTCAAGGACACGGGGCCTTACCAGTCGGGACGTACGCATAAAAGAATTATGCAAGAGGCACCGTCCCAGGAGCTTCCAGAGGCTAAACAACGTAATACCGCTGCTTCACCAGCCTCCGTGACGGACTTGCTATCGCAGATAGCGCAACTCATCGCAGCATCCCAGCAATCTTCGGAAACTCTTTCAGATCAGGAACTGTCTGATGAAGCTGGGTCGGTATGCTCACCTGCAGTGTCAAATAGGGACGACCGAAATTCACATTTGGTCCAGTCGGATGGTGAAAGAGGATCTGCGGAGCTGCTTTTTTCCCTTCTAGAACAACATAAGGTGGCTGTAGATTTCATCCGGCAACACCTTCCAGAAGTTGTTCCTCCGGAACTGAGAGCTGCGATACCAGATAAGAGACTAATAGCGTCACTGGACACAGACTTCTTTGGCTGGACTAAGGATGTCACACCTGGGTTTCCGGCCCAGTCCAGAAATGTCTCACCGATGTTTGAATTGCTGAATGATGCTATTTTTAGACTAGCCTCTGAGACTGGCAGAACCAGTTTCTTATCTCAACAAATTCTACATCTGCCGTTCATCAACAGTAGAAATAAATTTGAAATGGCAGGACAGGGCGTTCCGAGAGTTCCTCTGCGTTTAGACGACCAGGCAGAAGACTTGGAGTTGTCATTGCCAGCGTCTATGTCGATTCTCTTCAGTACGTTGGAGACGACAATCTCATCTAACAGAACCAGTTTAGACGCCTTATCTTACAAAGATCACCTTACCAGAGCATTATCACAACGTCTCGATTGTAAAGAATTCCAGGATGTTCTAACTTCCTTGAGAGTTCTTTCGAGGGCAATCGCATATTCCACATATAACTCTGCCCTTTCAGTGGCAAATTTGGAGTTAGTCAGACGTGATGCTGCCCTGGCTTCATCCACTGGGGTGGATTCTAAGGTGAAAAGCTCTCTTCGAGTCGCTCCGGTTTCAGGAGAACTTCTCTTCGATGGTAAGCTTTCACTAATCTACGATCATATTGCCAAGAAAGCTTCCGACTCTCTGCTCTTTAAGTCCATTTCGAAAAAAAACGGACTCAGCAGAGAGGAGTAAGTCAGGGACTTCTGGGGCGAGTACGTCCAAGGGAAATTCCTATAGCGGATCTAAGAAAGCCTCTACGTCTTACTCCAGAGACCGTCAGAGTAGCGACTCAGGTAGGGGACGTAATGCTGGCTGAGGCAACCGGTCAGATGCCCCTAGGTCGACTGGTCGAGGTGCGGGTCGGGGAGCACGTAGTTTCTCCTCCCGCAAGCCTCACAGGTACAGGAGGTGAAGGTCAGAACCTCTTTTGTGTTCCAGTGGGCGGAAGGCTGTCAAGATTCTTAATCAATTGGTTGTCAATTGGATGACCAATGGGTTCAGGAGGTTATTTTGGAAGGTCTAAAACTGTCCTTCAGAGAAAAACCTCCGTTAACACGAAGTCCATGATGGACTCCGCTTCCGTCAAACCTTCAGAAGAGAGATTCACTTCTATCAGAGGTGCAATCTCTTCTGGAGAAGAATGCAATAGAGGTCATAGAAAACCAGGAATCTCCCGGTTTTTACAGTCAACTGTTCCTGGTACCAAAACCAGACGGCTCGTTCCATCCAGTTATAGATCTGAGCTGGATAAACAAGCTGATCGTGGCTCCGAAATTTTATATGGAGACCATCCGATCGGTGAGCGCGAGCATTCGAGTGAATGATTATGTGGCGAGCATAGATCTCAAGGATGCGTACTTTCACGTCATTGTACATCTGGCGTTCAGAAAGTACCTTCGCTTCGCTGTCCTAGGAGTCATTTATCAGTTCCGAGCAATGTGCTTTGGACTGAATCTAGCGCCCTGGGCTTTCACTCGAATAATGAACTCGGTAATGACTCATTTCCGAGCTCATTCGTCTGTGGTAACGTCAGCCTACTTGGATGACATTCTTCAGAGGTACGGCAACAGATTAATGCTTCAGAACGATGTTCAGAGTCTGCTTCAATTGCTCCGATGTCTCGGTTTCATAGTAAATGAAAAGAAGTCAGATCTAGTTCCGTCCAAGTTGTTCATTCACTTAGGAATGAGCTTCGAGACGCACAACAATCTGGTTCGTCTGCCGTTACCCAGAGCGAAATTAGTCAGTTGTTACGCTTGCCTTTGTCTACACTCAGATGTAGTAACGGCAAGAGGGGGCGCGGTGGCTCAGTAGGTAGAGGTGCAGGCTGCAAGCCGAGAGGTCCTCGGTTCGAATCCCACCTGCGGCAACCGTGTTGTGTCCTTGGGCAAGACACTTCACCCCGCTTGCCTTCATGGGGGCACGATGATGCTGTGTACTAAGGCGTACTGCACGTCGATGGTGCACATGTCTTCAACCAATCTAACCCTGCCTGTGCCGCGGTGCAGAGTTCAGAGTTACAATGTTGGGGAGCTGACAGCTGCTCGTCGTTGCTCGGTGGTTCTCTCCGGGTACTTCGGCTTCCTCCACCCGTAAAACTGTCACCGACATGATATGACCCTGGCTGTTAATGTGTCGTTAAACCCAAGTAAAAAAAAAAAAAAAAAAAAAGTAACGGCAAGAGAATTTATGCGACTGACAGGTTTGTGCGGAGCCGCTGCAGACCTTATTCCGATGAGTTGCGTACGCACTCGTCCACTCCAGACATTTTTTACTCAGAATTGGAGTGTGAAGATTCATTCGCTCGAAACGAACATCGTCTTGCCGAACCAAGTAAAACAATAGATTCAGACTTGGGCCGATATTCAGTGGTTAACTCAAGGAGTTCCACTGGAACTGCCGGATCCGATTTTTACGATTATGACGGATGTGAGTCAAACAGGTTATGCTAATAGTAATAGTATTGCTATTACCGATTTGATGAAGGCTGCATACTGGTCTCAGCCTTCTACGTTCACAAATTTTTACCTTAGAAATATTGAGTCTATTTTTGGCGACCTTCGTTGTTTAGGTCCGTTATCTGTTGCTCAGAATGTGTTCCACTAAACAGTTGCAACTATAGTTATGCAGGCTTTCTGTTCCAGCAGTGACTCTGTCCTGTTGCCCTCTTCGTTCTGGAGTGATTGACCCAGAGCAAGGGGAGGGGGGTGGGGGAGTGGGGGGGGGGGGGGGCAATGGTGTTCCCTTATATCACCTGCTTTATAGTGAAAAGCAAGGGAATACCTCCTCTGGAGTCAGTATTTCTGAGTCGGTGCTGGGATGGTTTTAAAATGTAAAGCTAATGTTTATCTCATTTATGTAATATTTTTAAAGTGTAGCTCGGTGTGAAGCATTTGTATATGTCACATGTCATACGAGCGTTAATATACAATCCTCGGACACTTTTAAATGAGTATAAAGTGTCTCATTCTCTGGACTATCTTTATTTATTGGCTTTCCTTTAAAAAATTAGTATAATTGGTTATACTGGATGTTAATAGAGATCATTGTTGTTATTGTGCTCAGTTACGGATTGGTAATATGTCTTTCTTTTTTTGTATAAACAAGAAAGATATATGAAAATCCTGTTTCTCCCTTTCTCCTTGAGGGGATAATTCTGTTTATATGTAATCGAGCCTATTGGATTTTCCTTTATGTCCTAGGCCCTCCAGCCTTTTTTCTATTCAGCTAAGTCTGGGTCATTGGTACAGTATAAAAATATGAAAAAATTTATAGTAATTTATATATTTTATACTTACCAATGACCCAGACGGAGAGGCCCCTCCCATGAGTTGGGAACTCATACCTCCCCGCTGATTATATAACATTTACCAGGCACTGCTTGTAAGAATGAAGATTTGGCGTTTAGCATCTAACTGTCACCCCACCTTTACAATACTTTACCTATATATTTGGTATAGGCTAAAAAATTTGTTCGAAAATTTTTTTTATCATTGTTTCGAAATTAATTTGATTGCTATTATTCATGTATCCTTATCATGTATTTTTGTTGTGGAATTTGTAGGAGTGCTATCGACTCTGTCTTTTGCTTGTAATTATGAAAGCTTACTGCTCTTAATGCAAGGCGAGGAAGTCTTCCTCGGCTTTACATGCTTGTTGCCTTGCCTGTAGTCTATGCACTCCTACAGATTCTTGTCCTACTTGTGTACATTGGGATGACAGACGTTGGAGACGGGTGTCGTGGTACTTCTTTCACGGTGAGGTTCCTATACCGGAGCTGTCACCGCAGGATAATTCAAGTTTTTCAGTTTCTTTTTCAGAGGAACAAGAACATGGCGATGGTATTGCGATACCCATCCAAAGTGTGCTTCCAGCGTCGTGCTCTGATGAGCAAACAGAACTGGCTGCTAAGGTGCTCCTTAACATTAAACAGGGAATGTGACCTATTATTCCAGCAGCCAGTTCGACCAGTGAAGCGGCCAACCCAATAGTGGGAGGTAACACCGGGTAAGTCTGTGGCGGCCGAAGGAAGTGTAGAATTGGGTAGGGTGAGCACCTCAAAAACTAAAGCTCACCCAGCGATGACGGCAAAAGGTAGGAAGCCTGCAAGTTTCTCTTCGGGAAGCTCGGCAAGGTCTGATAGACCGCGAGCGTAAGAGCTTTCTCTAACCCAGCAACATTTGGGGCCAAATGTTGTTTTGAGAAACTTGCCTGAGCCGGAGCTAACATCCACACCCGCTGCTCGGGATGTTCCGTCTAGACTGCATCCGGGGTCGGCTACAGTCACGGCTTCTTCCTCAACTTCAGAAAAGCACACATGACCGCACGCTAGCTACCCGACTTCGGATATCCAGGCAGCTGTGCGAAGACCCACCTAGTCTTCGCTCGTGAAGTCGGGTCATCTGGTAGCTAGCGATCTGAGGCTTCATTCATTGAGATGTGTGGAGAAGAGATCTACGTCAGGATCTCCATCCCAGGAGCAGCAAGCGGCGAAAAAACAGAAGACCGCTGCTCCTCATGCCTCTGTAACGGACTTGCTGTTGCAAATTGCGCAGCTCATCGCAGCTTCCCAGCATGTGCAAGAGCAGACTCAGGTGGTGTGCTGTCGTATGGTGCTGGGTCGGTCCGGTCATCTGTACATACAGATGCGGTTGACTGAAATTCTCAGCTGAATCAGTAGGATGATGAAACGGAGAAGGAAGAGGATTACCCTTCCCTTTCGGAACAACATATGGTAGCGATGAATTTCATTCATCAATACTATCCTGACCTTGTTCCACCTGATCAGCAAGCTGTGACTGCTAGGTAGAAACCACTGTCGTCTCTGGGCAGAGATTTCATGCGAAGGAAAAATGATGTTCTTTCCTTCCTGAAACAATCTTGGCAGGTGTTGGAGGCCTTCGGCCATGTTAATGACGCCATATTCAACCTAGCAAGTGCCAAGAAGAAAGGCGGTTTCTTAACGGCATCTTCAATCAATATACCATTTCCTGGATCATGTTATTTTAAAATGGTTGGAGAAGATGCCCAGAGAGCTCCTCTGCATTTGGATGAGTAGGCTGGGTATTTAGATATTTCCTTGCCTACATCATTCAATTTACGCTCAGACGTGATGGAATCTTCTATTTTATCTAATAGAGTGATTCTGGACGCAGACCATATCACCAGGGCTATGGCACAATGTCTAAATGGGAAGGAATTTGACATTTGTTCCTCTCTAAGAGTTCTTTCCAGGGCAGTAATGTATGCCACGTACCACTCTGCCCTGACAGTGGCAAATTTGGAGTTGGTTAGACGTCATGCAGCCCTTGCGTCGTCATCAATTATTGATGACAGGGTGAAAAGCTCTCTCCAAGTTGCTCCGGTCTCCGGACACACACTATTTGATGACAAGCTTTCATTAGTTTATGAACAAGCTACCAAGAAAGCTTCCAGTGCACTGCTATTGAAATCTCAACAAAACACTTCAGCAGGCCGGAGTCGGCAAGGTCGTTCCACTTCACAATCATCGAAAGGGAACTCCTCGTGAGGGTACAGGAAACCCTCTTCTGGTTACTCTGGAGGTCGTCAATATAGCGACTCGGGAAAGGGGCATAAATCTGATCAAGACTATAAGTCAGATGCCGACGGGACAAGGTTCTTCTGGCTTTATAGTGAAAAGCAAGGGAATGCCTCCTCCAGAGACAGTAGTCCAGCATCGGTGCTGGGTGGTTTTAATGTGTAGCTTGGTGTGAAGCAATAATTATGTCTCATTTATGTACTGTTTTTAAAGTGTAGCTCACTGTGAAGCATTTGTATATGTTACGTGTCAAACGAGCATCTCTATACAATCCTCTGACACTTTTAAATGAGTATAAAGTGTCTCATTCTCTGGACTAGCTTTATAATTGGTTTCTTTCACCGAATTAGCATTATGGGTTATGCTGGCATAAAATGGAGAAATTATGTAATTCTCAATTACATTGTTGATGTTATGTCATTCTCTTTTCTTATAAAGAGAAGGACATATGCAATTCCTATGTATTCTATTCTCCTGTAGGAGCTATTCTTTATCGAAGTAATTGAGAGATTGGATTTTCCTTTAAGTCTTAGGCCCTCCAGCCTTTTTACGATTCAGCTAGTCTGAGCCATTGGTTGTAGTAAAAAAATTATGATAAATTTAAAGTAATTTGTATATTTTTTATACTTACCAATGGCCCAGACGGGGATGGCCCTTCCATGAGTGGGCACTCATACCTCCCCGCCGATTATAACATTTAGCAGTCACTATAGAAAGAATGATGGTTGATGCCAATTTCGGTACCTTCCTGGTTACAGCGCATGTACAGTTAACAAAAGTATGGAGGACCAGATAGGATTTGAATTTTGGGGTTTTGTATGCAAATTTTCGGGATTGGGGGATCAAAATTTGTGTTTGGCCCTGAATTATATTGAGTTTGCACCAGCTAGTCTGAGCCATTGATAAGTATAAAAAATATACAAACTAGATGGTGTCACTTGTGTGCAAAGCACACTATAGTGTATCCCCGCATTTGCATCCTTGACTTTGCATGAATGCTTGATACAAAGATGAAATGTATTATATGGCACCCTAAAATCATATTGAGTGGCACAGGTGACACAGCTTCGTGTGCACCTGCAGACTCCACTGCAACATTTGAGCATGGCTTTAGCGTTTCGAATTACATACATGTACCCTGGGAGCCTTTCGCCAGAAACGGTCTAAGAAAACATGAAAGTGGCAACGTTGGCACAGCCACGTGGCACCACAAAAATCCGAAACCCTCGTGCACATCTACAGACCCTACTGCACCATTTGAGCATAGTGTTAGCATTTCAAATTAATACTCTAGGAGCTTTTTGCCGGAAACGGTCTAAGAAAACATGGAAGCAAAACGGTAGTACCGCCACGTGGCACCTGAAAAATCTGAAACCTTTGTACGCATCTACAGACCCTACTGCAACATTTGAGTACGCGTTTAGCATTTCGAATTACATACCCTAGGAGCCTTTCGCCGGAAACGGTCTAAGAAAACACAAAAGTGGCAACGGTGACACAGCCACGTAGCACCCCAAAAATCCGAAACCTTCCTGCGCATTTACCGACTCTACTGCAACATCTCGGCATGGTTTTAGCCTTTCGAATTACAAACTCTAGGAGCCTTTTGCCGGAAACGGTCTAAGAAAACACGAAAGTGGCAATGGTGGCACAGCCACGTGGCACCTGAAAAATCCGAAACCTTCCAGTGCATCTACAGACCCCATAGCAACATTTAAGCATGGTTTTTAGCATTTCGAATTACATACCCTAGGAGCCTTTTGCCGGAAACGGTCTAAGAAAACGCGAAAGTGGCAACGGCACAGCCACTTGGCAGCTGAAAAATCCAAAACCTTCGTGCATATCTACAGACCCCACTGCAACATTTGAGCATGGTTTTAGCATTTCGAATTACATACCCTAGGAGCCTTTCAGCGGAAAGGGTCTAAGAAAACACGAAAGTGGCAACGGTGGCACAGCCACGTGGCACCTGAAAAATCCGAAACCTTCCAGTGCATCTACAGACCCCATAGCAACATTTAAGCATGGTTTTAGCATTTCGAATTACATACCCTAGGAGCCTTTTGCCGGAAACGGTCTAAGAAAACGCGAAAGTGGCAACGGCACAGCCACTTGGCAGCTGAAAAATCCAAAACCTTCGTGCGCATCTGCAGACCCTACTGCAACATTTGAGCATGGTTTTAGCGTTTCGAATTACATACCCTAGGAGCTTTTCGCTGGAAACGGTCCAAGAAAGCACGAAAGTGGCAACGGTGGCACAGCCACGTGGCACCCCAAAAATCCAAAACCTTTGTGCGCATCTGCAGACCCCGCTGCAAGATTTGAGCATGGTTTTAGCGTTTCGAATTACATACCCTAGGAGCCTTTCGCCGGAAACGGTCTAAGAAAACACAAAAGTCGCTACGGTGGCATAGCCACGTGGCACCCAGAAAATCCAAAACCTTCGTATGCATCTATAGACCGTACTGCAACATCTGAGCATCGATTTAGCATTCCGAATTACATACCCTACGAGCCTTTCGCCGGAAAAGGTCTAAGAAAACACACAAGTGGCTACGATGGCATAGCCTGTGGCACCCAAAAAATCCGAAACCTTTGTACGCATCTATAGACCATACTGCAACATCTGAGAATAGTTTTAGCATTTCGAATTACATACCCTACGAGACTTTCGGCGGAAACGGTCTAAGAAAACATAAAAGTGGCTAAAGTGGCACAGCCTTTGTGCACATCTATAGTCCCTACTGCAACATATGAGCATGGTTTTAGCATTTCGAATTACTTTCCCTACGAGCCTTTTGCCGGAAACGATCTAAGAAAAACATGAAAGTGGCTACGGTGGCACAGCCACGTGGCACCCGAAAAATCCAAAACCTTCGTACGCATCTATAGACCATACTGCAACATCTGAGCATGGATTTAGCATTTCGAATTACATACCCTACGAGCCTTTCACCGGAAAAGGTCTAAGAAAACACAAAAGTGGCAACGGTGGCACAGCCACGTGGCACCCAAAAAATCCAAAACCTTCGTACGCATCTATAGACCATACTGCAACATCTGAGAATAGTTTTAGCATTTCGAATTACATACCCTACGAGACTTTCGGCGGAAACGGTCTAAGAAAACATAAAAGTGGCTAAAGTGGCACAGCCACGTGGCACCCGAAAAATCCAAAACCTTTGTGCACATCTATAGTCCCTACTGCAACATATGAGCATGGTTTGAGCATTTCGAATTACATTCCCTACGAGCCTTTTGCCGGAAAGGATCTAAGAAAACACGAAAGTGGCAACGGTGGCACAGCCACGTGGCACCCCAAAAATCCGAAACCTTCGTGCGCATCTGCAGACCCCGCTGCAACATTTGAGCATGGTTTTAGCGTTTCGAATTACATACCCTAGGAGCCTTTCGCCGGAAATGGTCTAAGAAAACACGAAAGTGGCAACGGTGGTACGGTCACGTGGCACCCAAAGAATCCGAAACCTTCGTGCACATCTACAGACCCTACTGCAACATCTGAGCATGCTTTTAGCATTTAAAATTACATACTCTAGGAGCCTTTCACCGGAAACGGTCTAAGAAAACACAAAAGTGGCTACGTTGGCATAGCCACGTGGCACCCAGAAAATCCAAAACCTTCGTACGCATCTATAGACTGTACTGCAACATCTGAGCATCGATTTAGCATTCCGAATTACATACCCTACGAGCCTTTCGCCGGAAAAGGTCTAAGAAAACACAAAAGTGGCTACGGTGGCACAGCCTGTGGCACCCAAAAAATCCGAAACCTTCGTACGCATCTATAGACCATTCTGCAACATCTGAGAATAGTTTTAGCATTTCGAATTACATACCCTACGAGACTTTCGGCGGAAACGGTCTAAGAAAACATAAAAGTGGCTAAAGTGGCACAGCCACGTGGCACCAGAAAAATCCGAAACCTTTGTGCACATCTATAGTCCCTACTGCAACATATGAGCATAGTTTTAGCATTTCGAATTACTTTCCCTACGAGCCTTTCGCCGGAAACGATCTAAGAAAAACATGAAAGTGGCTATGGTGGCACAGCCACGTGGCACCCGAAAAATCCGAAACCTTCGTACGCATCTATAGACCATACTGCAACATCTGAGCATGGATTTAGCATTTCGAATTACATACCCTACGAGCCTTTCACCGGAAAAGGTCTAAGAAAACACAAAAGTGGCAACGGTGACACAGCCACGTGGCACCCAAAAAATCCAAAACCTTCGTACCCATCTATAGACCATACTGCAACATCTGAGCATGGATTTAGCATTTCGAATTACATATCCTACGAGCCTTTTGCCGGAAACAGTCTAAGAAAACACAAAAGTGGCTACGGTGGCACAGCCACGTGGCACCCGAAAAATCTGAAACCTTTGTGCGCATCTATAGTCCCTACTGCAAGATATGAGCATGGTTTTAGCATTTCGAATTACATTCTCTACGAGCCTTTCGCCGGAAACGATCTAAGAAAACACGAAAGTGGCTACGGTGGCACAGCCACGTGGCACCCGAAAAATATGAAACCTTCGTGTGCATCTATAGACCCTACTGCAACATATGAGCATGGTTTTAGCATTTCGAATTACATACCCTACGAGCCTTTCGCCGGAAACGGTTCAAGAAAACACAAAAGTGGCTACGGTGGCACAGCCACATGGCACCCGAAAAATCCGAAACCTTCCTGCTCATCTATAGCCCCTACTGCAACTTCTGAGCATGGATTTAGCGTTTCGAATTACATATCCTACGAGCCTTTTGCCGGAAACGGTCTAAGAAAACACAAAAGTGGCTACGGTGGCACAGCCACGTGGCACCCAAAAAATCCGAAACCTTCGTGCGCATCTATAGACCCTATTGCAACATCTGAGCATGGATTTAGCATTTCGAATTACATATCCTACGAGCCTTTTGCCGGAAACGGTCTAAGAAAACACAAAAGTGGCTACAGTGGCACAGCCACGTGGCACCCGAAAAATCCGAAACCTTCCTACATATCTACAGATCATTTAGCAACACCCTAGTGTAATTTTAGAACTCCGAATTACATAGGTTGGGACTATTCAGCAAAAAAGTGAAAAAATAACGCATTTTTTAAGTGGCTCCACAGAAGCCACCTGGTGGCACAAAAATTTAAAAGTTGTATTTTTGGGTTGCACAGACCCTATCGAACAACTGTAG
This sequence comes from Pictodentalium vernedei, assembly GCA_031216915.1. NCBI lineage: Eukaryota > Metazoa > Mollusca > Scaphopoda > Dentaliida > Dentaliidae > Pictodentalium > Pictodentalium vernedei. Next base: position 155,995,864 of record CM062295.1, read on the forward strand.
AAAGTTACAGCGTTTCGAATTACAAAACCGGACGTACGGCCGTACGGACGTACGGACGTACGGACGGAGATCATGACAATATCCCCGCATTTTTATCCCCGCATTTTTTATATTGTCATGATCTCCATCCGTACGTCCGTACGTCTGTACGGCCGTACGTCCGTACTTCCATACGTCCGGTTTTGTAATTCGAAACGCTGTAACTTTCTACAGTTCTTCGATAGGGTCCATGCTCAGATGTTGCAGTAGGGTCTATAGATGCGCACGAAGGTTTCGGATTTTTCAGGTGCCACGTGGCTGTGCCACGGTAGCCACTTTCGTGTTTTCTTAGACCGTTTCTGGCAAAAGGCTCCTAGGGTATGTAATTCGAAACGCTAAAACCATGCTCAAATGTTGCAGTAGGGTCTGTAGATGTGCACGAAGGTTTCAGATTTTTCAGGTGCCACGTGGCTGTGCCACCATTGCCACTTTTGTGTTTTCTTAGACCGTTTCCGACGAAAGGCTCCTAGGGTATGTAATTCGAAACGCTAAAACCATGCTCAAATGTTGCAGTGGGGTCTGTAGATGCGCACGAAGGTTTCGGATTTTCAGGTGCCACGTGGCTGTGCCACCGTTGCCACTTTTGTGTTTTCTTAGACCGTTTCCGGCGATAGGTTCCTAGGGTATGTAATTCGAAACGCTAAAACCATGCTCAAATGTTGCAGTGGGGTCTGTAGATGTGCACGAAGGTTTCGGATTTTTCAGCTGCCACCTGGCTGCGCCACCATTGCCACTTTCGTGTTTTCTTAGACCGTTTCCGGCGAAAGGCTCCTAGGGTATGTAATTCGAAACGCTAAAACCATGCTCAAATGTTGCAGTAGGGTCTGTAGATGTGCACAAATGTTTCCGATTTTTCAGGTGCCACGTGGCTGTGCCACCATTGCCACTTTTGTGCTTTCTTAGCCCGTTTGCGGCAAAAGGCTCCTAGGGTATGTAATTCGAAATGCTAAAACCATGCTCAAATGTTGCAGTAGGGTCTGTAGATGCGCACAAAGGTTTCGGATTTTTCAGGTGCCACGTGGCTGTGCCACCGTTGCCACTTTTGTGTTTTCTTAGACCGTTTCCGGCGAAAGGCTCCTAGGGTATGTAATTCGAAATGCTAAAACCATGCTCAAATGTTGCAGTAGGGTCTGTAGATGCGCACAAAGGTTTCAGATTTTTCAGGTGCCACGTGGCTGTGCCACCGTTGCCGCTTTTGTGTTTTCTTAGACCGTTTCTGACGAAAGGCTCCTAGGGTATGTAATTCGAAATCCTAAAACCATGCTCAAATGTTGCAGTGGGGTCTGTAGATGTGCACGAAGGTTTCAGATTTTTCAGCTGCCATGTGGCTGCGCCACCATTGCCACTTTCGTGTTTTCTTAGACTGTTTCCGTCGAAAGGCTCAATTTGGGTAATTCGTATGTGCGTTTGGGGTGCCACCGTTGGCACTTTCATGTTTTCTTAGACCGTTTCCGGCGAAAGGCTCCCAGGGTACATGTATGTAATTCGAAACGCTAAAACCATGCCCAAATGTTGCAGTGGAGTCTGTAGGTGCGCACGAAGCTGTGTCACCTGTGCCACTCAATATGATTTTAGTGTGTCATATAATACATTTCTTCTTTGTATCAAGCATTCATACAAAGTCAAGGATGCAAATGCAGGGATACACTATAGTGTGCTTTGCACACAAGTGACACCATCTAGTTTAAAATGCGGGGATAATTACTTTAAATTTATCATATTTTTATACTGTACCAATGACCCAGACATAGCTGGTGCTAACTCTTAAAATATAGGGCCAAACACAAATTTTGCCCCCCAATCCCCAAAATTTGCATCCAAAACTAAAGAAAACATGTCCTGAAAGGCCCTCCACACCTCGCCCCCACTGCGCATGCGCAGTGTCAAGGACGTTCCGAAATTGGCGCCATTTATCATTCTAAGTTTGGCCCTTCATCAGTTAACATCTGACTGATCTTTGTGCTTTTAAATCTCAGTTTAAATGATGCCAGACACATAAATATTAGTGAAATGGTGATTCTAAGGAGGATAGAAAAGGAGGAGAGGAAAAGAATGTGTGACAGAATATTATCAGGGCTGTAACTTAAAATTTTTTAATGAAATTATGTTAAGTTACCTATTTTCAAGGCAGCAGCCATTTTGTTGTCATTCTGATTATTTAGTTACACTGTTTTTTCAAGTGTTTTTTCTCTCTCCCTGTCCTTTAATTCCCCCTTGCTATTCTCCCATGCTTTTGGCATAGTTTCTGTAATTATTATTACTAAAATTTCTTGGGAGTTTTAGCTTAATAACAGAATGAATTCTGTTCTTTCCCCATGTTTACGTCTTCACCTACGGGTGGTTAGGCGTTGTGTTCTGCATCTACCATCTGATGTTCTGCAGTTTCTTCCCTGGAAGTCTCTGTTTTGCATCAGATGGGGTATTTTTGGTAACTGATTTCGGGCCTGGGTGCCTGGAGTCTTATTTTAGTGTTTTTACACTCATTGTTTACATTTACAACAGCCCTCTGTGTGAGGGGGGGATTTCTAAATAATAATATCTTTATGTTATTTTAATCATAACTAGATACATTATTATTGTTCGTAAGTGTTGAATAAATTGTTTAAAATATTTTTAAAATTTTTGTCCACACTTAGGCTTGGGATCCATTGGGGCTCAACGTTACTTTTCAGAAACTTGGGCTGTTCTGAAAAAATATTTTTTCAAAATATTTTGATTTCAATTATTTTTTCTATATTAATGGATCATATTATTATTATGTATTTTGATTGCCAGGGGTTAGTGCGAGTACCAGGACTTGTTTTCTTTTCACATTGAAAGGATATTGATCAATTGTTTTAAGAGGAAGTCTTCCTCTGACCTTATTATCATTCTATTTGTGGTCAGTGTACTCGCATTAACTCCTGTTCTGTATCGTATGATTTCGATGACAATATGGGAAGCGTATGTCACGGTATGTTGTTGGGGATTTGGACACTCCGGTCCTTTCCCCGCAGGGTCACTCTACTTTATCAATTTCTATTTCAGACGATCAAGATTAGGGTGATGTATCTGTGATGTCTTCCAACAGTGTGCCTCCGTCGTCACAATTAATGAAGGGCTAGCGGAAAAGTGCTCATGTAATACGCCAATTGCCTAAGAGGACCCTAGTAGGTTCGACGGCCTTTGACGTCCGCTAGCTCGCCCGGTGTAGCGTCCATTCACCGAATGGTTCGGCAGCCGGGTTCGTCCGTTGCGGTCTAGAAGGAATTTTGGGGTGATGCGAGCACTATAAAATTAACTTTATGCACACCCAGTGACGGCGGATCGGAGGGAGAACGGAGGAAGCCTTTTAGTCCGGTTCATAGCTCGTTCCGGTCCATCCGGACGGCAAGCAAGAGAGGCCCCTCTCTCGTTCAACAACATCTGGCCCCAGATGTTGTGGTACAAATGTGTCGTTAGCGGAGCATACGTCCGTCGCTCGGGACGCTCCGTTGTATAGGCAGTCCGCTGAGACTGCTAAGGCTTCCTCTTCTCGTCAGCGCACACGACCGCACCTTGGCTGCGTGACCGCCGATATATTACCAGCTTCGCCGATCAAGGATTCTTCGGCGACCAGGTCACACCATCCGGCAGCCAGGGATTCGAGACCGATGGACTCAGGACGTTCGCATAGGAAGTATGCGGGAGCCATCTGATGCGGAGCTGCCCTCGGCGAAGCACCGATAGACTGCGCCTCCGCAGGTCTCGACGCCGGACATTCTTGTGCACATAGCACAGCTTATCGCAGCATCCCAGCAGCCGACAGAAACGGTGTCGGATCGAGAATTATCCGACAGCGCTGGGTCGGTAGCCGGGGACTCGAGGCCTGCAGACTCCGGACGTTCGCATAGGAAGTGTGCGGGAGTCAACGTACACGGAGCTTCCAGCGGCAATGCATCGTAAGTCCGCTACTGCACAGGCCTCGGGAACGGACGTGCTTTCCTTAATAGCACAGTTTATCACAGCATCCCAGCATCAACTGAATCTGTCGCATATATTTTATCCGACGATGCTGGGTCGGGACGCTCCGCGGAAGCGGGTACGGACGTCCGAAAGTTTCATCCGGTCCGACGGGATACCGAAAGGGATTCGGTGGATTTCAAGCTTTCCCTTTCGGAACAACATATGCTGCGATGCCGGATAAGAAACTGATAGCGTCGGTGGACTTAGAAATTTTTGGTTCGGTTCAGGGACATCGTCCCTCAGTTCCGACATAGTCCAATAATGTCACACAAACTTTCGAATTATTGAACGACGCTATATATATTATTATTTTATGCTTGCTATCCAAGCATTTCTGGTTTCTTGTTCGAAGAGTTATGGAGATGTCTTCAAAAGTGTGCCTCTGTCGTCATAGTTAATGAAGAGTTAGCGGCAATAAGTGCTCATGGTATATGTCTATCGCTTACGGAGTGACATTCGCTAGCTCACCCGGTGTAGCGTACATTCATCGAATGGTTCGGCTGCCGGGTTCGTCCGTTGCGGTCTAGGAAGGAGATTTGGGTGATGCGAGCACTTTAATTACTTTAGTACTCACCCAGTGACGGCAGATTGAGGACGGATCGGAGGAAGCCAACAACATAGGGGACCGCATGTTGTGGTTCAGATATTTTACATTCGGAGCATATGTCCGTTGCTCGGGACGCTCCGTTATATTGACAGTCCGAGAGACTGTCTTTAATGCTTCCTCATCCTCACAGCAGGGCACACGACCGCACATTGGCTACGTGACCTCGAGTATCCGATCAGTTTCGGCATTCAGTGATTCCACAGCGAATAGGTCGCGCCATCCGGTAGCCAAAGGACACGAGGCCTATACACTCCGTTCGCTCGCATATTGGAAGTATGCACGGGGTAACGATCTCGGAGCTTCCTGCGGCAATGCATCGTAAGACCGCTGCTCCTCAGGCCTCAGTGACGGACGTGCTATCCGAGTTAGCACAGTTGTTTCGCAGCATCCCAGCAATTGACGGTTTCTCGGTCGAATCAGGAATTATCCGACGGCGCTGGGTCGGTGCGGTCCGCGGTTGCATCAAGCTACGGACGACCGAACGCTTTATAGGGTCCGACAGGATGGCGAAAGGGATTCGAAAGATTTCGAGTTTTCCCTTTAGTAGTATCGGAAGATGCCTTTCATATCTTCTGGCATTTCTTCCAGTGATTATTGTTCGGACTTCATTGCTGCGATCTTGGATAAGAGACTTATAGCGTCATTGGACTCGGATTTTTCGATCGGTACAGGGACTTTGTCCCTGACTTACCGACGCAGTCCAATATTGTCATTACAACATGTGTTTTATTTTTCGGCGCTATATATATATTATATATATATACAAGCCTGCTACTAAGCATGATAGTTTAGTTTCTTGTCCGCGTGGCTCATTTCTGCCATTTTATCTTTTTTACATATAGTTTATTTTGGCAGAGCAGGGCATATCGAGAGTTCATATGCGTCTAGACGGTGTGATTAAAGACTGCATATATTCTTTTTCGCCGTTTATGTCTTTTCCAATTTCAATGTTGGGAACGACATTATGTATAGTAGACTTAACTTAGACGCTTTATTATACGTAATCCGCCTTACTGAGGCGTTATCATTACGTCTTCAAGAAAAGATTTACGGGATATTATTCTCAATGTAATTTCTTTTGAGGGCAATAGTTTGTTCACGTATAACTCCGCCCTTCAGTGGCTGATTGGAGTTGGTTAGACGTGATGCAGCCCTAGCTACATCCACGCGTGGATAGTAGGTTAAGAACTCTCTCAGAGTCGCTTCGTTCTCGGAGGAGCTTCTCTTCGACGGCAACTTTCCGGCAATCCATGAATTGCTTGATTTATACATTCTCTTGTCTATCTAGTGTTACAAGAGATTCAGACTGGGGCAAACATTCGGTGGTTGACTCAGAGAGTGCCGCCGCAGTTGCCGGACCCTAGTGTGGCTGTTATGACGGTTGCCAGTCAAACAGATTGGGATATTCTGATCCCTACGGATTCGAAGTGCCAGGGTCTTTGGGTTCCGCAGTCTTTTAGCTATCAGTTTAACTTCCGCGGAATAATGTTTTTTAGGCTTGCTTTATGTCATTGCATGAACATTATTCAGAAACGCATGCCCAAATTCCTGTCCTTTAATTCGACAGTAGTGGCGTATCTCCGGAACCAGGGAGGCACTCTTTCGTTTCCGTTATTCAATTTAATGGAAAGAATCCGTCTGTTGGTTATAGTACACCAAGTTCAGTTTTGGTCCGTCATATTCTGGGTCGTCTGATTGTTTTATCGCACTCCCGTTCTCTTACGGGTCGCTTGTTGCTGTCAGAATGGACTCTCAACAAACAAGTATTTAATCAGATTTGCTATCTATGGGAGCGCCCAATGATGTTTTATTTATGACACAGCTTGCTAATCAATTGCAGACGTATGTGTTGGCTTGTCCAGATCTCTGAGCTAATACTGTTAACGCTCTATTGATCTATAGGACGGAATGATAGGATACGCGTATCCTCCGGCGCTGTTGTTTTAGCAGGTATTGCTAAGATAAACAACCACAATACATTTCTGTTGATAGCATCTCTATCTTCACAGAGATCATGAGTAATTTACTCTCTTGTCTACTGTGGATCTTAACGTGAAATCTTCCTCTATGTGAGGATCTTTTTTCACTGGGTAAATCGTGTCATCTTTATCACAACCAGCAAGGTTGCAACCTTCATGTATTCCGTTGTGTGGTCCGTATTGCATTGTAAGCACTGTACTGGACGAGCTTTGGACGCGATTTCTTACTATAGGAGATCCTCTTCTTCGCTATTCTATGCGACTAAAGTGGAGGCTCTTCCGTCGTGGTGTAGGGATCATTATGTTCATATGGTTGATCCCTCCATACTACGCATTGCTAGTTTTTAGTATACTTGTTTCACAAGATCTACTGCAGCCTGTTGTTATTTAGGTTATAGGTTTATGTTACCTCATACCTATGCACTCTACGATAGTTTACAATTGAGTCTTTTGTCTCTTTATCTAAGTCAGTTAGTAACTTTTTGATAAATAGACTTAGAATCTTTAGATTAAATTCCTATACGGATTTTAACTTCGGTTCTTATTTAGCTATGTAATCATTTGAGCCTCTGGAAACAGTAGTTTTCAAATTCTGACCTTTTAGACAGTAATTCTGTTGGTTTCTCTTTTACTGTAGAGTCAGTGAGTTTCATGCACTATCGATGGATGATTTTCACTTTCATAGTTTCGGAATCAATACTTCCGTTACTATTTAGGTTGGATTGTTGCATAAGTGTTAGACTCCTATTTCCGGAACCTATTATTTTAAGGTCCTTCCGTCTTCGTATGGGCATAGGCCTTTACTCTTTCCGGGTACAGTTTATGTATTTATAAACAGATATCTGTTTATTACAAGGGCGTAAGCTTCTTCTGTCTTTGATGTCTAGTAGAAGGACGTTACGCTCCATTTTATTTTTAATGGATTCTATTAACTAGCGTACTGCTTATGGTATATCATTGGCTTAGCAGTTGTGCTTAAGATTTCGGCTCATGAAGTAAGAGTTCTTCTACTTCTTGGGCTTACATTAATAGTGTTGCTATTATAGATTTTTGAAGGCTGCTCATTGCGCTCAGCCATCCATTCATGAATTTTATCTCAGAAATATCGAGTCCATTTCTGGAGGCCTCTATTGTTAGGTCTATTATCTACTGCTCAGAATATCATTCTCTTAACAGTTGCTACTATAGCTAGGTAGGCTGTCTGTTTCGGCAGTGTCTCCGTTCGGCTGCCCTCTTCGCTCTGGGCTATTTGACCCAGGGCAAGAAAAAGGGGGGGGGGGGGGGAGGGTGTTCCCTTGGGTCACCTGTTTTTACTATGAAAACAAGGGGATACCTCCTCCGGAGTTAGTAATTCTGAGCTGTTATTGGGATGGTTGTTTAGTGAGAAGTTTAAGTTTATAAAATTCATTCAAGTCTTAGTTTTTAAAGTATAGCTTTTGAATATTGCATATGTCAACGGACATGATTATGCAATTCTCACACACTTTTAGGAGTATAAGAGTCTCTATTCTCTAGACTTACTTTATTATTGGCTTACTTTAAAAATTATTAGTATAAGGATTATTGGATATTAATAGAGTACATGGATGTATGAAGCTCAATTTTTGGAAGGTGTTGTATCTTTCTAATTTATCATAAATAAGAAAGATACATGTAAGGCCTATTACTTCTTTTCCCTACAGGGGATGACTCTATTTTATTTTATTGAGCGTATTCCATTTTGCTCTATGTCCTTGGCCCTCCAGCCTTTTTACTATTCAGCTATGTCTGGGTCATTGGTACAGTATAAAAATGTTAAAAAATTTATAGTAATTTATATATTTTTTATACTTACCAATGACCCAGACGGGGATGGCCCTCCCAGGAGTTGGGAACTCTTGCCTCCCCGCTGAGTACATAGCGCTTACCAGGCACTGGTTATTAGAATGATAAATGGCGCCAATTTCGGAACGTCCTTGACACTGCGCATGCGCAGTGGGGGCGAGGTGTGGAGGGCCTTTCAGGACATGTTTTCTTTAGTTTTGGATGCAAATTTTGGGGATTGGGGGGCAAAATTTGTGTTTGGCCCTATATTTTAAGAGTTAGCACCAGCTATGTCTGGGTCATTGGTAAGTATAAAAAATATATAAATTACTATAAATTTTTTAACTTTCCTGTGTTTTAGATTTAAATTTTGCATTTATTGTATCAACTTTTCTTTGATAGAATTAAGAAGCTCTTTCAAACAAGATATAATAGAGTATATGTCTATATTAGATGTACCGAGACCAATAGGTCTATAAATATAGGGAAATCAGTGATTGTCAGAGTAATTTTTATCCCCGCATTTTAAAAACTGCGGGGATATTGTCATGATCTCCGTCTGTACGACCGTACGTCCGTACGACCGTACGTCCAGTACGTCTGTACGTCCGTACTTCCGTACGTCCGGTTTTGTAATTCGAAACGCTGTAACTTTCTACAGTTGTTCGATAGGGTCTGTGCAACCCAAAAATACAACTTTGAAATTTTTGTGCCACCAGGTGGCTTCTGTGGAGCCACTTAAAAAATGCGTTATTTTTTCACTTTTTTGCTGAATAGTCCCAACCTATGTAATTTGGAGTTCTATAGATGCGCACGAAGGTTTCGGATTTTTCAGGTGCCACGTGGTTGTGCCACGGTAGCCACTTTCGTGTTTTCTTAGACCGTTTCTGGCAAAAGGCTCCTAGGGTATGTAATTCGAAACGCTAAAACCATGCTCAAATGTTGCAGTAGGGTCTGTAGATGTGCACGAAGGTTTCAGATTTTTCAGGTGCCACGTGGCTGTGCCACCATTGCCACTTTTGTGTTTTCTTAGACCGTTTCCGACGAAAGGCTCCTAGGGTATGTAATTCGAAACGCTAAAACCATGCTCAAATGTTGCAGTGGGGTCTGTAGATGCGCACGAAGGTTTCGGATTTTCAGGTGCCACGTGGCTGTGCCACCGTTGCCACTTTTGTGTTTTCTTAGACCGTTTCAGGCGATAGGTTCCTAGGGTATGTAATTCGAAACGCTAAAACCATGCTCAAATGTTGCAGTGGGGTCTGTAGATGTGCACGAAGGTTTCGGATTTTTCAGCTGCCACCTGGCTGCGCCACCATTGCCACTTTCGTGTTTTCTTAGACCGTTTCCGGCGAAAGGCTCCTAGGGTATGTAATTCGAAACGCTAAAACCATGCTCAAATGTTGCAGTAGGGTCTGTAGATGTGCACAAATGTTTCCGATTTTTCAGGTGCCACGTGGCTGTGCCACCATTGCCACTTTTGTGCTTTCTTAGTCCGTTTGCGGCAAAAGGCTCCTAGGGTATGTAATTCGAAATGCTAAAACCATGCTCAAATGTTGCAGTAGGGTCTGTAGATGCGCACAAAGGTTTCGGATTTTTCAGGTGCCACGTGGCTGTGCCACCGTTGCCACTTTTGTGTTTTCTTAGACCGTTTCCGGCGAAAGGCTCCTAGGGTATGTAATTCGAAATGCTAAAACCATGCTCAAATGTTGCAGTAGGGTCTGTAGATGCGCACAAAGGTTTCAGATTTTTCAGGTGCCACGTGGCTGTGCCACCGTTGCCGCTTTTGTGTTTTCTTAGACCGTTTCTGACGAAAGGCTCCTAGGGTATGTAATTCGAAATCCTAAAACCATGCTCAAATGTTGCAGTGGGGTCTGTAGATGTGCACGAAGGTTTCAGATTTTTCAGCTGCCATGTGGCTGCGCCACCATTGCCACTTTCGTGTTTTCTTAGACTGTTTCCGTCGAAAGGCTCCTAGGGTATGTAATTCGAAACACTAAAACCATGCTCAAATGTTGTAGTGGGGTCTGTAGATGCGCACGAAGGTTTCGGATTTTTCAGGTACCACGTGGCTGTGCCACCGTTGCCACTTTTGTGTTTTCTTAGACCGTTTCCGGCGAAAGGCTCCTAGGGTATGTAATTCGAAACGCTAAAACCATGCTCAAATGTTGTATTGGAGTCTGTAGATGAGCACGAAGGTTTCAGATTTTTCAGCTGCCATGTGGCTGCGCCACCATTGCCACTTTCGTGTTTTCTTAGACCGTTTCCGGCGAAAGGCTCCTAGGGTATGTAATTCGAAATGCTAAAAGCACGCTCAGATGTTGCAGTAGGGTCTGTAGATGCGCACGAAGGTTTCGGATTTTTCAGGTGCCACGTGGCTGTGCCACCGTTGCCACTTTTGTGTTTTCTTAGACCGTTTCCGGCGAAAGGCTCCTAGGGTATGTAATTCGAAATGCTAAAACCATGCTCAAATGTTGCAGTGGGGTCTGTAGATGCGCACGAAGGTTTTGGATTTTTCAGGTGCCACGTGGCTGTGCCACCGTTGCCACTTTTGTGTTTTCTTAGACCGTTTCCGGCAAAAGGCTCCTGGGGTATGTAATTCAAAATGCTAAAACCATGCTCAAATGTTGCAGTGGGGTCTGTAGATGCGCACGGAGATTTCAGATTTTTCAGCTGCCACCTGGCTGCGACACCATTGCCACTTTCGTGTTTTCTTAGACCGTTTCCGGCGAAAGGCTGCAAGGGTATGTAATTCGAAATGCTAAAACCATGCTCAAATGCTGCAGTAGGGTCTGTAGATGTGCACGAAGGTTTCAGATTTTTCAGGTGCCACGTGGCTGTGCCACCATTGCCACTTTTGTGTTTTCTTAGACCGTTTCTGGCGAAAGGCTCCTAGGGTATGTAATTCGAAACGCTAAAACCATGCTCAAATGTTGCAGTGGGGTCTGTAGATGCGCACAAAGGTTTCGGATTTTTCAGGTGCCACGTGGCTGTGCCACCGTTGCCACTTTTGTGTTTTCTTAGACCGTTTCCGGCGAAAGGCTCCTAGGGTATGTAATTCGAAACGCTAAAACCATGCTCAAATGTTTCAGTGGGGTCTGTAGATGTGCACGAAGGTTTCAGATTTTTCAGCTGCCTAGTGGCTGTGCTGTTGCCACTTTCACATTTTCTTAGACCGTTTCCGGTGAAAGGCTCCTAGGGTATGTAATTCGAAATCCTAAAACCATGCTCAAATGTTGCAGTAGGGTCTGTAGATGTGCACAAAGATTTCGGATTGTTCAGGTGCCACGTGGCTGTGCCACCATTGCCACTTTCGTGTTTTCTTAGACCGTTTCCAGCGAAGTCTCCTAGAGTATGTAATTCGAACTGCTAAAACCATGCTGAGATGTTGCAGTAGAGTCTGTAAATGAGTAGGAAGGTTTTGGATTTTTTGGGTGCTAAGTGGCTGTGTCACCGTTGCCACTTTTGTGTTTTCTTAGACCGTTTCCAGCGAAAAGCTCCTAGGGTAAGTAATTCGAAATGCTTAACACATGCTCAAATGTTGCAGTAAGGTCTGTAGATGCATACAAAGGTTTCAGATTTTTCAGATGCAACGTGGCAGTGCCACCGTTTTTCTTTCGTGTTTTCTTAGATCATTTCCGGCGAAAAGCTCCCAGAGTATGTAATTTGAAATGCTAAAACTATGCTCAAAAGTTGCAGTAGGGTCTGTAGATGTGCACGAAGGTTTCGGATTTTTGGGGTGCCACCGTTGGCACTTTCATGTTTTCTTAGACCGTTTCCGGCGAAAGGCTCCCAGGGTACATGTATGTAATTCGAAACGCTAAAACCATGCCCAAATGTTGCAGTGGAGTCTGTAGGTGCGCACGAAGATGTCACCTGTGCCACTCAATATGATTTTAGTGTGTCATATAATACATTTCTTCTTTGTATCAAGCATTCATACAAAGTCAAGGATGCAGGCCTGGCATTCTGAAAAATTTAGGAGGGCTAAAAATCGCTCTCCTGAAATGATCTAGGAGAGCCAATGGCTCTCCTAATTTTTTTTGACACGGAAGGCAGTTCGAGTTGAACCATGATATATCATATGAATGCAGTTCAACACTGTGACCAGACATGCTCTACTCACAAAGTTGCATTGCGTAATTTGGATAGTTGTAATAAATAATGTTACTTCGAAGGTTACTCAATACTGTGTTGAAGTCGTTGTTTATACTTCATTCCCTTCAAGTTCATCCCATCAGATAAATTTTGAATTTCAGTTCATTGCACCTGAGCCAGCTGCTGCTGTACAGTACATGATGCCAATTTAAGATTTTCTAAATGGTCCTGGGATAACACACTTTTTTATCTTCAAATTATTTTTTTATTCATCGCATTCGAAATTACTCTTGATGCGGTAAATAAAAAAAATGTGAACACTCTTAGACGAGGGCGGCTTTCTGGAATTGTACGTCAATAGTTATGCCTTTCGAATTTGTGTTGAGAGAATACCGTCACTCCACGTGGTTATCACTTAATTTAAGTTCTTTGATTATCTGATGTTGTTTAATGGAAATATAAGTTGGTTTTGAAATGGGGCAATGTTTGAATAGTAATAGAAACTGTACATACCCGGTGAAAAATGAAACCAATCAAATAATTCTTGTGGGCAGGTGATGGTGATGTTTCGAATATGCGCGGAAATTCACAAAAAAATCAGATTGATAATCTAATATCATGACAACCGAAAGTGAAAGTAAACGCGACAGAGGTTTATAAATAGCCTCTGTTATGCTGTTCAGTGATGCCTCGTGTCACTGACGAAAGATGGCGTTGAGATACAGTAACTGTAACCACCAGAATAAATTGAGATTTTGAGCAACTTAACCTGCGAATGATAATTGTCCCAAGCCAAAGCGCGTACGTTGTCACCCCAGGAACTGAGGAAGTAATAAACTCTGTTTTGTGGTGAGGTTACGATATCCTCCATGAAGCATGGAAACTAATATTTGACAGTGATATTGATAATGATTAAATGTTATTTCAGGTTAACCATTAGATTTTCTGCAGACACTTTGCCTGCACTGGAGTACAATATTATTCTTTAATATTGTTTTACACCAGTGCAGGCAAAGTGTTCTGTGCCTTCCCAGAAAGTGAAATCGTAAGTTGTTGCACTAAATGCAGAATGGTTACGGTAAGAGCAGATGAACTCACTAGTATGATGGTCGACATAAGTTAATACTGATGGCACAGGCAAGAAGCGAGGGCATTTGAGAAGATATAAAATGATTTATTATGTAATGTCACATTTTGTAATAAACTGTGTATCTCACATTTCGTCGAAAAACAGAAAAGAAGAAAAAAAATTAAGAAGCTGTTAAATTGGTCAGATGTTTGGAAGATCCTTCATGGCAGACAATGTTGATAAGGAAACATGCGGTATATAGTATGTAGTAGTCATCCCTGCAGCATGTTACTCGTGTCATACATCACTGATCATCATCACTCAAGTCCATAGGCTGATCAGAATCAGTTGTGTAAACGGATTCGTCGGTTTCGCTGGAGTCCTCACAAATATCACCATCATCAGACTCAATACTGCTATCAGAATCACTTGCTGATAGCTTACGTTTTCTGCAAAAATGCAACTGATTGACAGTGTCAGTCTCCAACTGAGTCTTCCTCTTTGAGGATATATAAGTGTCTACAGCCTTGTCAATTATTTCCTCCCGTTCCGCATCTGTCCAGTTGGGGTCGTTTCCTTTAATAAGCAGCAAACTCTCCATAGTGTTGTGATTCATACTTAGTCTGCGGTCAGTAAGCATACCCGTGAGAACACTAAAGCCACGCTCCACAGTACAGTTACTCATCCCGATGCACAGGAGTAGTTCAACCACTGCACACACGTTTGGCAATTCCTGACGCCGATAAAGCAATATTTTTTGCCACAACTTTGTAGCTTTCACACCATTGTAAATGTGCCTTACAATTAGTTTCAAATCGTTCCATTCACTTTTCAAATGAGATTTATCAAAGGAAGATGGCCCATCAATACCTGGATGATTAAGTGTAGTATGGAAGCAAACAGATATGTTAATTAGCGCATCCACTTCTTTCTTTGTATCTACCCAATTTGCTGGGTCTGTGACTAGACGCATGTCCGCATACAGAGCTTCAATGTCAGGTTTGTCCGATTTCTCAAGTTCATTTTTGAAACGATTTTCAAGACACTCTGTCAGTTCGGGAATAACACGATCTTTGATAGACGCGACGTGTTTCATATCAGAAATGCAATCAGAGTTAGTGAGATTGTTCAATTCCAATGTCATAAACTCTCGGTTTTGTTTCTTTCTGCGCATGTGTCCATGTTTAGGTACTTGAGCGGTCATGGAGTTACTGTCCTGTTTGTATTCCATGTTCACATCAGATAACATGTCAGTCGCATTCACAGGTGATTCCGCAAGCGCATTAAGCTGCATAAATGTCTTTTCAAGTGTGTATTTCACGTTGCAAACCAAAATGTTTTCTTTTTCAAATGCTTTGGACATCAGTGAAAGTTTTTGTACAATAGAGCGATAAAGAATACAGGTTGTCAAAAATTTAACATCACGTAGCTTTTTGAGAAATCCTTGTAATTTAGCATTAACTTTGGAAAATGATTGACTGGCAATAGAGTTTTCAAGAGTCTGTAAAAGAACAGCCCAGTTTTTCAACAAGTTATCGATGCCACGGTAGTGGTGGGAAATGAACCGTGTCCCCTTAATTTTTTGGAAGCTGTAAACCTGACAGTTCAACGTGCGTGCAGTACTTCGAAAGTGGTTCTTAAACTTTCCACTATGCTTCGCAAATGTGTAAAGTGCTTGTAAAAACTCAGTTACATTGTCAAAGGCTGTTTCCTTGCAAATGCTATCCTTAATACCGAGCTCGGCTCGATGAGCTATACAATGAACAGTAAGCAACCACGCCCTTGAATCATTCCTCAAACGAACAAGAACCCCTTTATATGCCCCAGTGTTTACTGAGGCGCCATCAGCTGTAGCTGCCACCATGAGAGAAATAAACTTATCCCGTTCAAGATCAAGCTTTTTCAGGAATGCGTCATCCAGGGCACTCTTAACATTCTCTGCCGTCGCGTCGCCATATTCGTCAATGTCCTGTAAGGCAACTATGTAGTATGTGGGCATGCCATCTTTCACAATACGGACCAGTACGAGTTCCTTCTCACTCCCAGTTTTTCTCGCCTGAGACCCATCGCTTAGTAATGAGAAACCTTTGGCAGACAATAGAAGTGATTTGATCTTTTGACGGATTGCATTTGATATTGCATAGACAAATTGCCTTGCTGATCTGTGACTGTCAGTCCCTTTTATAAGTCGCACGCCAATTGCTTTCTGGGCGCGAACTATAGTTCTGAAGCTTGTGAGCGGCTGACCATCAACTGCCATAATATAGGCATCTGTCATGAGTTTCTTATAGGGCTCCCTTGAAGCCGACAGTAGGGCACTCTTAATGTTCCGTAGTGGAACCGTTGACGGTTTTTTCGCACATCCCGAACTTGTGCTTGGAGCATTACTTGAGTCATCAGGAGTATTTTCAGTGACACTTTCGGCAGCCCTGTCGTATTCCAAAGCAAATCCATGAGAGAGCGAATTTAGATGCCTGAAAACCGAGTCTCTCTTGACATACGTTGTTCCATTTGAGTAGATTTCTAGATCCCTTTTCGCCTGCCCACGAACACGTACATCCGCTCTAAGTCTTCCGACATGTCTGGCGCAAACTGTACACCAAATTTTGGTGACATATTCTATTCCATTGGAAATGGAAGTTTCACAGTCTATCACACCACCTGTATTCCATTTTCGATAGGTTTTTAATTGAACTTGATTTCCTTTAATTTTAGGTATATCCATTGCGAAAGAAAAAAACACTGTAAGTCTGTTACGCTAACACTCATTGGAAATAGGAATTTGCAATGATTAATGTAGCATCAAAGGAAAAACGGGACTAAAGTAATAATATTCTAAAGTAATTTAAAACAATGTTCAGCTTCACAACCCCATATATCAATGTGCTCGACAAACGTTGTGCGTTTTTTTTTTTTTTTTTTTTTTTTTTTTTTTTTTTTTTGTTGTTGACTGATTACAGTGAAACCAAGTATGACGTAATTTGTATAAATAAACGTACACGTTCCTTCATACAGTGAATTTGATATTCAAACACGTGAATCGCGTGAAGTCATTGACCTCTCAATCAATAAGGTTCCTGTCTTGTGTTGGAGAAATGCAGTGCTATCTCTCCGAAACCTGTCAGAATTGATTCGCTATATACACGTGTCCAGGTGATGTTCCGAATTTGCTTATTATTGTTGAACTTGGTCATAGCGTCGTTGTAAATTCAACACGGTTAGGACCGTTAGGAACACTACTGTCTGAGCGGTAGAGACAAAATAACAGCCATTTATGATACTGAACTTGTGAGGGTCACCTGAATTATTCCACGGTCGTGTGTTTTACAGTTTACATAACAGAAAAATAGGTGCAAAACCACTGAAATGAAAACCAAAAAATGAGATAACCTTCTGATTTTCCCTGCGCTATGACACGCAAGCATAAATACGCATCCTTCAATTTTGAAGCTGCGTTTTTCAAAAGTGTTATACTTATCTTTGTGCAGCCAGGAGAGCGAAATTTCGCGGACCTTAATGGTTCTAGGCGCACGTTAAGGCGCGCGAAAAAATCGCGCGCCTGAAAACGCCAGGCCTGAGGATGCAAATGCAGGGATACACTATAGTGTGCTTTGCACACAAGTGACACCATCTAGTTTAAAATGCGGGGATAATTACTTTAAATTTATCATTTTCCTGTGTTTTAGATTTAAATTTTGCATTTATTGTATCAACTTTTCTTTGATAGAATTAAGAAGCTCTTTCAAACAAGATATAATAGAGTATATGTCTATATTAGATGTACCGAGACCAATAGGTCTATAAATATAGGGAAATCAGTGATTGTCAGAGTAATTTTTATCCCCGCATTTTAAAAACTGCGGGGATATTGTCATGATCTCCGTCTGTACGACCGTACGTCCGTACGACCGTACGTCCAGTACGTCCGTACTTCCGTACGTCCGGTTTTGTAATTCGAAACGCTGTAACTTTCTACAGTTGTTCGATAGGGTCTGTGCAACCCAAAAATACAACTTTGAAATTTTTGTGCCACCAGGTGGCTTCTGTGGAGCCACTTAAAAAATGCGTTATTTTTTCACTTTTTTGCTGAATAGTCCCAACCTATGTAATTTGGAGTTCTAAAATTACACTAGGGTGTTGCTAAATGATATGTAGATATGTAGGAAGGTTTCGGATTTTTCGGGTGCCACGTGGCTGTGCCACCGTAGCCACTTTTGTGTTTTCTTAGACCGTTTCCAGCAAAAGGCTCGTAGGATATGTAATTCGAAATGCTAAATCCATGCTCAGATGTTGCAGTAGGGTCTATAGATGCGCACGAAGGTTTCGGATTTTTCGGGTGCCACGTGGCTGTGCCACCGTAGCCACTTTCGTGTTTTCTTAGATCGTTTCTGGCGAAAGGCTCGTAGGGAATGTAATTCGAAATGCTAAAACCATGCTCATATCTTGCAGTAGGGACTATAGATGCGCACAAAGGTTTCGGATTTTTTGGGTGCCACGTGGCTGTGCCACCGTAGCCACTTTTGTGTTTTCTTAGACCGTTTCTGGCGAAAGGCTCCTAGGGTATGTAATTCGAAATGCTAAAACCATGCTCACATGTTGCAGTGGGGTCTGTAGATGCGCACGGAGGTTTCGGATTTTGCAGGTGCCACGTGGCTGTGCCACCATTGCCACTTTTGTGTTTTCTTAGACAGTTTCCGGTGAAAGGCTCCTAGGGTATGTAATTCGAAACGCTAAAACCATGCTCAAATGTTGCAGTGGGGTCTGTAGATGCGCATGAAGGTTTCCGATTTTTCGGGTGCCACGTGGCTGTGCCACCGTTGCCACTTTTGTGTTTTCTTAGACCGTTTCCGGCGAAAGGCTCCTAGGGAATGTAATTTGAAACACTAAAACCATGCTCAAATGTTGCAGTGGGGTCTGTAGATGTGTACGAAGGTTTCGGATTTTTCAGGTGCCACGTGGCTGTGCCACCATTGCCACTTTTGTGTTTTCTTAGACCGTTTCCGGCGAAAGGCTCCTAGGGTATGTAATTCGAAACGCTAAAACCATGCTCAAATGTTGCAGTGGGGTCTGTAGATGTGCACGAAGGTTTCGGACTTTTCAGGTGCCACGTGGCTGTGCCACTGTTGCCACTTTTGTGTTTTCTTAGACCGTTTCCAACGAAAGGCTCCTAGGGTATGTAATTCGAAACGCTAAAACCATGCTCAAATGTTGCAGTGGGGTCTGTAGATGTGCACAAAGGTTTCGGATTTTTCAGCTGCCACGTGGCTGTGCCATCATTGCCACTTTCGTGTTTTCTTAGACCGTTTCCGGCGAAAGGCTCCTAGGGTATGTAATTCGAAACGCTAAAACCATGCTCAAATGTTGCAGTAGGGTCTGTAGATGTGCACGAAGGTTTCCGATTTTTCAGGTGCCACGTGGCTGTGCCACCATTGCCACTTTTGTGTTTTCTTAGCCTGTTTGCGGCAAAAGGCTCCTAGGGTATGTAATTTGAAATGCTAAAACCATGCTCAAATATTGCAGTAGGGTCTGTAGATGCGCACGAAGGTTTCGGATTTTTCTGGTGTCCTGTGGCTGTGCCACCGTTGCCACTTTTGTATTTTCTTAGACCGTTTCCGGCAAAAGGCTCCTAGGGTATGTAATTCGAAACGCTAAAACCATGCTCAAATGTTGCAGTGGGGTCTGTAGATGCGCCCAAAGGTTTCGGATTTTTCAGGTGCCACGTGGCTGTGCCACCGTTGCCACTTTTGTGTTTTCTTAGACCGTTTCCGACGAAAGGCTCCTAGGGTATGTAATTCGAAATGCTAAAACCATGCTCAAATGTTGCAGTGGGGTCTGTAGATGCGCACGAAGGTTTCGGATTTCTCAGCTGCCATGTGGCTGCGCCACCATTGCCACTTTCGTGTTTTTTTAGACCGTTTCCGTCGAAAGGCTCCTAGGGTATGTAATTCGAAACACTAAAACCATGCTCAAATGTTGCAGTGGGGTCTGTAGATGTGCACGAAGGTTTCCGATTTTTCAGGTGCCACGTGGCTGTGCCACCATTGCCACTTTTGTGTTTTCTTAGACCGTTTCCAGGCGAAAGGCTCCTAGGGTATGAAATTCGAAACGCTAAAACCATGCTCGAATGTTGCAGTGGGGTCTGTAGATGCGCACGAAGGCTTCGGATTTTTCAGCTGCCACGTGGCTGCGCCACCATTGCCACTTTCGTGTTTTCTTAGACCGTTTCAGGTATTTAACCCTCATTACATGCATATTTGAGGAATTTGAGGCTGATTTTCTGCCAAAACTTGTTGTAAGAATTAGCGTTTAGGTGTTCTAAGAATTTGCGTTAAAGTCAGCTTTTGTGCAGATTGTGGTGCTTTAACTTCTCATTACTGTTAATTTTCATATTTCAATAACAACTGTAGATATTAACCCGACTGTACGCAGAAATTTAATGGAAATTTTCTTTTTTTTTCAGTCAAAATTTTCATGTTCTTCTCGGACTTAGTAAATTTTAAGTTCTAAAAGTTTGTGTTAAGGTGAGGTGTTAAGGTGAGTTCTCAAAGATCAGTGGGCTCAGGCCTTTGATATTGCATATGTAGGTTGTAGGGGACTATCAGAACAGTATTTAATCCTGATATTATGACCCTTTTCCAAATTTCACCTAAAATTTTCTGCCAAAAGTTGTAAGAATTTGCGTTTAGGTGTTGTAAGAATTTGCGTTAAAGTCAGCTTTTGTGCAGATTGTGCTGCTTTAACTTCTCATTACTGTTCATTTTCATATTTCAATAACAACTGTAGGTATTAACCCTACTATATGCAGAAATTTAACGGAAATTTTCTTTTTTTTTCAGTCAAAATTTTCATGTTTTTCTCGGACTTAGTAAATTTTAAGTTGTAAAACTTTGTAAACTTTGTGTTTAGGTGAGTTGTGTTTCTATGTGTCTTTCCAGGTGATTATTATTCTACACTTGGGTTACTGAACTCCATTGCAGTAATATTTAACCCTCATTACATGCATATTTGAGGAATTTGAGGCTGATTTTCTGCCAAAACTTTTTGTAAGAATTAGCGTTTAGGTGTTGTAAAAATTTGCGTTTATGTCAGCTTTTGTGCAGATTGTGATGCCTTCACCTCTCATTACTGTTTATTTTCTCATTTCAATAACAACTGTAGGTATTAACCCTACTGTATGCAGAAATTTAACTGATTTCTTTTCTTTTTTTCGGTCACAATGTTCACGTTTTTGTCTGACTTACTCAATTTTATGTTCTAAAAGTTTGTGTTAAGGTGAGGTGTTAAGGTGAGTTCTGTTTCTATGTGTCTTTCCAGGCAATTGATATTGTACGCATGGGTTACTGAACTACATTGCGGTAACGTTGCGCACTTATTACATGCATATTTGAGGAATTTGACGGGGATTTTGGGGACTTACATTCACTTTCTTTAAAAAAAAATTTTTTCAACTTTTTTTTTTTATTATTTAATACTTTTCTCATACTTGTTACTAGTAACATAAAGGCTTATTTTAGTTGTTGATGTGATGTATTTTTGTTGGGACTTATAGTCACTTTCTTGAACGAATGTTTTTCCGCAACTCCTCTTTAACCAATGAATGTACTTCAATTAAAATTTCAGTGATTTATGAAAGCCTTTCCTAATTCTTATTTATGATTTAATATCTGGCCTCACGATTCATATTCTTAATCATAAACATTTCTAAAAGAAAAAAATGCTTTTATATCCAATGATTCTATGTTGAATTGATATATAATAATGCAGAAATATAGACTTTCCAAAGCCATCACATAAACCACATTAATCATTTGATGCCCAGTTAATGATTTATATTAACTAAATATTAGGCATGTTACATTGGAACGACATTATCAAGCGCGAATGTAGGTGAGCGTTGGGATGTAACATCCCTCTTGTTCCTGTTGTGTTGAAGTTGTTTTCAGTTAACAATACTTTAATATGTATTATTCAAGTATTTAGTTTTGCACAGTTATTGTAATTATAGTAAGATACATTTCATTTAGTATTCCGGTAGTGTAGCTTTGATTATGTAGTGTTTGTCCACATTTAGGCTTTATTGGGATGCCCTTGGGCTCTTGAGGTTCTCTTTGGCGTTTTTTCAAATTTTTTTTAAAAAATTAATTTTTATTTATTTCGAAATAATTTTGATTGCCAAATTATTGTATCCTTATTATATATAATAATATGTTATGTTTTTGGGAGTGCAGTGGACTTGGTCTTTGGCTTGAAATA
Source organism: Pictodentalium vernedei (assembly GCA_031216915.1). Lineage (NCBI taxonomy): Eukaryota > Metazoa > Mollusca > Scaphopoda > Dentaliida > Dentaliidae > Pictodentalium > Pictodentalium vernedei. Next base: position 156,017,693 of record CM062295.1, read on the forward strand.
TTATGAAAACTTTCTGCTCAAAGTGTAAGACGAGGTAGTCTGCCTCGGATTTACATGCTTGTTGTCTTGCTTGTAGTCGCTGCACTCCTACTGATACATGTGCTACTTGTGTACTTTGGGATTCCAAACATTGGAAGCGGGTGTCAGGCTATGTCATGTGTGGTGAAGTTCTGATGCCGGAACTGTCACCGCAGGCTAATTCTAGCTTTTCAATTTCGTTTTCAGAGGAACAAGAACATGGTGATGGTATATCGACACCCATCCATAATGTGCTGCCGTCGTCGCTCTCAGATGAGCAAACAGAGCTAGCTGCAAGGGTGCTCATGAATTTCAAATAAGAGATAAGGCTTCTTATTCCTGTACAAGCAGGTAGCTGAACCGGTGAAGCGGTTACCCCATTAGTGGGAGCTGTGACACCGGGTAAGTCCGCAGCTGTCGAGGAGAGTGTAGATTTGGGTAGACCGAGCACCTCAAAAATAAAAGCTCACCCAGCGACGACAGCAAAAGGGAAGAAGCCTGCAAGTTTCTCATCGGGACGCTCGGCGAGATCTGGGGCCAGATCGCGAGTGGGAGAGTCTTCTCCGCCCTGTCAACAGTTGGGATCGACTATGGCCATTACAAGAAACTTCACTGAGTCGGATCTAATGTCTTAGCTGGGCGTGTGGGGCACTCCTTCTACACTACCGCGGGGGGCGGCGGCAGTTACAGCTACTTCCTCGGATCCGACAAAGCACATTAGACCGCTCACTAGCTGTCCAACTTCTGATGTTCGAGCTATTTCGCAAAGACGCTCTCAGTCTTCGCCACCGAAGTCGGCCCATCCGATAGCTAGTGGTTTGAGGCTTGATTATGCAGGACATTCGTTGAAAAGATCTGGGGACAGATCTCCATCCCACGAGCAGCATGAGGCGAAAAAACAGAAGACCGCTGCTCTGCAAGTCTCAGTTATGGACCTGCTGTTGTAGATTGTGCAGCTTATCACAGCTTCCCAGCAAACACAGGTTCGGCCATCAACAGACTCCGGTAGTGAGCTGTCGGATGGTGCTGGGTCGGTCCGGTCATCTGTTCATTCAGATGGAGTTGACCGTAATTCTCAAGTAGACCAGCCAGATGGTGAAAGGGAGCCGGAGGAAGATTCTCCATTCTTTTCGGAAGAACACATGGAAGCTATGAATTTTATTCATCAGTTTTTTCCAGATCTTGTTCCATCTGGTCAACAAGCTGCGTCAGCTAGGCAGAAACCGCTATCATCCCTAGATAGAGAAACACTGCGGAGGAAAGACGACATTCTTTCTGTCCTTGGTCAGTCTGTACATGTGTCGGAGGCCTTCGGCCGGATTGACGACGCAATCTTCAGCCCAGCAAAATTCAAAAAGGAAAGCGGTTTCTTATCTTCATCTTCTATCCATGTACTGTTTCCTGGAGATGTTCTGAGAGCTCCTCTGTGTCTGGATAAGTGGGCGTTGGATCTAGATATCTCGCTACCCGCATCATTCAATGTACTCTCCAACGTGTTGGAATCTTCCATTGATTCTAGTCGGGCGGTTCTGGATGCTATGTCCTACGCAGACCATATCACCAGGGCTCTGGCTCAACGTCTTAGCAGGAAAGAATTTGATGATATCAATCCGTCACTCAGAGTTCTTTCTAGGGCAGTTATGTATGCCACTTATCACTCCGCCATTTCAGTGGCTAATATGGAGTTAATAAGACGCGATGGAGCCTTAGCATCGTCATCGTTAATAGACGATAGAATGAAATAGAGTGCTCCGGTTTCTGGTCTTACCTTGTTTGACGACAAGTTATCATTTGTGTATGACGAAGCTATCAAAAAAGCTACCAGCACTTTGTTGCTCGGGTCAGTTTCCCAGCAGCAGTCATCTGCAGGACATGGTAGGCGAGGACGCTTCAATTCACAGTCGTCGATCAGGGGGGATCCTCATGGGGTTCTAAGAAGCCCTTGTACAGATACTCTGGGAAACCATCAGTATAGCGACTCTGGAAAGGGGCATAAGTCTTACAAAGACTTTAAGTCAGATGCCTCTAAGCCGTGGCATGAGGTCCTTCATGGGGAGGACGTAGTTTCTCTTCCCAAAAGCCTTGAAAATCATACAGGTGATGGTCTGAACCTCTTGCTCTCCAGTTGGCGGAAGGTTATCAAACTTCGTGAGAAACTGGATGGAGATAACGGAAGGTCAGCGGGTAAGGAATGTAGTCAGAACAGGTCTTCGGCTATCATTCCGATCAAAACCTCCACTTACAAGAAGTCCGCATTGGACAGATCTTCTTGTCAATCCTTCAGAAAGGGAGTCTCTTCTTGCAGAAGTACAATCTCTCTTAGTAAAGGAAGTAATAGAGGTCATGGAAAATCACACTTCAAAACGATGTGCAGAGTCTGCTTCTGTTATTCCAACGTCTTGGTTTCATTGTAAACGAAAAGAAGTTGGATTTAGCTCCGTCCATGTCCTTCATTCTCTTCGAGACTCACAACAATCTGGTTCATCTGCCAGTAACCAGAGCGAAGCTAGTCAGTTGTTATGCTCACTTTTGTCTAAACTCTCTCACAGTGTCAGTGAGGGAGTTTATGCGACTGATGGGACTGTGCGAAGTGGCTGCGGACCTAATTCTGCTAGGTTGCTTACGCACGCGTCCTCTCCAGATTTTCTTCACTCAGAACTGGAATGTCAAGACGCATTCGCTCGAAACCCAGATTGTTTTAATGGATATGGTAAGACAAAAGGTTCAGTTTTGAACAGATCTCGAATGGCTGACTCAGGGAGTTCCGCTTCAAGTACCAGATCCGGTCTTCACTGTTATGATGGACGCGAGTCTGATTCCCACAGACCTGAAGTGTCAGGGTCTTTGGGACCCTTGGTTCCTAGAAAAGAACATAAACATCAAAGAGATGATGTCTATTTGGCTAGCATTGAAACAATGGATTGCTCACATAACAAACGTCCATGTTCAGATTCTGTCGGACAATTCCACAGTAGTCGCATATCTCAGGAACCAGGGCGGCACTCATTCAATTCCTCTATTCGAATTGATGGAGAAAATTCTCCTATTTGCTCTGAGTCATCACGTTCATCTCTCAGTTCATCATATTCCGCATCGTCTGAACGTAGTAGCAGACTCACTCTCAAGGAAAGGTCGCCTGTTGCCATCGGAGTGGACTCTCAACAAACGAATATTCAGGCTGATTTGCTACCAGTGGGATCGTCTCATGATAGATCTCTTTGCCACGAACCTGAACAATCAGTTTCCGATATTCGTGTTGCTGTGTCCCGATCATTGAGCATATGCTGTAGATGTCTATCGATCTCATGGAACAGAATAGTAGGATATGCATTTCCTCTGACTGCGCTGATTCAGTAGATTCTGTTAAAAATCAAACAGTCTCATTGCAAAATTCTGCTGGTAGCACTACTGTCAGCTCATAAACCTTGGATCAATCTTGTCAGGTGTCTGTTATGGGACATTCCTCGGAAGCTTCCTCCTCTCAAGGACCTTCTCTATCAGGGGAAATCCCACACACTGCATCACAACCTGGAAGGTCTCAACCTTCACGGATTTCCGTTGTGCGATCCTTTTTGCATGGAAAGCAGTTTACGTGACGAGCAGTGGATGCAATTTCTAACTGTAGGAGGACCTCATCTTCGTTGAATTATGCAGCAAAGTGGAAAGTTTTCTTTCGTTGGTGTGCGGATCAGTCAGTGGACATCTATAATCCATCTATACCTCAAATTGCCAATATTCTGGTCTACCTGTTTGACGAATTAAAGCTGCAGCCTGTTAATATTAAGGGCTATAAGGCTATGTTATCAAATGCATCTGCTTCAAGAAGCTCCTTTTGAGACGTTAGATGTTGTAAACTTCAATTTCCTGACTTGTAAAACATCATTTCTCTTAGCCTTTGCTTCTGCCATTTCCATAGTATGGGTAATACTATTACTCTTACTACGGAGCTGGGATTCTTGGCTAAGAATCAGATTCCGGATAAGCAGCCGGAGCCTATTATTATTAGGGCTTTACAGTCCTCGGACAACCGTAGGCCAATGTTGTGTCCAATGAGAGCGATGCACATTTATAAACTTATAAACGTAGATCTAGCTTTATTAGAAAGGGAAGAAAGAGATTTTTTTCTTTCTCTTATGCCTAACAGAAAGGATATTTCTGTTTATTCAGTGGCTAGGTGGATTCAATTAGCAATACGAATTGCTTATGAGAATCTATCTTCAGATCAACGTTCTGTTAATAAGATTTCAGTGCATGAGGTTGGAGCACTGTCTTCTTCTTGGGCTTATTCAAATAGTATTGCCATTACTGATTTAATGAAGGCAGCCTACTGGATGCAACCGTCTTCATTTACTAAGTTTTACCTTAGAAATTTAAAGTCTATCACCGGTGACCTTAGATCCTTGGGTCCTCTTTCTGTCGCACAGAATGTCGTCCCTTAATATTACATCTCCTAGATGTCTTAGGCAGCCTGCTCGAGCACTGATGCCATACCGCTGCCCTCGTTCTGAGGATTCCTTCAGAACAAGGGGAAGGGGGGGGGGGGTGCGGTTTTTCCCTTAAATATCATCTGGCTTTATAGTGAAAATCAAGGGAATACCTCCTCCAGTGTCAGTAGTCCAGCATCTGTGCTCGGTGGTTTTAATTTTTGTCTCATTTATGTATTGTTTTTAAAGTTTAGCTCATTGTGAAGCATATGTATATGTCACATGTCATACAAGCTTTTATATACAATCCTCAGACACTTTTGAATGAGTATAAAGCATCTCATTCTCTGGACTAGCTTTATAATTGTTTTCCTTCACCAGATTAGCATAACGGGTTATGCTGGCATTAAATGGAGAATTTATTGTGTATTACTCCTGTATATTGATGGTGTTATGTTTTTCTCTTTTTTTTAACAAGAGAAAGACATGTAATTCCTCTGTCATCTTCTATTCTCCTGTAAGAGCTATTCTTTAAATTCGAGTAATAGAGATATTGTAAGTCCTCGGCTCTCCAGCCTATTTACGTTTCATCTGAGTCTGGGCCATTGGTTTTAGTATAAAAATATGATAAATTTAAAATAATATGTTTATTTTTAATACTTACCAATGGCCCAGACAGGGCTGGCCCTCCCATGAGTGGGCACTCATACCTCCCCGCTGATTTATAACATTTTGCAGGCACAAAAAGAAAGAATGATGCTTGGCGCCAATTTCGGTACCTTCCTGGTTACTGTGCATGTGCAGTTCACAAAAGTATGGAGGATCAGATAGGACTTTTATTTTGCAGATTTGTATGCAAATTTTGGGGTTTGGGGGATTCAAAATTTGCGTTTGGCCCTGGATAATATCGAGTTTGCACCAGCTAAGTCTGGGCCATTGGTAAGTATTAAAAATATACAAATTACTTTAAATTTATCATTTTCAATCAACTTTACTAATTTTATCTATCATTTTACACATATGGAGAATGCCACACAAGTCACTGACATGTACTATTTACAACAAAATCACACTTCAGTGTAGCAATAAATTGAGAAAATAACTAAAACTGGTTAAGTACAATATTAGAAATTTGATAGAGTCAGGTTATCATGAACTATTTATTTTGAAAAATGAAGCATGCCAAGAAATGGTTATGGTAATTCTTGTGGACTTGATGGCTGCTATACTGGCCACGTTCTCAGCCTAACTCTCTGATGCAAACTCAGAAAAGCAATTGGGGTTTGAACAGGGAGTCGAGCAGTAAAATTGTTGAAACTGAAAAACACTCTATATTATAGTGATGTGTATATTAAAAAGATAACAATTATTGTTTTTTCTCATATCTGATAATAGAAAGTTCTTTGAAATTCTTTACCTTACATGAATAGCTGATGGATGAATGACTCAAAATATTTGTTTGGTGCAGACTTTTATGATGTTTCATTTTTTCTGCCCTCTAAATTTTAGAACAAGAGCAAATGCTTTCAAGAATCTTATGTGGTTTCTTTCAAATGAAGCCAACAGTGAAAATAAGGAAGTTTTATTAAAAACTGACAGTATGAATATTACAGACTTTTTTACCATGACAGCCCCAAGATCACTGGATGAAGAGGATGTGGGAAATTCAATTTTCAAGGTATAGTTTTATTTTGTGTAAGTTAACAATTCAACTCAAATAACATTTTTCTGAGTTAAGCTTCCCAGTTTTTCCTCATTGATTTTACTTAGCAACATATCATTATATGCTACCTTATAAGGTAGTAGAAAATGTCATACAAATATTTTTTGATATCTGTTATGATACATATAAGACAGTTTCTTTACTTGACAAAAATCCAGGTAGGTCCTTTCTTTTCTACATTGTATAGCCTTATTGTTGACATGCAATCTTGTGGTGTCACATGGGCAACAAGCTAATCAGAATATTGCATTCTACTGATGTCACAGTTTTATCCAAACAGTAGCCAGGTTGATGTCCTTGTGCATTTTTGACAATTGAGTGTTTTAAATTGTGATTAAAACATGGCAGTGCAAAAAATAAAGAGAATACCTACTGTTTTTGAGTAGGTAGCAAAATTATCTCATTCATGTCCTTCAGATTTTTGAGCTCCATATCCAGAAATGCATTTTGGAAAGCCAGATGTGAGAGTATTAACTCTTAACCCACTGAGTATTTTCAAGATAGTTTTCATTAAAATGTGTCATGGCTGCTGTGAAGCAGCCATGACTAGATTTGATGAAAAATTCATTTAAATTTAACATGAGATGTCACTGGTTAAAAAATCCATTCAACACAGAGAAAACTGTATTAAATATTCTCAAATTACTGGGCGTTTTTTTAAAAACTCTGCCTATAGTTTGTTGAAGTCATTGAACGGGCGGACTTATGGGCCAGTGGGTGGGCATCACCTTTCTTGTTTGCACAATAACTTGAACAAATATTAATGGATTTGACCAGTATTTGGTATGTGAGACGTTCTTAATGTATTGAAAGTTTAAAAACTGGAGTGGTTTGGCCATATTGAATGCAGTTATGGCCCTTAATAAGTTAATTTTTTGCCTGTTTTCAGTTCGTTAGCGCGATCACTTGAATAAATATCAATAGATTTACTCAGTATATGGTATGTGAAACTTTCTTAACAATGTCTTGAATAAGTTAAAAAACTGGTACGGTTTACCCATACTGAGAGGAGTTATGGCCTTAATTAGTTAATTTTTGACTGTTTTCAGTTCATTAGTGCGATAACTTGAACAAAATTAATATCAATGGATTCTATCAGTATATAGTATATGAGACTTTCTTAGCAATGTCTTGAATGAGTTTGAAAACCAGTATGGTCTGGCCTTATTGAGCAAAGTTATGACCCTTAATTAGTTAATTTTTTCCTGTTTTCAGCTTGTTAGCACAATAATTTGAACAAATCTCAATGGATGTAGTCAGTATATGGTATGTGAGAATTTCTTGACTATGTCTTGAATGAGTTTGAAAACTGGTATGGTTTGGCCATACTGAGCAGAGTTATGACACTTAATTAGTACATTTTTTCCTGTTTTCAGCTTGTTAGTACAATAATTTGAACAAATCTCAATGGATGTGGTCAGTATATGGTATGTGAGAAATTCTTAACAATATCTTGAATGAGTTCGAAAACTGGTACGGTTTGGCCATACTGAGTAGAGTTATGACACTTAATTAGTTTATTTTTGCCTCTTTTCAGCTCGTTAGCATGATAATTTGGACAAATATCAATGGATATATGCAATAATTGGCTTGTGAGCCTTTTTTAGGAATGTCTTGAAAAAGTTTGAAAACAGGTGCATTTTGCTCATATTGAGTAGAATTGTGGCCCTTAATTAGCTAATTTTTCCTGTTTTTTAGCTCATTAGCATGATAACTTGAATAAATATCAATGGATTTGGTCAATATATGGTATGTGAGACTTTTTAATGTTAACCCCCTGAGATATTCTCATGGGACGATAATGTTTTCACCATGTTCGTCTGTCTGTTCGTCTGGCGCTAACTTTTGGTTTCCGTCAAATAACTGAAGAACCGCTTATTTGATCAAATCATAATTTTAGGGGTAACTTGCGGATGACTAGACAATGCTTCCTTTCTATTTTGGTCCAGCTAGCCAGTTCAATATGACTGCCATGGCAGCCGTATTGTATTTGGTTTTGGTTCAAAAACTAGTGAAGGCTGACTAGAATCATTTGTAATTTTTAATTATGCATTGTTGGTGTCTAGAGGAAGCTTCCTTTAAATTTTGGACGAGTTAGCTGATCCAAGATGGCTGCCAGTGGCCAATTCATTATAGCTTACATGGTGGCCATCTTGAATTTAGTTTATGTCCAATAACTAATGAATACTGACTCGAATCAATTTCAGTTTTTGGTTGTGCATTATTGGTGTCTAGAGGAAGCTTCCTTTTGATTTTGGATCAGCTAGCCGATTCAATATGTCCACGACAGTGGCCAGATTGAATTTGGTTTCCATCCAATAACTAACGAATGCTGACTCAAATCAATTTTTTGTTGTTGATATATTATTGGTGTCTAGAGGGAGCTTCCTTTTGATTTGGTTATTCCCCCTTGATTTTGGATCAGCTAGGCAATTCACTATGGCCGCCATGGCAGCCATATTGAATTTAGTTTCCGTCCAATTCACTAATGAATGCTGACTCAAATCAATTTTTTTTTTTGATGCATTATTTGTGTCTAGAGGAAGCTTCCTTTTGATTTGGTTATGACTTACCTACCATTTTATGACACTGTCGGAGGCATATGCCATGCCTTGCTCTGCTCTTGTTAACAACGTCTTGCTTGAATGTGTTTGAAAACTGGTACAGTTTGGCTATACTAAGTGGTGTTATGGCCCATAACTAGTTAATTTTTGCATTTTCAGCTTCTTTTGTCAATCTGGAGAAAAGTTTTTGACCTTGTGAAAAAATGCTATTTTTGTTACCATTGACAGATTTTTTTAAAACTTCAACATATTATATTTTTGGGCATGAATACAGCTTTCATTTTTATACCCCCTGCAACAGGGGTGCAGGGGAGTATACTGGAATCACCCTGTCTGTCTGTCTGTCCATCCGTCCATCCATCCATCCATCCGTTCATAGACTTAATTTTGTCCAGAGATTTTCTCAAGATGCTTATGGACCAATCTGCTTGAAACTTGGTATGAATGTTCACCACCATGGGAACCTGTGCACCTGCTATTATAGTTCCGGTCAGTTTATTTTTGCCAGAATTATGCCGCTTTTCGACTTGAAAAAGCAGGCCTAGAATTTTGTCAGGAGATTTCCTCAGATGTTTATGGGTCGATTCCTTTGAAACTTGGTATGGATGTTTACTACCATGGGAACCTGTGCACCTGCGATTATAGTTTTGATCAGAATTTTTTTTCCAGAGTTATACCCCTTTTGATCTTAGAATGTCTGAATTTTGTCTGGAGATTTTTTCAGATGTTTATATTTCGATTCCTTCGAAACTTGGTATGAATGTTTACTACCATTGGATCCTGTGCAACCGCAATTATAGTTTTTATCAGACTTTTTTAGCACAACTTTGGCAAAGCCAAATTTGAGGTATTTTCATGGCCTGTCATCCATCTGTCCGTCCGTCGTGCCATACACATGGCTCGGGCTAGAGGCTGTATTTATGAACTGATCTTTACAAAACTTCTTGGGTACCTTTGTCATCACCTTGAGACGAGAACGAGTGTTTTGGGGTCCAGTCCGAAATTCAAGACGGCCGCTGGCAGCCATTTTGTAGAAAATTAGGTGCAATCAGATTTTTTTGCGCAGAACTTCCATATGAAAGCTCTGATTTGAATAATTTTTTGTATGAATGTTTAGTACCATGGGATACATCACATATAATACAGGTTTTTTTCTCGTGCATAAATTATGCCAATTAGACTAACTTTGATCTATTTAATGTTACTTTCAGCACTGTAAGTGCAAATGTCAATACTGCTAGGGCTAGAGGCCGTATTTATGAACCGATCTTTACGAAATTTCTTGGGTACCTTTGTTATCACCGTGGGACGAGAATGTGTGGTTTTGGGTGCGGTCCGAAATTCAATATGGCCACCAGCAGCCATTTTGTACTTTATTTAGTGCAATCAGTTTTTTTGAGAGAACTTCTGTATGAAAGTTCTGATTTGAATAAATTTTTGTATGAATGTTTAGTAACATGGAATACATCACATATAATACAGGTTTTTTTCTGGTTCAAAAATTATGCAATTAGATGAACTTTGATTTATTCTGTGCTGCTTATACACAGTAAGTGCACATGTCAATACGGCTCGGGCTAGAGTCTGTATTTATGAACCGATCTTGACGAAACTTCTTGGGTACCTTTGTTATCACCTTGGGATGAGAACGAGTCTTTCTCGGTGCCGTCCAAAATTCGAGATGGCTGCCAGTGGCCATTTTGTACCGAAATTAGGTCCAATCAGTTTTTTGTACACAACTTCTATACGGCTCAGGCTAGAGGCTGTATTTATGAACCGATCTTTACAAAACTTCTTGGGTACCTTTGTTATCACCGTAAGACGAGAATGAGTGTTTTGAGTGCGGTCCAAAATTCAAGATGGCCGCCAGCAGCCTTTTTGTACCAAAATTAGCACAGTCAGTTTTTTGTACAGAACTTCTGTATGAAAGTTCTGATTTGAATAAATTTTTGTAGGAATGTTTAGTAACAGGGAATACATCACATATAATACAGGTTTTTTTCTCGTGCAGAAATTATGCAAATTAGATGAACTTTGATTTGTTCAGTGCTATTTATACACAGTAAGTGCACATGTCAATATGGCTCGGGCTAGAGTCTGTGTTTATGAACTGATCTTCACGAAACTTCTTGGAGTACCTTTGTTATCACCTTGTGACAGGAACGAGTGTTTTTGGGTGCCTTTGTTTTCACTGTGCTATGAGAACAAATATTTTTGGGTTCAGTCAGACCCACTCTGGGACTCAAAGATTTCTTTTCTAATTTAGCATCTAACTGTCACCCCAATTTTACAATACTTTACCTATATATTTGTTACAGGCTATGGTAAGCATTTATGTACAGATCATTCCAATACTTTACATGTACCTTTGTTATCAGGTCATTACCTAGATGTTTGTCATTGCTGTGTCACATACTATACATGTACATGTGTTAAACAAGTTGAGCTACAGTGTCATTGACACTTTCATTTGCCAGAGTTATGTCCCTTTTCATCTTAGAATGCCTAAATTGCCTAGAATTATGTCCGGAGCTTTTCTCAGATGATTATGGGTCGATTTCATTGAAACTTGGAAAGGTTGTTCACATTGTGCTCCTTTGCATCTTAGAATTCCAGAATGTTGTCTGAAGATTTTCTCAAAGGTTTATGGGTTAATTTCTTTAAAACTTGGTATGGATATTCACTACCATGGGAACCTGTGCACCTACGATTATAGTTTCGATCGAACTTTTCCTGCCAGAATTATGCCCCTTTTCATCTTAGAATGCCTGAAGTTTGTGCAGAGATTTTCTCAGATGTTTATGGGTCGATTCCTTTGAAATTTGGTAAAGGTGTTCACTACCATGGGAACCTGTGTACCTGCGATTATAGTTTCATTTGGACTCTTTTTGTCTAAGTTGTGCCCCTTTTTGTCTTAGAATAATCATGGTGGCGGGGGTATGGACAGGCCCATCTGGGACAGTCACACCTCTAGTTTAAATTTGTTGTATTCTACCTATTTCAGGAAGATGGACTGAAGCAAGTCTTTGAAATATTTTGTTCGAAGTCTGTGGATGCCAGTGTAAAAAAATCCGCTATGGAGCAGATGTCCATAATTATGCAAGGTAAGAGTTTTCCAACACTTTGAATGTTGATGTTTGGAAAAGGCATTGTGTAAATGCACAAGTCTTCAGCAAAAATGTCCAAAGATTTATCACTTAAAAATAAAACATAAATATTTTTTCAAAATATGATGATGGTGCATATCACAGTATTAAATAGATAGAAACTTATATTCAATAACCTCTTTGATTTCTAGACTCTCATTAACTCTTAATGGTCTAATTCCAACTTTAATCACTTTTTACAGCTAAAAGACAGGGCCCCAACCATCAGTTTCTAGGTACACTTGCAAGTTGCATTCTAAGTACCCTGGCAGTTGTTTCTAAGCACCCTGGCAGTTGTTTCTAAGCAAGTTTTGACTGCCCGTATAGGCAGCCAAGACTACCCAAGAAACAACTACAAAAACACAATGTCGACTGTCAAAATGTACCAATAAAATGTATAAATATCATCTCCAGACCTTTAAGGATTAAAATTTGGGGGAATCAGACCTTGCTTGTCCATTGTATTGACTAATTCTATTTCACAAGTGGCATTTGACTTCAACCAATGCTAACCTTGCTTGTGTGGAGTTAGTATGTTGGGGAGTTGACATTTGCATGGTGGTTCTCTCCGGGTACTCCAGCTTCTCCACCCGTAAAACTGTCATGGTCATGATTAGCATTTGTGCAGAAATATGTGACCTTAAACACCAATAAATAAATAAATAAATAAATAAATAAATAAATAATAAATTATCTCTCATCATTCCTGCCAGTTGTTCATTGCAGGATTAAATTATTAATCATTCCTACTAGTTATTCATTACAGGATTAAATTATTACTAAACATTCCTGCCTGTTCATTACCAGGATCAGGGGTCAGCCAAGTGGGCGACTAGGGCGAAAAAGTCGCCTTGTCATTCCTCAAGTCACCTTGGCTTACTTTGGGAACGAAATTCAAGTCGCCCTCCAAAACTTCCTTGGGAGAGATGGCAGTTTACCGTATTTTCTTATGTTTTATTTCCAAAAAACTCAAACGATTTCGCAATCACAAAAAAGTAAACACAGCTGCTGTTAAAATCCATCATATGGTTCTAAAAATAGCCTAAACTAGCCCAATTTTATATTTCTGAAAAGAGTTGTAATGTCGTAGTTGTTCGAACAATACGCCCCAACTGATAGAAACCAGCACAAAATGCTATTTAAAAACAAAAGTGTCAGCAAAATCCACGAATCACACAAGACACGCATCGAGTTGATTAGAATTTATTAAAGTTAACCACCGTTTCAAAACCCCCAAAAAGGTGCAGGGGACAGTTCATCCATAAAATGTCGAAATTGCTTACGGTTACGCTCTGTTCCGCTGAAAAATTGGTTGCATTGAAAATCGCCCCACAATTTTTTGTTGAAAGTTTCTCTTTGAAAACTGGTGTTGGAAGGGGGTTAAATGTAATAAGGCTACGATAGAAATCACACATATTAGGATGGATAAGAATGGCAGGCCTTATAGCACCAGTCACATGTGTCAATGTAAGATGGTTGACAGAAATTGCCATTTTTCTGAACAGAGTATTATCACCGAGCGCAGCAGGTAAGGGAGACATCTGAAATATTTTGTCATTTACCTTAGAAATAAATTAACTCAAATTGTTAATGACGCTTAATTTACGAAGGATGTCGAAAACTTTTTTAACTACGCTTTTCATTTCAATTACGACATTCAGAAACCATGAATGACCCAGCTTCTTATGTGAACTTGAAATTTATTTTAAATACTTTAAATATTTTTTTAAAAATAATATACCTTTTATTACAGAGAAGAACACTCTCACCATGGGTAATGCTAAATTTCAAATCCACTGAATTGAGGCAAATATAAAATCAACTGCATGGCCACCCCAGGCCTAGTCATCACTGTTAGGGAAAGAGTTAGGGTATTCAGAAACCATGGACAACACAATTTTTTGTAGGGAAGGGGGAGGATTTTAACCTACATGACTTAGTTTTGTGTGTGTATGTAAGTTTGTATAACTTTTATTTATTTTTTTCTCCACAGTTGTGTCCTCTATGTACATTTATTTTGTCACAATGTCATATAAGTTTTGTTTTTTTCTGATTTCTCCCTCATGTCCACTGACTTCTCCCTCCTGGCCCCTGACTTCTCTCTAAAGTCTCTGGAGGGAGAAGTCACTTCTCCCTAAAATCAGCTGCCAGGCTGACCCCTGACCAGGATTAAATTATTACTAAACATTCCTACCAGTTGTTCATTACCAGGATTAAATAATTATTAAACATTCCTGCCAATTGTTCATTACAGGGATTAAATTATTACTAAACATTCCTACCAGTTGTTCATTGCAGTATTAAATTATTACTAATAATTCCTGCCAGTTGTTCATTGCAGGATTAAATTATTACTAAACATCCCTGCCATTTATTTATTACAGGGATTAAATTATTACTAATCATTCCTATCAATTGTTGTTCATCACATTGTCTACTAATCAGCTTCTAAATTTTCTTTTTAACACAAAATTGTGATTACTGCATTGAAAAGGTTAAACCCTAAAAAAAATCTTATCATTATACCAAGTTGCGGGGATTAAGTAGATTAACCATTGGAGGTCAGTTTCATACTTTCATGCATTTTTGATTCTCATTGACTGGTTATGAATTTGTGCCCTTATATGAAGTCTTAGGTACTGAATATGTCCATATATAAATCGCTTCCATGTATAAGTCATGCCAGTTTCCACCAAAAATATCTCCCTTTCAACTGTTAAAGTACAGTCTCTGTGGAGTTGTCATAATCCATATGTGGACTATTATAACCCCTATGGGTACGGGAGTGGGATGGGAAAATCTCACCCGAGGGCAAGATATTTGGGCCAGACACGAGGCTTGCCGAGTGTCTGGACCAAATATCTTGTCCCGAGGGTGAGATTTTCCCATCCCATACCCGTACCCATCAGGGATTATTTTTCTCCCTCCACCATACAACGGTTACATTAGCAGAGGTAATCGGCGGTAACATGCTGATATAATCAACTCATTTGGTATTCGTTGTTTTGAAAAACTAATGACACCATCAGAAAGAGCATGCAAAAGTTATGTATATACCAGAGGTATTTACCACGAAATCAATTAGGAACCGAGGCATCTTGGGGTCTAAAGAGTTTTAGAGCATCAAACTTTGATCACACGGCATTCTGATGACGTCAATATGAATTGGTTGGTATAAATAAACTGATATGATATGCATAACGTCATAATAACGTTATAAATGTATATAATCACGTGGGTGGGGTGGGATATATCTGTCTCTCCCTGCTATCTCACCCGGGACACACGTATGTTACACATGCAGTGGGGGGAGAAAGTGATGTCCACGTGTACGTTTACCAGGTAATTAAAAAACATCATCAGCAAAATTTTAATTAATGAAGCACCAGGTTGTGCCCAGTGCTTCATTAATTTAATTTTTGAAGGTTATTCCTATAATTAGTGTTTGGAATCTAATATTATTGCATCCATGGAAATATTGCCCACACAGTGCCTGTACTGTATCAGTCTATAAGTCACATCCTAATTATTGTATCTAAAGCATTGTGTAATGCATGTCAATTTTCAGCATGTCAGTTTGATTGTATTGACTCTAAATCAGGCGATTCACACAAAAAGTTTTTCAATTTACATGAATAAAATAAATGATAAAGGAAATATTTAGTTACTTCAGTCATAAATTTACTAATGTCCTCCTTCAATTCTCAAACAGAATCAGATTAATACAGCTTAAAAATAAATTGCATTTCACACAGTGTAACATTTAGGTTGTAAGATGCTGACGAATTCTGTCTGAAATTTAATAGAAAAAGAATGTATTTTTGACCTTTACAAACATGATAAAAAAGGTGCAACTTTCACCTGGACATATGCAGTAATATAGGATGCTAAGATTTGGACAGAGCTATTGTCCAGCAAGGGGGTTTAAATTGGACATGTTAACCTCTCCCCACCCCCCCCCCCCCCCAAAAAAAAAAAAAAAACTTCAGAGAAATTAAGGTTGATTTTCAGGGAAATGGCATGGATTTCAGGGAAAGGTTTGTGTGACAGAAAATGCTGTATGCAACAAGTCGACTACCACTAAATCACTCTCAATGAGAGAAGTCCGATAGGAGATATCACAAAGCTATTAATGCCGCTCACAATTATTGCATTACCAAATAAAAATATGGTCAAAATATATAAGTATAAATTTTAATTTTGGAGTTATGCTGCTGCTCATCTCAGCTGGTACTGTATCCTGTCTAATGGCTTACTCAAACTGTATTCAATTCACAAACATTGGAATCACAACAGTAATCAAGTTTCTCTCAATACCCCCTCACCCCCCCCCCCCCCCCCCCACCCCTGCAAAAAAGAAAAAAACTGGGAAAGAAAAAAAAATTCAGTTTCAAGTACAACACATGCAGATGTCAAACTTAAAAAAAAAATTGTTCATTCGCACATCTACAATCATTTCATGACTGTGGCAGTAATCTGTAGAGAAATAATTTATAAAAAATAAATAGGCATAAATAACTTGCGCAAATATTCAGAAATTTCAGTTGTTCAGCTTCAAAAAATTTCTTGCAGTTCTCCTACAATCACTTCGTGGCTGCTGAACAGCAGACATGCGTTGAAAGAAATAAAAATTAAGAGAAAATTCTCAGAGGTATAAAAAATGATTACTCAACAGATGACCTCTTGAAAAATGTTAAAAAGACACAAAATGAACTTCTCTGTAGATCCTCTCCATTTTAATATCATTTTTCAAAAAATAATAATAAATAAAATAAAATAAAAACACTTCTAAAAGAGGCCTTCAACTTAGAATTAAACCAGAGTTGTCATCAGTTCAACTTCCCAAACACTGGCTTGTTTGATTCAAAGATTTAGATGAAAGAATGTCATTTCCAAACAGATATTTTTATCACTAGAAATAAATCAAAGGAACTTCCACAGTATATTTTTATACTGTACCAATGACCCAGACTTAGCTGGTGCTAACTCTAACAAAACCAGGGCCAAACACAAATTTTGCCCCCCATTCCCCAAAATTTGCATCCAAAACCAAAAGAAATCATGTCCTATAGGACCTCCATACTACGCCCCCACTGCGCATGCGCAGTGTCAAGGACGTCCCGAAATTGGTGCCAATTATCATTCTCTGTTTGGCCCTTCATCAGTCAACATCTCACAGATCTTTGTACTTGTAAATCTCAGTTTAAAGGATGCCAGACACGTAATTTTTGGAGAAATGGTGATTCTAAGGAGGATATAGAAGGAGGAGAGGAAAAAGAAGTGACAAAAAATAATCAGGGCTGTACTTAAAATTTTTTATGAAATTATGTTAAGTTGCCTATTTTCGAGGCATGGGCCTCTTGTTGTCATTCTTGCTAAAATGTTGCACTGCTTATTCAGTGTTTCCTCTCCCCTAGCCTTCTAAGTCCCCCCTTGCAATTCTCCCATGCTTTTGGCATATTTTTGAGAAAGTTCATTTCTAAAATTTTCTTGGGAGAGTTGCTTGGATACAGAATGTTTTCTGTTATTTTCCCCATAGTTACGTTTTCACCCATGGGTGTATAAACGTTGTGTTCTGCATCTTCCATCTGATGTTCTGCAGATTCTCTCCTGGGAGTCTCTGTCTTGCATCAGATAGAGTGTAATTTTGATGACTGATTTCGGGCCAGTTTTTTCAGTGCCTGGAGTCATGTTTTCTGGTGTTTTACACTGTTTGTTTACATTGGCAACAGCCTTTTTTGAGGGGGGCTGTTTGCCTTTGGTGTAGTTTATCTCACTATAAGATACATTTATATTATCCGTAAGTGTCTCATTAATTATTTAATATAAATTTAAAATTTTTGACCACACTTTGCCATCGGATCCATCGGGGCTCAACGTTACCTTTCAGAAACTTGGGCTTCGCTGAAAAAATATTTTTTCAAAATTATTTTGATTTGCAATTGTTTTTTCATTTATTAATGGATCATGTTATTATGTATCTTTGTGTCAGGGGTTTGTGCGAGTAACTAGGACTTGTTGTTGACTTTTCAAAATGAAAGGATATTGTTCAAATTGTAATGGGAAGAAATCTTCCTCTGACTTTCATGATCATTGTATTAATTGTAGTCAGTGTTCTCGCACTAATCCCTGTTCTATATGTCAATATTGGGATGACAAACATTGGAAATGTGTGTCACGGTATGTTGTTACTGGAGAAAGGGCTATGCCGGCTCTTTCTCCGCAAGGTCACTCTACTCTCTCAGTTTCTATTTCAGAGGAACAAGAACAGGGTGATGTTTCCATGTTATCTTCTGCAAGTGCGCTTCCGTTGTCACAAATGAATTCAGAGCTAGCGGCAAAAGTGCTCATGAAGATTAGACAAATGTCGTCCGCTAGCTCGCCCGGTGTAGCGTCCATTCACCGAATGGTTCGGCAGCCGGGTTCGTCCGATGCGGTCCAGGAGGAAATGTTGGGTGATGCGAGCACTATAAACATTCAATGTGCACACCCAGTGACGGCAGATAGTAAACGAGATCGGAGGAAGCCTTTGAGTCCGGTTCCTAGCTCGTCCAGGTCCAGCCGGGCCGCGAGCGAGAGAGGCCCCTCTCTCGTACAACAACATCTGAGACCAGATGTTGTGGTACAAAATGTGTCTCAAGCGGAGCATACGTCCGTCGCTCGGGACGCTCCGTTGTATAGGCAGTCCGTGGAGAGTGCTAAGGCTTCTTCTTCTCGTCAGCGCACACGACCGCACCTTGGCTGCGTGACCGCCGATATCTTACCAGCTTCGCCGATCAAGGATTCTTCGGCGACCAGGTCACACCATCCGGCAGCCAGGGACTTGAGGCCGATGGACTCCGGACGTTCGCATAGAAAAAGTATGCGGGGTCCATCTGATGCGGAGTTGCCCTCGGTGAAAGACTGCGCCTCCGCAGGTCTCGACGCCGGACATTCTTGTGCAGATAGCACAGCTTATCGCAGCATCCCAGCAGCCGACAGAAACGGTGTCGGATCGAGAATTATCCGACGGCGCTGGGTCGGTACGCTCCGCCGAAGCATCGGGGGCGGACGACCGGGAGCATCATGAGGTCCGACCGGATGGTGAAAGGGATACGGATGATTTGGAGCTATCCCTTTCGGAACAACATAAAGCTGCCGTGGACTTCATCCGGCACTTTCTCCCTCAAGTTGTTCCGTCAGGCCAGACTGCTGCGGTTCCGGACAAGAGGATTATAGCGTCATTGGACTCTGAATTTTTTGAGCGGTTCAGGGACATCGCTCCCGAGTTTCCGTCGCAGTCCAATAATGTTGCAAGAACATTTGAATTATTGAACGACGCTATATTTAAACTTGCTTCCAAGACGGGGAAAGCCAGTTTCTTGTCCGCCAATACTCTCAACCTGCCTTTCATTAATGCAAGGAATAAATTCGACACGGCAGGACAGGGTATCCCGAGAGTTCCTCTGCGTATGGACGACGAGGCGGAAGACTTAGAGCTATCATTACCGTCGTCGGCTTCTATTCCAACCACGGTGTTGGAAACAGCTATTTCGTCTAACAGAGCCAATTTAGATGCCTTATCTTACGCAGATCACCTTACTAAGGCGTTATCACTGCACCTTCAAGGGAAAGAATTTCAGGATATACAATCCTCTTTAAGACTTCTTTCAAGGGCAGTAGCTTATTCCACGTGTAACTCCGCCCTTTCTGTGGCAAACCTGGAGTTGGTTAGACGTGACGCAGCCCTAGCTACATCCACACTCGTGGATACTAAGGTGAAGAACTCTCTTAGAGTCGCTTCGGTCTCCGGAGAACTTCTCTTTGACGGCAAGCTTTCTGCTATTTATGATAAAATTACAAAGAAAGCTTCGGATTCTCTGTTGTTCAAATCTGCTTCTAAGAAGTCGGATACAGCAGACAAGAATAAGACAGGCACTTCTGGGTCTAATGCGCCCAAGAGAGGTTCCTATAGAGGTTCCGGTGCGTCCTCTTGGTCTTATTCGAGAGACCGTCAGGGTAGCGACTCTCGTTCGGGACGTCCTTCGGGCCGGGACAACCGGTCGGACGCCCCGAGGTCGACGGGACGAGGTACGGGTCGTGGAGGACGTGGTTTCTCCTACCGCAGGCCTCGCAGGTCCAGGAGGTGATGGCTTAAATCTCTATCGCGTACCGGTTGGCGGAAGGTTGTCGAGCTTTTCACAAGAATGGGCGTCGATTACAGACGACCCTTGGGTGAGAGGAATGACTTCGGAAGGCCTAAAGATATCCTTCAAACGAAAGCCTCCATTAACTCGAAGTCCAAAGTGGACTCAACTTCCGTCAAATCCGCAGAAAAGAGACGCTCTGTTATCACAAGTGCAGTCTCTTTTAATGAAGAACGCGGTAGAGGTCGTAGAAAACCAGGAGACTCCGGGATTCTACAGCCATCTGTTTCTGGTTCCGAAACCAGACGGCTCGTTCCGTCCAGTCATAGATTTGAGCTGGATAAACAAGCTGATCGTCGCTCCGAAATTTTATATGGAGACGATTCGGTCGGTCAGAGCGAGTATTCGGGTGAACGATTATGCAACAAGCATAGATCTCAAAGATGCGTACTTTCACGTCATGGTACATCCGACATTCAGAAAGTATCTACGCTTCGCAGTCCTAGGAGTGGTGTATCAATTCCGGGCGATGTGCTTCGGACTGAATCTAGCACCCTGGGCTTTCACTCGGGTAATGAACTCGGTAATGATCTATTTCCGAGCTCATTCGTCTGCGGTAACGTCGGCCTACCTGGACGACATTCTTCAGAGGTACGGCAACGAGTTAACGCTTCAGAACGATGTTCAGAATCTACTTCTATTGCTCCGACGTCTCGGTTTTATAGTAAACGAGGAGAAGTCGGATCTGGTGCCGTCCAAGTCATTCACTCATCTGGGAATGAGCTTCGAGACGCACAACAATCTCGTTCGTCTGGCGTTAACCAGAGCGAAATTAGTCAGTTGTTACGCTCGCTATTGTCTGCACGCAGACAAAGTCACAGCGAGAGAATTTATGAGACTGATAGGTCTGTGCGGAGCCGCTGCGGATCTCATTCCGATGGGGCGGTTACGCACACGTCCTCTCCAAATTTTCTTGACTCAGAATTGGAGTGTGAAAATTCATTCGCTCGACGTAGACGTTCTCTTGTCAGATCAAGTGAAACAAGAGATTCAGACTTGGGCAAACATTCAGTGGTTAACTCAGGGAGTTCCGCTGCAGTTGCCAGATCCGAGTTTTACCATTATGACGGATGCCAGTCAAACAGGTTGGGGTGCATCATTGATCCCAACGGATTCGAGATGCCAGGGTCTTTGGGATCCGCAATTCCTGTGCAAGCACATAAACATCAAGGAAATGATGTCAATTTGGCTTGGGTTACGTCATTGGATGGACATTATTCACAATGCTCATGTCCAAATCCTATCCGACAATACGACAGTAGTGGCGTATATACGGAATCAGGGAGGCACTCATTCAGTTCCGTTGTTCAATCTAACGGAAAGAATCCTTCTGTTTGCACTAGAACATCAGGTTCTTCTTTCGGTCCGTCACATACCGGGTCGTCTGAATGTGCTAGCAGACTCCCTTTCACGAAAGGGTCGCTTGTTGCCGTCGGAGTGGACTCTCAACAAACAAGTATTCAATCAGATTTGCTACCAATGGGAACGGCCAATGATAGACTTATTTGCGACACATCTCAACAATCAGTTGCAGACGTATGTGTCTCCGTGTCCGGATCCAAGAGCATTTGCAGTAGACGCTCTGTCGATCCCTTGGGATGGAATGATAGGATATGCGTATCCTCCAGCGCCGTTAATTCAACAAGTATTGCTAAAGATAAAACAATCTCAGTGCAAGATTCTGTTGGTAGCATCTCTGTCGCCACAGAGACCGTGGATAAATCTACTCAGGTGTCTGTTGTGGGACCTACCGCGAAAGCTTCCTCCACGGGAGGATCTTCTTTCGCAGGGGAAATCGCGTCAACTCCATCACAACCCGCAAGGTCTCAACCTTCACGTTTTTCCATTGTGCGGTCCTTCTTGCATGGCAAGCACTGTACAGGACGAGCAGTGGACGCGATTTCTAACTGTAGGAGGACCTCCTCTTCGCTAAACTATGCGGCTAAGTGGAAGGTTTTTCGTCGTTGGTGTAGGGATCATTCTGTAGATATTTTTGATCCCTCTATACCAGACATTGCAAACTTTCTAGTATACTTGTTTGACGAAATCAAACTGCAGCCTGTTACTATTAAGGGTTATAGGTCTATGTTATCTGATACCTATGCACATCATGATAGTTTACAAATTGGATCTAATGTCTCTTTATCTGAATTGGTTAGAAACTTCTCGATAAATAGACCCAGAACTCTTAGATTAATTCCTAAATGGAATTTAGCTTGGGTTCTTCTTAAATTGAAGGAAAAGCCATTTGAACCTCTTGGGACAGTAGATTTCAAATTCTTATCTTATAAGACAGCTTTTCTCTTAGCTTTCTCTTCTGCTAGAAGAGTCAGTGAGCTTCATGCACTGTCGGTGGATGATTCTCACTATCGTAGTGTTGGGAACACTATCACCTTCACTACTAATGTGGGTTTTTTAGCTAAGAATCAGGCTCCTAATAAATATCCGGAACCTATTGTTATTAAGGCTCTTCCGTCTTCAGACGGGCGTAGGTCTTTACTCTGTCCTGTTAGAGCGTTACGTATCTATAAACAGAGATCTCAGTTTATCAGGAAGGGACGGAAACGTTTCTTTCTGTCTTTGATGCCTAATAGAAGGGACATTTCGGTCCATTCTATTGCTAGATGGATTCAATTAACTATCCGTACTGCTTATGAGAGTTTATCTTCTTCTCAGCAGTCTGTGCTTAAGATTTCCGCTCATGAAGTAAGAGCTCTTGCTACTTCTTGGGCTCATGCTAATAGTGTTGCTATTACAGATTTAATGAAGGCTGCTTATTGGTCTCAGCCATCCACATTCACGAATTTTTATCTCAGAAATATTGAGTCCATTTCTGGAGACCTGGATTGTTTAGGTCCGTTATCTGTTGCTCAGAATGTCGTCCACTAAACAATTGCAACTATAGTTATGCAGGCTTTCTGTTCCGGCAGTGACTCTGTCCGGCTGCCCTCTTCGCTCTGGGCTATTTGACCCAGGGCAAGGGGAAGGGGGGGGGGGTGTTCCCTTAGGTCACCTGCTTTATAGTGAAAAGCAAGGGAATGCCTCCTCCAAAGTCAGTATTTCTGAGTCGCTTCCGGGATGGTTTTAAAGTGTAATATTAATGTTAAAATTCATTCATGTCTTATTTTTAAAGTGTAGCTCGGTGTGAAGCATTTGTATATGTCAAGTGTCAAACGGGCTTTAATATACAATACTCGGACACTTTTAAAAGATTATAAAGAGTCTCAATTCTCTGGACTACTTTATTTATTGGCTTACTTTAAAAATAATTAGTATAAGGGTTATACTGGATGTTAATAGAGAACATGAATATTATTGTGCTCAATTATTAAGGGTATTGTATCTTTCTAATTTAATATTAAATAAGAAAGATACATGTAAAGCCTAATACTCCTTTTCTCCTTAAGGGGTTACCTCTTTATTATATAGTTGAGCTTATTGGATTTTCCTCTATGTCCTAGGCCCTCCAGCCTTTTTACTATTCAGCTAAGTCTGGGTCATTGGTACAGTATAAAAATGTTAAAAAATTTATAGTAATTTATATATTTTTTATACTTACCAATGACCCAGACGGGGATGGCCCTCCCAGGAGTTGGGAACTCTTGCCTCCCCGCTGAGTACATAGTGCTGACCAGGCACTGCCAGTAAGAATGATAATTGGCGCCAATTTCGGGACGTCCTTGACACTGCGCATGCGCAGTGGGGGCGTAGTATGGAGGTCCTATAGGACATGATTTCTTTTGGTTTTGGATGCAAATTTTGGGGATTGGGGGGCAAAATTTGTGTTTGGCCCTGGTTTTGTTAGAGTTAGCACCAGCTAAGTCTGGGTCATTGGTAAGTATAAAAAATATATAAATTACTATAAATTTTTTAACTTTCCTGAATTCAAAGTTAAAAATGGCGGTGCCCATTAACTGAGTTGTGATTTACATTTTCTTTTCAATGTTCAAACACAGTGTTACAGTTTTTAAAGCAAAACTTGAGTGCCCTTATTCAAATGCAGGAAAAATATAAATGAACACTATTTAAGAGGAATTCTCTGTTGAAAAAACGTTTTTTTTACAAACCAAACATCTGAAGGGGTTGATGATCAGGTTTTGAAACTGGGTCACCACAAGGAAAACAGCTGATCGATACAAATTTTGTACACTTTCAAAGGGTACAAACATCTTTTTTGGGCTTTCAATAATGAATTTTATGATCATTTTAATGATTTTCGAACAGGGTAATGCCAAGACTGTAACTCTTATGAAACTGATCGCAAATCGCCCCTCGAATCATTTCAAAACTGCCATATGTTGTGACTGATATTTTCTGGGATTTTCGGCCCAAGGAGATCTTTTGCTGGGAACAACGTTGAATTCCCGGGAGGGTTAACATGTCTGGTATGAATTCTAAACAAACAAACAAATGAGAAATTTGTGCAAAATTTATGGGTTTTTATGCCCCCGGCCTCTTTGAGGAGGGGGCATTGTGTTATCACCATGTCCAGCGTCCGTCGTCATCTGCCTGTTAAGTTTTTGCATTTGTCAGTTAACTAAAGTTCTACCATCCAGATCTTTACCAAACTACATATGTGGGTTAGGTATGATGGAGTGGAAGAAGCCTATTTATTTTGACCATGATGTGCCAAAGGTCAAGGTCACAGTGACCTCCAATGTTAAATACATTTGAAACTGGTTTCCTCTCTATAACTAAAGTTCTGCAAGACTGATCTTGATATAAGTCAGTATGGAGGTTAGGTATGGTGTGAGGTAGAACCCTATTCATTTTGATGTTGATGTGCCAAAGGAAAAGGTCACTGTGACCTTCAACATTAAATGTACTTGAAACAGATTTCCGCTGCATTCCGTCAATGAAGTAAAGTTCTACCAGCTGGGTCTTTACCAAACTTCATATGTGGGTTAGGTATGATGATAATTTTATCTTTTTATTTGTGATTTTTATCCCTTAAGTGCTTGGAGATTTTCTCTATACTTTGAAAGTCCACCTGCAGTGGCTTTGCAGTTGTTTCAAGTGAAGTCTTGGCTGCCTGCAGAGGCAGCCAAGACTTGCCTAGAAACAACTGACAAGGTACTTACAAAACAAGTTCTGAGTCTACCCAAACAATGCAATTTGCGGCACCTGTTCCTTTGCATTAAAAAGTTATCAACAAAGTCGGTTTTAGGCCTTTAAGGGTTATGCACTTTTTTATTATGTATTCACCATGTCCTTCCGGCATCCTTCCATTAACTTTTGGTTTCTGTCAAATAACTAAAGAACCACTTATTTGATCAAATCATAATTTTAGGTGTCACTTGTGGATGACCAGACAATGCTTCCTTTCGATTTTGGTCCAGCTAGCCAGTTCAATATAGCCGCCATGGCAGCCATTTTGAATTTGTTTTCCATCAAATAACTAATGAATGCTGACTCGAATCATTTGTATTTTTTTATTATGCATTGTTGGTGTCTAGAGGAAGCTTCCTTTTGATTTTGGACCAGTCAGCTGAAACAAGATGGCCACAAGTGGCCAATTCATTATGGTGGCCATCTTGAAGTTGGTTTCTGCCCAATAACTAATGAATATTGACTCAAATCAATTTCATTTTTTGGTTATGCATTATTGGTGTCTCGAGGAAGCTTCCTTTTACTTTTGGATCACCTAGCCAATTCAGCCACTTCAATATGGCCACCATGACCGCCATATTGAATTTGATTTCCATCCAATAACTAATGGATGCTGACTTGAATAATTTTTATTTTTGAATTATGCATTGTTGGTGTCAAGAGGAAGCTTCCTTTGAATGGTGGACCAGTCAGCTGATCCAAGGTGGCCGACATTGGCCAATTAATTATGGCTTCCATCTTGAATTTGGTTTCCATCCAATAACTAATAAATACAGATTGAATCAGTTTCATATTTTTTATACTGTAACCAATGACCAAGACTTAGCTGGTGCTAACCCCAAAATATCTAGGGCCAAACACAAATTTTGACCCCCAATCTCCAAAATTTTTTGCATGCAAAACTGAAAATTAGAAGTCCTGTCTGGCCCTCCATACATTTACCCTCTGCGCATGCGCAGCCGCCAGGAAGTCACCAAATCTGGTGCCAACCATCCTTCTTTGTTTGGCCCTTGTCAGATAACATCAAATTGACTTTTTGTGCTTTTTAAATCTCAAATTGACAAACACCATTCTTTTGTTTGGCCCTCATCAGATAACAACAAACTGACTTTTGTGCTTTTTAAATCTCAATTAATAATGATGCCAGACACAAATCAATGGTTAATTGGTGGATCCAATGACACAACTGGATGAAGGAAGGAAGAAACGGTGGTTTGAAACGTTCAGGGCTGTAATTTTATAATATTTATAAAAATTAGTTCATGTTCCCTAATTTTGGGACATGGGCCTGACGTTATCACTAATTGATTATTATCTATCCACTGTTTATTTAGTATTCTTTCCTTACCTTCCCTTGATCCCCCCAGTTAAGCTCCCAAGCTTTTGGGCTTGTTTTATTGAAATTTTTTATAAAAATTTCTTGGGAGTTTAATGTATCATACAGAAGATTATTCTGTATATCTCCATGGTTACGTCCTCACCCTTGGGGTGTTTGGACGTTTTTTGGTCATGCATCATGCATTCAATGTATCATTTTTTCTTCTGATGAAGATCTTGCTTTACATCGGATAGTCTTGTTTCTGTTACTGACTTCGGGCCGTGTTGCCTGGGGTCTTGTTTCTGTTTTTTTGTTTACTTTTACAATGCTCTAGGTAGTTTCCTATTTTTGTTTAGGAACAACAGTTGTAAGTAACATTAAATATTCTGATAGTGTGGTAGTTAATTTTACAGCAGAATTTTATAATTTTGTCCACACTGAGGCTTTTTTGGGCTCTTCGTTCCCTTTGGGAACTTGGGCTCTTATATAAGAAAAAAATTTTCAAAAATTTTTATTTTATTTTTGAAGCAATTTTTCTTTTTGGATATATTTATTTCATCGATTGCAATTTAATGTTATCTTATAATATATGTAGATTTGGTGGTGGTACAATGACATATTCTTGTTTCATTGGATGACAGGTGTCATGGTTTGTGTTAGGCGAGTGGATACTACTGGTCCTCTCGTCAAAAGGTCACTATAGTTTTTTAGTCTTTATTTACAGAGGAAACAAGAACATGGTGTGGTTTCGTGATGCCGTCAGGGAGTGTGCTTCCTTCGTTGAATTATAGAGCTTGCGGAAAAGTGCTCAATGAAATTAGACTAGGTCCCAAAAGGGATTTACGGCCTTGTCGGAAATTAGACAAGTGCCTAGGTCCCAAAAGGGATTTTGGGCCTTGTCGCCAGCTAGCTCGACCGGCGGTTGCACAGGCTCAAATGGGTGGTGTGACGCCGGGTAAGTCTGTTGCGGTCCAGGAGAGGAATACGGGTGTAGCAAGCACTGTATAAATACGAACATGCTCACCCTGCGACGATGGAAAGGAGGAAGCATGGGAAGGAGGAAGCAGACAAGTTCTGAGGTATGCTCATCCAGGTCTTTCGTGATCGTAAGCAAGAGAGAAGCCCCTCTCTCTTATAACAACATCTGGGGTCAGAGGTTGTTGGTAGGAACTTGTGTCAGTTGGAGCTTACGTCATGTCTTCCTGTCCGGGACGGTCTTCCATAGACTGCCGGGGTCGGCTAGTCTTATAGCTTCCTCTATGTTCGAAAAGCACACACGACCGCACAAGTCCGTTGTCGCCAGCTAGCTCGACGGGTGAAGTGGTTACTCAGGCCTCTGAGAACTGTGACGCCGGGTGTATCTGATCCGGGCTAGGAGATGATATAGGGTGGAGCGAACACTATGATATACAACCATGCTCACCCAGCGACGACGGAAGGAGGAAACCGGCAAGTTCTGAGGTACGCTCGTCCAGATTACCCAGGACCACGAGCAAGAGAGAGGCCTCTCTCTCTTACAGCATCATCTGGGGACAGATGTTGTTGGTAGGAACTTGCGTCAGTCGGAGTATACGTCCATGCCTCCTGTCCGGGACGTCCCATCTAATAGGCAGCCGGGATCGGCTAGTCTTATAGTTTCCTCTACATAACGGACAAAAGTGATCTTTATATTGCACATGCTATAAACTGCGAAGAGTGGTTTCAGTTCTCTGACGCCGGTGAAGCGGTTAAGATTGAATATGAGGATCGTGACACCAGATGTGTCACATGTGCATTGTATTCAGAGCTAGTGGAAAAGTGCTCAATGATATTAGACAAGGGCTAGGCTTCAAAAGAGGTTTACGTCCCTTCTCTCCAGCTAGCTCAACCGGCAGATCTATCACGTAGACTAGTGGTGTGACACCGCGTATATCTACATAACAGACAAAGTGATCTTTATATTGCACAGGGCTATAAACCGCGATGAGTGGTTTCAGTTCCCTGACGTCGGTGAAGCGGTTAAGATTGAATGTGAGGACTGTGACACCGGATGTGTCTTATGTGCATTGTATTCAGAGCCAGTGGAAAAGTGCTCAATGATATTGACAAGGGCTAGGCTTCAAAAGAGGTTTAAATCCCTTGTCTCCAGCTGGCTCAACCAGCAGATCTATCACGTAGACTAGTGGTGTGATGTCGGGTATATCTACATAATGGACAAAGTGATCTGTAGCGGTCGAGAGAGAATAAGGGTGTAGCGAGCACCAGTGAATCCATTCATGCTCACCCTGTATTGATGGAAGGAAGAAACTGGCAAGTTCTAAGGTACGCTGGGTCTCCCCGTACCGCGAGTAAGAGGGAGACCCCCCTCTCTATTTTAACAACATCTGGGGCCGGGTGTTGTTGGCAGGAACTTGCGTCAATCAGAGCTTACGTAAATAGCTATTGTCCAGTACGCTTAATTCAATTCTTAGCCGGGGACGGCTACAGTTTGGCTTCTTTAGTGTCTACCAATCACTCTCGACTGCACCTTGGCTAAGTGACTTTGGATATCTAGTATGCTTCATCAAAAGGTCCAACTTTGTGAAGAAAGTCGCACCATCTAGTAGCCAAGGAGATGAGGCTTCATTCATCGGGACGTCCGCTGTAATAGTCATCATGGACACCCGGTCCCAGGAGCATCCGGCGGACAAGCAATTCATGACCCCTGCTCCTCAGGCCTTCGTAACGGACTTGCTGTCGCATATTGTGCAGCTAATCGCAGTATTCCTGCTAAGGCAGAAGCACTCAACGTCAGTCTCAAAATTTGAGCTGTTGAATTGTGCTTGATCGGTCCAGTCATCTGCCTGTTCAGATACTGGTGACTGTGATTCTAACTGATTTTACGAATGATGAAAGGGATTTGGTAACTTTCTCTTTCTAAACAATTCATGGATGATATGGATACTATGCATTATCGTTTCCTTGAACTTGTTCCAGTAAATTACAATACTGCAAGTAATTATACGAAACCGCTAGCGTAGTTAGATGCTGACTTCATCCTGACAAAGAGCAGGATAATAAGATCTCTTTCCGGTTAAGTCTACAGGAGTGTCACAGGTCTTCGATTGTGTAGACGACACCATATTTAACTTCCTGTGGGAAGAAGTAATTCAGTTTCTTATCATCTGTAATTTTAACTGTTTGTGTTTGTTATACTTTTAAAAACATCAGGAGAAAATGTGTTGAGAGTTTCTCTGCGTTGAATGAGCAGGCTAAGATCTTAGTTGTAGCCTTACCTTCATCTTTTGCTGTTCGCTCGGAAATAATTGAGAACATAATATCTTATTCAGAGCGAATTTAGACTCATGGTCTTATGTAATTCAGTTTTAAGTACTGTGACACAATGTCTATATGGAAAGGAATTTTGTGGTCGTTTGTACCTTTTAAAAATTCTTTCCAGACCTATATATATATATCTCTCTGTCTTAACTAATGTTAAGTGGGAGTTATTCTGATATTTAACATTTGACTAAGTGAAAAACTTGCTACAGTTGCTTTATTTTTCCAGACTCTAGTCTTTGATGGTAAGCTTTCATTAATGTAGGATTAAGCTACAAGAAAGCATCAATACTCAACTCTTTAAGTTGGGGTCTAATCGACCACACCAACAGAAAGAGTAGGAGAGGTTGTCCTAGACTCAGATCGTCAAAAGGACTCATAGTGAAGGTATAGGTATACATAAGTTTTTGATGGTAAGCTTTCATTATTGTAGGATTAAGCTACAAGAAAGCATCAATACTCGACTCTTTAAGTTGGGGTCTAATCGACCACACCAACAGAAAGAGTAGGAGAGGTTGTCCTAGACTCAGTTCGTCTATAAGGACTCATAGCGAATGTACAGGTATCTCTCCTATATATTTCTTTAGGATTGTCTATACAGCCACTTGGATAGGGGGTTTCTGTCTGTTTGAGTTACTGATCAGACACCACTGAGCCGGTGGCTCGAGGCTTTTATAGAGCTTGGTCTGACCATTTTTGACTGGAACTGGATAATTAGGTTATTTATGACTATCTTCCAGTCGAAAAGAGAGCGTTCGGCAATGTAGCTAGTATAGTTCTTTAGATCACTTGTTTTGTGAACTAGATAATGTCTCATGGGATTAATGATAAGATACACATATCCCACAATTCTTTTTCATCTGGCTGCTTCATCTGTTGTTTCACAGAGTGAATTAGCCAGCTGTTTGGCTCGCTTTTATCTGTTATCTGACGCATTAACAGTGGAAATTTTATGTGCCGGACGTGGTTGTGCGGAGTGGCTATGAATGTTATTTCGATGGGTCGCTTACACACACGTCCCCTCCAGTTGTTCTTAACTGGAGTGGTAGACGTATTTTTACACAGTATACCAATGGCCCAGACATAGCTGCTAAAATATCTAGGGCCAAACACAAATTTTGCCTCCCAATCCCCAAAATTTGCATGCAAAACCAAAAATTAGAAGTCCTAACTGGTCCTCCATATAGTTACCCTCTGCGCATGCGCAGACGTCAGGAAGTGACCAGAACTGACGCAAACACTATTCTTTGTTTGGCCCTCATCAGATAACAACAAACTGACTTTTGTGCTTTTTAAATCTCAATTAATAATGATGCCAGACACAAATCAATGGTTAAATTGGTTGTTTGAAAATGTTCAGGGCTGTAATTTTATAATATTTATAAAAATTAGTTCATGTTCCCTAATTTGGGGACATGAGCCTGACATCATCATTGTTGATAATGATTTTTCCACTGTTGGTTAATTATTCCTTCCCTAACCTCCCTTGATCTCCCCCTGTTAAACTCCCAAGCTTTTTGGCTTGTTTTTTGAAATTTTTTATATAAAATTTCTTGGGAGCTTAACGTGCTATACAGAAAGTTTTTTCTGTATTTCCCCAGGGTTACATCCTCACCCTTAGGGTGTTTAGGCATTTTTAGTCATGCATCATACTTCCAATGTATCGTTTTTTCTTCTGACGAAGATCTTGCCTTACATCGAATAGTTAAAAAATCTGTTACTGACTTCGGGTTGTGTTGCCTGGGGTCTCGTTTCTGGTTTTCAGTTTAACATTGTTTACAT
Source organism: Pictodentalium vernedei (assembly GCA_031216915.1). Classification (NCBI taxonomy): domain Eukaryota; kingdom Metazoa; phylum Mollusca; class Scaphopoda; order Dentaliida; family Dentaliidae; genus Pictodentalium; species Pictodentalium vernedei. Next base: position 156,049,260 of record CM062295.1, read on the forward strand.
TAGCAACGTTTGTTATTAATGTGAAGGTTCCTATTTCTGATATGGTAGGTCTGTTGTAAGATACATTATACAGTCCCGTAGTGTGGCAGTTAATTTTTGGGAGGAAAAAATTAATTTTGTTCACACTTGGGCACTTTTGGGATACATTTGGGCACTTCGTTCCCTTTGGGAACTTGGGCTCTTGTCAAAATTTTTCGAAAAAGTTTTTTGGTGTAAACTATTTTTCGATTTATATTTTGAATGTTTTTGTTATGTATCTTTTTATTTGTATTTAATGTGGAATTGGTGGGCGTACAATTGAGTTAGTCTGCTTCATTATGTAAGCATATTGCTCTTTAAGCAAGGCGAGGAAGCTGTTCCTCTTATTTTCTTGTAGGTTGCCTTGCTTGTAGTCGATGTATGTCTACTAATTCTTGCTCATATGTGTCGCATGGGATGACAAACGTTGCTGACGGGTGTCACGGTACGTTGTTAGCAAGTGACCACTGCGGGTCCTCTCATAATGAGAGGCTGCCACCGGTCCTCTCGCCCTAGGTCGCTCTAGTTTATTAGTTTATATTTACAGAGGAACAAGAACATGGTGATGTTTACGTGACGCCGTCAGATAGTGTGCTTCCATCGTCACATTAATTAGTCAATCAGAGCTAGCGGCAAATGTGCTCATGAATATTAGACAGGACAATAAAATATAATGTGGTTTCAAATCCCTGTCGCTGGCTAGCTCGACCGGTGAAGCGGTACACCACCTAGGGTACCGTGACACTGGGTGTGTCCGTTGTGTTCAAGGAGAATGGAAAGGGTAGAGCGAGCACTATAATATAAAATCAATATAAGGCCCACCCTGCGATGACCGAAAGAAAGGAGTTGGCAAGTTCAGCAAGAAGCTCGGCGAGGTCTGAAGGACCACGAGCGAGAGAGGGCCCCCTCTCTCTTTTATTATAACATCTGGGGCCAGATGTTATGGATCAGAACTTGTGTCAGTCAGAGCATACATCCACGCCTCCCGTCCAGGTCGCTGTGTTCAGTTTACAGCCGGGATCAGCTATAATTACAGCTTCTTCAACGTCTACCAAGCATACACGACTGCACTTTGGCTACGTGACTTCTGATATCCAGCCCGCATCGCCGAGAAAGTCACTCTTCGTCAGTGAAGTCACACCATACAGTAGCCAAGGAGATGACGCCTCATTTATAGGGACGTCCGCAGAAAAGAGCCATCTCGGACACACTGCCCCAGGAGCAGCCGGCGGACATGCAACATAAGACAGCTGCTCCTTAGGCTTCCATAACGGATTTGCTGTCGTGGATTGCGCAGCTCATCGCAGCATCCCAGCAAATGCAGAAGCAGACGACGGCAGTCTCAGAACTTGAGCTGTCGGAAGGTGCTGGGTCGGTCCAGTCATCTGCACGTTCAGATGCCGATGACCGTGAGTATAATCTGATTCAGTTGGAGGATGAAAGGGATTTGGAGGAGAATTACCCTTCCCTTTCGGAACAACAGGGTGGCGCTTATGCATCTATACTTCCCTGACTTTGTTCCTGAGAATCAGAATGCTGCGACAGCTCGAAAGTAGCACTATTCAATAGCTTAGACGAGGCTCATATATCGGAACGTCCGGAGAAGATGCCGTCTCGGACATACTGTCCCAGGAGCAGCCGGCGACCAGAAGACCGCTGTTCATTGCCTCCATTACGGTTTTGCTGATGCAGATGCGCATCTCCTTGCAGCATCCCAGCAAGTGCAGTAGCAATCATTGGCTGTCTCAAAATCTGAGATGTCGCATGGTGCTGGGTCGATCCAGTTATCTGCGCGTTCAGATGCCGTTGACCATGATTTCAACTGATTCAGACAAATGATGAAGGGATATGGAGGGGATTTACCCTCCACATTCGGAACAATACAGGGTTGAGAGGATTTATTCCATCAACTACCCTGAATGTGTTCCAACGAATCAGAATGCTGCATCTATTTACGAGAAACCGCTAGCGTTGCACGCTAAATTATTCGGAAAAAGAGAAGGAATGTCTTTTTCCAGTTAAGTATAGACAGGTGTCGCAGGCTTTTGGCCTTTTAGATGACTCCACATTCAACTTTCCAGTGGAAAGAAGTAAGGCGGTTTCTTGTCATCTTCTGGAGATCCGCTGGTCGGAAAACAGTGAAGATGTATTGAGAGTTCCTCTGCATTTGAATGAGTAGGCTAAGGACCTAGCTATGGCCTTACCTTCGTCATTCATTATTTGCTTGGTCGCAATTGAGACGACATTTATTCATTCAGATCGAATTTAGACTCACTGTATTATGCAGTTCACCTTTAAGAACTGTGACGCTACGTCTCTACGGAAAGGAATTGGAGGACGTTTGTACCTCATTTAGAGTCCTTTCCAGGGCTATATATTTATCACGTATAACTCTGTCTTAACAGGTTGCTAATTCAGAGTTAAATAGATTGAGAGAGCCCTTGCGTCGTCATCCTTAATAGATGACAAGGTGAAAAACTCTCTTAGAGTCACTCCGGTTTCCAGACACTAAGTTTTTGACGATAAGCTTTCATTGGTTTATGAACAAGCTACAAAGAAAGCATCAATACTCTGCTCCTTATGTCGACGTATATTCGACCCGCATTAGCAGAAGGGAGTAAGGGAGCACGTCCTAGACAGAAGGTCGCCTATAAGGACTCCTCATGAGGGTATAGTTTACTCTCATATAATTACTTGAGGGATCGTCATATAGCGACTCGAATACGGGGCTTACGTCTGATCGAGACTTCCGGTCAGACGCCCCAAAACTGCTGGGTCGAGGCTCTTCGCGAATGAGATGCAGTTCATCCTTCCGTAGGCCTCGAAGGTACTACAGGTGTGAGTTAGGGCCTCTGTTGTTTGCGGTTGATGGATGGTTATCAAGATGAGCATCAATCTGGATAACTGTTACGGAGACTAGTAGTTCAGAAGTGTGGTTTCGGAAGGCCTGCGGCTATCTTTCTGAGAGAACCACAACTAATTAATGTCTGTTGGACAATGCTTCCGTCTAATCCTTGCATAAGAGTCTCTCCATTTGGAGGTAAAGGTTCTCTTGACAATGATGTTAATAGAGGTCGTCGAGAATCAAGATTCTCTGGAATTCTGTAGCCACCTGTTACTCGTACCGAAGCCTAAGAGCTCGTTCCAACAGATAATAGACTGGAGCTTGTTAACAAGTTTATCAAAGCTCTAAAAGTTTATTTATGGCTATCATTTAGTCGGTTAAAATGAGTGTTCAAGTGATTGACTATGCTATAAGCATAGATCTAAGGATAGCTTTGGTCTGGAGATAGTGCACTGTGCTGTCACTCGAATATTAACCTGGTAATGTCTCATAACAATCTGGTTTTTCTTCCATTATCCAGAACGAATTAGTTTTATGCGGCTGATGGAGATGTGCTGAGTGGCTATGCATCTTGTTTAGATGGATTGCTTACGCACACGCCCCTCCGGTTATTCTTACACAGAACTGGAGTGTGACAATGCATTCACTCAGGACCAGTATTGTTTTAACGGATATAGTAAACAAAAAAAAGGTCCATATTGAGGCTGATTTTCAGTGGTTAACTCATTATATCCGCTGCAACTGCCAGATCCAGCTTTCACGATTATGACGGGTATGAGTCAATAGTTTGGGGCACGGCCCTGAGTCCAACAGACTATAATTGCAGGGGTCTGAGACCCTCGGTTCCTGTAAAAACACATAATCATCAAGAATGATGTCAATATTGTTAGCGCTATATCAATGCGTTCACGCCTGTTCAGAGTTTGTTGAACAACTCAATAGTGGTAGTGTACATCAGGAACCAGGGCGGCACACATTCACTTTTGTTATAATACCTAACGGAGAATCATTTTCATGTCTCTCTATCCATCATATACCAGGTCGTCTGAACATACTAGCAGACTCGCTCCTCGGAAAGGTCGCCTGTTTCATATGTATGGATGCTCAACATGCGTTTATTTGTACAGTTTTGCTACCAGTGGGATCACCCCATGATTATTTAGTTTGCGACGCACCGGAACAGTTGTTACCGTCATTTGTGTCACCATGCCCAGATTATTGAGCGCAGGCAGTAGACGCTCTGCAAATTCATGGGGAGGAATAATAGGATATTCGTATCCTCCTATTCATTTGATTCAATAGCTTATGTTTAAGTTTAAACAGTGAATCCTGCTGGTAGCGCCTCTGTTGTCTCAAGAATCTTGGATCAATATTCTCACGCTCCCCAGAAGCTTTCTTCCAGAGAGGGTCTTCTTTCAGGGGATGTTTTATTCTTCATGTTCCTCTCCATCCATAGTGGCATATGGAGTCGGTTAGACATGAGGGAACCATTTCGGTTCCTATATTTTTTATCTTAACTGACGCAGGTACGATTAAATAATACGGGTGAGGGGATTTCGTTATGACTTTGAATTCCCCTCCAACGTGAGAGAACCATTGCGGTTCCTATATTTTTCTGTTAACTGACACAAGTACGATTGAATAATGCGGGTGAGGAGATTTCGTTATGACTTCGAATTCCCCCCCCCCCCCCCCCCTCCCCCACACACACACACACACTCAGACATTTCCGGGCAAGGCGTAGTTCTCTTCCCGCAAGCTTTATTATTGTAATACTTGCATTTTATGCATTTATGTAGTGTTCTGCAGGGACCTCATGGACTCATCCACTTTTTAGCTGAATTAATGCCCTAATATTTTGGTTGATTTGTTATATACAAGCATTTGTTTATAAATCATCACAATTAAATTGCTACTCTTGAGTACCTCGCAGGCTGCATAACCAGTTAACTTGTATTCAGATGATTACATGCTAATATATATGAGATCGCGCATTATTATTATTAGGCTAACGCTTTATTGTATTCGGTGGACCTTTAAATAATAATTTATTTTGGGCGCGGTCCGTGTAGGAGCCTGTTAATCGTACCTTTGTACATCTCTAGATCCAAGTTTCTATTTTGTTTGGTATTCATATTACATGTGCTTTCACGATCATAGATATCGGTTTGTTCACATTGGAGAGTGTTGTTACTGGAATTTATTGTACAGTGGTCGACTATGGATCATGTAGGAAGTGTGCTTTCTCTTCAGGAATTGTTCAGTGTGGCTTGATCAGATATGTGTATGTTATCTTTTATATTACCGGTTTCCGACGTATCTGTGTGCATTTTCTGCGGTGTATGCTATTTACTGTGCAATATTAATTTCCAGGATCGTCGCTATAGCCATAACTTCTGAAGTAACTTTAAGCACCATTTATTAATCTTGAATTAATACCTGAGTGCGTGTTTGACGATTAATTATATTGCTGTTGGTACCACTCTTATTGTTTCCAGAGCTCTCCCCCTTTTTTATTTTGAAGGTTTCTTCAAAAAAGGTGTGGGGGGGGGGGGGTAGTGTTTTTACCCATAATCTGGCTTAAAATGTATGTATCTTTGAAGGATGCTGTTTTTATCCGTATTTATATCCTGCATACAGCTGAAATGTTATTGATACGCCATCCTAATTTTTAGGGCTTAGTCTGCACTAGCCTTGGAAAATTAGGAACTTGTCTTCATACTTACATTAAGGAATTACTTACTTCATTGGGCTCCTTGTTTAGAATATGTCTCCTGTATTACTGTATAGAGAGACATACATGTAATTCCTAACTGTTCTACATGTAAGTTCGTTCATTATGAATTGCAGGATTGGAATTATTTCCGAAATCTTAAGCCCTCCACCTATTTACGATTCAGCTATGTCTGGCCCATTGGTATACTGTGTAAAAATATGATAAATTTATACCAATTTGTATATTTTTATACTTACCAATGGCCCAGACGGGAATGGTCCTCCCATGAGTGGGCACTCATACCTCCCCACTGAATTATTATGTAATACTCTCTTTTACAAAGAATGGTGTTGGCGCCAATTCCGGTCACTTCCTGACGTCTGCGCAGAGGGTAAATGTATGGAGGACCAGTTAGGACTTCTAATTTTCGGTTTTGCATGCAAATTTTGAGGATTTGGGGGCAAAATTTGTGTTTGGCCCTAGATATTTTAGAGTTAACACCAGCTATGTCTGGACCATTGGTAAGTATAAAAATATACAAATTGGTATAAATTTATCATTTTTCGCTCTAGACCTGTTTTGTTTTAGAGAATCTTTTAACATAAGGTCATGTTTGGATTGGACGCATTTCAGAGTTATCAGAAGATAAGACCTCTTCTTTTGTCATTAATTTCCAATAGAATGGACGTTTACGTTCATTCTATTGTTTAATAAGTCAGCTATTCGTACTGCTTAGGTAAATTTATCTTCCAATCAGCAGTCAGTGCTTAAGATTTCAGCGCATGAAGTTAAGCGCTGGCTACATCTTGGGCTTATTCTAACTGTATGGCTATTACATGATCTTACGTAGGATCACTTCAAGATAGTTAAGTTTGCGACTCACAGGAATAATAGTTTCCATTATTTGTGTCGCCAGTATTAGGCATTTGAGCGCAATTGACGCTCAGCCATTTTCATGGGAATGAATGATAGGATAGGTGTATCTGGCAATTCATTTGATTACATTGAGGTTATAGTATCTGTTATTGTACATTCACCGGAAGCTTCCCCCTCAAGAGGGTTTTCTTCTTCAAGGGAAGTTTTGTTCTTCACGTCATTCTCTGCTCTCAGTGGCATTACGGAGTATGTCAGACGTGAAAGAGCTTTGTGATCACTATATTATTGCTGTCTGTACCAGCGATGATTAATGTGGGTGAGGAGGTTTCGAAATGAAGTCGAATCCCCCCCCCCCCCCCCCCCCCCCCCCACACACTCACACATTGTCACGTATATATATCTTAATACATGCATACTTTTCTTTTGGGTTGTGTTGGATGGCACCCTCATTGGCATATATGCAGTTCTGTTGCATTAGTAGCCGGTTAATCTACCTCCATTTCTAGATCCTGGTTTCTATTTTGTGTTTATAGTTGTAGATACCAAATAGTACACCTTGGAGAGTGTTCTTACCAGATTTAATATTACAGAGGCCTCCTGTGAATGATCTTGAAGCATGTTTTCTCTGCAGAGATCGTTCATCGTATCTCGCTTTTGTATGTGTATGTTATATTATTATTTCACTGATTTCGTCGTACCTGTATACGTCGTCTGCAGTGCATATTTTGTAGCAGATAATGTTAGTTACCAAAATCATTGCTATAGCCTTGGCTTGTGAAGTGGCATTAAGCACCATTTATTATTCATGAGTTAATTTTTGAGTACCTGATCGATATTTATTTATATCGTTACTGGGTTCTGATTATTGATTCCAGAGTTCTCCCCTCTTTCTTTTGAAGATATGTTCAAAAAGGGGGGGGGGGGGGGTCATTTTATCCTCTTCTCTGGCTTATTGGGTATGTAACTTTTGAGGAAGCTGTTTTTTCCGTAATATATTCGGTGATCAGCTGTAGTTTTATTGTTTGGCAAAGGTTTATGGGCAATTTTCTCTCATTCTCGATATGCCATTCTAATTTTTAGGGCTTAGTCCAGACTGGTCTTAAAAATTGTTTATTGTTACATCCTAATTAACATGATTTCATGCTCGCTTAGGATATACATAATTGGGATCCATATTAGTATATGTCTCTTCTATTATGATATAAAGAGACATTCATGTAAATTCTAATTCTAATTTCTTCATCATGGATTGAAGGATTTGATCTATGTTGATCTACTATTTCGGAAGTTCTAGGCCCTCCACCTTTTTACGATTCAGCTAAGTCTGGGTTATTGGTTACAGTATAAAAATATGAAAAAATTCAAAGTAATTTATATATTTTTTATACTTACCAATGACCCAGACGGGAATGGCCCTCCCATGAGTGGGCAGTACTGGGCACTCATACCTCCCCACTGAATTATTATAATCTTTTTTTACAAAGAATGATGGTTGGCGCCAGATTTGGTGACTTTCTGGCATCTGCGCATATGCGGAGGGTAAATGTATGGAGGGCCAGATAAGACTTCTAATTTTCGGTTTTGCATGCAAATTCTGGAGATTGGTGGCAAAATTTGTGTTTGGTCGTAGATATTTTTGGGTTAGCACCAACTAAGTCTGGGTCATTGGTAAGTATAAAAAATATATAAATTACTTTAAATTTTTTCATTTTTTTGGTTTTGTATTGTTGGTGTTTAGAGGGAGCCTCCTTTCGATTTTAGATCAGATAACTAAGTCAATATGGCTGCCATGGTGGCCATTTGAATTTGGTATCTATCTGATAACTTATGAATGCTTATTCAAATCAAATTTTATTTTTTTGTGATGCATTGACGAAGCTTCCTTTTGATTTTGGTTATGCCCTCCAAGAGACTTACCTTCCCTTTTATGATACCGCTCAGGGCCATGCTCCACTTCACGTTGCTCTTGTTTTTATATTCTTTCTTTTATTACCACAAAGTAAAGAATCTGCAAGAAAAAAACATTACCATCATTCAGCAATTACATCTAGATATCATTTGCTCTCTTGCGGGCCCAAATCTCTCTTTAACAAATTTTACAGCCTTTCACTATCGTCTGCCTCATTTCACAAAAGTATTAGGAAGAACCAATCCAATTCAAATTTCAGCACATAAAATGTTTCATCAATTTTCATTGGTCATTTGAAACATGCAGATTTTTAGTGGGATAAATTTTATGATACATCAGATCATTTTTTATACCAAATTAATCCCCCATTGTAATGGTATACTGTATCTTATTGTTAGGTTTGTACCCTAATTATTATACTACCTAAAGTGAGGGAGTGCACCTGATTTTCTTTTCATACTCACACCTAAAGCTACATTCCATAAACTACATATGCTTGACAGGATATGTTCTTCCCTTTGTGGTATTCTTTCGTTTAGTACCTTTAATGATTAAAAATATAACTTTCAAGTCACTTTTTCGGGTATTTTGTGAATTAAATTTTCATGTGAAGTGCAAAATATTGTACAGAATTGAAACATTAGAAAGTTATGTGTAATAATTTGAAAATATGATCCATTGTGCATAAATTTTTGCATAAAGAAAAAGTTGGCCATCCACAGAGGCAGAAAAGTAAATACAAAATTGTGGAGGATTAGTGATAATATAATCCTACTGCCCAATAGGGCTGTATGATTAAATTAGTACTGAACCTCCCTATAAATAAAAAATATATTTGTTGCTTTCCCTGTGGACAGTAGTGTATGAGATGATACCATTCAGGGCATTGGTGTTGAAAGGGTTAATTTGATTTTTCTCTTCATTTCAGATCCTCGACTTCATGCTTGTTTCATGAATCTGAATGCACAGTCATCTATGCTGGACATTCTTGAGAAAAATACAGTGAAATCTCCAGACCAAACAGTTCAGGTAAGCTATACATCTATGTACAGAATGATGAAGCACTTTACATTCAAATTATTCTTTATTATTATTTATTGGTGTTTAAGGTCACATACTTATGCATGATGGCTAATCCTGACCGTGACAGTTTTACGGGTGGAGGAAGCCGGAGTACCTGGAGAGAACCACTGAGCATCGACGAGCAACTGTCATCTCCTCAACATTCTAACTCTGTTCAAGCTCCGCTCAAGCAGGATTACAGCTGTTGAAAACATGTGCACCATCGACATGCAGTACGCCTTAGTACTCCATCCACAATTCCTTTAGTACCCCCTACAGGCTGCAGCTCACACCTGATCAGTTCCAATTTTCATACCTGGTTTTGGTGCAATGTCTAGATGGGAGCTATCAAATTTTTTCGAATTTCGTTGAAAAACATGGCCACATTTGGCATATAAAAATGTCAGTAATTCCATTGGCACTTCCTGCAGGCTGCATCTCTTACCCAATCAGTTTCAAATTTCATATGTAGCTTTGGTGTGATGTCTAGAAGGGAGCTATCAAATGTTTCTGAATTTTATGGAAAACATGGCTGCCAGCAGCCATCTTGGATTTGGCAAATAAATTGCCAACAATTCCATTGGCACATCCTAGTGTCAACCCGATCAGTTCCAAATTTCATAGGTGGCTTTGGGGCAATGCCTAGATGGGAGCTATGGAATTTTTTTGAATTTCATTGAAAAACATGGCAACCAGTGGCTATCTTAGATTTGGCATATAAATTATCAAAAATTCCATTGGCACACCCTGCAGGCTGCAGCTCTCACCCAATCAGTTCCAATTTTTATATGTGGCTTTGGGGCAATGTCTAGATGGGAGCTTTCAGATTTTTCCAAATTTCGTTGAAAAACATGGGCACATTTGGCATATAAAAAAGTCAGCAATTCCATTGGCACATCCTACAGGCTGCATCTCTTACCCAATCAGTTTCAGATTTCGCATGTAGCTTTGGTGTGATGTCTAGAAGTTAAACAGATAAGACAGTTCCTCACCAAAGACTCAACAAAAACCCTAGTTCATGCTTTGTAACTTCACATTTGGATTATTGTAATGCCTTACTGTTCAAACTTCCACAATATCAGTACTCTTGCCTGCAGATGGTATTAAATGCATCAGCCCGAGTTGTATGTAGGGTATCACGATCTCAACACTTCACTCCTGTTCTGAGGGATATGCACTGGCTGCCAGTTAAGTACAGAATAATTTTCAAAACTTTATTATTAGTTTTTAAGGCACAAAACAACATGTCACCAGCCTACTTGGAAGAACGCCTTAATACCAAGAATGTGTGTCAATACAACCTGAGGTCCGATGGTAAAATGCTGCTACATGTTCCAAAACATAGGTGTAAGACATTTGGAGATAGGTCATTCTCATTTGCTGGCCCTCACTTGTGGAATAATTTACCAGATCACCTAAAAAGACTGCCAAATGTCAACCTTTTCAAGAAAGATCTCAAAACATACCTGTTTCAAAAAGCCTATAAGTGATGTTCTGGACTGTAAGATAATGTATATATTCCGTTTGTATATTTGCATGAGCTCAGTAACATGTACAGCGCCTTAGAATATGGTTCTATATCTTCTGAACTATAATTTGGCACTATATAAATGTGTATATTATTATTATTATTATAGATGGAAGCTATCAAAAGTTTTCTAAAGTTTGTTAATAAACATGGCTGACAGCAGCCATCTTGGATTTGGCACATAAATTGTCACCAATTCCATTGGTTCAGTGTACAGACTGCATCGCTCACCGATCCATTCCAAATTTCCTACGTGGCTTTGGGGCAATGTCTAGATGGGAGCTATCAGATTATTTCAAATTTGGTGAAAAACATTAGATTTGGCATATAAATTGTCAACAATTTCATTGGAACACCCTACAGGCCGCATCTCTCACCCGATCTTTTTCAAATTTCATATGAATCTTTGGTGTGATGTCTAGATGAGACATTGCCCTAAATACATTTGGAACAGATCAGGTGAGAGTAGGGTGTGCTAATGGAATTGTTAACAATTTATGTGCCAAATCCAAGATGGTTGCTGGCCGCATTGTTTTTCAACAAAATTTAGAAAAATTTGGATTTGGATATAAATTGTCCAACAATTCCTTTAACACACCCTACAGGCTGCGGCTCTCCCCCCAGTCAGTTCCAAACTCCAAATTTCGTTGAAAAACGTGACCGCCAGAGGCCAACTTAGATTTGCCATATAAATTGTAAGGAATTCCATTAGCACACCCTACACGCTGCGTCTCTCACCTGAACCTTTTCAAATTTCATATGTAGCTTTGGTATGATGTCAAGATGGGAGCTGTCGAATATTTCTGAATTTCTTTAAAAAATGTGGCCGCAAGCAGCCATCTTGGATTTATTTATTTATTTATTTATTTATTTATTTATTTATTTATTTATTTATTTATTGGTGTTTAAGGTCACATATATTTGCACAATGGCTAATCATGACCATGTCAGTTTTACGGGTGGAGGAGGCCGGAGTACCTGGAGAGAATTGAGCCTTAGTACACAGTGCCACTGTGCCCCCACGTGGGCAATGGCGGTGAAGTCTCTTGCCCAAGGACACAACACGGTTGTCGCAGGTGGGATTAGTACCAAGGTCCTCTCGGCTTGCAGCCTGCACCTCTACCTACTGAGCTATTGTGCCCCCATTTGACATATGAATTGTCAGGAATTCCATTAGCACACTATACAGGCCACATCCCTCACCCCATCTTTTTCAAAATTTTATATCGAGCTTTGGTGTGATGTCAAGGTGGGAGCTATCAATTTTTTCTGTATTTTGTTAAAAAACATGGCCGGCAGTGGCCATCTTGGATTTGGCATGTAAATTGTCACTAATTCCATTAGCAGACCCTACAATCAGAGAATCATAAGCTATGTTTTGGAGACGAAAATGAGAATTTTTAATTATTTAAGAAATTTCTTTGAAAGTGTCATCTTTGTGTCATGTTACAGTACGTGGAGAGTGGATTGTAACTAAGTCACCCATGGAGTGGAGTTATCACCCAAGCTATAACTTTCAAATTTTGTACATATCGACAAAAAACACAAGCAATGTTTCAGTCAATGGACCTCTGGGTTTAACCCGGAGATCCATTGGCTGAAACTTAGCTGGTGCTGGTTATGCTTTGCAACACATTTGTAATTATTGTCCGGGTGGAATCTCCACTCTGCGGGTGATTTAGTGATAATTCACTCTCCACATACTGTAGGTAAAGATTTTAAAAATCATTGAAATAAATGAATAGATGAAATGTAAAGAATACATGGAATGTTTTCATTGATACAGCTGAATGATATTTACTTGCTCTTCATAGTTTAAATCCCACCTGCAGCAACCGCGTTGTGTCCTTGGGCAAGACACTTCACCCCCATTGTTCACGTGGGGGCATTTGTGGTGTTGTGTACTTAGATATACTGCACATCGATGGTGCACTTGTCCTTAAACAATGCTAACCCTGCTTGTGTGGAGTTAGTATGTTGAGGAGCTGACAGTTGCTTGCCATTGCTCAGTAGTTCTCTCTGGGTACTCCGGCTTCTTCTCCACCTGTAAAACTGTTGTGGTCAGGATTAGCCATAGTGCAGAAATATGTGAGGTTAACCCTTTACCTAATGTAACGGCCAAAACCGGCCAGCGCTATTCTCAAAAATCGTCAATTAATTTTCATAATTTTTTGTCTCAAAAACATAGGTTATGACCCCTTGTAGGAACGAGCTCGTCGAGCTCGTTCCAACAAGGGGTCATAAACCTATGTTTTTGAGACAAAAAATGAAAAAAATTAGTTATTCTAGAATTATTTTTGCAAGTGTCGTCTGCTTTTCAGGTTAGGTAAAGGGTTAAACACCAAAAAATAAATAAATAAATAATAATTCATAGTTTTAAATTTTCAGAGTCTTCAGAAGGGGGTAGGGTTGAAGAACATTTACATTCACTTTTCTAGACACATTTTTATTATCACTTTCCATTTAATCATTTATTTCAGGCTCTTTTATTACCATGTTTAAAAGTACTCAGAAATCTTCTTCACTTCAACAACTCACTGAAGCGAGACTTCTCCTACACTGAAGATTTGCATTACAACTTGATTAGAGGTACATATATTTATTTATAAAAATACTGAGATCAAATTGACATTTGGATACATGACCTAAAAATTTTACTACTTCACAGAGTTTTTGGGCCTGTGTTGTCTTCTGTGCTGAGGAAAATAAAATTTTTAAATGGTTATTCAAAATGACGAGCATGACATGCTCTTTGATTCTTGGATATTGTCTTTCATCAGCTAACCATTTGTATTGTGAAGCTAAATTAAACATTCAGTTGTGTTATTTCAATCAAGACCTCTTACAACTTCCCAATTCGATGTTTTGAAGGCAGATTTGGATACTATTAGTGGTATTTTTTCTCCTAACATATATTGTCCTGAAATATTGTCCTGAATGATATTGAAATAATTAGTTTTAGGTGAGAAAGGTTTGTTATTTGAACACGTTGGATTTTTTCTCTTTCCTCATGACTCATTCAGTAAAATGCCTAAATAGCCAATACAAATAGTTGAGTGTTTTAACACCTTAAACCATGATTGTATCTTTCAGGTCAGTTCAATAACAACAGTTTGAAGAGTCCATATTCATTAGTTGGGGTAAACCAATTAATATTTTCAATGTGCAGTCTAAGGGTTAAAAGTCCTATAAAACATTTAATTTTTTTAACTCTGAAGTGCTTTGGTAGGTGTTAGAGTGGAACTTTTAGCTCACCTGACTGCAAGTCAGTGTGAGCTATTGCCATCACTTGGCGTCCTTTGTCCATTAACTTTTGTAAACTTGGCTTCTTCTTCACAGCCATTCAGCCAAATTCAAACATATATTGCACAAACCATCCCTAGAGTATACCCTTTCTATTTTGTTCAAATGAACCAGCTGCCTTCTTCGGGCTCTGGTCAATGATGCCAAAGCCTAAAAATCTTTAAAAATCTTCTCATGAACCACCAGAGAGATCGCCTTGATATATGGTATGGAACACTCTTTGGTGTTGAAGATTAAAGTTTGTTCAAAGGAAGTTGGTAGATCAATATTTGGGCTCTCTGTGGGCACATACCCATATTTTTATACTGTACCAATGACCCAGACTTAGCTGGTGCTAACTCTAACAAAACCAGGGCCAAACACAAATTTTGCCCCCCAATCCCCAAAATTTGCATCCAAAACCAAAAGAAATCATGTCCTATAGGACCTCCATACTATGCATGCGCAGTGTCAAGGACGTCCCGAAATTGGCGCCAATTATCATTCTCTGTTTGGCCCTTCATCAGTCAGCATCTCACTGATCTTTGTGCTTGTAAATCTCGGTTTAAAGGATGCCAGACACGTAATTTTTGGAGAAATGGTGATTCTAAGGAGGATATAGAAGGAGGAGAGGAAAAAGAAGTGACAAAAAATAATCAGGGCTGTACTTAAAATTTTTTATGAAATTATGTTAAGTTGCCTATTTTCGAGGCATGGGCCTCTTGTTGTCATTCTTGCTAAAATGTTGCACTGCTTATTCAGTGTTTCCTCTCCCCTAGCCTTCTAAGTCCCCCCTTGCAATTCTCCCATGCTTTTGGCATATTTTTGAGAAAGTTCATTTCTAAAATTTTCTTGGGAGAGTTGCTTGGATACAGAATGTTTTCTGTTATTTTCCCCATAGTTACGTTTTCACCCATGGGTGTATAAACGTTGTGTTCTGCATCTTCCATCTGATGTTCTGCAGATTCTCCCCTGGGAGTCTCTGTCTTGCATCAGATAGAGTGTAATTTTGATGACTGATTTCGGGCCAGTTTTTTCAGTGCCTGGAGTCATGTTTTCTGGTGTTTTACACTGTTTGTTTACATTGGCAACAGCCTTTTTTGAGGGGGGCTGTTTGCCTTTGGTGTAGTTTATCTCACTATAAGATACATTTATATTATCCGTAAGTGTCTCATTAATTATTTAATATAATTTTAAAATTTTTGACCACACTTTGCCATCGGATCCATCGGGGCTCAACGTTACTTTTCAGAAACTTGGGCTTCGCTGAAAAAATATTTTTTCAAAATTATTTTGATTTGCAATTGTTTTTTCATTTATTAATGGATCATGTTATTATGTATCTTTGTGTCAGGGGTTTGTGCGAGTAACTAGGACTTGTTGTTGACTTTTCACAATGAAAGGATATTGTTCAAATTGTAATGGGAAGAAATCTTCCTCTGACTTTCATGATCATTGTATTAATTGTAGTCAGTGTTCTCGCACTAATCCCTGTTCTGTATGTCAATATTGGGATGACAAACATTGGAAACGTGTGTCACGGTATGTTGTTACT
This sequence comes from Pictodentalium vernedei, assembly GCA_031216915.1. Taxonomy (NCBI): domain Eukaryota; kingdom Metazoa; phylum Mollusca; class Scaphopoda; order Dentaliida; family Dentaliidae; genus Pictodentalium; species Pictodentalium vernedei. Next base: position 156,065,051 of record CM062295.1, read on the forward strand.
GGAGAAAGGGCTATGCCGGCTCTTTCTCCGCAAGGTCACTCTACTCTCTCAGTTTCTATTTCAGAGGAACAAGAACAGGGTGATGTTTCCATGTTATCTTCTGCAAGTGCGCTTCCGTCATCACAAATGAATTCAGAGCTAGCGGCAAAAGTGCTCATGGAGATTAAACAAATGTCGTCCGCTAGCTCGCCCGGTGTAGTGTCCATTCACCGAATGGTTCGGCAGCCGGGTTCGTCCGATGCGGTCCAGGAGGAAATGTTGGGTGATGCGAGCACTATAAACATTCAATGTGCACACCCAGTGACGGCGGATAGTAAGCGAGATCGGAGGAAGCCTTTGAGTCCGGTTCCTAGCTCGTCCAGGTCCAGCCGGGCCGCGAGCGAGAGAGGCCCCTCTCTCGTACAACAACATCTGGGACCAGATGTTGTGGTACAAAATGTGTCGCAAGCGGAGCATACGTCCGTCGCTCGGGACGCTCCGTTGTATAGGCAGTCCGCGGAGACTGCTAAGACTGCTAAGGCTTCTTCTTCTCGTCAGCGCACACGACCGCACCTTGGCTGCGTGACCGCCGACATCTTACCAGCTTCGCCGATCAAGGGTTCTTCGGCGACCAGGTCACACCATCCGGCAGCCAGGGACACGAGGCCGATGGACTCCGGACGTTCGCATAGAAAAAGTATGCGGGAGCCATCTGATGTGGAGCTGCCCTCGGCGAAGCAGCCTCTGCAGGTCTCGACGCCGGACATTCTTGTGCAGATAGCACAGCTTATCGCAGCATCCCAGCAGCCAATAGAAACGGTGTCGGATCGAGAATTATCCGACGGCGCTGGGTCGGTACGCTCCGCCGAAGCATCGGGGGCGGACGACCGGGAGCATCATGAGGTCCGACCGGATGGTGAAAGGGATACGGATGATTTGGAGCTATCCCTTTCGGAACAACATAAAGCTGCCGTGGACTTCATCCGGCACTTTCTCCCTCAAGTTGTTCCGTCGGGCCAGACTGCTGCGGTTCCGGACAAGAGGATTATAGCGTCATTGGACTCTGAATTTTTTGAGCGGTTCAGGGACATCGCTCCCGAGTTTCCGTCGCAGTCCAATAATGTTGCAAGAACATTTGAATTATTGAACGACGCTATATTTAAACTTGCTTCCAAGACGGGGAAAGCAGGTTTCTTGTCCGCCAATACTCTCAACCTGCCTTTCATTAACGCAAGGAATAAATTCGACACGGCAGGACAGAGTATCCCGAGAGTTCCTCTGCGTATGGACGACGAGGCGGAAGACTTAGAGCTATCATTACCGTCGCCGGCTTCTATTCCAACCGCAGTGTTGGAAACAGCTATTTCATCTAATAGAGCCTATTTAGATGCCTTATCTTACGCAGATCACCTTACTAAGGCGTTATCACTGCGCCTTCAAGGGAAAGAATTTCAGGATATACAATCCTTTTTAAGACTTCTTTCAAGGGCAGTAGCTTATTCCACGTGTAACTCCGCCCTTTCAGTGGCAAACCTGGAGTTGGTTAGACGTGACGCAGCCCTAGCTACATCCACACTCGTGGATACTAAGGTGAAGAACTCTCTTAGAGTCGCTTCGGTCTCTGGAGAACTTCTCTTTGACGGCAAGCTTTCTGCTATTTATGATAAAATTACAAAGAAAGCTTCGGATTCTCTGTTGTTCAAATCTGCTTCTAAGAAGTCGGATACAGCAGACAAGAATAAGACAGGCACTTCTGGGTCTAATGCGCCCAAGAGAGGTTCCTATAGAGGTTCCGGTGCGTCCTCTTGGTCTTATTCGAGAGACCGTCAGGGTAGCGACTCTCGTTCGGGACGTCCTTCGGGCCGGGACAACCGGTCAGACGCCCCGAGGTCGACGGGACGAGGTGCGGGTCGTGGAGGACGTGGTTTCTCCTACCGCAGGCCTCGCAGGTCCAGGAGGTGATGGCTTAAACCTCTATCGCGTACCAGTTGGCGGAAGGTTGTCGAGCTTTTCACAAGAATGGGCGTCGATTACGGACGACCCTTGGGTGAGAGGAGTGACTTCGGAAGGCCTAAAGATATCCTTCAAACGAAAGCCTCCATTAACTCGAAGTCCAAAGTGGACTCAACTTCCGTCAAATCCGCAGAAAAGAGACGCTTTGTTATCAGAGGTGCAGTCTCTTTTAATGAAGAACGCGGTAGAGGTCGTAGAAAACCAGGAGACTCCGGGATTCTACAGCCATCTGTTTCTGGTTTCGAAACCAGACAGCTCGTTCCGTCCAGTCATAGATTTGAGCTGAATAAACAAGCTGATCGTCGCTCCGAAATTTTATATGGAGACGATTCGGTCGGTCAGAGCGAGTATTCGGGTGAACGATTATGCAACAAGCATAGATCTCAAAGATGCGTACTTTCACGTCATGGTACATCCGACATTCAGAAAGTATCTACGCTTCGCAGTCCTAGGAGTGGTGTATCAATTCCGGGCGATGTGCTTCGGACTGAATCTAGCACCCTGGGCTTTCACTCGGGTAATGAACTCGGTAATGATCTATTTCCGAGCTCATTCGTCTGCGGTAACGTCCGCCTACCTGGACGACATTCTTCAGAGGTACGGCAACGAGTTAACGCTTCAGAACGATGTTCAGAATCTACTTCTATTGCTCCGACGTCTCGGTTTTATAGTAAACGAGGAGAAGTCGGATCTGGTGCCGTCCAAGTCATTCTCTCATCTGGGAATGAGCTTCGAGACGCACAACAATCTCGTTCGTCTGCCGTTAACCAGAACGAAATTAGTCAGTTGTTACGCTCGCTATTGTCTGCACGCAGACAAAGTCACAGCGAGAGAATTTATGAGACTGATAGGTCTGTGCGGAGCCGCTGCGGATCTTATTCCGATGGGGCGGTTACACACGCGTCCTCTCCAAATTTTCTTGACTCAGAATTGGAGTGTGAAAATTCATTCGCTCGACGTAGACGTTCTCTTGTCAGATCAAGTGAAACAAGAGATTCAGACTTGGGCAAACATTCAGTGGTTAACTCAGGGAGTTCCGCTGCAGTTGCCGGATCCGAGTTTTACCATTATGACGGATGCCAGTCAAACAGGTTGGGGTGCATCATTGATCCCAACGGATTCGAGATGCCAGGGTCTTTGGGATCTGCAATTCCTGTGCATGCACATAAACATCAAGGAAATGATGTCAATTTGGCTTGCGTTACGTCATTGGATGGACATTATTCACAATGCTCATGTCCAAATCCTATCCGACAATACGACAGTAGTGGCGTATATACGGAATCAGGGAGGCACTCATTCAGTTCCGTTGTTCAATCTAACGGAAAGAATCCTTCTGTTTGCGCTAGAACATCAGGTTCTTCATTCGGTCCGTCACATACCTGGTCATCTGAATGTGCTAGCAGACTCCCTTTCACGAAAGGGTCGCTTGTTGCCGTCGGAGTGGACTCTCAACAAACAAGTATTCAATCAGATTTGCTACCAATGGGAACGGCCAATGATAGACTTATTTGCGACACATCTCAACAATCAGTTGCAGACGTATGTGTCTCCGTGTCTGGATCCAAGAGCATTTGCAGTAGACTCTCTGTCGATCCCTTGGGACGGAATGATAGGATATGCGTATCCTCCAGCGCCGTTAATTCAACAAGTATTGCTAAAGATAAAACAATCTCAATGCAAGATTCTGTTGGTAGCATCTCTGTCGCCACAGAGACCGTGCATAAATCTACTCAGGTGTCTGTTGTGGGACCTACCGCGAAAGCTTCCTCCACGGGAGGATCTTCTTTCGCAGGGGAAATCGCGTCAACTCCATCACAACCCGCAAGGTCTCAACCTTCACGTTTTTCCGTTGTGCGGTCCTTCTTTCATGGCAAGCACTTTACAGGACGAGCAGTGGACGCGATTTCTAACTGTAGGAGGACCTCCTCTTCGCTAAACTATGCGGCTAAGTGGAAGGTTTTTCGTCGTTGGTGTAGGGATCATTCTGTAGATATTTTTGATCCCTCTATACCAGACATTGCAAACTTTCTAGTATACTTGTTTGACGAAATCAAACTGCAGCCTGTTACTATTAAGGGTTATAGGTCTATGTTATCTGATACCTATGCACATCATGATAGTTTACAAATTGAATCTAATGTCTCTTTATCTAAGTTGGTTAGAAACTTCTCGATAAATAGACCCAGAACTCTTAGATTAATTCCTAAAAGGAATTTAGCTTGGGTTCTTCTTAAATTGAAGGAAAAGCCATTTGAACCTCTTGGGACAGTAGATTTCAAATTCTTATCTTATAAGACAGCTTTTCTCTTAGCTTTCTCTTCTGCTAGAAGAGTCAGTGAGCTTCATGCACTGTCGGTGGATGATTCTCACTATCGTAATGTCGGGAACACTATCACCTTCACTACTAATGTGGGTTTTTTAGCTAAGAATCAGGCTCCTAATAAATATCCGGAACCTATTGTTATTAAGGCTCTTCCGTCTTCAGACGGGCGTAGGCCTTTACTCTGTCCTGTTAGAGCGTTACGTATCTATAAACAGAGATCTCAGTTTATCAGAAAGGGACGGAAACGTTTCTTTCTGTCTTTGATGCCTAATAGAAGGGACATTTCGGTCCATTCTATTGCTAGATGGATTCAATTAACTATCTGTACTGCTTATGAGAGTTTATCTTCTTCTCAGCAGTCTGTGCTTAAGATTTCCGTTCATGAAGTAAGAGCTCTTGCTACTTCTTGGGCTTATGCTAATAGTGTTGCTATTACAGATTTAATGAAGGCTGCTTATTGGTCTCAGCCATCCACATTCACGAATTTTTATCTCAGAAATATTGAGTCCATTTCTGGAGACCTGCATTGTTTAGGTCCGTTATCTGTTGCTCAGAATGTCGTTCACTAAACAGTTGCAACTATAGTTATGCAGGCTTTCTGTTCCGGCAGTGACTCCGTCCGGCTGCCCTCTTCGCTCTGGGCTATTTGACCCAGGGCAAGGGGAAGGGGGGGGGGGGGGTGTTCCCTTAGGTCACCTGCTTTATAGTGAAAAGCAAGGGAATGCCTCCTCCAAAGTCAGTATTTCTGAGTCGCTTCTGGGATGGTTTTAAAGTGTAATATTAATGTTAAAATTCATTCATGTCTTATTTTTAAAGTGTAGCTCGGTGTGAAGCATTTGTATATGTCAAGTGTCAAACGGGCTTTAATATACAATACTCGGACACTTTTAAAAGATTATAAAGAGTCTCAATTCTCTGGACTACTTTATTTATTGGCTTACTTTAAAAATAATTAGTATAAGGGTTATACTGGATGTTAATAGAGAACATGAATATTATTGTGCTCAATTATTAAGGGTATTGTATCTTTCTAATTTAATATTAAATAAGAAAGATACATGTAAAGCCTAATACTCCTTTTCTCCTTAAGGGGTTACCTCTTTATTATATAGTTGAGCTTATTGGATTTTCCTCTATGTCCTAGGCCCTCCAGCCTTTTTACTATTCAGCTAAGTCTGGGTCATTGGTACAGTATAAAAATGTTAAAAAATTTATAGTAATTTATATATTTTTTATATTTACCAATGACCCAGACGGGGATGGCCCTCCCAGGAGTTGGGAACTCTTGCCTCCCCGCTGAGTACATAGCGCTGACCAGGCACTGCCAGTAAGAATGATAATTGGCGCCAATTTCGGGACGTCCTTGACACTGCGCATGCGCAGTGGGGGCGTAGTATGGAGGTCCTATAGGACATGATTTCTTTTGGTTTTGGATGCAAATTTTGGGGATTGGGGGGCAAAATTTGTGTTTTGCCTGGTTTTGTTAGAGTTAGCACCAGCTAAGTCTGGGTCATTGGTAAGTATAAAAAATATATAAATTACTATAAATTTTTTAACTTTGGACTCTAACCAAAATTTCTATTTCAAGAACCGATGGGTCAATTTTAACCAAATTTGGCATGTAGTATAAGTGGGTCCAAAGTACTTAATTGATGCCCAAAACTTTTTTTTTTCATAGCCCCGTGGGTATCCCAGTGGTTAAAAATAGAAAAAAATTCAAATGACCATATTTCACAAACAACAGGGAACAGAGAACTGTTATTTGGTATGAAACATCCTTTTGACCAGTAGAATGGATTTTTAAAATAAAAGGTGATCGGTTTTGTTAGGGTGTTCTTGAGGGGCATTTGAAAAAATGCTGAGTCAAAAAAATGTTTCTTCAGAACCGCTGATCAGAATCTTTTGATATTTGGTATACAGCATCCATAGGACGGTCAAATACAAGTGTGTTCTAATCGAGCCCCTCGGTTCATATTTGGGCTCAACACAGGAGCCCAAATAATTAACTTGGGGTGTTATGGGGAATAAGCTTTAAAAATCTTCTTCTTCAGATCAAACAGTCAGATTCTTTTGCTCTACAGGGGTCAGATTGAAGTTTGTTCAAATTGAGTCCCTGGGTTAATATTTGGGCTTCCTATGGGAGGCCGAATATTAGAATATTAACTTGGTGCAATATGGAGAATAATCTTTAAAAATCTTCTTCTTCAGATCCACCAGTCAGATTCTTATGATATTTGGTATGCAGCACCTCTTGGGGGGTTAGATTCAAGTTTGTTCAAATGGGATTCTTGGATGAATATTTGGGCTCTTTTTTGGAGCCCAAATTTTAACTTAGTGCAATGTGAGAAAATTGCTTGAAAAATCTTCCTTTTCAGACCCGCTAGTGAGAAACCTTTCATATTTATGTGACATCTCTAGAGGTGAAGGATTTGAATTTGTTCAAATCGAGTCCCTGCTTCCTATGGGAGCCCGATTATTAACTTGGTGCAATATGGGGGATATTCTTTAAAAATCTTCTTCAGATCCACCAGTCAGATCTTTATATACTTGGTATGCAGCATCTCTAGGGGGATTAGATTCAGGTTTGTCCAAATGGGATCCCTGGATAAATATTTGGGCTCTTTATTGGAGTCCAAAATTTTAACTTAGTGCAATATGAGAAAATTTCTTTAAAAATCTTCTTTTTCAGACCCACTAGTGAGAATCCTTTCATATTTAGTATGTGACATCTCTAGAGGTGTAGTGTTCAAATTTGTTCAAATCTAGTTCCTGGGTTAATATTTGGGTTCCCCAAGGGAGCCCAAATATTTACTTAGTGCAATATAGGGAATTATCATTTAAAATCATCTCCTTCAGATTCAGCAGTCAGATTCTTTTGATATTTGGTGTACAACACCTCTCGGAGGGTTAGATTGAAGGTTGTTCAAATCAGGTCCCTGGGTTAATATTTGGGCTTTTTATTGAAGCCCAAAGTTTAACTTAGTGCAATATGAGAAAATTTCTTGAAAATTCTTCTTCTTCAGATCCACCAGGGAGAATCCTTTCATATTTGGTATGTAACATCTCTAGGGGTGTCAAATTCAAGTTTGTTCCAATCGGGGCGCTTGTTTTTTAAAAACAAAAATTTGGGGGTGGGGGTGGGGGCTAGAGAGAACCACAGTAGTTGAAAATAAAACAAAAATTTCTTTTGGTTGTTGTTTTTTAATACCTCATAGAACAGAGCTTGCTAGAAAGCTTTCCTATGACCTCTGGTTTATTCATGGTGAGAATACAAATATATTTTTTTTCTGTCCTTTGTCAACAGTGAAAATTAAGTTACCAGTTCAAGTCATGCATCCATCTATGATAATTTTAATATGAGTGCTACAATGTTGGGTTCATAAAATCATACTTAGTGGATTTGAAGGAGAGAGGGTGGTGGGGGACTTAGTTATCAAGCAGAAAATTGTTTATCAGAGAAACAGAGAAAATAAACCAGAACAAGTTTGCAGGGCAAATATGCTACAACACCACAGCAGTGATATCCAGTCAAGTCTTGTCTGCCTGTATATTAGGGCACCAGCTCTCCAGCCATGTTTGCCAATGTCAGAATAAGGCCTTTGAAGGTTAAGGACAGATTGGTTGCATGAGATGAAATTTGGGTTTATAAAAATTTCAAATTAAAGAGCCTGTAAAATGGAGGCATCACACATGACCTGCTCCATCCAGGTCTGCACCTTTTTCTCATTTTTAGAAAACCATGGGACATTTGATACCGGAATGGTATTGAAGATTTTGTTCATGCACTCTCTCTGCCCTTACCCCCCCCCCCCCCCCCCCCCCCCCCCCCCCCCCCAGAGTCACATCTTTGTTTGCCAGTCACACCAGTACAGAAGATAATAGCCATAATGGTATGGGGCACTAAAGGTTTAATTCATGTTGATTACATCACAAATGAGAAGTCTGTTACAGATGTATATTATGGTGATTTAATGCTAAAGGGCTTGGCCACATTACCAGAATTTACCCACATCACAGCCTGTTAGTCTAGTGGCTTAGAAGTAACTTCTAGTCAACAAGTCTCCACTGCTTGTAGAGACAACTAAGACTTGACTAGAAACTACTGCTGTGGTAATTTCACAGTTATCTTCAGTACCTTCTCATGATTGCACACCTGTTTTGAGGTCAAACAGCCTTTCAAAGTTAGAAATAGGCCATTGATGGTTAATTCATCATTTGTGTGTGTTCAAGAAGAGATTCAAAGAATGATCACAGATGGTGTTTTCTTTCCCCGTGACAATTATGTCCTCCCTTTCACTGAAGGGAGACATATTGTTTTACCCTGAATTCTTCTCCTCGTTGTTGTTGTTCTTCTTCTCATACAACCGTGTCCGGGCCAGAACTTTTTTATCTTTTGACCTTGGCTTATGATATTTAGCTTGTGTGTGTATCACCATGAGATGATGTGTCGCGTCCCATCATGGACCCACATATGACCTTGACCTTTGACCTTCAGATCAAATTACTGATTTTTTGGCAAGTAAGCTTGTCCGAGCCAGAACTTATTTACCTTTTGACCTCGGCTTATGATATTTGGCATGTGGGTGTATCACCATGAGACAGTATATCACGTACCATCATGACCCACATATGACATTGACCTCAAGGTCAAATTACTGATATATTTATACTGTACCAATGACCCAGACTTAGCTGGTGCCAACTCTAAAATATCTAGGGCCAAACGCAAATTTTAACCCCCCAATCCCCAAAATTTGCATCTAAAACCGAAAATTACATGTCCTATATGGTCATCCATACTTTTACTCCACTGCGCATGCACAGTGTCAAGAAGGTCTCGAAATTGGCGCAATTATCATTCTTTGTTTGGCCCTCAATACAGTTACACTTCACTGTTATTTGTGCTTGTAAATCTCAGTTTTAAGGATGCCAGACACATAATTATGAGAGAAATGTTGGATATAAGGAGGAAATAGAAAGAGGAGAGGAAAAAACAGTGGAAACAAATGTTTAGGGCTGTAACTTATAATTATTTTATGAAATTACTCATGTTACCTATTTTCAAGGCATGACCTTGTTGTGGTCATTCTTGCTATGAATGTTCCATTGTTTAATCAGTGTTTCCTCTCTCCCTTTATTCCCCCTAGCCTATTCTCCTATGCTTTTGGCTTATTTTTTGTAAAGTTTATTACTAAAATTTCTTGTGAGTTTTGGCTTGGAAACAGAATTATTTTCTGGTTTTTTTTCCCCAGGTTTACATCCTCACCCTTGGGTTGTTAGGCATTTTGGTCTGCATCTACCATCTGATGTTCTGCAGCTTCTTCTCTGGAAGCCTCTGTTTTGCATCAGATAGTGTTTAAATTGGTAACTGATTTTGGGCCATGTTTATCAGTGCCTGGAGTCATGTTCCAGTTTTTTACACTTTTTGTTTATGTTGACAGTGGTTACTTCTTACAGTGATTACTTGTCCTCTGCTTAGGTTCAGTTCATAGCAAGATACATTAATATTGTCTGTAAGTGTTACATTAATTTTTTGAAATGACTTTAAAATTTTTGTCCACACTTAGGCTTTTTTGGGATCCATTTGGGCTCATTGTTCCCATTGGGAACTTGGGCTCTTCTGAAAATTTTTTTTACAAAAATTTTTTTTTTGGGAAATTATTTTCTTTTGAAATGTTATAATGGATTATAATATATTATGTATATTTATTTCAAGGGTTAGTGCGAGTAATATGACTGTGTATATTTTTTCATGTTGAAAAAAATATTCTTCACTTGTAATGCGAGGATATCTTCCTCTAATTCTAATTCACAGGTTCATTGTGTTTCTTATAGTCATTGTAGTCGCACTAATTCTTGCTCTGTGCGTGTTGATTGATATGACAACGTTGGAGACGTGTGTCACGGTATTTTGTTAGCGGTGAGGGGTCCATTACGGTCCTTTCTCCGTAGGGTCACTCTATTTTATCAATTTCTTTTTCAGAATTCAGAGTGATGTTTCTGTGATGTCTTCAACAAGTGTGTCTCCATCGTTGAATATTAGGGCTAGCTGGAAATGCTCAAGGTATTACGACAATTGCTGGGAGTTCGCTAGTTCGATCGAAGGCATTGATCGCCCGCTAGTCCGACCGGTGTCGCGACCATTCACCAGGAAAGAATGGCTCAGCACCTGGGTTCGTCCATCTCGGTCCAGGGAAGCAGATTGGGTGATGCGAGCACTACAAAACATCAGATGTGCACACCCAGCAATGACTGATCCGAGGATAGTACGGAGGAAGCCTGTCAGTCCGGTAGCTAGCTTATCCAGGTCCACCCACCGCAAGTGAGAGAGGCCCCTCTCTCTTGCATCAACATCTGCGCCGCGATGTTGTATGTTTGTTCGCTTAGTCGGAGCTTACGTCTACTCCTCGTGCTCAGGACGCTCTGTCGCATAACAGTCCGACGCGGCTGTTATATTGGCTTCCTCATCCTCGTCAACACACACGACCGCACCTTGGCTATGTGACCACAGATTTCTTATCAACCTACTCACAATTGTTTACTACAGGCTTGCACAACAGTGGAAGTCCCTAACTCGGATAAAATACTCTCTATTTTTGTCTTTCCCAAGCAAGTTGGGAAAGAAAAGTGGTGCAAAAGCACCAATAAAAATAAGCCAAAACTGGGTCGAGTGCAACCGGCGCAGACCCAGTACGGGACGCTCTCCCCCAAGTACAACTCCACGACTTCCGTTGCCAGTGCGCATAAACCGTCTCTAAAGACTCATTCTTTTTAAAATCCGCTTCGTGTCGAGATGTTTTTGCACGCTTATCAGTGTTCCACCAGCTCGATGTTTGATGATTCCTGATTCATTATACCACAGTGTATCCTTTGTATTCTCAGGAACAGTGTTTTATATATTCTCTTTTCTATTATATGTCCATAATGTATATTTATTTGCTCTCTCTCGAGTCGCGCGCGAATTTCGCATGCCACGCGGTTCGGACTTAGATTTTTCACAATTATTGTTAATGCTTTTTTTGCAAAATTTTCTAATTGTGTTAGAGTTAGGTGTCAGCGGGGTACCACTCCTACAGTGTTTCTTCTTTCTTTTGAGAGTAGTCTTCCTGTTGGGTGGTTCCCGGTCGACCATCTGGGATCTTTGTTTCTGTCACCTTTCTCTCTTCTTTGGGGGTGTTCTGTTTTCTCATCTCACCTTCTCTACTCCTCTCACCTCTATCATGCCCAGGACAATTCCTTGTGGGCAATGTCTGCTGCCAAAGGATGTGGACGATGTACATTCGTCTTGTTCCTCCTGTAATGGGTGTTCGGCCGAGCGGCCGTGTGGTGTCTGTGGAACATGGTCTTCCACCTTCTGGGCGTCAGTAAACCGTGTCGTTCGTTCTCGTGGCCGTGCCTCCCGCTCCCGCGGGAAAGGAGAACGTGGTCGTTCGGGGCCTCCCGAGCCGACTTTGTCTGGTGAGAGTTATTCCTCCTCCGTGGGGGATGTGCAGTCTTTTCCTGTGGTGGATACTGCGGGAGCCGTTGAGTGTTCTGGTGTGGAGATGCCTGGTTCCGGGACTACGGTCCCCCTCCAGTCGACATCTGAGGCTGTCACTAGGGTTGTGACTCCTCCTTCGGAGCCGAGCCGGTGTGCTCTCTCCACTTTTTCACCAGCCTCAACGACTCTCGACGTATCTACTACTGCTGCTGGCCCGTCTGCTTCGTTGTCTGTTTCAGCCGGCCTCGGCTTTTCGCTGCAGGGGACTGCAGGACTGTCCGATACTGTAGACGTGGGATATCGGCCTCAGCCTTCCCTGACTTCAACTCGGCGAAGTCGGAAGGGGCTGCCGGCCGAGCCCATCGCTGTGGTCTCTTCGCCGTCGAGCACCACATTTGTGTCTTTGGATTCGGATGTTCGTAGTGGAAACACTTTGAACTCTGTGGCGTTTCCGTCTACTCACTCTGGTCACACGACCAGTTTTGGGGGACCAACGCCTTTTGTGCAGCCTGGACCTTCTGCCCCGCAGAGGTCCGCGGTGACTCTCATGAGTTCTCGCAATATTGATCCTCGGGGTGCTTCGTACCCCTATACACGTCTGCCTTCAGATGTTTCGGCTGCCGCCCGTCGTCCCGCCTCGGGTGTTTTGGAGGATCGTGACCCTTCGCTGGTTAAGAGGGTCAGAGGTGAAGCCACTTTGCCGGTTCGCTCCCCTGTCGAACCGGTCGGTACAGGCAGTGAGCTTAGGGAGGCCCTCTCCTTACTCACTCAGGTTCTTTCTAAGAGCCTTCCTGTTGCTTCCAGCGAGGCTATGGGTGGTTTCCAGGCGCCTCCTATGGCGCCGCCTCCCGGGATTGGAAACAGGCCGGTTTCCGATTCCTCTGGTGTCCCGACACCATGGGAGGCGTCGGCTGGTTTGCTCACGATGGGCTATGTGTCTTCTGACTCTGGGGAGGAGTCCGACATGCTTGAGGTCGAGGGCCAGCAGTCTTCGGACTTGGGGGCGGCTCTTGACTTTGTGTTTGGGTTTCTGCCTGAGCTCAAACCTGCTAACCAGCCGACAGTGTCAGCCTGGCCGCGATCATCGGTCGCGCGACAACAGCCTATGGAGCAACCTGCTTCTGGGCGCTTTCGACCGTGCCAGTCGGTACAGGTGGTTGAAGCTTTTTCAGCATTGGATGCCAAGCTGAATTCCAAGGCTTTGAAGACTTCGTTCTTCACCAGGGTTGACACCTTTTTGCCTCCTGTGCGTTATCGTTCCTACGATTCTGCCAATCCGTCAGTCTGCCAGGCTTTGACGGTTCTGGATCAGGACTCCACTTCCCTCGGGCTTTCCAAGCCCAAGTCTGCCGTCATTCCAATGACGACTCTGGAGTCCACGTTGGGCTTATCTAGAGAGATGCTTGGCATGCTTTCTCTCTCAGATCACGTCGTCTCAGCTTTGGCTGCTTATCTGCCTCCAGATAAGTTTGACGAGGTACAGGCTCCTTTGCGTGTGCTGTCCAAGGCGCTTATGCACCTTACTCACACGCATGCCTGTAACACGGCGAATTTGGAATTAGTTCGAAGGGACGCTGTGCTGGACACAGGACGATCCCTTCCCGAGGAGCAGTGTGCTACTCTTCGATCTGCTTCTTTGGCAGGTCTGCAACTTTTCCATGGTTCCGTGTCGACGGTCCGGGATGACGTCCTACGTCATTCCAAAGATCAGCTGCTGTTTCGTCAGCTTGATCAGCCTTCTCGGGGAGGCAAGGGCCGTTCCAAGCCTAACAAGTACCCTTCTGCTTCCTCTGTGAAGCAAAAGGCTGGTCCTTCTGCCGCCGCCTCTGCTTCTTACTCACGGGGTAAAGGTAGGGGTCGGCAGAATCGAGGGAAGTCTCAGGATTCTTCATTTAGCAGAGGTGGTGGTTTCTCCTCTCGCGGGCCTCGTCGGGGCTCGAAATGAAGGTCCTCACCTCGATTCGTCCCAGGTTGGAGGAAGGATAGCAGAGTTCGCAGACCATTGGACCACCATCACATCCGATCCATGGGTGTTAGATGTTGTTCGGTCCGGGCTGCGCATATCCTTCCGACGGCACCCCACTCTGTCAAGGGTGCCTCTTCCAACCACAGTTCCTTCAGACGTTTTACGTCGGGAACTTTTGTCCACGGAGATTGCCAATCTCCTGGCAAAGGGGGCGATCGAGGTCGTCAAGAACGTTCAGTCAGTGGGTTTCTATTCCTGCCTGTTCTTGGTGCCGAAGAAGGACGGCCGACTCCGACCGGTTATCGATCTGAGTATCCTGAACCAGTCTATCATTGCTCCCAAGTTCAGCATGGAGACTTTCAGGTCGGTCCGCCAATCAATTCACCAGGGAGATTTCGCAGCCAGCATCGACCTGCGAGACGCTTACTTCCACGTTCCGATGCATCGGGCGTCACGGAAGTATCTCAGGTTCACTTTTCTGGGGCGAGTTTACCAGTTCAAGGCCATGCCTTTCGGCCTCAACCTGGCTCCTTGGGCGTTCACCAGACTGATGTCGCATGTGATAGCGTTCCATCGCACACAGTCCAGGGTGACTACTTCGGCATATCTGGACGATATCCTCCAGAGGCATTCCAATGCTGCCTCACTGGAATCGGATGTCGCCACTCTGTTGAGCTTGCTCACGTCGCTAGGATTCAGAGTCAACGAGGAGAAGTCGGACCTGGTCCCTTCTCAGTCGTTTTTGTCATCTGGGGATGTCTTTCCAAACCAAATTCAATTTGGTGGCTGTTCCCCAGGCCAAGGCTGTGATTCTCTCAGCTTTTGCTCTGACTCTGTCCCAGTCCAGGTCCGCGACCGCTCGGAGTTTTCTCCGGCTGATCGGTCTCTGCGGTTCGGTGACGGATCTCATTCCTCTAGGTCGGCTGCGTGTCAGACCTCTCCATCACTTTCTGCTCAGTCGTTGGAGGCCGAATGTAGATTCTCTGGATCAGGTGCTTCCGTTTCCGGACTCTCTGTATCCTCACCTTCTTCCCTGGACAGATGTTCAGTGGATTACGCAGGGTGTTCCGCTGGACTTACCCACGTCCGATCGCGTTCTGATGGCAGATGCCAGCGATCTCGGATGGGGTGCGACGTTGGATCCTCTCGGTCTTTCCCTACACGGGATGTGGGACCAGGATCAAGCAGCTCTACACATCAACCAGAAGGAGCTTCTTGCTCTTCTTCTGAGTTTCAGGCAGTGGATCCCTCACCTGTCGAATCGCCAGGTCCTTCTACTATCCGACAATTCGACGGTGGTTGCTTTCATTCGGAACCAGGGCGGCACGCACTCGCTTCCGATGTACGAGTTAGCTCGGGATCTTCTACTGCTCGCTCAGGATGTTCACGCCGGAGTGGTTGTTCGTCACATTCCCGGTCGTCTGAACGTCCTAGCCGACTCCCTGTCCCAACAGGGCAGGGTTATTTCCACCGAGTGGATGCTTCACAGGGCAGTGTTCCAGTCGCTTTGCGATCTCTGGGGACGTCCCCACATCGACCTCTTTGCGACTCGTTGGAACCATCAGGTGGACACTTTCGTGTCCCCGTGTCCAGATCCTCTGGCTTTGGCCGTGGATGCTCTGTCACTCGATTGGAACGGTCTAGTCGGCTACGCCTTCCCGCCGGTTCCGATTCTTCCTCAGGTTCTCGCCAAAATTCGAGCCTGCAGTTGTCGAATCATTCTGATCGCTCCCCTGTCGCCTCAGCGGGTGTGGATCAATCAGCTCCGCTTGCTGATGGCGGCGGTTCCAGCACGTCTCCCGCTACGTCACGACCTTCTTTGTCAAGGTCGCCCGAGGAGGTTTCACGTCGACCCGACTTCATTGTGCCTTCACGCATATCTTTTGTCAGGTCCTGTCTCCTCCGTAGAGGTTTTTCGAGACGAGCAGTGGAGTGCATTTCTTCTTCAAGGAGGCACTCCACTGGTTTAGCTTATGCAGCTAAATGGAAGGTCTTCTGTCGTTGGTGTGCTGATCAATCTGTTGATTATGCCAATCCTTCGATTTCACAGATTGCGGAGTTTCTGTTTGATTCTCGGGGTCTCCAGCCTGTTACCATCAAGGGTTACAAGTCTATGCTTTCAGAGACTTTTTCTTATGTGGGGAAGCGTCGTATCGGCACTAATCCTTACCTCTCCAAGCTTGTTCGGCACTTTTCTTTGAAAAGGCCTCGGACTTTGCAGCTTACTCCACGATGGAATCTTTCGTGGGTGCTGCTTTGCTTGGGGGGGGGGGGGGGGGGGGGGGGGGGGAGGGGCGCCGTTCGAACCTTTATCCCAGGTGGATATGCATTTTCTCACATATAAGACGGCTTTTCTGATGGCATTTGCTTCAGCCAGACGGGTTAGTGAGCTTCACGCCCTCTCGGTTGACCCGGCCTTTTTTAGGAGCTCTCCCAACAGTGTTACTTTTACCACTGATTGCTCCTTTTTGGCTAAGAATCAGTTACCAGATACTACTCCTCCTCCTATCTGTATCAGGGCTCTTCCCTCTGTTGAGGGTACTCGCCCTTTGCTCTGTCCGGTCCGTGCTATTCGCATTTATCTTGATCGGACACGCTTCATACGGAAGGGCAGAAAACGTTTTTTTCTGTCTCTCATTCCGGGTCGACAGAAGATCTCTCCTCAATCCATTTCTCGATGGATTTGTCTTGCTATTCGTACGGCTTATAGTCGTTTAGCAGCTGGCGATTGTATTACCAATCGTATTTCTGCCCACGAGGTGCGGGCACTGTCTACCTCTTGGGCTTATTCTAACTCCGTCAAGTTGTCGGATGTTATGCAGGCAGCCTACTGGAGAAATGCTTCTACTTTCTCCACCTTTTATTTGCGCCAGTTGCAGGAGCAGTCGGAGGACCTTTTTGCCCTGGGTCCTCTTTCTTCTGCTCAGGCTGTTGTCTGCCATAGCCATTAGGCTTCTTGAAGGTCAGTTTCAGCCTTGTGCTGTTACTGCCTTTTTTCTGTCTGTGTGTCACACAGGCTCATATGTCTCTTTTCATTGTCCTTTACCAATGATTGCGACATTATGGTTGATAAGCCTCGGGACCTCTTCCTTCTACTTCACGGTTCCAGTGCACTAGGGTTATGTGGGGGTTGGTTATGCGATTCCCTCCAGCCTTTTGTCTATTCAGCCTGTAGTAAACAATTGTGAGTAGGTTGATAAGAAATCTAAATTTTATAGTAAATTTCCTTTCTTATTATACCTACCACAATTGTTTACATGGAGGCCCTCCCGTCTTCTTTACGGGTAAAGAATCTTTCCTCCCCGCTGATCACATAACTCTAACGTTTACGGATTCAAAAAGAATGAGTCTTTAGAGACGGTATATGCACACTGGCAACGGAAGTCGTGGAGTTGTACTTGGGGGAGAGCGTCCCGTAGTGGGTCTGCGCCGGTTGCACTCGACCCAGTTTTGGCTTATTTTTATTGGTGCTTTTGCACCACTTTTCTTTCCCAACTTGCTTGGGAAAGACAAAAATAGAGAGTATTTTATCCGAGTTAGGGACTTCCATTGTAGTGCAAGCCTGTAGTAAACAATTGTGGTAGGTATAATAAGAAAGGAAATTTACTATAAAATTTAGATTTCCAGGGGACGTTCGCATATTATATAAACGCAGGAGTGAACGTCCCTGGTGTTCCTGCTTCGCTGACCAAGAAATACAGGTCGAACAGGTCACTCCATCTACTAGCCAAGGATACGAGACCTTTCCAGTTGGGATGTTTGCATATTATATAAATGCAGGAATGAACTTCCCGGGAGCTTCCAGCTGATAATTCACATAGGACCGCAGCTCCACAGGTCTCATAGAGTAACATGAACAAGGTGTTGTTACCGTGATGTCTTCGTAAAGTGTGCTTCAGTCGTCACAGTCAAATGAAGAGTTAGTGGCAAAAGTGCTCATGTAGATGTGTCATTTGCCTGGAGTTACCTAGTAGGATCGATGGGTTTGACACCCGCTAGCTCCCCTGGTGTCGCGACCATTCACCGAATGGCTCAGCACCCGGGTTCGTCCGTTGTGGTCCAGGAAGGAAATTTGGGTGATGCGAGCACTATAAAATACAATGTGCACACCCAGTGACGACGGATATGAGGATGGTACAGAGGAAGCCTATTAGTCTGGTTCCTAGCTCGTCCAGGTCCATCTGGGCTGCGAGCGAGAGAGGTCCCTCTCTCGTCCTACAACATCTAGGCACAGATGTGGTACAAAACGTTCCTCAGTCGGGGCATACGTCCACCGCTCGGGACGCTCCGTTATATAGACAGTCCAGTCCAGAGAGACTGCTCTTTCAGCTTCCTCATCCTCACGGCAGCACACGCGACCGCACCTTGACTACGTGACCAGTCATATTCAACCAACATCGCCGACCAGGGATTCTATGGCGACCAGGTCACGCCATCCGGTAGCTAAGGATACGAGGCCTTCATACTCCGGACGTTCGCATATAAGAAATATGCAGGAATCAATGTCCAAGGGGCTTCTAGCGTCTAAATTCTGTAAGACCGCAGCTCCATAGGCCTTCGTTACGGACGTGCTATTGCAGATAGCACAAATTATCGCAGCATCCCAGCACCCGACAGTAACTCTGTCGGATTAAGAATTATCCGAGGAAGCTGGGCTGGTACGTTCCACTGCAGGTTCAGGCATGGACGACCAAGAATTACAAGTGGTCCAACAGGATGGCGAAAGGGATACGGATGAGTTGTATTTTCCCTTTCGGAACAACACAATTGCCGTAGAGTGCATCCGGCATTATCTTCTGACGTTGTTCCTCCAGACCAAAATTGCTGCGTTGCCGAGTAAGAGACTGATAGCGCCACTGGACTCAGAATTCTTATCGGTATAGGGACATCATCCCTCAGTTTCCGACATAGTCCAGATATGTCTCACGGACATTTGATCTGTTGAATGACGCTATATTTATATAACTTGCTACCTAAATGGGCAGGTCAGGTTTCTTATCGGCAAATGCTCTACATCTGCCTTTCATCAATTTAAGGAATATTTTGAAATGGCAGGGCAGACCATTCTGAGAGTTCTCTGGGTCTAGACGACCAGGCCAGGACCTATTATTGTTTATACCGTCGTCAATGTCAATTCCAACCACAATGTTGGAAACGACAATATCGTCTAGCAGGGTCAGCTTAGATGCATCATCATACGCAGATCACCTTACCAGAGCGTTATCATTACATCTTAAAGGAAAAAAGGAAAAAGAATTCTATGATGTACAACCTCCTTAAGAGTTCTTTCAAGGGCCTCACGTAAAACTCCGCCCTTTTACTGGCAATATGGAGTTGGTTTGACGTGACGTAGCCCTGGCTACATCCACGCATGTGGATAGTAAGGTGAAAGACTCTCTCAGAGTCACTCCATTCTCCGGAGAGTTTTCTTCGACGGCAAGCTTTCCGCAGTCTATGATCAGATAACTAAGAAAACTTCAGACTCTCTGCTGTTCAAATCCGCTTCCATATAGTCAGATTCAGCAGAGAAAAGTAGGACTGGCACTTCTGGGATGAATACGTCCAAGGGAAGTTCCTATAGAGGTTCCTATGCATCCTCTAGATCTTATTCTAGAGACCGTCAGGTTAGCAACTCAGGTAGGGGCCGTAATTCTGGCCGAGACATCCAGTCAGACGCCCCTAGGTTGACGCGGTGAGGTGCGGGCCGTGGAGGACATGGCTTCTTCTTCCACAAGCCTCGCAGGACCAGGAGGTAATGGTATTAATCTCTATCGTGTACTAGTGAGCGGAAGACTGTCGAGTTTCTCAATTAATTGGGAGTAGATTACGGACGTCCTTTGGATTCGAGGGGTGATTTCGGAAGGACTAAATTGTCCTTCAAACGAAAACCTCCGTTAACTCAAAGTCCAAGATGGACTCAGCTTCAGTCAAGTCCACAGGAAAGAGGCTCGCTTCCATCAGAAGTCCAGTCTCTTCTGGAATGATCGCGATAGAGATCGTAGAAATCCAGGAATTTCCAGGTTTCTACAACCATCCTTTTCTGGTTCCAAAACCAGACGGCTCGTTCCGTCCACTCATAATTCTGAGCTGGATAAACAAGCTGATCGTGGCTCCAAGTTTATATATGGAGTCCATCCGATCGGTCAAAGCGAGTATTCGGATGTACAACTATGCTACATGCATAGATTTCAAGATGCGTACTTTCACGTCATGGTACATCAGGCGTTCAGAAAGTTTCTTCGCTTCTTCATCATAGGAGTCGTGTATCAGTTCCGAGCAATGTGCTTCGGTCTGAATCTAGCCCACTGGGCTTTCACTCGAATAATGAGTAAGGACTCATTTTCGAGCTCATTCGTCTGCGATAACGTTGGCCTACCTGGACGACATTCTTTAGAGGTACGGCAATGAGTTAACGCTTCAGAACGATGTGCAGAATCTGCTTCTATTGCTCCGACATCTCGGTTTCATAAGTAAACGAGGAGAAGTTGGATCTGGTATCATCCAAGTCATTCACCCATCAGTTGTTATGCTCACTATTGTCTTCGCTCAGACAAGGTCTCAGCGAGAGATTTCATGAGACTGATACGTTTGTGCGGAGCTTCCGCGATTTTATTCCCATGGGGCGGTTACGCACTTGTCCTCTCCAATTTCTTCTGATCCAGAATTGGAGGGTGAAGATTTTTTCACTCGATACGGACATCTTCTTGTCAATCAAGTGAATAAGAGATTCAGACTTGGGCAGGTTTTCAGTGGTTAACTCAGGGAGTTCCACTGCAATTGCCGGATCTGAATTTTACAGTTTTGACGGATGCCAGTCAAACAGAGTGGGTCGTATCATTGAGCCCAACGGATTTGAAGGGCCAGGGGATCCGTAGTTCCTAATCAAGCACATTAACATCAAGAATGATGTCACTTTGGCTTGCGCTACGTTATCGGATGAACGTTATTCAGAATGCTCATGTGCTAATTCTGTCTGACAATTTGACAGTATTAGCGTATTTTTGGAACTATGGAGACACTCATTCTATTCTGTTATACATGTTAACAGAAGGAATTTTTCTGTTTGTACTAGAACATCAAGGTCTCCTATCAGTCCGTCATATTCCGGGTCGTCTGAACGTATTAGCGGACTCCCTTCACAAATGAGTATTCAATCAGATTTGCTACCAAGGAGAGCGGCATATGATTGACTTATTCGTGACTCATCTCAACAATCAGTTGCAGACGTATGTGTCACAATGTTTGGATCTTCAAGCGTGTGCAGTAGACACTCTATCGATCTCGTGAGACGGAATAATAGGATATGCGTATCTTCCAGCGCCGTTGATTTAGCAGATATTGCTCAAGTTATATATCTCAATGCAAAATTCTGTTGGTAGCATTTCTAGCTCCACAAAGACCGTGGATTAATCTACTCAGGCGTCTGTTGTGGGACGTGCCATGGAAGCTTCCTCCACATTTCGGTCCATTCTGTGGTCAGATGGATTCAATTTACTATCAGTACTGCTTATGATAATATCTTCAATCAGCAGTCTGTGCTTTAGTTTTAAGCTCATGAAGTAAGAGGTCTTTCTACATCATGGGCTTACGCTAATAATGTTGCTATTACAGATCTAATGAGGGCTGCATATTGTTCTTAGCCCTCCACCTTCTCGAATTTGTATCTGAGAAATATTGAGTCCTTTTCTGCAGATCTGCATTGTTTAGGTCCGTTATTTTTCACTCAGAATGTCAGCCACTAAACAGTGGCAACTATATATATGTAGGCTTTCGGTTCCGGCAGTGACTCTGTCCTGCTGCCCTCTTCGCTCTGGAGTATTTGATCCAGGGCAAGGGGAAAAGGGGGGGGGGGGGAGCGGGTGTTCCCTTAGGTCACCTGCTTTATAGTGTAAAGCAAGGGAATACCTTCCTTGGAGTCAGTAATTCCGAGTCAGTACCGGGATGGTTTTAAAGTAAAGCTAATGTTTACTCATCTATGTAATATTTTTTAAGTGTTGCTCAGTGTGAGACATTTGTATATATCACGTATTAATCAGGTGTTAATATACAATCCTCGGACACTTTTATATGAGTATATAGAGTCTCATTTTGCTGGACTTCCTTATTTATTGGCTTTCCTTTAAACAATATTAGTATAAAGGGTTATACTGGATGTTAATAGAGATCATTGATGTTATTGCGCTCAATTACAGAATGGTGCTGTGTCTTTCTTTTTGATACAAATAAGAAAGATACATGTAAATTCTATCTCTCATTTTCTCCTTGAGGGGATAGTTCTGTTATATGTAATTGAGTCTATTGGATTTTCCTTTATGTCCTAGGCCCTCCAACCTTTTTGCTATTCAGCTAAGTCTGGGTCATTGGTACAGTGTAAAAATGTTAAAAACTTTATAGTAATTTATATATTTTTTATACTTACCAATGACCCAGATGGGGATGGCCCTCCCATGAGTTGGGAACTCATACCTCCCCGCTGAGTACATAACGCTTACCAGGTACTGGTTGTAAGAATGATAATTGTGCCAATTTCGAGACCTCCTTGACACTGCGCATGCGCAGTGGAGTAAAAGTATGGAGGACCATATAGGACAAGTAATTTTCAGTTTTAGATGCAAATTTGGGGGATTGGGGGTAAAATTTGCGTTTGGCCCTAGATATTTTAGAGTTAGCACCAGCTAAGTCTGGGTCATTGGTAAGTATAAAAAATATATAAATTACTATAAATTTTTTAACTTTTTGGAAATTAAGCTTGTCCAGGCAAGAACTTATTTACTTTTCACTTTGGCTTATGATATTAGTCATGTGGGTGTATCACCATGAGATGATGTGTCGCATACTATCATGACCCACATATGACATTGACCTTTAACCTCAAGGTAAAATTACTGATTTTTTGGCAAGTAAGCTTGTCCGGGCAAGAACTTATTTACCTTTTCACCTTGGCTTATGATATTTGACATGCGAGTGTATCACCATAAGATGATGTGCCGCGTGCCTTCATGACCCATATATGACATTGACCGTTGACCTCAAGGTCAAATTACTGATTTTTTGGCAAGTTAGCTTGTCCGGGCCAGAACTTTTTTACCTTTTTACCTCGGTTTATGATATTAGGAATGTGGGTGTATCACCATGAGACGATGTATAGATGATGTATCATGTACCATCATGATCCACATATGATGTTGGCCTTTGACCTCAAGGTCACATTATTGACTTTTTTTTAATTTTTTGACCTAGGCATATGATTTTTGTGTTATGATATTTGGCATGTGGGTGTATCACCATGAGACAATGTGTCACGTACCATCATGACCCACATATGACATTGACCCTTGACCTCAAGGTCAAATTACTGATTTTTTGGCAATTAAGCTTGTCCAGGCAATAACTAATTTACCTTTTCACCTTTGCTTATGATATTAGGCATGTGGATGTATCAGCATGAGACGATATATTGCATACTATCATGACCCACATATGACCTTGACCTTTGACCTCAAGGTCAAATTATTATTTTTTTTTATCTTTTGACCTAGGCTTATGATATTTGGCATGTGTGTGTATCACCATGAGACGATGTACCATCATGACCCACATATGACATTGACCTTTGACCTCAAGGTCAAATTACTGATTTTTTGGCAAGTAAGCTTGTCCGGGCAAGAACTTATTTTCCTTTTCACCTTGGCTTATGATATTTGTCATGCGAGTGTATCACCAAAAAATGATATGTCGCGTGCCTTCATGACCCATTTATGACATTGACCTTGGTCAAGGTCAAATTACTGATTTTTTGGCAAGTAAGCTTGTCCGGGCCAGAATGTTTTTACCTTTTCCCTCGGTTTATGCTATTAGGCATGTGGGTGTATCACCATGAGACGATGTGTCACGTACCATCATGATCCACATATGACCTTGACCTTTGACCTCAAGGTCACATTATTGACTTTTTCTTTTAATCTTTTGACCTAGGCATATGATTTTTGGCATGTGAGTGTATCACCAAAAGACGATGTGTCACGTACCATCATGACCTACATATGGCCTTGACCTTGGACATCAAGGTCAAATTATTGAATTGTTCAGCTAGGTATATGATATTTGGTGTATGAATGCAACAGCCAGGCTGATGTGTCACATTGTATCTTGAACTTCCATGATCTTGACATTTGACCTTTAGTTTGATCTTTGTTAGTCGTAAGTTGGAAGCATGGAACTAATCGAAGGGAAGACATGTGTTTTAGTTCACTAAAACAGTTCCCTTAAGTTTTTCCTGACACACATGAGTAGCAAGGACTGGTGTTTTGTAATATGCAGAACCTATGTTACTGCATATTACCAAAATATGGCTTCAAGTGTGTTTAACATGTTTCGAAACTTAACAGGAGAGAACATCTTTGTGGAAAATGCAAAAGTATTGACAATGAGCTTAAGGCTGCTGAAGAGTGTTTTTGGCAATTCCAAATAATTTCTTCCAGAACTGAAGTGCTAAAAGAGACGTACATCTTTAAAGCCGTTGCCATGACAGGAGATTATTATGAAACGTGAAGTATGGTGTACTTGAATCAGTCTTTTCCTTATATTGTCTAGGTCAGGCATAAAAAGTTTGACCAATCCTGTTACACATCCCAACAGAGTCTTTTTATTTTTGCAAAGACTGAAATCAAGAACACAACAAATTGTCTGCACAATGGAGCCCTACTAATTGAATAGCGACTTTGTCAATTAAAAATATTCAGTAAACACAAGTATTCATTTGATAAGAGTTTGTTCATTTTCTAATAATAAACTGAACATTCATTCTATTATATCTTGTTTGATGAGCTCATTGATGTGCTCACTGAGCTCTGTCAAATAAGATATAATCAAATGCTTATATTGGATGTACAGAGGCCAAAGCTATCTGTAAAACTAAGGAATTTAGTGTGGTTGTTGAGTAATTTTTTGATTTTCCTTTCAATTGACAGGGATTTACTTTGTTACCTATTGGAATTAACAGGTCAGTTTATACTGAAGGAATGGTAAATGGTTTGGGGTTTGTTAATTATATACAATTGACTGGGCTAGTCAGTTTAACCCTTTACCCAACGTAACGGCCAAAACCGGCCAGCGCTATTCTCAAAAATCGCGAATTAATTTTCATTATTTTTTCATTTTTTGTCTCAAAAACATAGGTTATGACCCCTCGTTGGAATGAGCTCGTCGAGCTCGTTCCAACGAGGGGTCATAACCTATGTTTTTGAGACAAAAAATGAAAAAAATAGTTATTCAAGAATTTTGTTTGCAAGTGTCGTCTGCTTTTCATGTTGGGTAAAGGGTTAAAAAAAACCCAATTAAGTAGGTTCCACTGCATTAAAGTTATTGTAGACTAAATATTTTTCTTTTTTTATTTTCCAGTCTCGATACAGTACAACACGGATAAGGAGATCTGTTATGAAGTAGCTCATATATTGTTCCTTCTTGTATTTTCTGAAGTTTCAAAAATGGAAATAAGGTATAATGCCTACATGTTCCGTTGGCTTACGTCCTATCTACTTCAAGCCTTTAAATTTACCCCAATTAGTAACAGTAAATACTGTCCTCAAATTATGTTAATTGTGCTCAAATTATGTGGTGTTTAAAATAGTATGGTGTGTGTGTGGGGGGGGGGGGGGGGGGGGAGTGGGGAGGGGGGGAGTGGGGAGGGGGGTGGATATCATGAGATCCTGGAGCCAATGCCTAGGTTGGAAGTCCTCCAATATGGGCAGCATAGATATAAACAGATGTCTAAACTTGACTTCATACTATGGTGTGGTTATGATATTGCCAGAGATGCTGAAAGTGACCTTAAACATCAATAAATAAATTCATTTGGTTGGAACTGAACCGTTCAGGTTCGCCTTTCTGG
Organism: Pictodentalium vernedei; assembly: GCA_031216915.1. NCBI lineage: Eukaryota > Metazoa > Mollusca > Scaphopoda > Dentaliida > Dentaliidae > Pictodentalium > Pictodentalium vernedei. Next base: position 156,090,705 of record CM062295.1, read on the forward strand.
ACAACTGAAATATTCTATCTGACTGAATCAGAAAATGCTCCATGGTTCGATCCCCGCCAGGAGTAACTGCATTGTGTCCTTGGGCAAGGGCATCCCAATTGCCCTTGTGGGATCATGTTGAGTCATGGAGGTGCTGTGTACTAAGATGTACTGTATTTCAATAGTGCATTTATCTTCAACCAATGCTTGTGTGGAGTTAGTACATTGGGGAGTTTGACAGTTGCTCGCCATTGCTTGGTGGTTCTCTTCAGGCACTCTGGCTTTCTCCACCTGTAAAACTGTCCGACACAAGGTGACCCTGGCTGTCAAAAGTGTTGTTAAATCCCAATAAATAAATTGTAAATAAGCATCTGAAAGTAGGCAGTGGGTCATTTAAGGGTTAAACTGGTTCCAGGTCATAATAGCATCAGATTCATTTAAGAATACAACTTGTGGTTTAAGAGCTTGCATAACTATAAATAAGTGGTTGACTAAACTTGACTCTTTTTATGTGTTGCCATCATGACATGCCCACAAATGCTGAACGTCACCATCAAGGTTAACAAACATAATCTTATACAGTAGAATCCTCTTAATTGAATATCCATTTTGCCAGTGAAAATTATTCAATTAACAGGAGTATACAATTAACAGGGATTTGGTCAGTTTCCTGTGTTCTGGAGGTAAACTGAGCATTTATTCTATTATATCTTGTTTGACAGAGCTCAGAGCTCTGTCAAACAAGATATAATAGAATGAATGTCTGTATTGGATGTAGTGAGGCCAAAAAGGTTGATAATTAAGGGGAATTTGGTGTGTGTCACAGTAATTTTTTTGACTATTACAAAAATTTATATACAATTAACAGGAGTTTACTCTACAACCCATATGCAATTAACAGATCAAATTTGTACTGAAGGTATGCTAAATGGTTTTGTGTTTGAAAATTATATTCAATTAACAGGGATATACAATTAAGAGATATCCAGTTAAGTGGGCTTCACTGTACAATACTGTCTAATAGCAATGGGCCATTCCATTTCGCATCCTATTGGCACCCCAAGAAGTGGCTTTGTTACTATTATAAACAAGTTTTGTATTACTGGTATTTTAGACCTGTGTAATCTAAAGTCTGTGGTGAGGACATCAACTTTACTTTATAATCCATGTAGTTGCAATTTAGCCATAAATTCTGAAATTGACCTAAACTGTTGAGGGCTAAATTATTTTGGTGGTCTGAATTCTTTTTTCAGAATTTGTTTTATTACAAATTATTGGAGAGTGCCCATAGGCACTTTCCGATAATTTGTAATAAAACAAATATATATAAACAAATTTTTTTTCTCCATTTCACTGAATATGAAACTTGAGCCCTACTTTCCAAAACACAGAACATAGTTTGTTTGTTGAATTAAAAAGGCAGCTGATATATCTGTTATCTGGCCCATTAGTTGGAGCATTGGAAAAGTTCAAGGTGTGTTCCTGACCTGTATCATCTGTTTTGTGCCCTTTGGCAACATATTCACTCAGTCCCAGTTGTCTGAGAAAGATGCTTAGTAAGTTGAAGAATCTGACAGTTAATGTCTGCTGCTCAGTGGTTTTCTGTGTACTCCTGGTTCCTCCACCAATAAAACTATCTGACACTATGACCCTAGCTGCTGAAAGTGCCATTAAATCCCAACAAATAAATAAATAAACAGATATATAAGTTTTTAAAGAAGAAATCACCAAAGGAAATCAGTCTGTGTTGACAGTCCCATTTTGGTCACGATCAGTCAACCGTGACAGCTGTGTGGGCTTGAAACCCCAAAACCTTTAGCGCAGTCTACAGGTCGTATTTATGAAGGGATTTCATTGTAACTGTGTAGGATGACTCTGTATAATGTCTACATGAGAACGTCCTATTTTGGTCGGGTTCAGTCAAGCCCAACTGCCACGGGTATGTTACCTAGATTCCTTTAGCACAGTCTATGGGTTGCATTAATGAAGGGATTTCATTGTAAATTGGTAGGATGACTTGGTATAATGTCTATATGAGAATGCCCTATTTTGGTCGTGATCGATCAACCGTGACAGCCGCACAGGCACACGATTTGTTTAACACAGTCTACAGTTCATATTTATGAAGCGATTTCATTGTAACTTGGTAGGATCACTCGGTATGATCTCTAGATGAGACTATCCTATTTTGGTCGCAATTGGTCAGCCGTTACTGCCGCTTGTGTCCGTGACCTAGGCTCCTTTAGCACTGTCTACAGGTTGTATTTTTACACAGTATACCAATGGCCCAGACATAGCTGCTGGTGCTAAACTCTAAAATATCTAGGACCAAACACAAATTTTGCCCCCAATCCCCAGATTTGCATGCAAAACCGAAAATTAGAAGTCCTTACTGGTCCTCAATACATTTACCCTCTGTGCATGGGCAGACGTCAGGAAGTGACCGGAATTGACAACACCAATCAATGGTTAAATTGGTGGATCCGAGGACATTGGATAAAGGAAGGAAGAAACAGTGGTTTGAAAACGTTCAGGGCTGTAATTTTATAATATTTATAAAAATTAGTTCATGTTCCCTACTTGAGCCTGACGTCATCATTGTTGATAATGATATTTTTATACTGTAACCAATGACCCAATCTTAGCTGGTGCTAACACAAAAATATCTAGGGCTAAACACAAATTTTGCTCCCCAATCTGCCCCAATCCCCAAAATTTGCATGCAAAACCGAAAATTAGAAGTCCTAACTGGCCCTCCATACATTTTACCCTCCGCACATGCGCAGATGCCAGGAAGTCACCGAATCTGGCGCCAATAAAATCATTCTTTGTTTGGCCCTTGTCAGATAACAACAAACTGATATTTGTGCTTTTAAATCTCAATTAATAATGATGCCAGACACAAATCAATGGTTAAATTGGTGGATCCAAGGACAGAACTGGATGAAGGAAGGAAGAAACAGTGGTTTGAAACGTTCAGGGCTGTAATTTTATATTATTTATTAAAATTAGTTCATGTTCCCTAATTTCGGGACATGAGCCTGATGTTATCACTGATTGATTAATGATCTATCCACTGTTTATTTAGTATTCCTTCCCTGCCTTCCTTTGATCCCCCCAGTTAAGCTCCCAAGCTTTTTGGCTTGTTTTAATAAAAAATTTTTTATAAATTTATTGGGAGTTTAACATTTTATGCAGAAGATTATTCTGTACATCCCCAGGGTTACGTCCTCATCCTTAGGATGTTTGGGCATTTTGGTCATGCATCTTACATCCAATGTATCGTTTTTTCTTCTGAGGAAGATCTTGCTTCACATCGAATAGTCTTGTTTCTGTTACTGACTTCGGTCCGTGTTGCCTCGGGTCTTGATTCCGGTGTTTTGTTTACATTATATTACTCTAGGTAGTTTCCTATTTTTGTTTAGGAACTACAGTTGTAAGTAACATTAAATATTCTGATAATGTGGTAGTTAATTTTACACAGTTTTTATAATTTTGTCCACACTTAGGCTTTTTTGGGCTCATCATTCCCTTTGGGAACTTGGCCTCTTATATTAGGAAAATTTTTTCAAAAATTTTTATTTTATTTTTGAAAGAGTTTTTCTTTTGGATACATTTATTTCATTGATTATATTTAATGTTACCTTATATTATATGTAGATTTGGTGGTGGTACAATGACATATTAGTTTTAGGTAATTATTTTTATCTAATAGTATGCAAATAGAGGAAACCTTTCCTTTATTTACTTGGTCTTTGTAATGAGTTTACTTGATGTACTACCACTAATTCTACTCCATGTATCAGATTTGATTATCTGAATGACGGGTGTTTTTAGCTCACCTACTTCTATTAGAAGTGGTGAGCTTATATGATGACCTTGGGCGTTGGCGTCTGGCATGTCCAATATTGTAAGATTTAATATTAAGGTTAATTTCTCAAAGATCAGTTAGCTCAGGCCTTTGATATTGCATATGTAGGTTGTAGGGGACTATCAGAACAGTATTTAACCCTGATACTACGACTTTTTTTGCAAATTTCACCTAAAATTTTCTGCCAAAACTTGTTGTAAGAATTTGCGTTTAGGTGTTGTAAGAATTTGCGTTAAAGTCAGCTTTTGTGCAGATTGTGCTGCTTTAACTTCTCATTACTATTGATTTTCATATTTCAATAACAACTGTAGGTATTAACCCTACTGTATGCAGAAATTTAACGGAAATTTTCTTTTTTTTCAGTCAAAATTTTCATGTTTTTCTCGGACTTAGTAAATTTTAAGTTGTAAAACTTTGTAAACTTTGTGTTTAGGTGAGTTGTGTTTCTGTGTGTCTTTCCAGGTGATTAATATTCTACACTTGGGTTACTGAACTCCATTGCAGTAATATTTAACCCTCATTACATGCATATTTGAGGAATTTGAGGCTGATTTTCTGCCAAAACTTGTTGTAGCGTTTAGGTGTTGTAAGAATTTGCGTTAAAGTCAGCTTTTGTGCAGATTGTGGTGCCTTCACCTCTCATTACTGTTTATTTTCTCATTTCAATAACTACTTTAAGTATTAACCCTACTGTATGCAGAAATTTAACTGAATTCTTTTCTTTTTTCAGTCACAATATTCACGTTTTTCTCCGACTTACTCAATTTTAAGTTCTAAAAGTTTGTGTTAAGGTGAGTTCTGTTTCTATGTGTCTTTCCAGGCAATTGATATTGTGCACATGGGTTACTGAACTACATTGCGGTAACGTTGCGCCCTCATTACATGCATATTTGAGGAATTTGAGGGGGATTTTTGGGACTTATATTCACTTTCTTTAAAAAAATTTAATTTTGTGGAAAAAGGTGATGGAAACTATTATTTACACATGAAATTTGAAACTTGATATGTTTTGAATCATTTCAGTGGTTGCACTGGTGGTGGAAATTATTATTTAACATAACAAATGTTCTTCAGATTTCTATTGAATATTTTCATGTTCTGATGACCTAAATGATGGAGAATTTATACATCAACGTGAAATATATTGCACGTAAATATATTCTTGATGGATTTTTGGTGTGATCATCACTGGTGAACTGATTTCTATCTAAATGTTTGAACAGAGAAAGCTATGTTTAATCAGACACACAACTTCACTGTCTCTTGTTCATTTGAGATAACACGTTCAATGTTTGTTTCATTTGGTTAACTGTTACGTTTTGAAAATGTTCTCACGATGTAACAAAGCAATTTGTGTGACTTTCATTGAATACATTGTTATTCCCCCGAAAAAAATTCGGGGGAATCTAGCTGTGAAGTCGTCTGTCTGTCCATCTGTCTGTCTGTCCGTCTGTCCGTCCGGGTGTAGACGGAATTCGTGTCCGCTCCATAACTTCTTACAGCCTTCAAGGATATTAATGATACTTGGTATTATTATTGCCCACAACCAGAGGGTGTGTCACGAATAAGGTTGGAATGGCTATCAAGGCTTTTTTCGGGGGAATCAGCCACCCTTTGGTGGCCATCCTCTAGTTTTCTTTTAACCCTATTGTAAATGAATGTCTATTTTTCAGCACATTTTGTAAAAAATAAATTTATGAAAGCCTTTCCTAATTATTATTTATGATTTAATATCTGGCCTCACGATTCATATTCTTAATCATAAACATTTCTAAAAGAAAAAAATGCTTTTATATCCAATGATTCTATGTTGAATTGATATATAATAAATGCAGAAATATAGACTTTCCAAAGCCATCACATAAACCACATTAATCATTTGATGCCGAGTTAATGATTTATATTAACTAAATATTAGGCATGTTACATTGGAACGACATTATCAAGTGCGAATGTAGGTGAGCGTTGGGATGTAACATCCCTCTTGTTTAGTTTCTATTTACAGAGGAACAGGAACAGGATGTGGCTTCGTGACGCCGTCAAGGAGTGTGCTGTCGTTGTCGCAAATCAATCAAGAGCTAGCGGCAAAAGTGCTCAGATATTAGACAAGGCCTAGATCCTTAGTATGATTGATGATCTTTTCGCCAGCTAGCGTGACCAGCAGATCTATCACGTCGACTAGTGGTGTGTGATGCCGGGTATGTCCGTAGCGGTCGTGAAGAGGAATAAGGGTGTAGCGGGCACTATAAACATATGAACATGCTCACCCTTCAACAACGGGAAGGAGGAAGCACGGGAAGGAGGAAGAAGACAAGTTCTGAGGTATGCTCGTCCAGGTCTTCGTGATCGCGAGCAAGAGAGAGGTCCCTCTGGGGCCAGAGGTTGTTGGTAGGAACTTGTCAAGACAAGTTCTGAGGTATGCTCATCCAGGTCTTCCGTGATTGCGAGCAAGAGAGAGGTCCTTCTCTCTTATAACAACATCTGCAATCAGAGGTTGTTGGTAGGAACTTGTGTCAGTCAGACAAGTTTGGAGGTATGCTTGTCCAGGTCGTCCGTGATTGCAAGCAAGAGAGAGGTCCCTCTCCCTTATAACAACATCTGGGGCCAGAGGCTGTTGGTAGGAACTTGTCAGACAAGTTCTGAGGTATGCTCGTCCAGGTCTTTCGTGATTGCGAGCAAGAGAGAGGTCCCTCTCTCTTATAACATCATCTGGGGCCAGAGGTTGTTGGTAGGAACTTGTGTCAGTTGAAACTTACATCCACGGGACACTCCTTCCATAGACTGCCAGGGCCTGCCAGTCTCATAGCTTCCTCTATGTTCGAAAAGCACACACGACCGCGCAGGTCCGTTGTCGCTAGTTAGCTCGAACGGTGAAGTAGTTACTCAGGTCCCTGAGAACTATGACGCTGGGTGTAGACATCCGGGCTAGAAAAAGAGAGATCATATAGGGTGGAGCGAACAATATGATATGCAGTTATGCTCACCCAGTAACGACAGAAGGAGGAAACTGATAAGGTCTGAGGCACGCTCGTCCACCGGGACATCCCGTCTAATAGCCAGCCGGGGCTTCCTCTACATAACGGACAAAGTGATCTTTATATTGCACAGGGCTATAAAACCCGATGAGTGGTGTCAGTTCCCTGTCGCCGGTGAAACGGTTAAGATTGGATGCTTGGACCATGACTCTGGATGTGTAAGATATGAATTGTATTAGAGCTAGTGGAAAAGTGCTCAATGATTTTAAAAGACAAGGGCTAGGTTTCATGGAGGTTTACGTCCCTTGTCTTTATACAACTAGCTCAACTGGCAGATCTCACTCGTATGTGGGTGACGTGAGGCCGGGTATGTCCGTGGCGGTCGAGAGAGAATAAGGGTGTAGCGAGCACTGTTGATCAAATTCATGCTCACTGAGTGCTGATGGAAGGAAGATGACAGCAAGTTCTGAGGTATGCACAAGCAAGAGGGAGCCCCTCTCTCTCTTTCAACAACATTTGGAGCCAGGTGTTGTTGGTAGGAACTTGCATCAGTCAGAGCTTACGTACATAGCTATTGTCCGGCACGCTTAGTTCAATTCTTAGCCGGGAATGGCTAGAGTTTTGCTTCTTTAGCGTCTACCAAGCACTCCTGACCACACCTGGTCTAAGTGACTCAAGATTTCCGGTCTGCATCGTCAAAAGGTCCATCTTTAGTAAGAAAGTTGCACCATCTAGTAGCCAAGGAGATGAGGCTTCATTCATCGGGTCGTCCGCAGTAATAACTATATTGGACTCTCTGTCCTAGGAGCAGCCGGCGAAGAGGCTATTCATGACTGCTGCTCCTTAGGCCTCTGTAACGGACCTGCTGTCGCAGTTGCACAGCTAATCGCAGTATTCCTGCTAAGGCAGAAGCACTCATTGTCAGTCTCAAATCTTGAGCTGTTGCATAGTGCTTATTTGGTCCAGTCACCTGCCTGTTTAGATGCTGGTGACTGTGATTCTAACTGATTTGAACATATGATGGATAGGATAACTTTTCCTTCCGGAACAACTCTTGGATGATATAGATGCCATACATTATCAGTTCCTTGATCTTGTTCCAGTGATTCAAAATGCTGCAAGCAGTTATGAGAAACCGCTAGCGTAGTTTGACGCTGACTTCATCCGGGTAAAGAGCAGGGTAATAAGATCTCTTTCCAGTTAAGTCTACACGGGTGTTACAGGTCTTCGATTCTGTAGACGACACCATATTTATCTTCCGGCGGAAAAAGTAATTCGGTTTCTTATCTTCTTCCTCTGTATTTTTAATCGTTTGTGATGGTTCACATACTTTTAAAAACAACAGGGGAAGATGTGGAGAGTTCCTCAGCATTGATTGAGCAGGCTAAGATCCTAGATTTAGCCTTACCTTCATCATTTAGCTGTTCGCTTGGACGCAATTGAGAAGATAATTTCTTAGAGCGAATTTAATCTCATGGTCTTATGTACTTAATTTTAAGTACTGTGACACATCGTCTATATGGAAGGAATTTTGTAGTCATTTGTACCTTTTAAAATTCTTTCCAGACCTAGTATTTATTTCTCGGTCTTAACTAATATTAAGTGAGAGTTATTCTGATGCAACAAAGCCTTGTGTCTTCATCTTTGCATTTGACCAGGTGGAAAACTTGCCATAGGTCGCTTTAGTCTTCCAACTCTAGTTTTTATGATAAGAATCAATTCTCGTCTCTTTAAGCTGGGGTCTAATGTACCATCACTAGCAGAAAGAGTACGAGAGGTTTTCCTAGACTCAAATTGTCTATAAGGACTCATAGCAAAGGTATAGGTATACCTAAGTCTTTGATGGTAAGCTTTCATTATTGTAGGATTAAACTACAAGAAAGTATCTATTCTCGACTCTTTAAGTTGGGGTTTAATGGACCACAGCCAACAGAAGAGTAGGGGAGTTTGTCCTAGACTCATTTCGCTTATAAGGCTCATAGCGAAGGTATAGGTATCTCTCCTATATATAATTCTTTAGGTTTGTCTATACAACCACTTGGATAGGGGTTTCTCGTCATACTGAGTTACTGATCAGACTCCCCTGAGTCGGTGGTTCTAGGCTCTTATAGAACTCGGTGTGGACGATTTTGACTGGAAGTGGATAATTAGGTTATTTATTATCTTTCAGTCGATAAGCGAACGTTCGGCAGTTGTAGCGAGTATAGTTCTTTAGATCACTTGTTTTGTGAACTAGATAATGTCTCATGGGATTTATGATAGGCTTCATGTATCCCACTATTCATTTGGCTGGTTCATCTGTTTCACAGAGCGAATTAACCAGCTGTTTCGCTTGCTTTTATCGGTTATCTGACGCATTAACAGCGATAGTTTTGTGCGCCGGATGGAGTTGTGTGGAGCGGCTTGGAAGGTTATTTTGATGGCTCGCTTACACATGTCTACTCCAGTTATTAACTGGAGTGGTAGACGTTTTTCCCTCGTAACCTGTTTTGTTTTAGAGAATCTTTTAACATAAGGTCAAGTTTGGGCATATATTGCAGTTTTCTCCATTATTTTGGACGTGAGTTCATATATTGCATTACAATCCTGAGTCCGAGGGTCTCTCTTTGCACATCAGAGTTTATCAGAAGAGAAGTTACCCTTTTGTTGTCATTATTTTTCAATAGACGGGACGTTATGTTCATTCTATTGTTAAATAAGTCAGTTAGCTATTCATACTGCTTGGGTTATTTATCTTCCTATTAGCAGTTAATGCTTAAGATTTCAGTGCATAAGTAAGCGCTGGCTATATCTTGCGCTTATTCTAACTGTTTGGCTATTATATGATCTTATGTGGGATCTCTTCAGGATAGTCTGCAGTGCATATTTATAGCGGATAATGTTATTTACCAAAATCATCGCTATAGCCTTGGCTTGTGAAGTGGTGTTAAGCACCATTTATTATTCATGAATTAATTTGTTGAGTGCCTGATCTATATTTATTTATATCGTTTCTGGGTTCTGCTTATTGATTCCAGTGCTCTCCTCCCTTTCTTTTGAAGTTATGTTAAAAAAAAAGGGGGGGGGGTCATTTTGTCCACTTCTCTGCATTATGGGGTATGTGACTATTGAGGAAGCTGTCTTGTCCGTACTATGTTCGTCGATCAGCTGCAGTATTATTGTGTGGCGTAGGTTTATGGGAAATTTTCTCTCATTCTCAGTATGTCATAATAATTTTTAGGGCCCAGTCCAGACTAGTCTCTAAAATTGTTTATTTGTTACATCCTAATTAACATGATTTTATGCTTAGATTTAGGATTTACATAATTGGGATCCATATTAGGTTATGTCTCTTCAATTATGGTATTAAGAGACATTCATGTAAATTCTAATTTCTTCATCATGGATTGAAGGATTTCATCTATGTTGATCTAATATTTCGGAAGTTCTAAGCCCTCCGCCTTTTTACAACTCAGCTAAGTCTGGGTCATTGGTTACAGTATAAAAAAAAGAAAAAATTTATAGTAATTTATATATTTTTTATACTAACCAATGACCCAGACGGGAATGGCCCTCCCATGAGTGGGCAGTACTGGGCACTCATACCTCCCCACTGAATTATTATCATCTTTTTTCTACAAAGAATGATTTTATTGGCGCCAGATTCGGTGACTTCCTGGCTTCTGCGCATGTGCGGAGGGTGAAATGTATTGCGGGCCAGTCAGGACTTCTAATTTTTGGTTTTGCATGCAAATTTTGGGGACTGGGGGGCAAAATTTGTGTTTGGCCCTAGATATTTTTGGGTTAGCACCAGCTAAGTCTGGGTCATTGGTAAGTATAAAAAATATATAAATTACTATAAAATTTTTCATTTTTCCACTGTTGGTTAAGTATTCCTTCCCTAACCTCCCTTGATCCCCCCTGTTAAACTCCCAAGCTTTTTGGCTTGTTTTTTTAAATTTGCAGTTTAACGTGTTATACAGAAAGTTTTTTTCTGTATTTCTCCAGGGTTATGTCCTCACCCTTAGGGTGTTTATGCGTTTTAGTCATGTTCATACTTCCAATGTATCGTTTTATCTTCTGATGAAGATCTTGCCTTACATCGGATAGTTCAAAAATCTGTTACTGACTTCGGGCCATGTTGCCTGGGGTCTCGTTTCCGGTTTTCAGTTGGACGTTGTTTACATTAGCAACATTTGTTATTTATGTGTACCTATTTCTGATATGGTAGTCTGTTGTAAGATACATTATACAGTCCTGTAGTGTGGCAGTTAATTTTTGGGAGGATAAAATTAATTTTGTCCACCCTTGGGCTCTTTTGGGATACATTTGGGCACTTCGTTCCCTTTGGGAACTTGGGCTCATGTCAAAATTTTTCGAAAATTTTTTTGGTGTAAACTATTTTTTGATTTATATTTTGAATGTTTTTGTTATGTATCTTTTTATTTGTATTTTATGTGGAATTGGTGGGAGTACAATCGACTTAGTCTGTTTCATTATGTAAGCATATTGCTCTTTAAGAAAGTCGAGCAAGTCGTTCCTCTTATTTTCTTGTAGGTTGCCTTGCTTGTAGTCGATGTACTTCTACTAATTCTTGCTCATATGTGTTGCATGGGATGACAAAATTGCTGACGGGTGTCACGGTACGTTGTTAGCGAGGGACCACTGCCGGTCCGCTCGTAATGAGAGGCTGCCACCGGTTCTCTTGCCCTAGATCGCTCTAGTTTATTAGTTTATATTTACAGAGGAACAAGAACATGGTGATGTTTACGTGACGCTGTCAGATAGTGTGCTTCCGTCGTCGCATTAATTAGTCAATCAGAGCTAGCGGCAAAAGTGCTCATGAATATTAGACAGGGCAATAAACCACAGTGTGGTTTCAAATCCCTGTCGCCAGCTAGCTCGACCGGTGAAGCGGTACACCGCCTGAGGGTACCGTGACGCCGGGTGTGTCCGTTGCGGTCAAGGAGAATGGAAAGGGTAGAGCGAGCACTATAATATAATATCAATATAAGGCTCACCCTGCGAAAGCGGAAAGGAAGAAGCCGGCAAGTTCAGCAAGAAGATCGAAGGACCACGAGTGAGAGAGGGCCCCCTCTCTCTTTTATTATAACATTATCTGGGGCCAGATATTATGGATCGGAACTTGCGTCAGTTGGAGCATACGTCCACGTCTCCTGTCCGGGACGCTCCGTTCAGTTTACAGCCGGGGTCGGCTATAATTACGGCTTCTTCAATGTCTACCAAGCACACATGACTGCACCTTGGCTATGTGACTTCTGATATCCAGCCTGCATCGCCGAGAAAGTCACTCTTCGTCAGTGAAGTCACACCATACAGTAGCCAAGGAGACGAGGCCTCATTTGTAGGGACGTCCGCAGAAAAGAGCCATCTTGGATACACTGTCCCAGGAGCAGCCAGCGGTCATGCAACAGAAGACTGCTGCTCCTTAGGCCTCCATAATGGACTTGCTGTCTCAGATTGCGCAGCTCATCCCAGCAAATGCAGAAGCAGACGACTGCAGTATCAGAACTTGAGCTGTTGGAAGGTGCTGGGTCAGTCCAGTCATCTGCACGTTCAGATGCCGATGACCATGAGTATAATCTGATTCAGTTGGAGGATGAAAGGGATTTGGAGGAGAATTACCCTACCCTTTTCGGAACAACAGGGTGGCGATAGAACTTATGCATCTATACTTCCCTGATTTTGTTCCTGAGAATCTGAATGCTGCGACAGCTCGAAAGTAGCACTATTCAATAACTTAGACGAGGCCTCATATGCTGTTAACCATGATTTCAACTGATTCAGACGAATGATGAAGAGATATGGAGGGGATTTACCCTCCACATTCGGAACAATACAGGGTTGAGAGGATTTATTCCATCAACACTACCCTGAATGTGCTCCAACAAATCAGAATGCTGCATCTATTTACAAGAAACCGCTAGCGTTGTTGCACGCTAAATTATCCGGAAAAAGTGAAGGAATGTCTCTTCCGGTTAAGTATAGACAGGTGTCGCAGGCTTTTGGCCTTTTGGACGACTCCCCATTCAACTTTCCAGTGGAAAGAAGTAAGGCGGTTTCATGTCATCTTCTTCTGTAGTTCCGCTGGTCAGAAAACAGTGAAGATGTATTGAGAGTTCCTCTGCATTTGAATGAGTAGACTAAGGACCTAGCTATGGCCTTACCTTCGTCATTCATTATTCGCTTGGTCACAATTGAGATGACATTTATTCTAAGACTGTCACGAATGATAAAAAAATCGATCAACTGCCGATTGAGGTCATAATCGACGATTTTTTTCAATGATCGATTATTTGACTGGACATGTGCTGTCATACCTTTTTGTTAAACAAAGGGGAAATATTGATTCACAAGCTATTGTTTCACATAAAGGACCTATTTCGACAACAAATGTGTGTGTGAACGGAGTTAAAACATAAAACCAATATATAGCTTCAAGTCGCGGCACCACGCGAGTTAAAGTGAGCCGAAACCCAGTCATCATCGTATGCGTGATCAGTCAGTTCCCAATACTTCTCATTCCTTTGATGTGAGTCATGTGACCTTCCAAAAAAACATCAAAGTTGTTACGAGGTTGTATTTAATAAATCCCTGGAAAGATTGAGTCCCCAAAGGGAAAGCATTTTCACACTGAACAGGGGCTGAATCATTATCATTCATGGGCCGAACTTTCCGGTTCCAGCATTGCTGGCGCACTACCATTAGGGGTGATAACAATTTAACAAGAATAACATAACACTGGATGATGCCTTACTATCAATGGCTACATTGTATTCCTTGCCAATAAGACATCGTCGAGTGTTGAGTTGTTTTTGTTTTTGTCAATTTGATACTTGATAAGCAATCTGAACATACGGAAAGTAAAGAGGGAAAAACTTCGAAATGTCATGTTATTTATTTTTAAAGTATGATGATTTATTTTGTTCTCCGACATACCGCAACCGGAAGTTTCATTTCCACGTGTAAAGCTTTGTTGACTTGACATTCCCTGAGGCTAAATTCATAATCATTATGCATTGAGCGCGGATGGGGATATTAGTGAGTTTAGTATGCATTTTTCTATGATTTGAAGTTTGAATCTATGCGATGTAGTTTCTGTTTTGTCAAATTTTTCAATGTTTGGTGTTTGTTTGCTCCATTTACGATTAGGATATTTTAATTTTTAACGCCTCCCAAGTTATTTCATGGACGAAGTTCTAGGAAATGAGACAGAAATATTAACCATAAATAATCGAATAACCGTTGATTTTTATGACAAAATAATCGATTATGAAAATTCATAATTGTGACAGCCTTAATTTTTTCATTCAGAGCGAATTTAGACTCACTGTATTATGCAGATCACCTTTAAGAACTGTGACGCTACGTCTCTACAGAAAGGAATTGGAGAACGTTTGTACCTCATTTAGAGTCCTTTCCAGGGCTATATATTTGTCACGTATAGCTCTGTCTTAACAAGTTGCTAATTCGGAGTTATATAGACGTGACAGAGCCCTTGCGTCGTCATCCTTAATAGATGACAAGGTGAAAAACTCTCTTGAGTCGCTCAGGTTTCCGGACACTAAGTTTTTGACGATAAGCTTTCATTGGTTTATGAACAAGCTACAAAGAAAGCATCAATACTCTGCTCCTTATGTCGACGTGTATTCGACACGCATTAGCAGAAAGGAAAAAGGGAGGACGTCCTAGACAGAAGTTCGCCTATAAGGACTCCTCGTGAGGGTATAGTTTACTCTCCTATAATTACTCTAGGGATCGTCATATAGTGACTCGAATACAGGGCTTACGTCTGATCGAGACTTCCAGTCAGATGCCCCTAAACTGCTGGGTCGAGGCTCTTCACGAATGAGACGCAGTTCCTCCTTCCATCGGCCTCGCAGGTGCTACAGGTGTGAGTTAGGACCTCTGTTGTTTTGCAGTTGACGGATGGTTATCAAGATGAGCATCAATCTGGATAGCTGTTACGGAGACTAGTAGTTCAGAAGTGTGGTTTTGGAAGGCCTGCGGCTATCTTTCCGAAAGAACCACAACTAAATTAATGTCTGATGGATAATGCTTCCGTCTAATCCTTGTGTAAGAGTCTCTCCAATCAGAGGTAAGGTCTCTTGACAATAATGTTAATAGAGGTCGTCGAGAATCAAGATTCTCTGGAATTCTGTAGCCACCTGTTACTCGTACAGAAGCCTAAGAGCTCGTTCCTACAGATAATAGATTGGAGCTTGTTAACAAGTTTATCAAAGCTCTAAAAGTTTATTTATGGTTATCATTTACTTGGTTAAATGAGTGTTCGAGTGATTGACTATGCTATAAGCATAGATCTAAGGATAGCTTGGTCTGGAGATAGCACCCTGCGCTGTCACTCGAATATTAACTTGGTAATGTCTCATAACAATCTGGTTCATCTGCCATTATCCAGAACGAATTAGTTTTATATGACTGATGGAGATGTGCTGAGTGGCTACGCATCTTGTTTAGATGGGTAACTTACGCACATGCCCCCTCCAGTTATTCTTACACAGAACTGGAGTGTGACAATGCATTCGCTCAGGGCCAGTATTGTTTTAATGGATATAGTAAACAAAAAGGTCCATATTGAGGCAGATTTTCAGTGGTTAACTCATTAGTTCCTCCGCGACTTCCAGATCTGGCTTTCACGATTATGATGGGTATGAGTCAGTAGTTTGGGGCATGGCCCTGAGTTCTACAGACTATAATTGCAGGGGTCTGAGACCCTTGGTTCCTGTAGAAACACATAATCATCAAGAATGATGTCAATATTGTTACCGCTATACAATGCGTTCACGCTTGTTCGGAGTTTGTTGAACAACTCAATAGTGGTAGCATACATCAGGAACCACGGCGGCACCCATTCACTTTTGTTATAATACCTAATGGAGAATCATATTTTTATACTGTACCAATGACCCAGACATAGTTGCTGGTGCTAACTCTTAGAATCTAGGGCCAAACACAAATTTTGCCCCCCAATCCCCAAAATTTGCATCTAAAACCAAAAGAAATCATGTCCTGAAGGACCTCCATACTTTGCCCCCACTGCGCATGCGCAGTGTCAAGGACGTTCCGAAATTGGCGCCAATCACCATTCTTTGTTTGGCCCTTCATCAGTCAACATCTCACTGATCTTTGTGCTTGTAAATCTCAGTTTAAAGGATGCCAGACACATAATTATTGGAGAAATGGTGATTCTAAGGAGGATATAGAAGGAGAAGAGGAAAAAGGAGTGACAGAAAATAATCAGGGCTGTAACTTGAAATTTTTTAATGGAATTATGTTAAGTTGCCTATTTTCGAGGCATGGGCCTGTTGTTGTCATTCTTGCTATAAAGTTGCACTGCTTATTCAGTGTTTCCTCTCTCCTGGTCTTCTAAGTCCCCCCTTGCTATTCTCCCATGCTTTTAGCATATTTTTGAGAAAGATCATTTCTAAATTCTCTTGGGAGAATTAGCTTGGTTACAGAATGAGTTCTGTTATTTTCCCCATGTTTACGTTTTCACCCATGGGTGTTTAAACGTTGTGTTCTGCATCTACCATCTGATGTTCTGCAGATTCTCCCCTGGGAGTCTCTGTTTTGCATCAGATAGTGTGTAATTTTGATGACTGATTTCGGGCCAGTTTGGTCAGTGCCTGGAGTCATGTTTTCTGGTGTTTTTACACTGTTTGTTTACATTGGCAACAGTCTCTTTTGAGGGGGGCTGTTTGCCTTTGGAGTAGTTTATCTCACTATAAGATACATAATTATTATCCGTAAGTGTTGCATTAATTATTTAATATAATTTAAAAATTTTTGACCACACTTAACTTTGGGATCCATTGGGGCTCAACGTTACTTTTCAGAAACTTGGGCTTCGCTGAAAAAATATTTTTCAAAAATTATTTTGATTTTCAATTGTTTTTTCATTATTAATGGATCATGTTATTATGTATCTTTGTGTTTAGGGGTTTGTGCGAGTACCAAGACTTGTTGTTGACTTTTCACAATGAAAGGATATTGTTCAAATTGTAATAGGAAGAAATCTTCCTCTGACTTTCATGATCATTGTATTAATTGTAGTCAGTGTACTCGCACTAACTCCTGTTCAATATGTCAATATTGGGATGACAAACATTGGAAACGTGTGTCACGATATGTTGTTAGTGGAGAGAGGGCTATGCTGGCCCTTTCTCCGCAGGGTCACTCTACTCTATCAGTTTCTATTTCAGAGGAACAAGAACAGGGTGATGTTTCCATGTTATCTTCCGCAAGTGCGCTTCCGTCGTCACAATTGAATGCAGAGCTAGCGGCAAAAGTGCTCATGGAGATACGACAGTTGCCTAAGAGGTCCCTAGTAGGATCGACGGCGCTGTCGTCCGCTAGCTCGCCTGGTGTAGCATCCATTCACCGAATGGTTCGGCAGCCGGGTTCGTCCGATGCGGTCCAGGATGAAATGTTGGGTGATGCGAGCACTATAAACATTCAAGGTGCACACCCAGTGACGACGGATAGTAGGAGAGATCGGAGGAAGCCTTCTAGTCCGGTTCCTAGCTCGTCCAGGTCCATCCAGACTGCGAGCGAGAGAGGCCCCTGGGACCAGATGTTGTGGTACAAAATGTGTCGTTAGCGGAGCACACGTCTGTCGCTCGGGACGCTCCGTTATATAGGCAGTCCGCTGAGACTGCTCAGGCTTCTTCTTCCTCTCACCAGCGCACACGACCGCACCTTGGCTACGTGACCGCCGATATTCTACCAGCTTCGCCGATCAGGGATTCTTCGGTGACCAGGTCACGCCATACGGTAGCCAGGGACACGAGGCCGGTTGACTCCGGACGTTCGCATAGGAAGAGTATGCGGGAGTCACTAGATGCGGAGCTGCCCTCGGCGAAGCAGCGAAAGACTGCGCCTCCGCAGGCCTCGATGTCAGACGTGCTTGCTCAAATAGCACAACTTATCGCAGCATCCCAGCAACCGACAGAAACGGTGTCGGATCGGGAATTATCCGACGGCGCTGGGTCGGTACGCTCCATCGAAGCATCGGGTGCGGACGACCGGGAGCATCATGAGGTCCGACCGGATGGTGAAAGGGATACAGATGACTTGGAGTTATCCCTTTCGGAACAACATAAAGCTGCCGTGGACTTCATCTGGCACTTTCTTCCTCAGGTTGTTCCGTCGGGCCAGACTGCTGCGGTACCGGACAAGAGAATTATAGCGTCATTGGACACTGATTTCTTTGAGCGGTTCAAGGACATCGCTCCTGAGTTTCCGTCTCAGTCCAATAATGTCACAAGGACATTTGAATTATTGAACGACGCTATATTCAAGCTTGCTTCCAAAACAGGAAAAGCGGGTTTCTTGTCCGCCAATGCTCTTAACCTGCCTTTCATTAATGCAAGGAATAAATTCGATACGGCAGGACAGGGTATCCCGAGAGTTCCTCTGCGTATGGACGACGAGGCGGAAGACTTAGATTTATCATTACCGTCGTCTACGTCTATCCCAACCGCGGTGTTGGATACGACTATTTCGTCTAACAGAGCCAGTTTAGATGCTTTATCTTACGCAGACCACCTTACAAAGGCGTTATCACTGCGTCTTCAAGGGAAAGAATTCCAGGATGTTCAATCCTCTTTAAGACTTCTTTCAAGGGCAGTAGCTTATTCCACGTGTAACTCGGCCCTTTCAGTGGCAAACCTGGAGTTGGTTAGACGTGACGCAACCCTAGCTACATCCACACTCGTGGATAGTAAGGTGAAGAACTCTCTCAGAGTCGCTTCGGTCTCCGGAGAACTTCTCTTCGACGGCAAGCTTTCTGCAATTTACGATAAAATTACTAAGAAAGCTTCGGATTCTCTGCTGTTTAAATCCGCTTCTAAGAAGACGGACACGGCAGATAAGAGTAAGACAGGCACTTCTGGGTCTAATGCGCCCAAGAGAGGTTCCTATAGAGGTTCCGGTGCGTCCTCTTGGTCTTATTCAAGAGACCGTCAAGGCAGCGACTCACTTGCGGGACGTCCTTCGGGCCGGGACAATCGGTCGGACGCCCCGAGGTCGACGGGACGAGGTGCGGGTCGTGGAGGACGTGGTTTCTCCTCCCGCAGGCCTCGCAGGTCCAGGAGGTGATGGCTTCAACCTCTAT
Organism: Pictodentalium vernedei; assembly: GCA_031216915.1. Taxonomy (NCBI): domain Eukaryota; kingdom Metazoa; phylum Mollusca; class Scaphopoda; order Dentaliida; family Dentaliidae; genus Pictodentalium; species Pictodentalium vernedei. Next base: position 156,109,666 of record CM062295.1, read on the forward strand.
CGCGTTCTGGTTGGCGGAAGGTTGTCGAGTTTTTCAGAAGAGTGGGCGTCGATTACGGATGATCCTTGGGTGAGAGGGGTGATTTCGGAAGGTCTAAGAATATCCTTCAAACGAAAGCCTCCATTAACTCGAAGTCCAAAATGGACTCAACTTCCGTCAAATCCGCAGAAAAGAGACGCTCTATTATCAGAGGTGCAGTCTCTTTTAATGAAGAACGCGGTAGAGGTCGTAGAAAACCAGGAAACACCGGGATTCTACAGCCATCTGTTTCTGGTTCCGAAACCAGACGGCTCGTTCCGTCCAGTCATAGATTTGAGCTGGATAAACAAGCTGATCGTCGCTCTGAAGTTTTATATGGAGACGATTCGATCGGTCAGAGCGAGTATTCGGGTGAATGATTATGCTACAAGCATAGATCTCAAAGATGCATACTTTCACGTCATGGTACATCCGACATTCAGAAAGTATCTACGCTTCGCAGTCCTAGGAGTTGTGTATCAATTCCGGGCGATGTGCTTCGGATTGAACCTAGCACCCTGGGCTTTCACTTGGGTAATGAACTCGGTAATGATGTATTTCCGAGCTCATTCGTCTGCGGTAACATCGGCCTACCTGGACGACATTCTTCAGAGGTACGGCAACGAGTTAACGCTTCAGAACGATGTGCAGAATCTGCTTCTATTGCTCCGACGTCTCGGTTTTATAATAAACGAGGAGAAGTCGGATCTGGTGCCGCCCAAGTCATTCACACATCTGGGAATGAGCTTCGAGACGCACAACAATCTCGTTCGTCTGCCGTTAACCAGAGCGAAATTAGTCAGTTGTTACGCTCGCTATTGTCTTCACGCAGACAAAGTCACAGCGAGGGAGTTCATGAGACTGATAGGTCTGTGCGGAGCCGCTGCGGATCTCATTCCGATGGGGCGGTTACGCACTCGTCCTCTCCAAATTTTCTTGACTCAAAATTGGAGTGTGAAAATTTATTCGCTCGACATAGACGTTCTATTGTCAGAACAAGTGAAACGAGAGATTCAGACTTGGGCAAACATTCAGTGGTTAACTCAGGGAGTTCCGCTGCAGTTGCCGGATTCGAGTTTTACGATTATGACGGACGCCAGTCAAACAGGTTGGGGTGCATCATTGATCCCAACGGATTCGAGATGCCAGGGTCTTTGGGATCCGCAATTCCTACGCAAGCACATAAACATCAAGGAAATGATGTCAATTTGGCTTGCGTTATGTCATTGGATGGACATTATTCACAATGCTCATGTCCAAATCCTGTCCGACAATACGACAGTAGTGGCGTATATACGGAACCAGGGAGGCACTCATTCAGTTCCGTTATTCAATCTAACGGAAAGAATCCTTCTGTTTGCTCTAGAACATCAAGTTCTACTTTCGGTCTGTCATATACCAGGTCGTCTGAACGTACTAGCAGACTCCCTTTCACGAAAGGGTCGCTTGTTGCCGTCGGAGTGGACTCTCAACAAACAAGTATTCAATCAGATTTGCTACCAATGGGAACGGCCAATGATATACTTATTTGCGACACATCTCAACAATCGGTTGCAGACGTATGTGTCTCCGTGTCCGGATCCAAGAGCATTTGCAGTAGACACTCTGTCGATCCCTTGGGACGGAATGATAGGATATGCGTATCTTCCAACGAAGTTGATTCAGCAAATATTGCTAAAAATAAAACAATCTCAATGCAAGATTCTGTTGGTAGCATCTCTGTCTCCACAGAGACCGTGGATAAATCTACTCAGGTGTCTGTTGTGGGACCTACCGCGAAAGCTTCCTCCATGGGAGGATCTTCTTTCGCAGGGGAAACCGCGTCAATTTCATCACAACCCGCAAGGTCTCAACCTTCACGTTTTTCCGTTGTGCGGTCCTTCTTGCATGGCAAGCACTTTACAGGACGAGCAGTGGACGCGATTTCTAACTGTAGGAGGACCTCCTCTTCGCTAAACTATGCAGCTGAGTGGAAGGTCTTTTGTCGTTGGTGTAGGGGTCATTCTGTTGATATTTTCGATCCCTCCATACCAGACATTGCAAACTTTCTAGTATACTTGTTTGACGAAATCAAACTGCAGCCTGTTACTATTAAGGGTTATAGGTCTATGTTATCTGATACCTATGCACATCATGATAGTTTACAAATTGGATCTAATGTCTCTTTATCTAAGTTAGTTAGAAACTTCTCGATAAATAGACCCAGAACTCTTAGGTTAATTCCTAAGTAGAATTTAGCTTGGGTTCTTCTTAAACTGAAGGAAAAGCCATTTGAACCTCTTGGGACAGTAGATTTCAAATTCTTGTCTTATAAGACAGCTTTTCTCTTAGCTTTCTCTTCTGCTAGAAGAGTCAGTGAGCTTCATGCACTGTCGGTGGATGATTCTCACTATCGTAGTGTTGGGAACACTATCACCTTCACTACTAATGTGGGATTTTTAGCTAAGAATCAGGCTCCTAATAAATATCCGGAACCTATTGTTATTAAGGCCCTTCCGTCTTCAGACGGGCATAGACCTTTACTCTGTCCTGTTAGAGCGTTACGTATTTATAAACAGAGATCTCAGTTTATCAGAAAGGGACGAAAACGTTTCTTTCTGTCTCTGATGCCTAATAGAAAGGACATTTCGGTCCATTCTATTGCTAGATGGATTCAATTAACTATCCGTACTGCTTATGAAAATTTATCTTCTTCTCAGCAGTCTGTGCTTAAGATTTCGGCTCATGAAGTAAGAGCTCTTTCTACATCTTGGGCTTACGCAAATAGTATTGCTATTACAGATTTAATGAAGGCTGCTTATTGGTCTCAGCCATCCACATTCACGAATTTTTATCTCAGAAATATTGAGTCCATTTCTGGAGACCTGCATTGTTTAGGTCCGTTATCTGTTGCTCAGAATGTCGTCCACTAAACAGTTGCAACTATAGTTATGCAGGCTTTCTGTTCCGACAGTGACTCCGTCTGGCTGCCCTCTTCGCTCTGGGCTATTTGACCCAGGGCAAGGGGAAGGGGGGGTGGGGAGGGTGTTCCCTTAGGTCACCTGCTTTATAGTGAAAAGCAAGGAAATTCCTCCTCCGAAGTCAGTATTTCTGAGTCGTTCCCGGGATGGTTTTAAAGTGTAATATTAATATTAAAAATTCATTCATGTCATGTTTTTAAAGTGTAGCTCGGTGTGAAGCATTTGTATATGTCACGTGTGAAACGGGCGTTAATATACAATCCTCGGACACTTTTAAAGAGTATAAAGAGTCTCAATTCTCTGGACTAACTTTATTTATTGGCTTACTTTAAGAATAATTAGTATAAGGGTTATACTGGATGTTAATAGAGAACATGAATGTTATTGTGCTCAATTATGAAGGGTATTGTATCTTTCTAATTTATCATAAATAAGAAAGATACATGTAAAGCCTAATACCCCTTTTCTCCTTGAGAGGTTGACTCTATATTATATAGTTGAGCTTATTGGATTTTCCTCTATGTCCTAGGCCCTCCAGCCTTTTTACTATTCAGCTATGTCTGGGTCATTGGTACAGTATAAAAATGTTAAAAAATTTATAGTAATTTATATATTTTTTATACTTACCAATGACCCAGACGGGGATGGCCCTCCCAGGAGTTGGGAACTCATACCTCCCCACTGAGTACATAGCCCTGACCAGGCACTGCTTGCAAGAATGGTGATTGGCACCAATTTCGGAACGTCCTTGACACTGCGCATGCGCAGTGGGGGCAAAGTATGGAGGTCCTTCAGGACATGATTTCTTTTGGTTTTAGATGCAAATTTTGGGGATTGGGGGGCAAAATTTGTGTTTGGCCCTAGATTTTAAGAGTTAGCACCAGCAACTATGTCTGGGTCATTGGTAAGTATTAAAAATATATAAATTACTATAAATTTTTTAACTTTCATGTCTCTCTATCCGTCATGTACCAGGTCGTCTGAATGTACCAGCAGACTCGCTCCTCGGAAAGATCGCCTGTTTCATATGTATGGACGGTCAACATGCGTTTATTTGTACAGTTTTGCTACCGGTGGGATCACCCCATGATTCTTTAGTTTGCAACGCACCAGAACAGTTTTTACCGTCATTTGTGTCGCCATGTCCAGATTATTGAGTGCAGGCAGTAGACGCTCTGCAAATTCATGGGGAGGAATAATTGGATATATACGTATCCTCTTATTCGTTTGATTCAATAGCTTATGTTTAAGTTTAAACAGTGAATCCTACTGGTAGCCAGAGAGAAACCATTGCGCTTCCTATATTTTTCTGTTAACTGATACACGTACGCTTTATTGTATTCGGTGGACCTTGAAATAATAATTTATTTTGGGGGCGGTCCGTGTAGGAGCCTGTTAATCATACCTTTGTACATCTCTAGATCCAAGTTTCTATTTTGTTTGGTACTCATATTACACGTGCTTTTACGATCATAGATATCAGATTATTCATGTTGGAGAGTGTTGTTACTGGAAATTATTGTACAGTGGCCGCCTATAGATCATGTAGGAAGTGTGCTTTCTCTTCAGGAATCGTTCAGTGTGGCTTGATTAGATATGTGTATGTTATAGTTTATATCACCGGTTTTCGACATATCTGTGTACGTTGTCTGCGGTGTATGCTATTTACTGTACAATATTAATTTCCAGGATCGTCGCTATAGCTGTAACTTCTAAAGTAACGTCAAGCACCATTTATTAATCTTGAATTAATACCTGAGTGCATGTTCAACGATTAATTATATTGTTGTTGGGTTCCGCTCTTATTGTTTCCAGAGCTCTTCCCCTTTTTTATTTTGAAGGTTTTTTCAAAAAAGGGGGGAGGAGGTGTGTTTTTACCCATAATCTGGCCTAAAATGTATGTATCTTTAAAGGATGCTGTTTTTATCCGTATTTATATCCTGCATATAGCTGAAATGTTATTGTAAAGCGTATGTTTGTGGGAGATTTTCTCTTATTCTCAGATATGCCATCCTAATTTATGGGGCTCAGTCTGGGCAAGCCTTGGAAAATTAGGAACTTGTCTTCATACTTACATTAAGAAATTACTTCATTGGACTCCTTGTTTAGAATATGTCTCCTCTATTACTGTATAGAGAGATATACATGTAATTCCTAACTGTTCTACATGTAAGTTCCTTCATTATGGATTGCAGGATTGGAATTATTTCAAAAGTCTTAAGCCCTCCACCTATTTACGATTCAGCTATGTCTGGGCCATTGGTATACTGTGTAAAAATATGATAAATTTATGCCAATTTGTATATTTTTATACTTACCAATGGCCCGGACGGGAAGGGCCCTCCCATGATTGGGCACTCATACCTCTCCGCTGAATTGTTATGTAATACTCTCTTTTACAAAGAATGGTGTTGGCGCCAATTCCGGTCACTTCCTGACGTTTGCCCATGCGCAGAGGGTAAATGTATGGAGAGCCAGTTAGGACGTCTAATTTTCGGTTTTGCATGCAAATTTTGGGGGTTGGAGGCAAAATTTGTGTTTGGCCCTAGATATTTTAGAGTTAGCACCAGCAGCTATGTCTGGGCCAGCCATTGGTAAGTATAAAAATATACAAATTGGCATAAATTTATAATTTTTATGAAGGGATTTCATTGTAACTTGATAGGATAACTTCTATTTTGGTCTTGATCAGTCAACTGTGTCTGTCGGACCAGCATGTGACCTAGATTCCTTTAGCAAAGTCTATGGGTCATATTTATGAAGGAATTTCATTGTAACTTGGTAGGATGACTTGTTTTGGAATGATTTTACTGTAACTTGGTAACTTTGGTTGACATACGTTAACTGTGAGGGCCACATCAACCCAGGCTTCATTTCTTCAGTACAGTCTACACCTCAAATTATTCTTGTTGAAAACATAACATGTGGGATATAGAACTTAACATATTCTCAACTATCACAATTCTTGTCTTATTTCATAATCTTTTCATAAACATTGAACATTATCCTTTTCATCAAAAACAACTCACGTCAAGTTAACTGCATTGTCATTGACACTTTCTTTAAAATTATTTTTTCATTTTTAAAAAAAAATGTTATCAAAACCTTATCAAAAAGCTCATTGCAATGAGGGGTCACATGATATGGTTTTGTTGAAATTTAAAAAAAAAATAATTCTTTTTAACTGTCTGGCTGCTAGAAGCCACTATCGGGGCTTTCCAAAAAATGAGGGCCCCCCAGCAAAAGCCAGTGTTTTCCTTGCTCATTTTTCATATTCAGTCAAACGCAAATAATATTTTCTTAATATAAATATGTTCTATTACAAATTATTGGAGCGTGCCCGTGGGCACTCTCCAGTAATTTGTAATAATACAAATTTTGAATAAAAAATTTAGACCACAAAAAATAATCTAGCCCTCAACCAGTTAACTGCTCAGTTTGTAAATTCCATGGGAAGATATGACCAATTTGTTAGTTCAGAGGTTAACCTTTTACTTAACACTGTTAGAATTATGACACCAGCAAAAAAAAAAAACAATTGCAGGATTGGAATTATTTCAAAAGTCTTAAGCCCTCCACCTATTTACGATTCAGCTATGTCTGGGCCATTGGTATACTGTGTAAAAATATGATAAATTTATGCCAATTTGTATATTTTTATACTTACCAATGGCCCGGACGGGAAGGGCCCTCCCATGATTGGGCACTCATACCTCTCCGCTGAATTGTTATGTAATACTCTCTTTTACAAAGAATGGTGTTGGCGCCAATTCCGGTCACTTCCTGACGTTTGCCCATGCGCAGAGGGTAAATGTATGGAGAATAAAACAAAATTGTTGAATAAAACAAATTTTCCTATCTTTTTCCTCCACAAATAGCTTATGACCTCCTCATTGGAATGATCTCATTGATTTCGTTCCAGTGAGGGGTCAAAAACTTTGTTTTGGGGCAAAAATAAGTAACGTTTCCTTGAACTGATATGCAACCAATTTTTTCGAATCATTTTTTAGTGTCATACGATGACAAATATTACCTTTGACATGATTCTTTTAAAAACTAATTTTTTATCCTCCCAAGTGTTAAAATTTCTTCCAAAATTTTTAATTTTTATAACTGTCTTTTTAAGAGTAATAGCATTTGACTGTAATAGATGTATAATAATTAATGTTACAATGGAACTCTCAGGCTTTATTTAAGATCAATTTCTTTCATAGTCCACATGGTGATTTGGTGTGATATAAGCATGATTAGAGACCATAGTTTTGAGGCCACTTGCCCAATCATGATTATGTCTGGTATTGCAGTAAATTGAAATTTGTTGACACAGTCAACAGGTTTTATTATCAGATCAGCTTGTATTAAAGAATTGATTGCCATTATCCATAATCTGAAGTTTTGTTTCTTTTGTAGGTCTTCGAGTAGTTATGGTCAGGTTTCTGTCCCTGCACTGGTGAAAGAAAGGTAAGACAAAGAACAAAATTATAAGTTGTGGGGAGAAATATCTCCTATGTAACCAATTATATATTTTTATTTGAAAATTCAATTACTTTGTTGCCTTCTAAAACTTTTTAACAGATTTCAGGCTGTAAAATTCCACCAGAATCCACAAATTGATTCACATAAATATCCGTGTGGAGACAATCACACAAATCCAATTGATTTGCATTGGTATTTCTTTAGATTCGCAGCTGAAAATTGCCATGGAAAAAAAAAATGGGCAAAGAGAATACTTGAGGAACAGACAAGTGCTGCAAATCCTGCTTAATTGAATAATATGTTTGTCAGACCAAAGTATTCAAATAAGTGGACATGGCCTACCAATTAGAAATAAGCAGAATCCATTAGCAGACATGTAATTTCTCTGAGCTCAGTACAAAATCTGAATACCAATCTTTGATAGCCTGCGAGGTGTCATTCCTGTGCTGAATGTGCGTATTATGTTTTTTGTATCAATAAAGTAATAAAATTTTCTATCGTTTGTGTGCTTTAGTATTTGTTTTTTCATGTTGTACAAGCTCCAATCGAGTTGAAAGGAATCGTTGATTGTTGATGTACAGAACTGTTGGGATTGGGAGAATTCATCATTTTGTCATTGATTGTTCCCATCACTGACATTGAATTGGGCTGCATGAAAATCACACATGGTTCCATACATTGCAGCTCGTATTTTAGACAAACTGAGAAAGAAAATAAACTCACAATTTCTTCCCATCATACATGAATGTTTATTTTATCCATTTGCACAATAGACCTAACTCAAATACCTGTACACAAGTTACACAACATTACAGAATTTAAGGCATGTGCAGTTGATGAATATTCGTATATAAACAACCAGTTACACCCCCTTGTATTAGCTGTTCGTAGATCCTCCCTCAATGACAGTCCATTTAAAAACCTTTGAAAATATGCAAGCAAATTGAAACCAAGACGTATACATTGTGCCCTGTGCCAATGCCCATTTGAATCATCATTTCTTTCTGGCAGTAAGTTTTCATCAAGATTTCACTGGAATTTAAAAAAAAACCTGATTTTAGAGATCATATTTAGAAAGAATTCAACTCCTCCTCCTGCCTCTGACAGTAGCCCTATGCATTGACAGTACTCATTCAAAGCTTCATTTTTTGGTTAGTTTTCATTGAATACCTTCCAGGGAATGATAACTCCTGTGACTAAAATTATTTCTCATCTGAAAAATGATTTTAGTCACTGGCATTATCATTGCCTGAAATGTTTTTGGTCAAGTTTTCAAATGCATGTAATATAGTTTTGGGCATACCTGTAGAAAAAAAAATCAAAAGAATTGGAAGCAGATGGTGAGATGGCGAAAAGAAAGGCTTTTCTCTCCTACTAGGCAGCAACATGCTGGATCTGTTTGTCGCTTTACTCAAATTTCTCCATTCTGTTACAAGGCCAGAGATTTTTTTTTTAAATGTCACCTTTTATCTCTAAAATTTTTAGCTCACATAGTAAAACTCGGGTTGAGTTGGAACTACTAATTTTTATTGTCTTCATCAGTCAGCAGTCCATGAGTTTGAATATGAAGTTTATGACTTTAGTAAAACAGCTGTCTTATTGTACATCAAATTAGGTATTTTTATATATTGACCCATATCATCTCAAATGTGATAATCTATATTTTTTGTCTGTTTTTAAATAAAGGAAATAAAATAAAAAATACATTCACGAACAGTGCTAAATCTCATGGCTTGACATATGACTTGATGACTTTTAAGGTTTTCAAACCAAGAATCGGTGTCATATTTAGGAGTTCATTGGGACTCCACATAACTGAGGATAACATCAAAAAGTACCACAAAATCGTTTTGCATAGTATCTGTTGTGCATTTCAACTGCTCCTTGGGATATGTAGGTATAATGCTGCTCGGTTGAGCTCCTTAGGGCCCTTGAAGTCCCTAAATATTACCATATATTTTTTTAACTGGTTGAGTGCTTGAAGCGTCTATCATGGCTATATTGAAAAGTGCTGGAAGCCACTTTAGTGGCTTTGCAAGTACTCATTAGCTTGTTTGCTTACCAACAGGAACACTAAAATGTTCATACAAAATTGTTTTGTTACAATTTATTGCAGTGTCAAAAGGTTTTCTCCAATTAATTCTAACAAAACAATTGTCCATGAATAAAAATTTGCTAAAATAGGGCTCCCTTTGCTGATACCGTTGTATCCTTGAAAAAAAATACTAATGTTACAAATCACTTTTGAAAAAGAATTTAGCAGTGTACTAGTTAATGTTTCAGAAGTAGTTAGTAAGTATTGGATACCAAAGCAGATGTTAGGGGATGATTATATGATCGCGGACCAGCCTGGTAATCTGGGCTGGCCTGCATTACCAGACCATGTTACATCCCGCATCGATTATTGCATTATATAAAGGGTTAAAATGCTCATAGATGCTTTATGTACTGGTTCATACAGGCTATGGAAACTCCTGGAAAGTTATGGAAAAGTGAAATTTTATTTTTCAGGACATGAAAAGTTATGGAAAATCTGAAGTTTTTTTAATAGACTCTGTAAAGGCTATGGAAATTCTCATTTTATGTTTCTGTTCTACATGTATATTAATCAAATCACCAAACTACATCCCATGACATTTCATGCAAGTTCTGGGAGGTGTCCTATATGTACTAAGGATTGGTTGTGGAATTTGTGTTGTTATGGACCATAATGAGAATTCTTGAGCAGCCATCCTACCATTTAATTCTATTTCGAACAGCATGTATCCAAATATACCTGTATCCTTAGCTGCTACGTCTGTAGAAACTTCATGACTTAAACTAATCTACAAATCATGGACCACCAGGTATTCTACCTGGTGGTCCATGATTAGCAAATTTGTTTGTTGGATCCTCATCGCTATTGGTTATAAAAGTGAAGGTACAGGTAGATTTCCACCCCTTTGTCTCCCTGTGCATTCTGTAGTTTAGTTTGTATAGGGCTATGGAAAATTTGTAGTGCAGGCTATGGAAAATACGTACTGCAGGGCCTGTATGAACCCTGTATGTATCTTTGAGATGGATTCATGTGGCATATTTTGAAAGGCTCCTCATGATCTCTTTTCAGCATATGTACAAAACCTTTCAGTGCCAAAGTTCATATGAGCAGTCTAGAATACACTAGAAGTTCTGGAATTTTCTTTAATCTTTAGAAAATTTGTCATAAGACTTTTGATGAGTTTTGTGGCTTCAATGTCTATCCATGGAAAGTCCTGAAGACAACAATGAAAATATTCTGGCAGTGTTTCAAATCAAGTTTTGCCTGGGTCCATTAGCAGCCAAGGCTGATTATAAATCGCTGCTAAGCCTCAGGACTTACAGGCTCTGGTGAGGTGGGCATTCTGAAAAAAATATCTTGACAGTGAGGAGGTTAACCTTTAAAACTTCAAGTCAACTCAAATAAAATTTGATGGGCTCACAACAAGTGCTTCTCTGTGCAGTCATGATGAAGTCTCTCAAACAATTGGCTTATTATCCTTGAACTGGTTTCATATCAACTGCTTATACAAATAATGATTGCTTGACTGAAAATCACCTCAAAGCCATTAGACTCACGGGCTGTGGCACAGTGGAAATTCTGAAAGAATACCCAAGGGGAAGGATTAAGCTGATAATTATCTATTACAGGATGCTCCATTGAAAAAGGAACAATTATACCTTTCCAACACTGTGCCACTTGCACAATTTCATCAGCATAGGCAAGGATACCATAAACTTCTGTTGTTACTTCCCTACATTCTGCTGATGTATATTCCTGTCCAGGACAGCAATATCTTGCCACTAAAAGAAGTATCATTTGGGGTCTTTTAACTACATTTTCATTTGTAACTGAATACACTTTTCCACCAACAATTCTTTGAGTTAAATTTTTATGGATTTTCATCTTTACAGCAGCCATGACTAGATTTGGTGGAAAATATTTAAATTAATACTCAGTAGGTTATGAGTTAATCCAGAAGAGAACATGCCTCTCAAGCAGTTGACCTTTTACCTGACAAATCTATGAAAGTAGCTCAGTCCTATACCCAAAAGTTGTCATTCATAAGTTGGGTTGCGGAAGGAAAAAAAATTGGAAATTGCTTATTCAAGAAAAAAAAGCACATTCATTGTCGAAATTTAAGGTGTAATCAAAGAAAACCTGTATGTGTCTTTGTTTTTTTCTCACCACTGAGTTAGACCTTGTTAATAACAGATCAACATGCCTTTCTGCCCAAAAGTTATAAATATTTATAGTCAAGTTTTGGTCTCTTTTCAGCTTATTTAATCTTTTCCCTTTTCTTTCTCATTTTAAATTCAGATTCAATCTTCCTTTCAAACCATTGACACACCATGTAACAAGTCCAAACTATTCTGAAGCAACGTATGATTTAGAGCCTTTGGAAACTGGTGTAGCCGGAGAAATGTTAAGGATCCACTGGAACATAGTTTGGCATAATGGCATAGATGAACTGATCAAATATTTAGTGAAAGATCAAGTGTCAGCTGACATTGAGAAGAAAGAGTATGTATAACAACAACAACAAATCTAGCATTCAAGTTGCAAGTTTGAAAACCTAGCATTTGTGAAACTGATTAAGCTGTTTCAGCTGGTAATGACCTTTGAACTCAGTTTAGTCAGACCTCAATATTTCCCGCTGGTACACCCTACAGGGCACATTTATGATCGGATCACTTTGAAACTTGGCATGCTTGTTTGGGGTGACCTCTAGATGGGAACTATTGATTTTCTTTTTTGTCCGTCAAAAAATGTTAATGACCTTTGATGAACTTAGTGCAGTTATGCATCAATATTTCACTTTGGCACATCCTGCAGGGCACATTTAGGATTGAATTGCTTGATAACTTGGTGTGCTTGTTTGGGTTTTCCTTTAGATGGGAGCTATCGATTTTCTTCCATTTCCGTCAAAAATTGTTGCGGTTGGCAATGACCTTTGATGGTCTTAGTGCAGTTATGCATCAATATTTCCCTTTGACGCACCCTGCAGGACACATTTATGATTGGATTGCTTGGAAACTTGGTGTGCTTGTTTTGGGGTGACATCTATGTGGGAGCTATCGATTTTCTTCCATTTCTGTCACAAAATGTTGCTGTTGGCAACGACCTTTGAACTGAGTTTAGTCAGGCCTCAATATTTCCCCTTGGCACACCCTGTAGGGCACATTTGTGATCAGATCACTTTGAAACTTGGTATGTGTGTTCGAGGTGACCTCTAGATGTGAGTTATTGATTTTTTTCAATTTCCATAAAAATTATTGTCGTTAGCACCAGCCTTTGAACTTAGTGTATTTGTGCAGCAACTTATCCCTTTTGCACTCTCTGCAGGATATATTTATAATTTCCATAAAAAAGAAGAAAAAAAACATTGCCACAAGCGTTGACCTTCAGACTAAGTGCATTTGTGCATTAACATCTTTCTTTGGCATGCCTCAGATGGTGCATTCATTATCGGGTTGTTTTAAAACTTTGTATGCTTATTCAGTGTGACAAATATAGGAGCTATCGATTTTCTTTTCATTACCATCAAAAACTGTTGCTGTTAGCACCAATCTTTGAATTTATTGCATTTGTGCATCAACATTCTTCTTTGACATGGCTCACAGGGCACATTTATAGTAGGATTGTTTTTAAACTTGGTGTGTGCATTAGGCGAGACCTTTAGATAAGAGTTATTGATTAGCATTCATTACTGTGAAAAAAGTTGCCGTTTATAATAACCTCTGAACTTACTGCATTTGTGTATCAACATTCTTCCTTCAGCCAGCCTTCAGTTTACATTTTAAAATGCATGGATTGCTGTTATGTTGAAGTTTCACCAAATAACATTGGAACCAATGTTCTTCAATTTTGCCATTTCACTTAGAAGTTACCAAGTTCAAGTTTGTCAAGTTGAGCTACGGTGTCATTGACACTTTCATTTTCTTTGAAAAGCTAGCTTATGACCCCTTATTGAAAAGATCATGTTTGCATGTTCCACATTGGAGGCCGATAAGCTATATATTGAAACAAGAATCAAACAATATTTTTATACAACAACCAATGGCCCAGACTAGCTGGTGCTAACTCAAAAATTAATCCAGGTCCAATCCCCCAAATTTGCATGCAAAACCAAAAATTTAATGTCCTATCTGGTCCTCCATACTTTTTGGATCTGCGCATGCTCAGTATCCAGGAAGACACTGAAATTGGTGCCAACCATCATTCTTTGTTTGGCCCTGAAGTCAGCAACAATGAACTGACATCTGTGCTTTTAAATCTCATTTTTGAGGATGCCAGACACAAATCAGTGGTAAAATTGGTGGATCCAAGGACATAATTGGATGATGGGAGTGAACAACGGTGGTTTGTAGCGTTCAGGGCTGTAACTTTATAATTTTTATCAAAATTATTTCATGTTTCCCAATTTCGGGACATGGGCCTGACGTGATCATTCTTGCTAATGATTTATCCACTGTTTGTTAAGTGTTCCTTCCCTATCCTTCCTTGAAGCCCTCCTGTTAAACTCCCAAGCTTTTTGGCTTATTTTTATTGAAATTTTTTATTAAATTTCTTAGGAGTTTAACGTGTATTACAGAATGTTTATTCTGTAAATCCCCAGGATTGCGTCCTCTCCCTAAGGGTTTTTGGGCATTTTGGGTCATGCATCTTCTATCCGATGTATCGTTTTTTCTTCGTCTGAAGACCTTACTTTACATCGGGTAGCTTTAAAATCTGTTACCGACCTTTTTTATTCAGTGCCTGGGGTCTTGTTTCCACTTTTTTCATTGACATTGTTTACATTGACAACGTCCTATAAATATAAGTAGTTTCAATTTATTATTACTGTACGATTGTTGTAAGATACATGTTATAATATTCCAGTAGTGTAGCAATTATTTTTGGAATTTTGCCCACACTTAGGCTCAATCGGGATACCTTTGGGCTTGTCATGTTCCCTTTGGGCTCGTCATGTTCCCTTTGGGAACTGGAGCTTTTGTCAAAAGTTTTTCGAAAAATTTTTTGAATTTAATTTTTCGATTTGTATTTTGAATGTTGATTATTATGTATCTTTATTATATATTTATTGTGGAGTTGGTGGGAGTTCAATCGACTTTGTTTGATTAATCATGAAAGCTTATTGCTCAAAATGCAAGACGAGGAAGTCTTCCTCAGATTTACATGCTTGTTGCCTTGCTTGTAGTCGATGTACTCCCGCAAATTCTTGTCCTACATGTGTTGATTGGGATGACAAACGTTGGACACGGGTGTCACAGTATGTTGTTAGCGGTGGGAGGCCAATGCCGGTCCTCTCGCCATAGAGTCATTCAAGCTTCTCAGTTTCTTTTTCAGAGGAACAAGAACATGGTGATGATTATGTGACACCAACCAAAATTGTGCTACCGTCGTCAGGCTCTGATAAGCAAACAGTGCTAGCTGCCAAGGTACTCATGAATATTAGGCAAGGGATAAAGCCACTAGCCGGTGGTTTTAATCCCTTGTCAGCAGCTAGCTCGACCGGTGAAGCAGTTACTCTGTCCGTGGGTACCGTGATGCCGGGTATGTCCGTTGCAGTCGAAGGAAGTGTAGTAGGTAGAGCGAACACCTTAAAATCCAAACATGCTCACCCAGCGACAACAGAACTAGGGAAGAAGCCAGCAAGTGTTTTGGGAAGTTCGGCGAGGTCTGAAAGGACCGCGAGCGGGAGAGATCCCTCTCTATTCCAGCAA
The DNA here is from genome assembly GCA_031216915.1 of Pictodentalium vernedei. Classification (NCBI taxonomy): domain Eukaryota; kingdom Metazoa; phylum Mollusca; class Scaphopoda; order Dentaliida; family Dentaliidae; genus Pictodentalium; species Pictodentalium vernedei. Next base: position 156,124,863 of record CM062295.1, read on the forward strand.
CATCTGGGGCCAGATGTTGTGGTGAAGAACTTGCATGGGCCGGAGCATACATCCACACCTTCCGCTCGGGATGCTCTGTATAGATTGCAGCCGGCCTCTTCTATAGTCATGGCTTCTTCCACTTCATCTACTAAGCACACACGACTGCATCCTAGCTACCCGACTTCAGATATCCAGCCTGCTCCGCGAGGAAGTTACCACGCTTCGCCCATGAAGTTGGACCATCCGGTACCTAGGGAGATGAGGCCTCTAGGGAGACGAGGCCTCAATCATCGGGACGTGCAGAGAAGAGAGCCATCTCCGACATACCGTCCCAGGAGCAGCAAGCGGCCAAGAAACAAAAGACCGCTGCTCCTCAGGCCTCGGTGACAGACTTGCCATCGCAGATTGCGCAGCTAATCACAGCATCCCAGCAAGTGCAAGATCAGCCTCCCTCAGACTCGGAACCTGAGCTGTCGGATGGTGCTGGTCGGTCCAGTCGTCTGTTCATGCAGATGCAGTGGACCGAGATTCCAACTGATTCTCTTGGATGGTGAAAGGGATAAGGAAGAGGATTACCCTTCCCTTTCGGAACAGTACATGATTGCGATGGCTGTCATCCATCAATACTACCCTGACTTTGTTCCGCCGAATCAGAATGCTGCGACGACAAGAGAGAAACCGCTGGCGTCATTGGACGCAGACTTTATCCGGACAAAGGAGGAAGTCCTTTCTTTTCCAGTTCAGTTTATGCAGGTGTCGCAGGCCTTCAGCCATATAGACGATTCCGTATTTATCCTCTTGAGTGTGAGGAAGAAGGCAGTTTCTTATCTTCATCTTCCATATACATACCATTTTTTGGACCACGTTCATTTAAAAACGGTCTTTTGCGTTTGGATGAGCAGGCCGGGGATCTAAAGGTATCCTTACCTGTATCATTCACTATTTGCTCAGACACAATTGAGACGGCAATTTCTTCAAATAGAGCAAATTTGGACGTTACGTCTTGCGCAGATCACCTTACAAGAGCTATGGCACAACGTCTCAAGGGAAAGGAATTTGAGGACGTTTGTACCTCTCTTAGAGTTCTTTCTAGGGCAATTTTGTATACCACGTTTAACGCCGCCCTAACAGTGGCTAATCTGGAGTTAATCAGACGTGATGCTGCCCTTGTGTCGTCATCACTAATAAGATGACAAGGTGAAAAGATCTCTCAGAGTTGCTCCGGTTTCCGGACATTTTATTTGCGACGACTAGCTTTCGTTAGTCTATGAACAGGCTACTAAGAAAGTGTCTAGTGCTCTGCTTTTGAAGTCTGCATATCAACCACCCGCTTCAGCAGACAAGAGTAAAGAAGGGCGTTCCAGACAAAAATCGTCAAAAGGAAACTCCTCACGAGGGTACAAGAACCCTCTTATAATTACTCTGGAGGTCGTCAGTATAGCGACTCGGGAAAGAGGCGTAGGTCTGATCGGGACTATAGGTCAGGCCCCCCTAGGCCGACAAGACAAGGCTTTTCACGGGGAGGACGTGGTTCCTCCTCTATTGCTGGCCAGTTGGCGGAAGGTTATTAAGCTCTGCAAAAAACTGGATAGTAATCACGGAAGATCGGTGGGTGAGAAGTGTAGTCTCGGACAGCTTACGTCTATCATTCGGCAATAGGTTGTCGAGAATCAGGATTCTCAAGATTTTTACAGTCACCTGTTCCTCGTACTGAAGCCAGACGGCTCGTTCCGACGGGTAATAGACTTGAGCTGGATAACAAGCTTATCATGGCTCCAAAGTTCTATATGGAGACCATTCGGTCGGTAAGGGCGAGCGTTTGAGTGATCGACTAGGCGGCAAGCATAGATCTAAGGATGTGTACTTTCATGTCCTGGTACATCCGGCTTTCTAAAAGTACCTGTGGTTCGCCGTACAAGGGAAGGTGTATCAGTTCAGAGCAATACGCTTTGGTCTGAATCTGACCCCCTGGGCGTTCACTCGAATAATGAACTCGGTAATGTCATACTTTGGAGCTCATTTGTCTATGGTAATGTCGGCTTACTTGGACGACCTTCTACAGGGATACAGCAACAGAATTATTTTTCAGAACGATGTTCAGAGTTTGCTTCTATTACTCCGACATCTCGGTTTCATTGTAAACGAGAAAAAGTCAGATCTAGCTCCATACAAGTCATCTATTCACTTGGTAATGGGCTTTGAGCCTCACAACATCTGGTTCGTCTGCCATTACCCAGAGCAAAATTAGTCAGTTGTTTTTTGTCTACACTCAGACACATTAATAGTGAGGGAATTCATGCGACTGTTGGAGTTGTGCGGAGCAGCTGTGGATCTCATTCTGATGGGCCGCCTGCACGCACATCCTCTCCAGATATTCTTTACTCAGAACTGGAGTGTGAAGATGCTTTCGCTTGAACCAGTATTGTTTTAACGGACCAATTAAAACAAGGGTTCAGATTTGGGCAGATATTCAGTGGTTAACTCAGGGAGTTCCACTGCAACTGCCGGATCCGGCTTTCACAATTATGACGGATGCGAGTCAGATGGGTTCGGGCGTGACCACCCTTAGTCCCGCAGACTTGAAATGTCAGGGTTTTTGAGACCCTCAGTTCCAGGAGAAACACATAAACATCAAGAGATGATGTCAATATGGCTAGCGCTATAACGTTGGACTCACATAATAATGGACGTCCATGTTCAATTTGGTCGGACAATTCGACAGTAGTAGCGTACATCGGGAACCAGGGCGGCACCCATTCATTTCCATTATGCCAACTAACGGAGAAGATTTTCCTATACGTCATCAGTAATCATGTTCAACTGTCTATCCGTCATATACCGGATCATTTGAATGTACTAGCAGACTCACTCTCTCGGAAAGGTCGCCTGTTGCAATTGGAGTGGACGCTCAACAAGCGAGTATTTGGACAGATTTGCTACCAGAGGGATCGACCCTTGATAGATCTGTTTGTGACGCACCGGAACAATCAGTTGCCGTCATTCGTGTCGCCATGCCCAGACTATCAAGCGTACGCAGTAGACGCTCTGTTGATCTCATGGGGATGAATGATAAGATATGCGTATCCTGCATTTCAGTTGATTCAGTAGATTATGTTAAAGCTCAAACAGTCTTGTTGTGAATCCAACTAGTAGCACCTCTGTCGTCACAGAAACTTTGGATCAGTCTTCTCAGGTGTCTGTTATGGGACATTCCCTGTAAGATTCCTTCACGAAAGGACCTTCTTTATCAGGGGAAGTTTTTGTTCTTCACGTCCTTCTCCGCCCAGAGTGACATAATGGAGTCGGTTAGACGTGAGGGAACCATTGCGGTTCATATATTATTTTATGGCTAACACAAGAACGATTAAAGTAATGCAGGTGAGATGGGTTTGATATGACTTCGAATCTCCCCCCCCCCCCCCGCCCCCCCCACCTCCCCCATTGTGTGTAGAGATGATTACCGGGCAAGACGTAGTTTTCTTCCCGCAAGCCTCGTATTAGTTTAAATACATACATGCATTTCTTGACTTCTCGATTGGCGGCTGGGTCGCATTCTATGGTGACCTCATGGGCTTATCCGCTTTTCAGTTGGTTGGTTTCCTGTGATTGTTCGTCTATATGTCATATACAAGCGTATAATTCATCATAAATAAATTGCTAGTCTTTGGTTACCTCGGAGGCTGCCTAGCCAGTGTACTGGTATTCAGATGATTACATGCGGGATTTAAATGCCCATGCGCATAATAATTATTAGGCAGACGCATTATGGTATGTTATGAACCTTAGAAATTATTAATTATTTCGGGGCGGTCTGTGTTAGGCCTGTTAACCATACCTACTTCCATTTCTAGATCCAGGTTTCTATTAATCTCGGTACTCAATCGAATACACCTTGTTTTACACTCTCGTATATTTGGACGTTTATAGTGTCATAGATATCAGATAGTACATGTCGGGGAGTGTTGTTACTTGAATTTTTTGTATGCCTGAATGGAGTCACCTGTGGAAGTGTGTAAGATAAAGTTCTGAATATGTCAGATATGTCATGATTCAAACTGATTGCTTTATTTTACATTTTTTATTTGACATTCTGCACTGCACCACTGATTTCAACCCTCACTCAGCTTCAGGTATCACAACTCACACGTAGTGATGTCAGCATTGCCTCGGAAATAGGATATATTAACTTTGAGCATCAAGCACATTAAATTTTAGGTTTTGCATGCAAATTTGGGGGATTGGGGGGCAAAATTTGTGTTTGGCCCTGGATTAATTTTTGAGTTAGCACCAGCCAGTCTGGGCAATTGGTGTATAAAAAATATACAAATTACTTAGAATTTATCATTTTTATCTCCTCTTGACTACTGTCAGCGGAACTTTTCTGATAATTTATGTGTTCATCCTCCATCCATCATCTGCCTATCATCAACATTTTGTATATCTGGGCATAACTCTTAACCACTGAATACTTTTTGATGAAACTTTATCAGAATTCAAATAATTTTTTGCTCCATTTAACAAGTGTCATTGGAGCTCTTTCTGGTAATGATTTGTCCATCATCCATCCGTCATCCACTGTCCATCTGTCAACAGTTTATTTCCCCTGTGGGAACCTAGGGAATGGAAGCAGTGCTTGTTTACTGTGGTAAACAAGCTCTGTTTCACTGGTAAAATAGGACCCAGTTACTAATGCTTGGGGTGCGAGTCCTATAAAATAGGCAACATGGGGTATAAATGATTGACTGACCTTGACTTTATCTCCATGTTGTGGTCATAATTAGCCATTATGCAGAAGTATATGACTTAAACACCAATAAATGAAATAACATTTTGTTTGTCTGGGTCATAACTTCTTAACCACTAAATATTTTTTGACAGAGCTTTATATCAATATGTATTATCAAAAGATAGTGTTTCTCAAAATATAATAAGGTATGTGCCCTCAAGGTCAAGGGCACAGGCCATATGTTAAGGTGACAGAAAAACTGACATTTCCCTATCACTTTTTTTTGGCCCATATAACTTGGTATGATTGACAGATCTTGATCATACTTGCTACAATTATTGCTCATTGCTCAAAGAAGGTGTGTTGCGACTTTGATATAAAGTCATATCATCAAGGTCAAGGTCACAGGCAGCAAAACTTTGATATTGTTATATAGCCCTTGTCCAGTCTATATAATTTGGTTTGATTGACAGATTTTAATCATACTTGGTAAAATTATTGTTCATGACTCAAAGATGTGTCACAGCTTTGTTCCAAAGTCATATCATCATGGTCAAGGTCTCAGACAGCAAAACTTTGATATTGTTATACTGCCATTGCCCTGTCCATATAACTTAGTATGATTGACAGATCTTTTTTATACTTTGTACAATTTATTGCTCATGACTCAAAGGTGTGTCACAACTTTGAGTCAAGGTCATATCCTCAAGGTCAATGTCACTAACCGCAAAACTTTGATATTGTTATACCGCCTATCCAGTCCTTATAACTTTGTATGACTGATAGTTCTTATTCATACTTGATACAATTATTGCTCTTGACCCAAATGTGTGTCACAACTATGATCCAAGGTCTTATCAAAGTCAAGGGCACAGACTGCATTACTTTTATTAGCTCACCTGAGCGAAGCTCAAGGAGAGCTTTACTAATCACTTTCTGACCGTCGTCCATCCGTCCGGCGTCCGGCATTAACTTTACATTATCGACTTCTTCTCACAAACTACTCCACCAAATTGAACCACCTCTGGTGTGCATGTTCCCTATCATATGTCAGTTAAAGTTTGTTCAAATAAAGTTGTCATGTCTGTATTGTTTGAGCCCAACAAACAACTCAAGTACCAGTCAGCCATGACTATTTATTAAGAGAACGAGAAGTCGCTTGAAAGCGAGGCCAACAACATTACACAGTACAAGTACGGATAGCCGTAACGGCAACATAAAACAGTATTATCATTACATCTCCCTTTTTTACATGACAAAACTGTTCTCTTTTAACAAACCTGAAACACAAAAATGTAATTTAAAGATTCAATTTTATGACTGGTTTTCTCACTCTAGTGGACTTTCTATGAACTTTTTCTGGGCTTGGAGAGGATTGCTGATCTTGTGAACAATAGTTTGGACTTTTCACAGCACAACCCGCTGAAGCCATGTTGTCCTGCGAATTAGCCCCTGTCAATTTTTCTGAATGGTTGTTGTCTGAAATATCTACTACTGTAGAGTGAATACTAGAAAATGGCTTCCTGTTTGCTATTATCTCCCTACGCCCTTCATACATTTTATCGGGAATATTTTCATAAAAAATATCTGCTGATTTTTGAGTAAAGGACTTGCTTGTTTTCATTAAATCACTTCGGTCTCTTCATAATGTATGCCCTGATTCAGTGACAACTCGATAGGATCTACTTGTCTCTTTATCCAAAACTTTGGCTTTAGTATTCCAAGTGGGGGCAGCGATTTTCATTCTAACAGTGTTCCCAGACGACAATGATGGGAGTAATTTACTACCTCTATCATAATAAATTTTCTGCTTATTTTTGAGCCAATTGTTTTTCTGATGTATTTCTCTGTCAGTTTTGGTAGGTAACTGAAAACCGATTTGGGGTAAATTATTTCTCACTTTTCTCCCCATCAATAGCTCAGACGGTGACTTTCCATGAGCTAATGGTGCGGTTCTATACTGTAGCAGAGCAAGATATGGGTCTCCACTACTTTCCCTTGCCTTCTTCAAAAGGCGTTTTTACAATTTTCATCCCAACCTCAGCTTTATCATTACCTTGAGAATGGTATGGACTTGAGGTTGTATGCTGAAAATTATAGTTAGAACTGAACTGTTTAAACTCTGCACTAGAAAACTGTGGTCCATTGTCAGATCTCACAATTCTAGGAATTCCATGCCTAGAAAATATTGACTTCAAATGCTGTATAACAGAAGCTGATGAGCAACTAGCATTTAACAAGGCAAATTCTGGATAATTACTATAATAATCCATGACAACAAGATAATTTTTACCACCGATAAAAAAGAGATCAACACCAACCTTTTCCCACGGTTGCAATGGGGATTTAGAAATTACTAAATCCTGTTTACACTGTGAATATTGATATTCCAAACAATGTGGACAGTTTTTTACCACATTAGTGATTTCTTTATTCATATTAGGCCAATAAATAACGTCCCTAGCTAAACGTTTGCATTTTTCAATTCCCAAATGACCAGCATGAATTCTGTCAAGCATTTCTTTCCTCATAGAGAAAGGTATAACAATTCGAGAATCTTTCAATAAAAGTCCACCAACCACTGTAAGCTCATCCCTAATGTCATAATATTCTTTCATAATACCAACTGGCCAACCATTTTTAACTAATGATATTATAGAGGATAACACATCATCTTTTAAAGTTTGCAATTTCAACTTTTCCAATTACTTGTCAGAAACAGGCAAATTTTTAACTATTTCAAGAGCATGAATTTCTAGCTCCTTCTCGACACCAGGGCTATCTCCAGTTTTATTTTTAAATTTACACCTTGAAAGTGCATCGGCTATAGCCAGGTACTTGCCAGGTGTATATACTACTTGAAATGAATATTTCTGTAATTTCAGTATTAACCTTTGAATTCTTGGTGTCATATCATTAAGTGATTTCTTAGATATGGCAACAAGGGGCTTATGATCTGTCTCCAAAATGACATTTGTCAATCCATAAATGTTGCTATGGAATTTTTCACATCCATATGTAATTCCGAGACATTCTTTTTCAATTTGTGCATAACGCTGTTCTGTTTTTGTGAGTGATCTTGCTGCATATGCGACAGGATGCCAAGAAGCTTGGCTTTTCTGTAGCAATACACAACCCAGACCATCTTTACTGCTATCTGTGGATATTTTCATTGGCTTGGTTGTATCAAAATAAGCTAAAACTGGTTCTGTAGTTAAAGCTTGCTTCAAACTTGACCATTCTTGTTCATGTCTGTTTGTCCAATGAAAACTTTCATTGACATAAAGCAGTTTCCTAATTTCAGAAATTCTGGCTGACAAATTAGGTATAAACTTGCCAACATTGTTAACCAACCCAAGATATCTCTGTAACTCCTTCTTATCCCTAGGTGGGGGCATTTGCAAAATGGTTTCAATTTTACTTTTACTGGGCTTCACTCCGTGAGATGTCAAACTTTCACCTAAAAACTCCATTTCCTCTACAGAAAAATTACATTTATCAATGTTAAGTTTAACTACATACTGTTTAACTCTTTCTAAAGCAGCTAGTAAGTTTTTATCATGTTCCTCAGTAGTTTCACCCCAGATCACCACATCATCCATATAAACCCTAACACCGGGAAGGCCCTCAAAAACAGTTTCCATAGCCTTATGAAACACTTCAGAGCTACTGTTTACTCCGTATGGTAAGCGTTTGAATGCATACCTACCAAAAGGTGAGTTAAAAGTTGTTAACTTAATACTCTCCTCATCTAACTTTATTTGCCAAAATGCATGGGACGCATCTAATTTACTGAACAAAGATGCACCTGCCATTTCTGCAATAATGTCATCTTTTCTAGGAAGGGCATAATGCTCTCTCCTAATACAAGAATTTAAATCTTTTGGATCAATGCATATGCGAAGTGTGTTATTTGGCTTTCTAACGACGAGCATCGAATTAACCCAATCTATGGGCTCTTCGACTTTCTCTACTATGCCCATTTCTCTTATGCGATTAAGTTCCTTTAATAATTCCTCATGAAGAGCTATTGGAACTCTTCTTGGAGAATGTATTACTGGAACACTACCTTCCCTTAATCTAATTTTATATGTAAAAGGGATTTCCCCAACTCCTGTGAAAATTTCTGCATAATTTTCCTGAATAACACTTTTTGTCAGACAATGTGAACTTGTGTTGAGCAAAGGTTTATTGACTGTATACATTCTTTTCACTAAATTTAAACCAACACAGGTCTTGTCACAAAGTAAAGGCATTCCATTATCAACCCCTACAAACTTAACTGGGTAAGTTTTGTTCTTAATTTTCAAATGCAGGATACAAGCTCCTTTATTTGGTATTTCCTTTTGATTGTAATCAAGTAATTTAACACTTGAAAAAAAAATTTGCTTAAGTCTTTCAGACTACAAATTTGCTTTTGCACCGGTGTCCAATTTGAATGTTACTTCAGTACCATTAGCAAAAATACTGACTATAAATTCATCTTTCATATTATCATTTTCAAAATTATCAACATTATTGACATAGTTAACCTGTATTGGGTTATGATCTGATAATACTCTGTCACCAAATATGTGATGATTCTCAAGGTCATCACCACAGTTCGGAGACATTGTATCACTAGAAACTTCATCTTTATTTGATATTTCACAAAAAGACTGTTTTTGCATGTTTTCACTTTTGACATCATGATCTTCCTGAAACAAAAGATTCATGGATAAATAATCAAATTCATCATAATCACAAAATGGATTGTTATTTTCATTTGTAACTTGGCACATAACAGTTCCAATAAGTAACTCTTCTAGGTCTGGTGAGTCATGCCTTGCATCGAAATTATCTTGTTCAACAATTTGAATATTCCTAGATTTCTGATTCTGTTTATTTGACAGAGTTTGATGAGCTTTATATTTATCTTTCATTCTTCATATCTTTGCAAAATGGTTAAATTTCTTGCAATTATTACAGATCTTTCCAAAAGCTGGACACTGACGAGGCAGATGGGAAATACCACAAAACCCACAAACTTTATTTCTTTGACATTGTTTATTTAACTGAACCGTGTTCTTTTTTGTTTTTACTAATGAAATGTGCTCTTCAGTATTTTCATGTCTAGAACCAGTTTGACTGATAAACTTCTTCACTTGTTCAGTGCCTTTCTCACTTGCTTTACAAGCCACAATGCACTCCTGCAAAGCCATGTCACGCATCCTTAACAAACGTTCTCGGAGACGACTGTCAGAAATTCCATTGACAACTTGATTTCGTATCATGGAGTCACAAAGTTGGCCATAATTACAGGACCTGGCTAACAAACGAAGTTTGGCGATATAAGTATCATATGACTCGTCATCGTGTTCCAACCGATTCCGAAAAATATAACATTCGTATATTTCATATTTTTATACTGTACCAATGACCCAGACTTAGCTGGTGCTAACTCTAACAAAACCAGGGCCAAACACAAATTTTGCCCCCCAATCCCCAAAATTTGCATCCAAAACAAAAAGAAATCATTTCCTAAAGGACCTCCATACTACGCCCCCACTGCACATGCGCAGTGTCACGGACGTCCCGAAATTGGCGCCAATTATCATTCTCTGTTTGGCCCTTCATCAGTCAACATCTCACTGATCTTTTGTGCTTGTAAATCTCAGTTTAAAGGATGCCAGACACGTAATTTTTGGAGAAATGGTGATTCTAAGGAGGATAGAAGGAGGAGAGGAAAAAAGAAGTGACAAAAAATAATCAGGGCTGTACTTAAAATTTTTTGTTGAAATTATGTTAAGTTGCCTATTTTCGAGGCATGGGCCTCTTGTTGTCATTCTTGCTAAATGTTGCACTGCTTATTCAGTGTTTCCTCTCCCCTAGCCTTCTAAAGTCCCCCCTTGCAATTCTCCCATGCTTTTGGCATATATTTGAGAAAGTTCATTTCTAAAATTTTCCTGGGAAAGTTGCTTGGATACAGAATGTTTTCTGTTATTTTCCCCATAGTTACGTTTTCACCCATGGGTGTATAAACGTTGTGTTCTGCATCTTCCATCTGATGTTCTGCAGATTCTCCCCTGGGAGTCTCTGTTTTGCATCAGATAGAGTGTAATTTTGATGACTGATTCCGGGCCAGTTTTTTCAGTGCCTGGAGTCATGTTTTCTGGTGTTTTACACTGTTTGTTTACATTGGCAACAGCCTTTTTTGAGGGGGGCTGTTTGCCTTTGGTGTAGTTTATCTCACTATAAGATACATTTATATTATCCGTAAGTGTCTCATTAATTATTTAATATAAATTTAAAATTTTTGACCACACTTTGCCATCGGATCCATCAGGGCTCAACGTTACTTTTCAGCAACTTGGGCTTCGCTGAAAAAATATTTTTGCAAAATTATTTTGATTTGCAATTGTTTTTTCATTTATTAATGGATCATGTTATTATGTATCTTTGTGTCAGGGGTTTGTGCGAGTAACTAGGACTTGTTGTTGACTTTTCACAATGAAAGGATATTGTTCAAATTGTAATGGGAAGAAATCTTCCTCTGACTTTCATGATCATTGTATTAATTGTAGTCAGTGTTCTCGCACTAATCCCTGTCCTATATGTCAATATTGGGATGATAAACATTGGAAACGTGTGTCACGGTATGTTGTTTCTGGAGAAAGGGCTATGCCGGCTCTTTCTCCGCAAGGTCACTCTACTCTCTCAGTTTCTATTTCAGAGGAACAAGAACAGGGTGATGTTTCCATGTTATCTTCTACAAGTGTGCGTCCGTCGTCACAAATGAATTCAGAGCTAGCGGCAAAAGTGCTCATGGAGATTAGACAAATGTCGTCCGCTAGCTCGCCCGGTGTAGCGTCCATTCACCGAATGGTTCGGCAGCCGGGTTCGTCTGATGCGGTCCAGGAGGAAATTTTGGGTGATGCGAGCACTATAAACATACAAGGTGCACACCCAGTGACGGCGGATAGTAAGCGAGAACGGAGGAAGCCTTTGAGTCCGGTTCCTAGCTCGTCCAGGTCCAGCCGGGCCGCGAGCGAGAGAGGCCCCTCTCTCGTACAACAACATCTGGGACCAGATGTTGTGGTACAAAATGTGTCGCAAGCGGAGCATACGTCCGTCGCTCGGGACGCTCCGTTGTATAGGCAGTCCGCGGAGACTGCTAAGGCTTCTTCTCGTCAGCGCACATGACTGCACCTTGGCTGCGTGACCGCCGATATATTACCAGCTTCGCCGATCGAGGATTCTTCGGCGACCAGGTCACACCATCCGGCAGCCAGGGATTCGAGACCGATGGACTCCGGACGTTCGCATAGAAAAAGTATGCGGGAGCCATCTGATGCGGAGCAGCCCTCGGCGAAGCAGCGAAAGACTGCGCCTCCACAGGTCTCGACGCTGGACATTCTTGTGCAGATAGCACAGCTTATCGCAGCATCCCAGCAGCCGACAGAAACGGTGTCAGATCGAGAATTATCCGACAACGCTGGGTCGGTACGCTCCGCCGAAGCATCGGGCGCGGACGACCGGGAACATCATGAGGTCCGACCGGATGGTGAAAGGGATACGGATGATTTGGAGCTATCCCTTTCGGAACAACATAAAGCTGCCGTGGACTTCATCCAGCACTTTCTCCCTCAAGTTGTTCCGTCGGGCCAGACTGCTGCGGTTCCGGACAAGAGGATTATAGCGTCATTGGACTCTGAATTTTTTGAGCGGTTCAGGGACATCGCTCCCGAGTTTCTGTCGCAGTCCAATAATGTTGCAAGAACATTTGAATTATTGAACGACGCTATAATTAAACTTGCTTCCAAGACGGGGAAAGCAGGTTTCTTGTCCGCTAATACTCTCAACCTGCCTTTCATTAATGCAAGGAATAAATTCGATATGGCAGGACAGGGTATCCCGAGAGTTCCTCTGCGTATGGACGACGAGGCGGAAGACTTAGAGCTATCATTACCGTCGTCGGCTTCTATTCCAACCGCGGTGTTGGAAACAGCTATTGCGTCTAACAGAGCCAATTTAGATGCCTTATCTTATGCAGATCACCTTACTAAGGTGTTATCACTGCGCCTTCAAGGGAAAGAGTTTCAGGATATACAATCCTCTTTAAGACTTCTTTCAAGGGCAGTAGCTTATTCCACGTGTAACTCCGCCCTTTCAGTGGCAAATCTGGAGTTGGTTAGACGTGACGCAGCCCTAGCTACATCCACACTTGTGGATTCTAAGGTGAAGAACTGTCTTAGAGTCGCTTCGGTCTCCGGAGAACTTCTCTTTGACGGCAAGCTTTCTGCTATTTATGATAAAATTACAAAGAAAGCTTCGGATTCTCTGTTGTTCAAATCTGCTTCTAAGAAGCCGGATACAGCAGACAAGAATAAGACAGGCACTTCTGGGTCTAATGCGCCCAAGAGAGGTTCCTATAGAGGTTCCGGTGCGTCCTCTTGGTCTTATTCGAGAGACCGTCAGGGTAGTGACTCTCGTTCGGGACGTCCTTCGGGCCGGGACAATTGGTCGGACACCCCGAGGTCGATGGGGCGAGGTGCAGGTCGTGGAGGACGTGGTTTCTCCTACCGCAGGCCTCGCAGGTCCAGGAGGTGATGGCTTAAACCTCTATCGCGTACCGGTTGGCGGAAGGTTGTCGAGCTTTTCACAAGAATGGGCATCGATTACGGACGACCCTTGGGTGAGAGGAGTGACTTCGGAAGGTCTAAAGATATCCTTCAAACGAAAGCCTCCATTAACTCGAAGTCCAAAGTGGACTCAACTTCCGTCAAATCCGCAGAAAAGAGACGCTCTGTTATCAGAGGTGCAGTCTCTTTTAATGAAGAACGCGGTAGAGGTCGTAGAAAACCAGGAAACTCCGGGATTCTACAGCCATCTGTTTCTGGTTCCGAAACCAGACGGCTCGTTCCGTCCAGTCATAGATTTGAGCTGGATAAACAAGCTGATCGTCGCTCCGAAATTTTATATGGAGACGATTCGGTCGGTCAGAGCGAGTATTTGGGTGAACGATTATGCAACAAGCATAGATCTCAAAGATGCGTACTTTCACGTCATGGTACATCCGACATTCCGAAAGTATCTACGCTTCGCAGTCCTAGGAGTGGTGTATCAATTCTGGGCGATGTGCTTCGGATTGAATCTAGCACCCTGGGCTTTCACTTGGGTAATGAACTCGGTAATGATCTATTTCCGAGCTCATTCGTCTGCGGTAATGTCGGCCTACCTGGACGACATTCTTCAGAGGTACGGCAACGAGTTAACGCTTCAGAACGATGTTCAGAATCTACTTCTATTGCTCCGACGTCTCGGTTTTATAGTAAACAAGGAGAAGTCGGATCTGGTGCCGTCCAAGTCATTCACTCATCTGGGAATGAGCTTCGAGACGCACAACAATCTCGTTCGTCTGCCGTTAACCAGAGCGAAATTAGTCAGTTGTTACGCTCGCTATTGTCTGCACGCAGACAAAGTCACAGCGAGAGAATTTATGAGACTGATAGGTCTGTGCGGAGCTGCTGCGGATCTCATTCCGATGGGGCGGTTACGCACACGTCCTCTTCAAATTTTCTTGACTCAGAATTGGAGTGTGAAAATTCATTCGCTCGACGTAGACGTTCTCTTGTCAGATCAAGTGAAACAAGAGATTCAGACTTGGGCGAACATTCAGTGGTTAACTCAGGGAGTTCCGCTGCAGTTGCCGGATCCGAGTTTTACCATTATGATGGATGCCAGTCAAACAGGTTGGGGTGCATCATTAATCCCAACGGATTCGAGATGCCAGGGTCTTTGGGATCCGCAATTCCTGTGCAAACACATAAACATCAAGGAAATGATGTCAATTTGGCTTGCGTTACGTCACTGGATGGACATTATTCACAATGCTCATGTCCAAATCCTATCCGACAATACGACAGTAGTGGCGTATATACGGAATCAGGGAGGCACTCATTCAGTTCCGTTGTTCAATCTAACGGAAAGAATCCTTCTGTTTGCGCTAGAACATCACGTTCTTCTTTCGGTCCGTCACATACCGGGTCGTCTGAATGTGCTAGCAGACTCCCTTTCACGAAAGGGTCGCTTGTTGCCGTCGGAATGGACTCTCAACAAACAAGTATTCAATCAGATTTGCTACCAATGGGAACGGCCAATGATAGACTTATTTGCGACATATCTCAACAATCAGTTGCAGACGTATGTGTCTCCGTGTCCGGATCCAAGAGCATTTGCAGTAGACGCTCTGTCGATCCCTTGATGGATTCATTTAACTATCCGTACTGCTTATGAGAGTTTATCTTCTTCTCAGCAGTCTGTGCTTAAGATTTACGCTCATGAAGTAAGAGCTCTTGCTACCTCTTGGGCTTATGCTAATAGTGTTGCTATTACAGATTTAATGAAGGCTGCTTATTGGTCTCAGCCATCCACATTTACGAATTTTTATCTCAGAAATATTGAGTCCATTTCTGGAGACCTGCATTGTTTAGGTCCGTTATCTGTTGCTCAGAATGTCGTCCACTAAACAGTTGCAACTATAGTTATGCAGGCTTTCTGTTCCGGCAGTGACTCCGTCCGGCTGCCCTCTTCGCTCTGGGCTATTTGGCCCAGGGCAAGGGGAAGGGGATGGGGGGGCGGGTGTTCCCTTAGGTCACCTGCTTTATAGTGAAAAGCAAGGGAATGCCTCCTCCAAGTCAGTATTTCTGAGTCGTTTCCGGGATGGTTTTAAAGTGTAATATTAATGTTAAAATTCATTCATGTCTTATTTTTAAAGTGTAGTTCGGTGTGAAGCATTTGTATATGTCAAGTGTCAAACGGGCTTTAATATACAATACTCGGACACTTTTAAATGACTATAAAGAGTCTCAATTCTCTGGACTACTTTATTTATTGGCTTACTTTAAAAATAATTAGTATAAGGGATATACTGGATGTTAATAGAGAACATGAATGTTATTGTGCTCAATTATTAAGGGTAGTGTATCTTTCTAATTTAATATTAAATAAGAAAGATACATGTAAAGCCTAATACTCCTTTTCTCCTTAAGGGGTTACCTCTTTACTATATAGTTGAGCTTATTGGATTTTCCTCTATGTCCTAGGCCCTCCAGCCTGTTTACTATTCAGCTAAGTCTGGGTCATTGGTACAGTATAAAAATGTTAAAAATTTATAGTAATTTATATATTTTTTATACTTACCAATGACCCAGACGGGGATGGCCCTCCCTGGAGTTGGGAACTCTTGCCTCCCCGCTGAGTACATAGCGCTGACCAGGCACTGCCAGTAAGAATGATAATTGGCGCCAATTTCGGGACGTCCGTGACACTGCGCATGCGCAGTGGGGGCGTAGTATGGAGGTCCTTTAGGACATGATTTCTTTTTGTTTTGGATGCAAATTTTGGGGATTGGGGGGCAAAATTTGTGTTTGGCCCTGGTTTTGTTAGAGTTAGCACCAGCTAAGTCTGGGTCATTGGTAAGTATAAAAAATATATAAATTACTATAAATTTTTTAACTTTTGACTGGGACGCAGTATTCTTCAAATTTTTGTTTCACAACAATATAGCTATTACGGTGATCATCATCCGCAAACACAAACAAATTGTAAATCTCCACTGCTCGCTTTCCAGCAACAGTCAACAACGTGGCGACCTTTCGATGATCATTTATTTCTTCTCCACGGGCATCCAAAAAAAACTCAAACTGTTGGATAAAAAGTTTCCAGTGTTGCTCAACATCACCGCCGAAATCCAAGGAACTGGTCAGCTTCAAAACATTCATTTTGGGCCAATTTGACCCGTACTACCATGTATTGTTTGAGCCCAACAAACAACTCAAGTCCCAGTCAGCCATGACTATTTATTAAGAGAACGAGAAGTCGCTTGAAAGCGAGGCCAACAACATTACACAGTACAAGTACGGATAGCCATAACGGCAACATACAACAGTATTATCATTACAATGTCCACAGGGGGCACCACAAGGGGCATAACTCTGATAGCACCTATAAAATACCAAAAAAATCTTCTTCAGATCCAGTGGTCAGAACATTTTCATATTTGGTATACAACATCTCTGGGGGGGTCAGATTCAAGTTTGTTCAAATCGAGTCCCTGGGTTTATATTTGGGCTTCCTATGGGAGCCTGAATTTGAACTTAATGCAATATGACGTAATTTCTTTAAAAATCTTCTTCTTCAGATCCACCTGTCAGAATCTTTTCATATTTGGTACACAATGTTTCTAGGGTGATCAGATTCAAGTTTGTTCCAATCGAGTCGCTGGGTTAATATTTGGGCTCCCTATGGGAGCCTGAATTGTAACTTAGTGCAATTTGAGGATTTTTCTTTAAAAATCTTCTTCTTCAGATCCAGTGGTCAGAGTCTTTTCATATTCCGTATACATCATCTCTAGATGGGCCAGGTTCAAGTTTGTTCAAATCGAGTCCCTGGGTTAATATTTGGAGCTCAAAATTTAAGTTAGTGTAATATGAGGAAATTTCTTTAAAAATCTTCTTCTTCAGATCCACCAGTCAGAATCCCCTCATATTTGGTATACATCATTTCTAGGGGGGGGGGGGGGGGGGGGGGGGGGGGGGGGGGGGGGGGTGCTAGATTCAAGTTTTGTTCAAATCGAGTTTCTCAGTTAATATTTGGGCTTCCTATGGGAGCTCGAATTTTAACTTAGTGCAATATGAGGAGTTTTCTTTAAAAATCTTCTTCTTCAGATTCACCGATCAGAATCCTCTCGTATTTGGTATACATCATCTCTAGAGGAGGCCAGATTCAAATTTGTTCAAATCGAGTTCCTCGGTTAATATTTGGGCTCCCTGTGGGAGCTTGAATTTTAACTTAGTGGTTTATGAGGAAATTTCTTTAAAAATCTTCTTCAGATCCACCAGTCAGAATCTTTTCATATTTGGTATACATCATCTCTAGGGGGGGCAGATTCAAGTTTGTTCAAATCGGTTCCCTGGGTTGAAAATTTGGGGTCAGGTTCTGACTTGAAAATTTGGGACCAAAATTAAAAAAAACCCGTTTTTTTTAATTTTTTATGCGTTTTGTTCAATTTTGAGACGGGAAAAGAAAAACAAATTTTAGACTGAAAATTTTGGGTCCGTTCCGACTGAAACTTTAGACCAAAATTTGCAATTTTTGTTTTTAATATTTTTTATGCGTTTTGTTCAATTTTGAGACGGAAAAAAAAATTTTTAGCCTGAAAATTTTGGGTCTGGTTCGGACAGATTTTGGACCAAAATTCAGAATTTTTTTTTTTTTAATTTTTTTATGCGTTTTGTTAAATTTTGAGCCGAAAAAAAAAAAAAATTACAGCTGAAAATTTGTAGGTTCTAAGATTGCCTATTTTCAATTCACCAATTTTTGACATGGGTGTGGGGGGGGGGGGGGGGGGGGGGAGGGGGTGATAACCAGGCCTGGATATCTTTCCCCCTCCCCCCCCCCCCCCCCCCCCCCCCACCCACCCATGTCAAACTCCCAACAGACATTCATAGAACCTTTTGCAGCCATTGTTTGGACTTTGTTATGGTTGGCCCCACGGTGTAAAAAAACCTATTGATATTTGTGAAATAGTTGCTTCTGAGATTGCCTATTTTCTATTCACTGGTCATGTATATATTAAAGAGTTGAACCACTTTTTGTGTTAATTTCAATGAAAATTCCATAAATAAATGTTCTTATCTTTATCTTTTTGTTCAGTTCTTTTCATATTTTATTTTTGAGGTGGGGGAAGATGTCCAGGGTGGAGGGGAAGATAACCAGGGGGGGGGGGAGATATCGTGGCACACCGGTTCCGACTGAAATTTTGAACCAATATTTGGGGAAAAAAATTCAGTTTTTTATGCGTTTGTTCAATTTTGAGACCAAAAAATCAACAATAATTTAGCCTGAAAATTTTGGGTCTGGTCCTTTTCAAAATCGAGTTCCTAGATGAATTAGTGTGCTTTTATGCAAAAATGTTTTTATCCTATGCCCTCCCCTCCCTTCCTTATCAGGGGGGGGGGGGGGCAGTTAGAAGATTTAACAAAATGTTTGGCTGCAAAATATATTTTGAAAGATTTAGAGTGATTATATGCACCCCCCCCCCCCCCCCCCAAAAAAAAATAACCCTATGACCACCAACCCCACTCCTCACTCCCAGGGGTCACTTAAGCAGAGGAGAAAAAAATTGCTACAAAATGTGTTTTGATGGAATTAGAGTGAATTTATGTAAAAAAAAAAAAAGGACCCCTATAATAATTTCATCACTTCATTCCTCTGAAGTGCTGATGAGCCATGATTAGCTGAATGTGATCCAAAATACTTCTTTGAACAACTTGTTTAAGAAGACTTCAGATCCACCAGTCAGAATCCTTTCATATTTGGTGTACAACATCTCTTGGTGTGTCAGATTCAAGTTTGTTCAAATCGGGTCGCTTGGTTAATATTTTGGCTCACTATTGGGGCCCAAAGTTTAACTAAGTGCAATGTGAGGACATTTTTTTAAAAACCTTCTTCAGATCCACCAGTCAGAATTCTTTCATATTTGGTATATAACATCTCAAGGGGGATCAGATTCAAGTTTGTTCAATTTGAGTCCCTGGCTTAATATTTGGGCTCTCTGTGGGCGGAGGTGGGGGTGGCTTGGAGGGCTTGTTAGGTTCTGGTTTGTTCAAATCCATTCCTTAGTGTTTTTCCATAAAATTTCATGACTTCATTCCTTTGTAGTGTTGATGAACCATGTCTTATTGAATGTGACCCCCAAATACTTCTTTAAACCACTTTGGCAGGTGATCAATTAAGGCCCCATGGGGACTCTTGTATTGTTATACAGCCCTTGTCTGGTCTGTATAATTCATTCTATGTGACAGATCTTGTTCATCCATTGTTACCTATAACCTAAAATTGTGTCATGATCTTGACCCATTGTCATATCATCAAGGTCAAGGTCACAAGCTGTAATACTTGGATTCTTGTCTTATATTTAGCTTCCCCTAAAAGCAGTGACCCTGAATGGAGCTGTCTAGGTAGAGAGACCTCCTGTCTAAATTTTAATTGTGATTTTTGATTATGGTGTTCTTGATATTGTTTCACTTTGTTAGGTGGAGGGTTAAGGTTGTGATAAATATATATGCCAGTTGGATCTACTATACCTATAATAATTGTTTTAGGGGACTTAATTTGACAACTGTAAAGTTCTGTCATATTTTAAAAAAACAATTCAGCAACTATTAGTTGTGATCGGAAGATCAACAGCTTTAGAAATACTAGTGTTATGTAGTCAGACCAGCACAAATTGGGTGAACAATCATTTCTTTTGCCTATCATCCACCTCAAATGACATAGGGAAACCGGTATTTTGTTCTCATTGATACTATGCTGAGTCAAAAAAGAAAGTATAATAGAAACAAATATGAAAAAATAGCATAAAGGATGAAATATAATAGTTCTAATGTTACATGTTTGTGGACAAGAAGTCGTGCAAAGAGTTTAATGAATGTTGTTGTTGTCCAACCAACCGTGTACAATTTTGCTACGGATTTCAAAATAGCACATGCTCCCCGAGAATGTCAAATTAAATGGGTGACCGATGATTTTGTTTGTGTTATGTTGTGTTAGAGAGCCTGGGTTATTGTGAAAACACATTAGTTTTTGTCTTCCGACATTTTAAAAAATGCCAAGGTTAACCAAAAATCAGAGGTTGTGTGCCATTGGTATGCATGAGGCTGGGATACCTCCAGATGAGCTCGCTGCTGAGTTTGGAGTCACTGTGGTCACTATTTACCATCTCATTGGAAGGTATAGAATCACTGGATCTACTGCCGACCAACCGTGTTCAGGTCGACCAAGAGTTACAACCCCTGCCCAAGACCGACACATCATGATGTCTCACTTGCCGGATCTCTTCCTTCCAGCGAGTGAGACAGCAGCAATTACTCCTGGTAGAACTAACAATAGAATCAGTGCACAAACTGTCTACAACAGACTTGCTGAACACAACATCTGCAGTAGGCATCCATTTCATGGACCTATCCTTACCCAACATTATCATACTGTCAGACTGGAATGGGTATGTCAGCGTGTTCGCTGGACTCAGCAGCGTTGGAACACAGTTCTTTTTAGTGATGAATCACGATTTTGTCTACGGCATGCTGATGGTAGGGCAAGAGTGTATCGCCGACAAAGAGAACAGTTTCCTGATGCTTGCGTGTGGGAATGCGACTGTTTCGGCATGGGTAGTGTAATGGTTTGAGCAGGAATTTCCTACTTTTGCTAGATTTTTCGCCAATCGAGCATCTTTGGGATCAATTGAACCATCGTTTATGACTTCATGATCTTCAGACATTAGGCAATTTACATAATATTCTAAGGCAGGAGTGGAATGCAGTACCACAGGGTGACATCCAGAGACTTATCAGGTCCATGTGCCGTCAGTGTCTTGCCATCCAAGCGGCAAACGGTGGACATACACGCTATTGACTGCATGTGTGAGCTTTTCATTTCACCCCATGTCTGAATTGTGACGTCCAACAGTAAGAACATGAAATTATGCAAATTCATACAGCTAAACTCGAAATATGAATTTACAATAATTTGTTTGGGATTAAGGTCGATAATACTAAAAAAATTGCTCCTCAAAGTTTATTATCCTTTCTTTTTTGACTCAGTATAGATCTCATATATAGCAAGGAAGTTTGATAAAATTGCCCTTGGTTTGTATATATCTCATATATAGCAAGGAAGTTTGATAAAATTGGGGGGCGCGGTGGCTCAGTTGGTAGAGGTGCAGGCTGCAAGCCGAGAGGTCCTCGGTTCGAATCCCACCTGCGGCAACCGCGTTGTGTCCTTGGGCAAGACACTTCACCCCGATTGCCTACATGGGGGCACGATGACGCTGTGTACTGAGGCGTACTGCACGTCGATGGTGCGCATGTCTTCAACCAATCTAACCCTACCTGTGCTGCGGTGCAGAGTTCAGAGTTACGATGTTGGGGAGCTGACAGCTGCTCGTCGTTGCTCGGTGGTTCTCTCCGGGTACTCCGGCTTCCTCCACCCGTAAAACTGTCACGGTCACGATTAGCCATTGTGCATATGTATGTGACCTTAAACACCAATAAATAATAAATAATAATAATGATAAAATTGCCCTTGGTATTAGTTAACTCTCCGAGAACTATGGTTATAACAACAATAACATTTGGGCTAGAATTGCTATTAGGTAATACTCTAGTGGAAAGGTCTTCTGAGTCCTTTCCACTAGTATATTACAACCCAACATACTGACTTTAAACCAAACTCATGAAATGTATGTTTCTCAACTCAACTTGTAAAATGGGTTGCCTTGGCTAAAAACATTAAGGCAACCTTTTATCAAGTCGCCTTAATTTCTTATTTTTACATGCCTGTCAGTTAATTTATTTGGTTAATTATCTAACTTCTCTGTTCATTATTAAACATTCCTAGTGTCCTGTTTTGAGAGGTCAACAGCTCAGGAAGTACAAATGTCAGTTTGATGCTTTACTTTGTACATTTGTGGTCAAACATCTGTCCATGATCAATTGTTTACCATGGTTGTAGTTTCATGTTCACTCCCAACTATTTTTTTAAAGACATTATAAATTAGTCATCATGTCAGTGGCAAGCCTGAATATAAGCAACCTGTCATTTGCAAAATGGGGTCCCCAGAGGGTGAATTTGCTGATGCTGTCCCATACAGTGGGCCAGTTTATCCTCAATGTACATCTTTCTGTTTTGGCTTGAGACCTTGATTCAGACTGAGGTTCACAGAAGGTAAATTTTGTGTTGCTTCCCTGCTGTGCAGGGTAGCATCAAAATTCACCCTCTGGGGACCTCATTTTGCAGATGACAGTCTGTTTATTTTCAAGCTTGGTCAGTGGTTAATTTCGTAAAAAAATCTTATTTTAATTTTTTAACATTTTCAGATTCTCCGAGAAGTTGCTTTTAACTGCTGAAGATAAATCTCTGATACTGATGTCCAGCCTTAGCCATGGTTTACAACAAGGCATTTATGATGTCAGCAATGCTACATCCCATATTTATGTGAAGAAAGCACTAAGCAAATTACTTTTGTACATAAGTGTATTTTCTCACAGTGTTGCACTGAAGGATTTTAACTCCTTGAACTGGTGGAATTCTCTAAATAGGTCAGTTTTCTCCCTCAGATCCTCCAATACCAAAATTCCATCTAGAGCTCACAAAGTGAATCATCAACACAGTAGATAGCACCTTCTAATGCCAGTCACTTACAATTTTATCAGTGGCTTCAGCAAAAAGGATTTAATGTAATATTTTATTTGCATGCTTTTCCTAAAGTAATGACCAAATCTGCCGGCACTATTTACCAAAATCACCACTTAAATTATATTATTTTTAAATTTATTGTCTCAAAATGAGACAAAAATTAACTTTTTTGTATATTCAAGAAACTGTTTTGCAAATGTTGTCGGCTACTCTTGTTTGTTGAAGAGTTAAGAAGAGCTTCAGATATCGTAATTATGTGAGGGTTAACATAAGTTATTGTGATGAATTGATGGTTTCATAGTCTGAGGTTTGTGGCCAGGGATGAAAGTTTTCCAGAATTTGACGGAATTCTGGAATTTAGGAATTTCAAGGGCCATTATTTTTATACTACAACCAATGGCCCAGACTTTGCTGGTGCAGACTCGATAAAATCCAGGGCCAAACACAAATTGTGAACCCTTCAATCCCCAAAATTTGCATACAAAACCGAAAAATTAAAGTCCTGTCTGGTCCTCCATACTTTTGTTTACTGCGCATGTGCGGTAACCAGGAAAGTACCGGAATTGGCACCAAGCATCATTTCTTTGTTTGGCCCTAAGTCAGTAAACAATGAGCTGTGCTTTAAATCTCCTTTTTTAAGGATGCCAGACACAAATCAATGAAAGAATTGGTGGATTCAAGGCTATAAATGGATGATGGAAGTGAACAACGGTGGTTATTTTGTTATCCCCATGGTTACATCCTCACCCTAGGGGTGTTGGGTCGTTTTGGTATTGCATCTTCTATCTGATGTATCGTTTTTTCGTCATATGAAAACCTTTGCATCTGGTAGCATTTAAATCGGTTACTGACTTTGGCCCTTTTTGTGTGCCTGTTGTCTTGTTTCCGTTTTTTTCTATTGACGTTGTTTACATTTGGCAACTCCCTTAACATGTAGTATTTAGTATTATAATACCTCAGAATTATTGTAGGATACATTGATTATGATTCCGGTAGTGTAGCTCCAAAAAAGTGGCGTTTGTCCACACTTAGGCTCTATCGGGATGCCCTTGGGCTCATGATGTTCCCTTTGGGAACTTAGGCATTTTCCCCCAAAAAATGTTTTCAAAATTTTTTTTAGAATTGTTTCGAAATTAATTTGATTGCTGTTATCATGTATTCTTATCATGTATTTTTGTTGTTGAATTTGTAGGAGTGCTATCGACTCGGTTTTTGATTGCAATTAATTATGAAAGCTTACTGCTCTAAATGCAAGGCGAGGAAGTCTACCTCGGATTTACATGCTTGTTTTCTTGCCTGTAGTCGATGCACTCCTACAGATTCTTGTCCTACTGGTGTACATTAGAGACATGTGTTGCGGTATGTCATCGGCAGTGAAGTTCCGATGCAGTAGCTGTCACTGCAGGATAATTTGAGTTTTTTTTTCAGGGGAACAAGAACATGATGATGGTATTGCGGACACCCATCCAAAGTGTGCTGCTGTCGTTGTGCTCTAATGAGCAAACAGAACTGGCTGCTAAGGTGCTGCTGAATATTAAATAAGGAATAAGGCCTCTTATTCCAGCAGCCAGTTCAACCGGTGAAGTGGCCAACCCGACAGTGGGAGCCGTAACACCGGGTAAGTCTGTTGCGGTCAAGGGAAGTGTAGAATCGGATAGAGTGAGCACTTCAAAAAATAAAGCTCACCCGGCAACGATGGCAAAAGAGAAGAAGCCGGCTAGTTTCTCTTTGGGAAGTTCGGCAAGGTCTGATAGACCCCGAGTGGGAGAGCCTTCTCTAACCCAGCAACATTTGGGGTCAAATGTTGTTTTGAGAAACTTCACTGAGTCGGAGCTAACGTTCACACTCGCCGCTCAGGACGCTCCATCTAAACTGCAGACGTGCTCGGCTGCAGTCACGGCTTCTTCCTCAGGTTCAGATAAGCACATACGACCGTACACTAGCTACCCGACTTCGGATATCCAGGCAGCCGCACGAAGATGTTACCAGCCTTCGCCTGTGAAGTCAGACCATCCGGTAGCTAGTGATCCAAGTCTTCATTCATTGGGACGTTCGGAGAAGAGATCTACGTCTGAATTTCCTTCCCAGGAGCAGCAAGCAGCCAAAAAACAGAAGACTGCTGCTCCTCAAGCCTCTGTAACGGACTTGCTGTCGTAAATTGCACAGCTCATCGCAGCTTCCCAGTAAGTGCAAGCGCAGCCTACCGCAGACTCCAGTGGTGAGCTGTCGTACAGTGCTGGGTCGGTCCGGTCATCTGTACATTCAGATGCTGTTGACTGAAATTCTCAGCTGAATCAGGCGGATGGTGAAAGGGAGCAGGAGGAGGATTACCCTTCCCTTTTGGAACAACATATGGTAGCGATGAATTTCATTCATCATTACTATCCTGACCTTGTTCCACCTGATCAGCAAGCTGCGTCTGCTAGGCAGAAACCACTGTCGTCCCTAGACAGAGAAGTTGTGCGAAGGAAAGATGATGTTCTTTCCTTCCCGGGACTATCTTGGCAAGTGTCGTAGGCCTTCAGCCACATTAACAATGCCATATTTAACCTAGCAAGTTCAAAAAAGAAAGGTGGTTTCTTATCTGCATCTTCAATCAGTATACTGTTTCCTGGATCATGTTATTTTAAAACGGTTGGAGAGGATGTTCAGAGAGCTCCTCTGCGTCTGGATGACAGGCTGGGGATTTGGATATATCTTTGCCTACATCTTTCAATTTACGCTCGGATGTGACGGAATCTTCTATTTCATCTAATAGAACGATTCTGGATGCTATGTCCTACGCAGATCATATCACCAGGACTCTGGCACAGCGTCAAAATGGAAAGGAAGTTGAGGAAGTTAGTTCCTCGCTAAGAGTTCTTTCCTGGGCAGTCATGTATGCCACGTACCACTCCGCCCTTTCAGTGGCAAATTTGGAGTTGGTTAGACATGATGAAGCCCTTGCGTAGTCATCAATTATTGATGACAGGGTGAAAAGCTCTCTCTGAGTCACTCCGGTCTCCGGACACACACTGTTTGATAACAATCTTTCTTTAGTCTATGAACAAGCTACCAAAAAAGCTTCCAGCGCACTGCTACTGAGATCAGTGTCTCAACAACATGCATCATCTGGCCGGAGTAGGCGAGGTCATTCCAGTTCCCAATCATCGAAAGGGAGCTCCTCGCGAGGGTCTAGGAAACCCTCTTACAGTTACTCTGGAGGTTGTCAATATAGCGATTCGGGAAATGGGCGCAAATCTTATCAAGACTATAAGTCAGACACCCCTAGGCCGACGGGATGAGGTTCTTTGCGGGGAGGATGTAGTTTCTCCTCCTGCAAGTCGTATAGGTGATGGTCTAGACCTCTGTTGCTTTCCAGTTGGCGGAAGGTTATCAAACTTCACGAAAAACTGGATGGAAATTATGGAAGATCAGTGGGTGAGAAATGTAGTCTCGGCTATCATTCCGAGCAAAGCCCCCACTTACAAGAAGTCCACGTTGGACAAATTTTCCGGCGAATTCTTCGAAAAGAGAGTCTCTCCTTTCGGAGGTACAGGCTCTCCTATCAAAGAAAGCAATAGAGGTCATCGAGAATCAAAATTCTCCAGGTTTTTACAGTCACCTGTTTCTCGTACCAAAGCCAGACGGCTTGTTCCAACCGGTAATAGACTTGAGCTGGATAAACAAATTGATCATAACTCCAATGTTCTATATGGAAACCATTCGGTCGGTAAGAGCAAGGATTCGGGTGACGACTATGCGGCAAGCATAGATCTAAATGATGCGTTCATTCACATCCTGGTACATCTGGCATTCAAAAAGTACCTGTGTTTTGCCACGCAAGGATAGGTTTATCAGTTCAGAGTAATGTGCTTCTGTCTGAAACTGGCCCCTTGGGCTTTCACTCGAATAATGAACCCGGTAATGTCATACTTCCGAGCTCATTCGGCAGTGGTAACGGCGGCTTACTTGGATGACATTCTTCAGAGATACGGCAACAGAATTATTCTTCACGATGTTCAGAGTCTGCTTCAGTTGTTCCGACGTCTCGGTTTCATAGTAAACGAGAAAAAGTCAGATCTAGCTCCGTTCAAGACTCACAACAATCTGGTTCATCTGCGGTTACCCAGAGCGAAATTAGTTAGTTGTTATGCTTGCTTTTGTCTAAACTCTTCTGCAGTGACTGCGGAGGAGTTTATGCGACTGATGGGGCTGTGCGGAGCGGCTGCAGATCTTATTCCGATGGGCCGTCTGCGCATGCATCTCCTCCAGATTTTCTTTACTCAGAACTGGAGTGTGAAGACACATTCGCTCGAAACCCAGATTGTTTTAATGGACCTAGTAAAACAAAAGGTTCAGATTTGGGCGGATCTCCAGTGGCTGACTCAGGGAGTTCTGCTTCAACTGCCAGATCCGGTCTTCACGATTATGACGGATGTGAGTCTGATGGGCTGGGATGCATCCATAAGTCTCGCAGACTTGAAGTGTCAGGGTCTTTGGGACCCTCAGTTCCTGGAGAAGCACATAAACATCAAGGAGTTGATGTCTATCTGGCTAACACAACATCATTGGATTGTTCAAATAGCGAACATCCATGTTCAGATTCTGTCGGACAACTCTACGGTAGTGGCTTATCTCAGGAACCAGAGACGCACTCATTCGATTCTGTTATGCAAATTAACGGAGAGGATCCTCCTATTCGCTCTGAGTCATCACTTTCATCTCTCAGTTCGTCATATACCGGGTCATTTGAACGTACTAGCAGACTCGCTCTCGAAAAAGTCACCTGTTACCATAAGAGTGTACTCTCAACAAGCGAGTATTCAGTCAGATCTGCTACCAGTGGGATCGTCTCATGATAGATATTTTTGCGACACTCCCAAACAATCAATTACCGATGTTCGTATTGCCATGCCCAGATCATCGAGCGTACGTAGTAGATGCTCTATCGTTCTCATGGGACAGAAGGATAGGATATGCATATCCTCCTGCTCCATTGATTCAGCAGATTCTGTTAAAAATCAAACAGTCTCACTGCACAATCCTGCTAGTAGCACCTCTGTCGTCACAGAAATCCTGGATCAATCTTCTCAGGTGTCTGATATTGGACATTCCCTGGAAGCTTCCTCCGCGAAAAGACCTACTATAACAGGGGAAGTCCCGCACACTGCATCACAACCCAGAAGGTCTCAGCCTTCAAGTATTTCTGTTGTGCGGTCCTTCTTGCACGGAAAACATTTTACAGGACGAGTAGTGGATGCAATTTCTAACTATAGGAGGACCTCCTCTTCGTTGTATTATGCAGCGAAGTGGAGGGTTTTCTTCCGTTGGTGTATGGACAGTCTGTAGACATTTACGATCCATCCATTCCTCAGATTGCCAATTTCCTGGTCTACTTGTTTGATGTATTAAACTTGCAGCCCGTCACAATTAAGGGCTATAGGTCTATGTTATCAGACACTTATGCTCATCATGATAACTTGGCTATTGGATCAGATTCTTCTTTATCCAAGCTAGTTAGAAATGTCCTATTAATAGACCTAGAACCCTCAGATTAATTCCCAAATGCAATTTGGCTTGGGTTCTGTTGAAGCTTCAAGATGCTCCGTTTGAGCCATTAGACGATGTAGAGTTCAAATTCTTCACCTATAAAACAGCCTTTCTCTTAGCCTTTGCATCTGCCAGAAGAGTGAGTGAACTTCATGCATTATCTGTTGATGATCCCCATTACCGTAGTGCGGGTAATACTGTTACCCTCATACTGTTACCCTCACTACGGAAGTGGGATTCTTGGCTAAGAATCAAATTCCGGATAAGCAGCCAGAGCCTATTATCATTAAGGCTTTATCGTCCTCGCACAACCATAGACCTTTAGAGCAATGCACATTTAGAAATATCGGTCAAGTTTTATTAGAAAGGGAAGATTCTTTCCCAGATTCCTAACAGAAAAGATATATCTGTTCATTCTATCGCTAGATGGATTCAGTTGGCAATACATATGCCTATGAAAGTCTTTCTTCGGATCAACGTTCTGTCAACAAGATTTCAAAGCATGAGGTTAGAGCACTGTCTGCTTCTTAGGCTTATTCTAACAGTATAGCCATTACTGATCTTATGAAGGCTGCCTTCTGGACACAGCCCTTTTCATTTACCAAGTTTTACCTTAGAAATTTAGAGTCTGTCTCCGGTGACCTTAGATCTTTGGGTCCTCTTTCTGTTGCTCAGAATGTCGTCCATTAATCTTACATCTAGAAGATGTCTTAGGCACTGATGCTGTTCCGCCGCCCTCTTCATTCTAAGAAATTTTCCTTCAGAACAAGGGGAAGGGGGGGGGGACAGTTTTTCTCTTTTGAAATCTGGCTTTATAGTGAAAAGCAAGGGGATACCTCCTTCAGCGACAGTAGTCCACGTCGGTGCTGGGTGGTTTTAATGTGTAGCTCGGTGTGAAGGAATAACTATGTCTCATTTATGTACTGTTTTTAAAGTGTAGCTCACTGTGAAGCATTCTATATGTCACATGTGAAATGAGCGTTTCTATACAATCCTCGGACACTTTTAAATGAGTATAAAGCGTCTCATTCTCTGGACTAGCTTTATAATTGGTTTCCTTCACCGAATTAGCATAAGGGGTTATGCCGGCATTAAATGGATAAATTATGTAATTCTCAATTACATTGTTGATGTTATGTCATTCTCTTTTTTTATAAGAGAAGGACATATGTAATTCCTCTGTCTTCTCCTAATCTCCTGAAGGAGCTATTCTTTATCAGAGTTATTGAGAAATTGGATTTTCCTCTAAGTCCTAGGCCCTCCAGCCTTTTTACTATTCAACTAAGTCTGGACCATTGGTTGTACTATAAAAATATTATAAATTTAAAGTAATTTGTATATTTTTTATACTTACCAATGGCCCAGACGGGGATGGCCCTCCCATGAGTGGGCACTCATACCTCCCCGCTGATTATAACATTTACCAGGCACTATAGAAAGAATTCCGGTACCTTCCTGGTTGCTGCACATGCACAGTAAACAAAAGTATGGAGGACCAGATAGGACTTTAATTTTTTGGTTTTGTATGCAAATTTTGGGGATTGTTTTTTTTTTCCGGTAATCAACTTTTCCGTTCCACTTGTAGTTAATGTTTTTTATATTTTAGCAATTGTTGAAAGTCAAACCAAGTTCATTTGTGAATTAAATGCTGATTGGACAATCATATTCAATAAGTGAATTTTCAGCTAATGGAATTTCTTCCTTCTTCTGTGTATTCAACAGTGTTCCATGAAAACCATGCTGTTCAAAGTGAACAATGGAAATGACAGGAGAATATATCACTTGTTGATAAAGGAATCAAAAATAAGTTTTGTTGGGGCTGGTTACAAGAAAAGGATTCTAATAATGACTTTCTATCTGACTTCATAAGGAAAATAAATCATATTGGAAATTGGAGTGTGCTTTTTTGTGCAAAAGAAATCAACTATGGAAATGGTGGCAAAAAAAGCCTTTAAACAACATGTGAAAACGAAAGTACATATCAGAAAACGTTCCGACATAAATTCAAATCAATCACCGCCATCAACATTTTCCAGTTCCAGTTAAATAAATGTGTGAATCAATCTCGGAGCATCTACATCCCTAGAGAGACCGCGGCCCATGTTAGTCATGCTTGGCTTGCTTTGCTTGGCGATTTACACTTTCCAGGATTTTTGACATCTGCCATTTTTATCTCTGTGGCTCAGAGCTTATGTTCAACGAAGATGCGGAGCATTAAGGTTGAACATTTGCTCTGACCTGCAAACCTCAGACCATGTTACTGTCAATTCATTGCAATAACATATATGTTCCATATAGCCGACCCATAGCCCAAAACCCACATTGTGAAATGAACAAGGCAACTTTTAACAATAACAAGTTTAGTAAATAAATCTCTTGTGTACCTTATGACGTTACTGAACAAATGATCAATAAATCAGATAGAGATCAAGGGCATTCAATTTTATTTAAAATTGTAAACTGATTTTAATTTAAACAACACTTCATTCAGTGCATTGTCTGCTGTATATGTGAAAAATCTATAAAAATGAAATGTTTTCCAAGTCACTCCATTTCGGAAATAATTGCGAAAACAGTAAACCTCATTTCAAATATTTCATGTGGTGATGTCAAATTGTAATATATGCTACTGGAGCTATAAACATTGAAGAAATTAAGTGAGAATTCATCCAGTCAGAGGATGAGGATTTTAGTCTTATTGATAAGATGGATGGATGGTTTGATCTTTACATAGTTTTGTGTTTGAGTTCAGCATCATTATCAAATTGTAATTTGAAAATTTGTCAATCAAGTCACCGAGATGGTTTGAATTAGGGTTTAATATATTCCCGGTTTGTGAGAAACCAGGACCAGGAATGAAAATAGCATTGGAACCTGGAATTCTTGGTTCTATTACAAGACCTCCAAAAGCAATATTTACATATGTTCAGCGTGCCACCAGACAGAGAAACTCATGAATTAAATTCCCTATTGTTGAATCAAAAATGGTTACTTAACTGATTAACTGATTTCACAAAACAAACATAAAACAAATCAACAAAGCTAATTGAAAGTTTAACTGGGAGAGTGCTAAATTATTTTTAAAGGGTGATTTGTAATGCGCATATTTTTTTGTCAAAGATATACTACTCAAAAGTTTGCTAAGCACCAAATATTTGACACATCATTGTGAAATTTGCTTGTGACATATTTGCGATGTTTTTGGTGGATATGATTGAGGAATGTATTGAGATGGTCCCCAGTGTTTATATTAGCTCTCGTGACAGCAGACTTCTCGTGACAGTCATGGAAAGCATGTACCCCTTGATATTTTTATACTGTACCAATGACCCAGACATAGCTGGTGCTAACTCTTAAAAAGGTAGGGCCAAACACAAATTTTGCCCCCCAATCCCCAAAATTTGCATCTAAAACCAAAGAAAACATGTCCTGAATGGCCCTCCATACTTCACCTCTACTGCGCATGCGCAGTGTCAAGGACGTCCCGAAATTGGCGCCATTAATCATTCTTTGTTTGGCCCTTCATCAGTTAACATCTGACTGATCTTTGTGCTTGTAAATCTCAGTTTAAATGATGCCAGACACATAAATATTAGAGAAATGGTGATTCTAAGGAGGATATAGAAGGAGGAGAGGAAAAATGAGTGACAGAAAATAATCAGGGCTGTAACTTAAATTTTTTTAATGAAATTATGTTAAGTTACCTATTTTCGTTACCTATTTTCGAGGCAAGAGCCTGTTGTTGTCATTCTTGTTATCAAGTTACACTGCTTGTTCAGTGTTTTCCTCTCTCCCTTTCCTTTAAGTCCCCCCTTGCTATTCTCCCATGCTTTTGGCATATTTTCTGTAATATTATTACTAAAATTTCTTGGGAGTTTTAGCTGGATAACAGAATGAATTCTGTTCTTTTCCCCATGTTTACGTCTTCACCTATGGGTGGTTAGGCGTAGTGTTCTGCATCTACCATCTGATGTTCTGCAGTTTCTTCCCTGGAAGTCTCTGTTTTGCATCAGATAGTGTATTATTGGTAACTGATTTCGGGCCAGGGTTATCAGTGCTATCAGTGCCTGGAGTCTTGTTTCTGGTGTTTTTACACTTCTTGTTTACATTGACAACAGCCCTCTGTGTGAAGGGGGATTTCTTGAAAATAATATCTTGATGTTAGTTTAATCATTCCTAGATACATTATTATTGTTCGTAAGTGTTGCATTAATTTTTTAAAATATTTTTAAAATTTTTGCCCACACTTAGGCTTGGGATCCATTGGGGCTCAACGTTACTTTTCAGAAACTTGGGCTTTTCTGAAAAAATATTTTTTCAAAATTTTTTTGATTTCAATTATTTTTTCTTTGTTAATGGATCATGTTATTATGTATTTTGATTGTCAGGGGTTGGTGCGAGTACTAGGACTTTGTTTTCTTTTCACATTGAAAGGATATTGTTCAATTGTAATAAGAGGAAATCTTCCTCTGACTTTCATAATCATTGTATAAATGTAGTCAGTGTACTCGCACTAACTCCTGTTCAGTATGTGTTAATTTCGATGACAACATGGGAAGCGTGTGTCACGGTATGTTAGTGGGGAAATGGCCATTCCGGTCCTTTCCCCGCAGGGTCACTCTAGTTTATCAATCTCTATTTCAGACGATCAAGAACAAGGTGATGTATCCATGATGTCTTCCAAAAGTGTGCCTCCGTCATCACAATTAATGAAGAGCCAGCGGAAAAGTGCTCATGAAAATATGTCAATTGCCTAAGAGGTCCCTAGTAGGATCAACAGCCTTTGACGTCCGCTAGCTCGCCCGGTGTAGCATCCATTCATCGAATGGTTCGGCCAGAAGGAGTTTTGGGTGATGCGAGCACTATAAATCAACCAAATGCACACCCAGTGACGGCGGATTAGAGGACAGAACGGAAGAAGCCTTTTAGTCTGGTTCCTAGCTCGTCCAGGTCCATCCGGACTGCGAGAGAGAGAGGCCCCTCTCTCGTACAACAAGATCTGGCCCCAGATGTTGTGGTACAAAATGTTTCGCATTCGGAGCATACGTCCGCCGCTTGGGACGCTCCGTTAGAGACTGTCAATAAGGCTTCCTCATCCTCATGGTAGCGCACACGACCACTCTTGGCTGCGTGACCTCGGATATCCAGTCAACTTCGCCAATCAGAGAATCCTCGGCGACCAGGTCATGCCATCCGATAGCCAGGGACACGAGGCCTGGAGACTCCGGACGTTCGCATAAGAAAGTATGCGGGAGTCAACGTACACAGAGCTTCCAGCGGCAAAGCATCGTAAGACCGCTACTGCACAGGCCTCGGTGACGGACATGCTATCCCAAATAGCACAACTTATCGCAGCATCCCAGCAACGACAGAATCTTTGTCGCATCATGTAATATCCGACGATGCTGGGTTGGGACGCTCTGCGGAAGCATCAGGTACGGACGTCCGAAAATTTCATACGGTCCGATGGGATGCCGAAAGGGATTCGGAGGATTTCGAGCTTTCCCTTTCGGAACAACATAAGCTGCTGTATATGTCATCCGACTTTATCTTCTAGAGGTTCTTTCGTCGGACCAGAATGCTGCGATGCCGGATAAGAAACTGATAGCGTCGGTGGACACAGAAATTTTTGGTTCGGTTCAGGGACATCGTCCCTCAGTTCCGACACAGTCCAATAATGTCACAGAAACTTTCGATTTATTGAACGAAGCTATATATATTTTTTATATGCTTGCTATTTACAAGCATGTCTGGTTTCTTGTTCGCAAAATTACTGAGATGTCTTTCAAAAGTGTGCCTCTGTCGTCATAGTTAATGAAGAGCTAGCGGCAATTAGTGCTCATGGAATACGTCAATCACCTAAGAGGTCCCTAGTAGGAGTTGACATTCGCTAGCTCACCCGGTGTAGCGTCCATTCATCGAATGGTTCGGCAGTCGGGTTCGTCCGTTGCGGTCTAGGAAGGAGATTTGGGTGATGCGAGCACTATAATAGGCTTTAGTACACACCCAGTGACGACGGATTAGAGGAGAGATCGGAGGAAGCCTGTTAGTCCGGTTCCTAGCTCGTCCAGGTCCGTCTGGGCTGCGAGCGAGAGAGGTCCCTCTCTCGTACAACAACATATGGGACCGGATGTTGTGGTACAGACATTTCGCATTCGGAGCATATGTCCGCCGCTCGGGACGCTCTGTTATATAGACAGTCCGAGTGACTGTCAATAATGCTTCCTCATCCTCACAGCAGCGCACACAACTGCACATTGGCTACGTGACCTCGAGTATCCGGCCAGTTTCGTCATTCAGTGATTCCATGGCGAACAGGTCACGCCATCCGGTAGCCAAGGGACACGAGGCCTGTACACTACGGTCGCTCGCATAATAGAAGTATGCACGGGGTAACGAACACGGAGCTTCCAGCGGCAAAGCATCGTAAGACCGCTTCTCCACAGGCCTCAGTGACGGACGTGCTATCCAAAATAGCACAGCTTATCGCAGCATCCCAGCAAATGACAGATTCTCGGCCGGATCAGGAATAATCCGACGGCGCTGGGTCGGTGCGCTCCGCTGTTGCATCAGGTACGGACGACCGAACACTTCATAGGGTCTGTCAGGATGGCGAAAGGGATTCGGACGATTTCGAGCTTTCCCTTTCGGAACAACAGAAACTGCCATACATTTCTTCCTCCGGCATTATCTTCCAGAGGTTGTTCCGTCGGACTACATTGCTGCGATGCTGGATAAGAGACTAATAGCGTCATTGGACACGGAGGTTTGGATCGGTTCAGGGACATTGTCCCTGACTTACCGACGCAGTCCAATAATGTCATTAGAACATTCGAATTATTGAACGACGCTATATATAAGCTTGCTACCAAACATGTTAGTCTAGTTTCTTGTCCGCAATGCTCTATTCTGCCTTTCATCAATTCTAGGAAAATAAATTTTTATTGGCAGAACAGGGCATACCGAGAGTTCCTATGCGTCTAAGACGGCGAGGCTGAAGACTGGGAATTATCTTTTTCGCCGTCTATGTCAATTCCAAGCACGACGTTGGAAAGGACAATGATGTCTAATAAACTTAACTTAGACGCTTTATCATACGTAGACCACCTTACTGAGGCGTTATCATTACGTCTTCAAGAGAAAGAATTCCAGGATATGATCCTCAATGAGATTTCTTTCAGGGGCAGTAGTTTTTCCACGTATAACTCCGCCCTTCAGTGGCAACCTGGAGTTGGTTAGACGTGACGCAGCCCTAGCTACATCCACGCGCGTGGATAGTAAGGTGAAGAACTCTCTCAGAGTCGCTTCGGTCTCGGAGAAGCTTCTCTTCGACGGCTACCTTTCAGCAATCTATAAATTGCTTGATATACACGTTCTCTTGTCTATCAAGTGTAACAAGAGATTCAGACTTGGGCAAACATTCCATGGTTGACTCAGAGAGGGCTACTGCAGTTGCCGGATCCGAGTTTTATGGTTATGACGGATGCCAGTCAGACAGGCTGGGGAACAATATTGATCCCAACGGATTCGAAGTGCCAGGGTCTTTGGGTTCCGCAGTTTCTAGGCAAGCACTTAACTTCCAGGAAATGATGTTATTTTGGCTTGCACTATGTCTTTGGATGAACATTATTCAGAAACGCATGTCCAAATCCTGTCCGATAATACGACAGTAGTTGCGTATCTCCGGAACCAGGGAGGCACTCATTCGGTTGCGTTATTCAATTTAACAGAAAGAATCCTTCTGTTTGTTCTAGAACACCAAGTTCTGCTTCGGTCTGTCATATTCCGGGTCATCTGATTGTATTAGCAGACTCCCTTTCACGTAAGGGTCGCTTGTTGCCGTCAGAATGGACTCTCAACAAACAAGTATTCAATCAGATTTGCTATCAGTGGGAGCGCCCAATGATAATTTATCTGCGACACAACTCACTAATCAATTGCAGATGTATGTGTTTCCATATCCGGATCCCTGAGCTTATGTAGTTAACGCTCTATTGATCTAATAGGACGGAATGATAGGATATGCGTATCCTCCAGTGCTGTTGATTCAGCAAGTATTGCAAAGATAAACACCCACAATACAATTCTGTTGGTAGCATCTCTGTCTTCACAGAGGCCGTGGATAAATTTACTCAGGTGTCTGCTGTGGGACTTACCGCGAAAACTTCCTCCATGAGAGGATCTTCTTTCGCTGGGGAAATTGTGTCAACTTCATCACAACCCGCAAGGTGTCAACCTTCACGTATTCTGTTGTGGGGTCCTTCTTGCACGGCAAGCATTGTACAGGACAAGCAATGGACGCGATTTCTTACTGTAGGAGAACCTCCTCTTCGCTATACTATGCGGCTAAAGTGGAGGCTCTTCCGTCGTTGGTGTAGGGATCATTATGTTGATATTTTTTATCCCTCCATACTAGACATTGCAAACTTTCTAGTATACTTGTTTGACAAGATCAACTGCAGCCTGTTACTATTAAGGTTATAGGTCTATGTTATCTCATACCTATGCACTCCATGATAGTTTACAATTGAGTCTAATGTCTCTTTATCTATGTTAGTTAGAAACTTTTCGATAAATAGACCTAGAATCCTTAGATTAATTCCTATATGGAATTTAGCTTGGGTTCTTATTTAGCTAAGTAACTATTTGAGCCTCTGGAAACAGTAGTTTTCAAATTCTGGCCTTTTAAGACAGTAATTCTCTTAGTCTTCTCTTCTACTGAGGAGTCAGTGAGCTTCATGCACTATCGGTGGACGATTCTCACTTTCGTAGTTTCGGAAACACTATTTCTTTTACTACTTATGTTGGATTTTTGGTTAAGAATCAGGCTCCTAATAAATATCCGGAACCTATTGTTATTAAGGTCCTTCCGTCTT
Organism: Pictodentalium vernedei; assembly: GCA_031216915.1. NCBI lineage: Eukaryota > Metazoa > Mollusca > Scaphopoda > Dentaliida > Dentaliidae > Pictodentalium > Pictodentalium vernedei. The sequence goes on from CM062295.1 coordinate 156,162,216, forward strand.
CGTACAGGCATAGGCCTTTACTCTGTCCGGTTAGAGTTTACGTATTTATAAACAGATCTCAGTTTATCAGTAAGGACGTAAAGCTTCTTCTGTCTTTGATGCCTAATAAGAGGACATTACGGTCCATTCTATTGCTAATGGATTCAATTAACTATCGGTACTGCTTATGGTAATCTATCATTAACTCAGCAGTTTGTGCTTAAGATTTCGGCTCATGAAGTAAGAGCTCTTTCTACATCTTGGGCTTTCGTAAATAGTGTCGCTATTATAGATTTAATGAAGGCTGCAGATTGGTCTCAGCCATCCACATTCATGAATTTTTATCTCAGAAATATTGAGTCTATTTCTGGAGGCCTGCATTGTTTAGGTCCATTATCTGTTGCTCAGAATGTTGTTCACTTAACAGTTGCAACTATAGCTAGGTAGGCTTTCTGTTCCGGCAGTGACTCCGTCCTGCTGCCCTCTTCGCTCTGGGCTATTTGACCCAGGGCAAGGGGAAGGGGGGGGGGGGGGAGAGGGTGTTCCCTTGGGTCACCTGTTTTATTATGAAAACAAGGGGATTCCTCCTCCGGAGTCAGTAATTCTGAGCTGTTACTGGGATGGTTTTAAAGTGATAAGTTTATGTCTTAAAAATTCATTCAGGTCATAGTTTTAAAGTATAGCTTTTGAATATATCACGTGTCAAACGGGCGTTATTATACAATCCTCAGACACTATTAAAAGAGTATAAAGAGTCTCAATTCTCTAGACTAACTTTATTTTTTGCCTTACTTTAAAAATTATTAGTATAAGGATTATACTGGATGTTAATAGAGTACATGGATGTTATGATGCTCAATTATGGAAGATGTTGTGTCTTTCTAATTTATCATAAATAAGAAAGATACATGTAAGGCCTAATACTCCTTTTCCCCTTGAGGGGATGACTCTATTTTATATAGTTGAGCTTATTGGATTTTCCTCTATGTCCTAGGCCCTCCAGCCTTTTTGCTATTCAGCTATGTCTGGGTCATTGGTACAGTATAAAAATGTTAAAAAATTTATAGTAATTTATATATTTTTTATACTTACCAATGACCCAGACGGGGATGGCCCTCCCAGGAGTTGGGAACTCATACCTCCCCGCTGAGTACATAGCGCTTACCAGGCACTGATTATAAGAATGATTAATGGCGCCAATTTCGGGACGTCCTTGACACTGCGCATGCGCAGTAGAGGTGAAGTATGGAGGGCCATTCAGGACATATTTTCTTTGGTTTTAGATGTAAATTTTGGGGATTGGGGGGCAAAATTTGTGTTTGGCCCTACATTTTTAAGAGTTAGCACCAGCTATGTCTGGGTCATTGGTAAGTATAAAAAATATATAAATTACTATAAATTTTTTAACTTTCATGATGTTTTTGTGTACTGTCTACATGTACATGACATGTGAAGGGTATTCAATCTTCATTTCAACACAAACCCTTGTGATTTAATGATTGAATATGGCAAATACAAATGTAAGAAGACATTTGTCTGAAGCAGAAATGTGGCGGGCTGTTGGGATGGTGAAGCAGGGGGCTACCCATTGTCAGGTTGGTGAAGCCCTTGGTGTGCAACATATGGTGATCACCAGAACCTGGGCAAGATTTCAGCAGTGTGGCACACCGTTAAGATGGCATGTTGGTGGCAGAGACAGGGCAACATCTGCAGCTGAAGACCGGTTTTTGATCATTCAGGCCCGTAGGAACTGCTTTGCCACAGCAACCCAGCTTCGCAGTGACCTTCAGAATGCATCTGGGGTAAATGTTTTGACGCAGACTATCCGGGCAAGGTTGCATGAAGATGGTCTCTGATCGAGAAGACCATGTATTCGCATTCTGCTGTCCCAGAACCACCGCCAGGCACGATATGAAAGGGCCATGGACCACGTTGGATGGACCAGAGAAGATTGACGACCTGTCCTTTTTACAGATGAGTCAAGGTACTGCCTGAACCACACAGCTAGGCATTCTAGGGTATGGAGAAGATCAAGAGAGCGATTCCATGTAGCCAACATTGCTGAGCATGACCGCTATGGTGGAGGGTCAATCATGGTCTGTTGCAGCATCAACTGGGATGGATGTACAGAGCCCTGCATCCTTGAACGTGGTACATTGACTGCACAACGGTATATTGATGAGATCCTGGATGTCCACGTCAGATTGTATGCAGGTGCAGTGGGTGATAGATTCATTCTGATGGACGATAATGCCCGTTCTCATGTTGCCCATGCTGTCGGGGAGTACCGACAGAGTGAGGGGATTGAGCATATGGACTGGCCAGCAAGATCCCCTGACCTCAATCCAATCGAACATGTCTGGAATGAGTTGCAGCTTTCAATTTCAGCCCGTCCAGTGCAGCCAAGAAGTGTCCAGGAGCTTGGTGCCATGCTGCTCCAAGAATGGAACAAGATCCTACAAAGGACCACCAGGAACCTAATTGGGAGCATGAGAAGGCGATGTCAAGCTGTAATTAACAGAGGTCAGAGGAGATTCAGCAGTAATCAGCGATATTCAGTGCACTTCACAGTGAACTGAATATTGATGGAATGGATTATTTTTACTTGGTGTGTGGGGGTGGGGGGGAGGGGATGGGGTGAGGGAGTGGGTAATGACGCTTTTGACAGCCAGGGTCACCTTCTTTTGGACAGATTTACAGGTGGAGGAAGCTGGATGACCAGGAGAGAACCAGACCCCCCAACGTACTCTGCACAAGCAGGATTAGCATTGCTTTAAGACAAATACACCATCAAGGTGCAGCATGCCCTAGTACACAATGCCACTGTGCCCCCACATAGGCAACTGGGATTAAGTGCCTTTCCCAAGTCCAGTGCTGTAACCTAGGAGTCACCATGCTCCCACTAGAGTGGATCTTCTCTATTTCTTAGAATGTCTGCCAAATAGAGTGAGATACATGCATCAGATTGTGGTTATTGTTGTGATATAACATTAACCCTCTGCACACTGATGTCAAAATATCAAGAAGAAATTATTTCCCATAACCCTTTACCCAATGTAACAGCCAAAACCGGCCAGCGCTATTATAAAAATTGCCAATTAATTTTCATTATTTTTTCATTTTTTGTCTCAAAAACATAGGTTATGACCCCTCATTGGAACGGGCTCATCGAGCTCGTTCCAATGAGGGGTCATAACCTATGGCTTTGAGACAAAAAATGAAAAAAATTAATTATTCAGGAATTTTTTTTTGCAGGTGTCATCTGCTTTTCATGTTAGGTAAAGGGTTAATGCTACTTTGACTTAAATCAATTCATTCTGGTTTGATAGAGCTCCACGAGCTCTGTCAAACAAGACTGAATTGGTTCAATTCCAAGTGCTTTATGGGAAAAATACACGGCTTGAAATTTGGAAATTTTGATATCAGTGTGCAGAGGGATAAAATAGGAAATATTGAACACAAATTCACTCTGCTTATATGTTCATGTAACAATGTAGAGTACCCGTGTTTATGCCTAAGTGAGTCCTTGAACATGTCATCTCAACCTCCTTGTCTTGAAAATATACTATGAAGGTCCTTGATACTCTTTCGGTTGGGGATCAAGCAGTAAACAGAATTTACTATTCATTTGATTGCAAAGACCCTGTATGCTATAAAGCAGTAGTGTAGCACTGTTGTACATTTTATTAGCCTATCTGACCAAAGCTCGGGGAGCTTTACTGATCACTTTATGTGCATCGTCCATCCATTCATTGTCCGGCATTAACTTTACATTATCGACTTCTCCTCAGAAACTACTGAACCAAATTTGTCAGGTGAGCGATTAAGGCCTCTTGTTTGATCTCCACTAAATTTTATATGTGAACTTGAGCTCAGAATAGCTTTGAGAAAAATGGGTTGCTTAGCACCTTAGATGGCTTATCTTCAAAATGGCCTAAATATTTTTGTTTTTGTTTGTTTTGCATCCAACTTTCATTTCTTAATTCAGTCTTTTGCTAAAAGTGATTTTTTTTAGAATTTCATAATTATAGACTGGCTGCAGAAGAGCCATATCATTTGGGTCCAATCCATATGAATTTTTGTTCGCTCTTTACAATCCTCAAATTGAATTTTGTCAATTTAAATGTTTTCAGCAAAGATAAATTGGCTACAATGCAAGCACGTACATTTTGAACCATTTTTTATCTAATGTCTTTTGTTACTTTAGTGTCATTTCGGAATGGCATACTGAAAATTTGTTCTAGCAACCAGAATGGGTGATCTTCCACATGCCTATTATATTTGGGTTTGATATTTTTAAATTTTATGTTGTCATTCAGTATTATATTCAAGCTGCAGTATCAAAATTTGGCACAGAAGCAGTCTAGTTTAGGATACATTTGGCACTCGGGTGAGAACCTCAGGCCTCCTTGGGCGGCTTGTTCTTCAAAGAAATGCTTGCTTGAATTATGAAGTCTTCCATTCCCAGCAAATATATTTATTGGGCATATTATTATGTTTTCTCATGAGCTATATTTTAGAAGAAAAATAATCATTGAGAAGATTTGAGTGATTTCTAAAAGGACATGCCTTGGTAAAGTGTTTTGCAGCTATTTTTTGCAGTTGTGTTGCATACTCTTTATTGAAGGTTTCTGAGAATTGTTCCATCTTCCACTGCTGATGAGATTTTGCTGCAAGATGTACTCCATTTTATTTGTGTTGCACTGAAATTGAGTGAAGACATTCCAGATCCACTGATAAAACAGCTTGGGGACCTGTTGTATGATGACAATGGTCCATTGATTGCATTGCTGAATCGCAATGTAAGTGGAGATAATGTGGATGATGAAAACATGCTCAGTCTGAAAAGGTACATTAGTTTCTCTAATCTATGTCTACCACTTATGTATATAAGTGATGCACTTATTGACCCAAAACTAGAAAAAATTGCCAAAGAATTAACACAAAATGTAATTGGTTTATTTTTACCCTCTGCACACTGATTTTGAATTATCTAAATTTGAAGCAACAAATTCTTACTATAATGCAACGGGTAATTTAACAAAATCAACCTAATTTGATGTGAACTCATTGAACTCTGTCAAGCAAGAATGACTTGGTTAAAACCCAAATTGCATTATGGGAAAAAATTTCCACTTGACATTTTGATATTTTAACATCAGTTGCAGGGGGTTAAAATCCACTTGCCTTGAACAAATGACAATATTATGACAGTACAGACAATGGTATACTGAGTTAAAAAAATTGTGTGAGATTTTTTTGTTTCTCTCAGTGGATTGTTTCATTAAATAAGTTTCTGCTTAGAAATGTTTTAATATATAATGATATTTTCAATTCTTACCTCCTATCATTTTTGCCATTTGTTATTCTGTTTCTTGAACTTCTACAAAAAACATTTGAATCATTCTTTTTAAAACTTTGCTTCCAATTTCCCTGCTGTGAGCTTTCGTCAAAATATTCTGAATTTCTCATTACTGAGTTTAGATGTTCAGCAAACATATCATAAGAAACTATAATGTGGTGGTTTGATATGTTTTCCTTCTGCTTTATTATGCCCACGACCTCCGAAGGAGGATTCGTGGGTATCTTGGGAATCCGTTCGTCCATCCGTCTGCCCATCTGTCCGTACAAACGTTTTGCATTGTAATTTCAAAACCATTGGTTGGATGTGGATCTCCTATGTATGCTTATAGACCTGCATGGGGGAACGGATATGCACAAGGAACAGGTTCCGTCCAATAATTTTTCCCAGAGTTGTGGCCCTTTTAATTTTTGAAAATTTTAATGTCCCACAATACTTTTAAGGCTACTTCAAACATACCTGCGTGTCGGGGACAGTGGCCCATGCTTTGCATTGCCCTTGTTTTCATTCGGTGTGCATGAAAATCTGCAAGCTCAAATTCAAATGATGCAAGAAAGCAGTTGACATTCTGGGTTTTTGTAGCATTCACTAAACAACTGTCTTGAGGTTGTTTTACTCTGTGGACTGAAATGGCCACCAAGCAAGGTTATGAATTTGTTGAACTGGTTGAGGGCTAGAGTATTTTTAGTCGAGTTTTGTCTTAGTCAAACTCGACTTATAGTTTGGTGAATGGCGGGTGGTTGTGTGGCAGACGGACGTAAACAATTGGTTTCTGGACGATGACTTGATAATGGTTTGTCCCACATTCATGAAACTTCATATGTAGGTTGGCCTCGGTGAGAGGAAGAACCCTATTTATTTTTGACTCACTAGGTCAATGGCAAAGGTCACAGTGACCTTGAACATACTAAATCGTAAACAGTTGGTTTCCGGATGATAACTTTATTTTGGACTTGCTAGGTGAAAGGTCAAATTCACAGTGACCCTGAACATAGTAATCAAAACAATTGGTTTCCGGATGATAACTTGATAATGGTTTGACCCACATTCATGAAACTTCATAGGTAGGTTGGCCTTGAGGAAGAACCCTATCTATATTGGATGTGCTAGGTCAAAGGTAAAGGTCACAGTGACCCTTCACATAGTAAATCGTAAACAATTGGTTTCCCGACGATAAGTTGATAATTATTAAACCCACTTTTGTGCTGTCACAACTCGACATTAGATCGGTGATCCTATTGGCATTTTTGGTGGTTGAATTTGTTTTATTACAAATTATTGGAGAGTGCCCACAGGTGCTCTCCAATAATCTATAATAGAACATATTTTTATAAACAAAACATTATTTGCGTTTGACTGAATATGAAACATGAGCAAGGAATAAATTGGCTTTTGGTCTGGTACCCTCATTTTTTTTTAAAGCTCTGATAGTGGCTTCTAGCACTCAACCAGTTAATAAGCAAATTTTTATCAAAAATAGCAATCTTGTGCACATTTGATGAAGTTTAGGCTTGCATGCAACCATCAGAAATGTTTGGCTGGCCGAATTTTATTACTACTAAAATATATTAAAGTATCATGTTTGAATTTACACCAAAAATAGTTTTTTGACATGTTTGAATTTACATGAAAAATAGTTTTTGGACATATAAACCTCCCTTTTTCTGTGATGGCTTTATTCCATGTCATACACCCACTAAAAATAGATTTTTGTATCTCACCTCTTCCAATTTCAATGAAACTTGGCATACGTGTTTGCTCAGTTGCAATTAGTAAAAATACCAAATTTTCATGATATTAGACCAGCCGTTCATAAAATATGGCCCTGCAAAATTTGGCAATTTGCCCCAAAATGGCATAATCAGTAATTTTTAAATTGTCCTATCTCAGGAACTACTCAGCTAATCTTGATGATCTTGGTGTCAGTAGAAAGGAGTTGCTGAGAATATTTTAAAATTTGTAGTTTATGTTGAAATATAATGAACATTTCACCTTCACTTTGACCTTGAATTTTATCCTGCGGATCGTAAAATTTTATCAGGCCCAATTTAAAGCCCCATCTTTTTATGCCTCTGAAAAATTTTGGGGGGGCATATAGTGTTTTTCATTTCTATTCGTCTGTCTGTCCGTCAGGAAGATTTTTTTGTCCGCTCCATAACTCTGAGATGCATCATTGGATTTTGTTGAAACTTGGCATACATGTTGCTTATGGAGAGATGATGTGTCACGCACAAAATTTTTTTTTGCTCACGGGTGGTCAAGGTCACAGATCAAGGTAATAGTTGGGGGATCATCCGTGGCCGGATACTCAATGTTAGTTTTGTTTCTACATGATATTAAAAAAACAGAGGGTGTAATATTGGTATTAATTCATTATGTATGCCATCTACAAAGCTGTGAGTATAGAAATATTTCTGTTTTCAGTGTCAGTGCTATCCCACTTGTGACATAGAACTCTTTTTGTGGTAAGATATGTTTTTAGGGCTATTCCTCCAGTTAGAAAAGGAGGATTTCTTTGTTTTAATCAACACATGGTCTTCTGTAACTCTTTCATTTGTATTGAATCTTACCTTCATAAGAACTTTCTTTTTATTATGTTTTTCAGGTCATTAGACAAAGAATTATTAAGTTTTATTTCAACTTACAACAGCAGCCTTCCTTATTCATTGTGTACAAGGTAGGTTTTGATAATCCTACTGAATATTTATTTTTGAATGAAAATTACATTGCCCTGAGGTTGTAAAAGATTAATTTTATATCAAAATATACTGAGTCAAAAAAGAAAGTATAATAAACTTTGAGGAGCAATTTTTTTAGTATTAGCAGCTTTAATCCCAAACAAATTATTGTAAATTCATATTTCGAGTCTAGCTGTATGAATTTGCATAATTTCATGTTCTTACTGTTGCCAGCATCACGTCAGGATGTCACAATTCAGACATGGGGTGAAATGAAAAGTTCACACATGCAGTCAATAGCATGTATGTCCACCATTTGCCTCTTGGACGGCAAGACATCAAGGGCGCATGGACCTGATAAGTCTCTGGATGTCACCCTGTGGTATTACGTTCCACTCCTGACTTAGAACATTACGTAAATCACCTAATGTCTGAAGATCATGAAGTCGTTCCCGACGGTCCAATTGATCCCAAAGATGCACGATTGGCGACAAATCTGGCGAAAGTGGGGGCCAGGGAAGAAGTTTGATGCTCTACTCCACAAGAAAGTCACGATAGATATGCGCCACGTGACTTGGGCATTGTCTTGCTGGAATAACTGCAACCCGACGTTAGTGTTGAACAACGGGACAACAACAGCGTTAAGAATTTCATCCCTATATCACTGTCCATTCAGATTATCATCAATGACGATCAACTGTGTTCGATGGTGCAAGAAAATTCGTGCCCAAACCATTATACTACCCGTGCCAAAATGGTCGCATTCCCGCACGCAAGCATCAGAAAATCATTTTCCTCATGGGCGTTACACTCTTGCCCTACCATCAGCTCGACAAAATCATGATTCATCACTAAAAAGAACTGTGCTCCAACGCTGCTGAGTCTAGTGAACACGCTGACGTACCCATTCCATTCTGACGGTACGATGATGTTGGGTAAGTATTGGTCCGTGGTATGGACGCCTACTGCAGTGCCATGTTCAGCGAGTCTGTTGCGGACAGTTTGTGCACTGCTTTTATTGTTAGTTCTACCAGGAGTAATTGCTGCTGTCCTCGTCGCCAAAAGGAAGCGATCCCGCAAGTGAGACGTCCTGATGTGTCGGCCTTGTGTGGGGGGGTCGTAACTCTTGGTTGACCTGAACACGGTCGGTCGGCCGTAGATCCAGTGATTCTATACCTTCCAATGAGATGGTAAATAGTGGCCACAGTGACTCCGAACTCAGCAGTGAGCTCATCTGGAGGTATCCCAGAATCATTCATACCAATGACACGCAACCTCTGCTGATATTTTTATACAGTAACCAATGACCCAGACTTAGCTAGTGCTAACCCAAAAATATCTAGGGCCAAACACAAATTTTGCCCCCCCCCCAGTCCCCCAAATTTGCATGCAAAAACCGAAAATTAAAAGTCCTATCTGGCCCTCCATACATTTTACCCTCCGCGCATGCTCAGATGCCAGGAAGTCACCGAATCTGGCGCCAATATAATCATTATTTGTTGGGCCCTTGTCATATAACAACAAACTGATATTTGTGCTTTTAAATCTCAATTAATAATGATGCCAGACACAAATCAATGGTTAAATTGGTGGATCCAAGGACAGAACTGGATGAAGGAAGGAAGAAACGGTGGTTTGAAACGTTCAGGGCTGTAATTTTATAATATTTATTAAAATTAGTTCATATTCCCTAATTTCAGGACATGAGCCTGACGTTATCACTGATTGATTATGATCTATCCACTGTTTATTTAGTATTCCTTCCCTGCCTTCCCTTGATCCCCCCAGTTAAGCTCCCTAGCTTTTTGGCTCGTTTTAATAAGTTTTAATAAAAAAATTTTATTAAATTTATTGGGAGTTTAATGTTTTATACAGAAGATTATTCTGTACATCCCCAAGGTTTTGTCCTCATCCTTAGGGTGTTCGTGCGTTTTGGTCATGCATCTTACATCCAATGTATCGTTTTTTCTTCTGAGGAAGATCTTACTTTACATCGGATAGTCTTGTTTCTGTTACTGACTTCAGGCCGTGTTTCCTGGCGTCTTGATTCCAGTGTTTTGTTTACATTACATTACTCTAGGTAGTTTCCTATTGTTGTTTAGGAACAACAGTTGTAAGTAACATTAAATATTCTGATAGTGTGGTAGTTATTTTTACACAGATTTTATAATTTTGTCCACACTTAGGCTTTTTTGGGCTCATCATTCCCTTTGGGAACTTGGGCTCTTATATTAGGAAACTTTTCAAAAATTTTTATTTTATTTTTGAAAGAGTTTTTCTTTTGGATATATTTATTTCATTGATTATATTTTAATGTTATCTTATATTATATGTAGATTTGGTGGTGGTACAATGACATATATTAGTATTTAGGTAATTATTTTTATCTAATGGTATGCCAAATAGAGGAAACCTTTTCTTTATTTACTTGGTCATTGTAATGAGTTTACTTGATGTACTACCACTAATTCTACTCTATGTGTCAGATTTGATAATCTGAATGACGGGCGTCATTGTTTGTGTAGGCGAGTGGATACTATCGGTCCGATCGCGGCGAGGGGACTCGGCTGGTCCTCTTGTCAAAATGTCACTATAGTTTTTTAGTTTCCATTTACAGAGGAACAAGAACATGGTGGCTTCGTGATGCCGTCAGGGAGTGTGCTGCCGTCGTCGCAAATCAATGAAGAGCTAGCGGCAAAAGTGCTCAAGAAATTAGACAAGTGCCTAGATCCTTAGTAGGATTGACGACCTTGGCGTGAGCTAGCTCAACCGGCAGATCTATCACATAGACTAGTGGTGTGTGATGCCGGGTATGTCTGTAGTGGTCGAGAAGAGGAATAAGGGTATAGGCTATAAGGGTATAGCGAGCACTATAAACATAGGAACATGCTCACCCTGCGATGACGGAAAGGAGGAAGCACAGGAAGGAGGAAGTAGACAAGTTCTGAGGTATGCTCCGTGATCGCAAGCAAGAGAGAGGCCTCTCTCTCTTATAACGACATCTGGGGTCAGAGGTTATTGGTAGGAACTTGTGTCGGTCAGACAAGTTCAGAGGTATGCTCATCCAGAGCTTCCGTGATCGTGAACAAGAGAGAGGCCTCTCTCTCTTTTAACAACATCCTGGGTCAGAGGTTGTTGGTAGGAACTTGTATCTGTCCGACAAGTTCTGGGTTATGCTCGTCCAAGTCTTCCGTGATCGCGAGCAAGAGATAGGTCCCTCTCTCTTATAACAACATCTGGGGTCAGAGGTTGTTGGTAGGAACTTGTGTCAGTTGGAACTTACGTCCACGGGATGCTCCTTCCATAGACTGCCGGGGTCGACCAGTCTTATAGCTTCCTCTATGTTCGAAAAGCACAACAGCTGACTTTTATTCCTACTAAAATATATTAAAGTATCATGTTTGAATTTACACCAAAAATAGTTTTTTGACATGTTTGAATTTACATGAAAAATAGTTTAAACACTTTAATATATTTTAGTAGGAATAAAAGTCTGTTGTTGCCAGCTAGTTCGATTGGTGAAGTAGTTACTCCGGCCTCTGTGAACTGTGGCGCCAGGTGTATACGATCTGAGCTAGGAGATCATATAGGGTGGAGCGAACAATATGATATGCAAAAAACTATGCTCACCCAGCGACGACAGAAGGAGGAAATGGGCAAGTTCTGAGGGACGCTTGTCCAGGTTATCCAGGACTGCGAGCAAGAGAGAGGCCTCTCTCTCTTACAGCATCATCTGGGGACAGATGTTGTTGGTAGGAACTTGCGTCACTCGGAGTATACGTCCATGCCTCCTTCCAGGACGTCCTGTCTAATAGGCAGCCGGGGCCGACTAGTCTTATGGTTTCCTCTAAATAATGAACAAAGTGATCTTTATATTGCACAGGGCTATAAAACCCGATGAGTGGTGTCAGTTCCCTGACGCCGGTGAAACGGTTAAAATTGAATACGAGAAAGACCGTGACTCCAGATGTGTTGCATATGCATTGTATTTAGAGCTAGTGGAAAAGTGCTCAATGATTTTAGTCAAGGGCTAGGCTTCAAAAGAGGTTTACGTCCCTTGTCTACAGCTAGCTCAACTGGCAGATCTCACTCGTATGTGGGTGATGTGATGCCGGGTATGTCTGTGGCAGTCGAGAGTGAATAAGGGTGTAGCGAGCACTGTTTAATTGAATCATGCTCACCCAGTGTTGATGGAAGGAAGAAGACAGCAAGTTCTGAGGTACGCTTGTCCAGGTCTCTCCGGACCTCCAGCAAGAGGGAGACCCCTCTCTCTCTTTCAACAACATCTGGAGCTGGGTGTTGTTGGTAGGAACTTGCGTCAGTCAGAGCTTACGTACATAGCTATTGTCCGGTATGCTTAGTTCAATTCTTAGCTGGAGATGGCTACAGTTTTGCTTCTTTAGTGTCTACCAAGCGCTCCTGACCGCACCTTGGCTAAGTGACTCAGGTTTTCCAGTCTGCATCGTCAAAAGGTCCATCTTTTGTGAAGAAAGTCGCACCATCTAGTAGCCAAGGAGATGAGGCTTCATTCATCGGGTCGTCCGCAGTAATTACTATATTGCACTCCCTGTCCTAGGAGCAGCCGACGAAGAAGCTATTCATGACCGCTGCTCCTCAGGCCTCTGTAACGGACTTGCTGTCGCAGTTGCGCAGCTAATCGCAGTATTCCTGCTAAGGCAGAAGCACTCAACGTCAGTCTCAAATCTTGAGCTGTTGCATGGTGCTTATTTGGTCCAGGCACCTGCCTGTTTAGATGCTGGTGACTGTGATTCTAACTAATTTGAACGTATGATGGAAAGGATAACTTTTCCTTCTGGAACAACTCCTGGATGATGTAGATACCATACATTATCATTTCCTTGAACTTGTTCCAGTGATTCAAAATGTTGCGAGTAATTATGAGAAACCGCTAGCATAGTTGGACGCTGACTTCATCCGGGTAGAGAGCAGAGTAATAAGATATCTTTCTGGTTAAGTCTACACAGGTGTCACAGGTCTTCGATTGTGTAGACGACACCATATTTAACTTCCTGCGGGAAAAAGTAATTCGGTTTCTTATCTTCTTCCTCTGTATTTTAATCGTTTGTGATTGTTCACATACTTTTAAAAACAACAGAGGAAGATGTGGAGAGTTCCTCTGCTTTGATTGAGCAGGCTAAGATCCTAGTTTTTGCATTACCTTCATCATTTAGCTGTTCGCTCGGACACAATTGAGAAGATAATTTTTTAGTCAGAGCGAATTTAGTCTCATGGTCTTATGTACTTTAATTTTAAGTACTGTGACAAATCGTCTATATGGAAAGGAATTTTTTTGGTCGTTTGTACCTTTTAAAATTCTTTCAAGACCTAGTATTTATATCTCGGTCTTAGCTAATGTTAAGTGGGAGTTATTCTGATGCAACGAAGCCTTGTGTCTTCATCTTTGCATTTGACTAGGTGGAAAACTTGCCATAGGTTGCTTTAGTCTTCCAACTCTAGTCCAACTCTAGTCTTTATTATAAGAATCAATTCTCGACTCTTTAAGTTGGGGTCTAATGTATCATCACCAGCAGAAAGAGTATGAGAGGTTGTCCTCGACTCAGCTTGTCTATAAGGACTCATAGCAAAGGTATAGGTATACCTAAGTCTTTGATGGTAAGCTTTCATTATTGTAGGATTAAACTACAAGAAAGCATCTATTCTCGACTTTTTAAGTTGGGGTCTAATCGACCACAGCCAACAGAAGAGTAGGAGAGTTTGTCCTAGACTCAATTCGCTTATAATACAGCCACTTGTATTGGGGTTTCTCGTCAGACTGAGTTACTGATCAGACTCCCCTGAGCCGGTGGTTCGAGGCCCTTATAGAACTCGGTCCGGCCGATTTTGACTGGAAGTGGATAATTAGGTTATTTATGATTATCTTTCAGTCGAAAAGCGAACGTTCGGCAATTGTAGCGAGTATAGTTCTTTAGATCAGATAATCCACCACAGCCAACAAAAGAACTAGATAATGTCTCATGGGATTTATGATAGGATACATGTATCCCACCATTCATTTGGCTGGTTCATCTGTTGTTTTACAGAGCGAATTAACCAACTGTTTGGCTCGCTTTTTATCTGTTATCTGACGCATTAACAGCGATAGTTTTTTGCGCTGGATGGAGTGGTGTGGAGCAGCTTGGAATGTTATTTCGATGGGTCGCTTACACACATGTCTACGCCAGTTATTAACTGGAGTGGTAGACGTGTTTCCCTCTTGACCTGTTTTGTTTTAGAGAATTTTTTAACTCTCTCTCTTATAACGACATCTAGGGTCAGAGGTTATTGGTAGGAACTTGTGTCGGTCAGACAAGTTCAGAGGTATGCTCATCCAGGTCTTCCGTGATCGTGAACAAGAGAGAGGCCTCTCTCTCTTATAACAACATCCTGGGTCAGAGGTTGTTGGTAGGAACTTATATCTGTCCGACAAGTTCTGGGGTATGCTCGTCCAAGTCTTCCGTGATCGCGAGCAAGAGATAGGTCCCTCTCTCTTATAACAACATCTGGGGTCAGAGGTTGTTGGTAGGAACTTGTGTCAGTTGGAACTTACGTCCACGGGACGCTCCTTCCATAGACTGCCGGGGTCGACCAGTCTTATAGCTTCCTCTATGTTCGAAAAGCACAACAGCTGACTTTTATTCCTACTAAAATATATTAAAGTATCATGTTTGAATTTACACCAAAAATAGTTTTTTGACATGTTTGAATTTACATGAAAAATAGTTTAAACACTTTAATATATTTTAGTAGGAATAAAAGTCTGTTGTTGCCAGCTAGTTCGATTGGTGAAGTAGTTACTCCGGCCTCTGTGAACTGTGGCGCCAGGTGTATACGATCTGAGCTAGGAGATCAAATAGGGTGGAGCGAACAATATGATGCAAAAAACTATGCTCACCCAGCGACGACAGAAGGAGGAAACGTGCAAGTTCTGAGGTACGCTTGTCCAGGTTATCCAGGACTGCGAGCAAGAGAGAGACCTCTCTCTCTTACAGCATCATCTGGGGACAGATGTTGTTGGTAGGAACTTGCGTCACTCGGAGTATACGTCCATGCCTCCTGTCCAAGACGTCCTGTCTAATAGGCAGCCGGGGCCGACTAGTCTTATGGTTTCCTCTACATAATGAACAAAGTGATCTTTATATTGCACAGGGCTATAAAACCTGATGAGTGGTGTCAGTTCCCTGACGCCGGTGAAACGGTTAAAATTGAATACGAGAAAGACCGTGACTCCGGATGTGTTGCATATGCATTGTATTTAGAGCTAGTGGAAAAGTGCTCAATGATTTTAGTCAAGGGCTAGGCTTCAAAAGAGGTTTACGTCCCTTGTCTACAGCTAGCTCAACTGGCAGATCTCACTCGTATGTGGGTGATGTGATGCCGGGTATGTCTGTGGCAGTCGAGAGTGAATAAGGGTGTAGCGAGCACTGTTTAATTGAATCATGCTCACCCAGTGTTGATGGAAGGAAGATGACAGCAAGTTCTGAGGTATGCTTGTCCAGGTCTCTCCGGACCGCCAGCAAGAGGGAGACCCCTCTCTCTCTTTCAACAACATCTGGAGCTGGGTGTTGTTGGTAGGAACTTGCATCAGTCAGAGCTTACGTACATAGCTATTGTCCGGTATGCTTAGTTCAATTCTTAGCTGGAGATGGCTACAGTTTTGCTTCTTTAGCGTCTACCAAGCGCTCCTGACCGCACCTTGGCTAAGTGACTCAGGTTTTCCAGTCTGCATCGTCAAAAGGTCCATCTTTTGTGAAGAAAGTCGCACCATCTAGTAGCCAAGGAGATGATCATCGGGTCGTCCGCAGTAATTACTATATTGCACTCCCTGTCCTAGGAGCAGCCGACAAAGAAGCTATTCATGACTGCTGCTCCTCAGGCCTCTGTAACGGACTTGCTGTCGCAGTTGCGCAGCTAATCGCAGTATTCCTGCTAAGGCAGAAGCACTCAACGTCAGTTTCAAATCTTGAGCTGTTGCATGGTGCTTATTTGGTCCAGGCACCTGCCTGTTTAGATGCTGGTGACTGTGATTCTAACTAATTTGAACGTATGATGGAAAGGATAACTTTTCCTTCTGGAACAACTCCTGGATGATGTAGATACCATACATTATCATTTCCTTGAACTTGTTCCAGTGATTCAAAATGTTGCGAGTAATTATGAGAAACCGCTAGCATAGTTGGACGCTGACTTCATCCGGGTAGAGAGCAGAGTAATAAGATATCTTTCTGGTTAAGTCTACACGGGTGTCACAGGTCTTCGATTGTGTAGACGACACCATATTTAACTTCCTGCGGGAAAAAGTAATTTGGTTTCTTATCTTCTTCCTCTGTATTTTAATCGTTTGTGATTGTTCACATACTTTTAAAAACAACAGAGGAAGATGTGGAGAGTTCCTCTGCTTTGATTGAGCAGGCTAAGATCCTAGTTTTTGCATTACCTTCATCATTTAGCTGTTCGCTCGGACACAATTGAGAAGATAATTTTTTAGTCAGAGCGAATTTAGTCTCATGGTCTTATGTACTTTAATTTTAAGTACTGTGACAAATCGTCTATATGGAAAGGAATTTTGTGGTCGTTTGTACCTTTTAAAATTCGTTCCAGACCTAGTATTTATATCTCGGTCTTAACTAATGTTAAGTGGGAGTTATTCTGATGCAACGAAGCCTTGTGTCTTCATCTTTGCATTTGACTAGGTGGAAAACTTGCCATAGGTTGCTTTAGTCTTCCAACTCTAGTCCAACTCTAGTCTTTATTATAAGAATCAATTCTCGACTCTTTAAGTGGGGGTCTAATGTATCATCACCAGCAGAAAGAGTATGAGAGGTTGTCCTCGACTCAGCTTGTCTATAAGGACTCATAGCAAAGGTATAGGTATACCTAAGTCTTTGATGGTAAGCTTTCATTATTGTAGGATTAAACTACAAGAAAGCATCTATTCTCGACTTTTTAAGTTGGGATCTAATCGACCACAGCCAACAGAAGAGTAGGAGAGTTTGTCCTAGACTCAATTCGCTTATAATTCAGCCACTTGTATTGGGGTTTCTTGTCAGACTGAGTTACTGATCAGACTCCCCTGAGCCGGTGGTTCGAGGCCCTTATAGAACTCGGTCCGGCCGATTTTGACTGGAAGTGGATAATTAGGTTATTTATGATTATCTTTCAGTCGAAAAGCGAACGTTCGGCAATTGTAGCGAGTATAGTTCTTTAGATCAGATAATCCACCACAGCCAACAAAAGAACTAGATAATGTCTCATGGGATTTATGATAGGATACATGTATCCCACCATTCATTTGGCTGGTTCATCTGTTGTTTTACAGAGCGAATTAACCAACTGTTTGGCTCGCTTTTTATCTGTTATCTGACGCATTAACAGCGATAGTTTTTTGCGCTGGATGGAGTGGTGTGGAGCAGCTTGGAATGTTATTTCGATGGGTCGCTTACACACATGTCTACGCCAGTTATTAACTGGAGTGGTAGACGTGTTTCCCTCTTGACCTGTTTTGTTTTAGAGAATTTTTTAACATAAGGTCAAGTTTGGGCATATATTACGGTTTTCTCAATTATTTCGGACATGACTTTTTTAACAATAGAATGAACATAAACATCCCTTCTATTTTTCAATAGAAGGGACGTTTATGTTCATTCTATTGTTAAAAACTTCAGCTATTCGTACTGCTTGGGTTATTTATCTTCCAATTAGCAGTCAATGCTTAAGATTTCAGTGCATAAGTAAGCGCTGGCTATATCTTGCACTTATTCTAACTGTTTGGCTATTACATGATCTTATGTGGGATCTCTTCAGGATAGTTGAGTTTTCGACGCATGGGAATAATAGTTTCCATTATTTGTGTCGCTAGTATAAGGCTTTTGAGCGCAATCATTAACGCTCAGCCGTTTTCTTGGGAATGAATGATGGGATATGTGTATCCTTCAATTCATTTGTTTCTGTTGATTTCATTGAGGTTATGGGGTCTGCTATTGAGCATTCGGCAG
This sequence comes from Pictodentalium vernedei, assembly GCA_031216915.1. Classification (NCBI taxonomy): domain Eukaryota; kingdom Metazoa; phylum Mollusca; class Scaphopoda; order Dentaliida; family Dentaliidae; genus Pictodentalium; species Pictodentalium vernedei. Next base: position 156,180,248 of record CM062295.1, read on the forward strand.
AAGCTTCCCCATGAGAGGGTTTTCTTCTTTAAGGGAAGTTTTATTCTGCATGTCATTCTCTGCTCTCATTAGCTTTACGGAGTATTTCTGTCTTGAAAGAGCTTTATGGTCACTATATTATTGCTGTCTGCACCAGCAATGATTAAGTAATGTGGGTGAGGAGGTTTCAACATATATTCGAATCCCCCCCCCCCACCCCCCACACACTCACACTGTCGCGTATATATATTTTAATACATACATACACTGCGCCTGGGTTGTGTTGGATGGCGCCCTCATAGGCATACATGCAGTTCTGTTGCATTTGTTTCCGGTATTTAATTTCTGATTTCTAATATACAGGCACTTATTTTATCATCATAATGGCCGCTATTTGAGCTCATAGGTTACGGCATAGCCATTTAGTAGTTTTTAGATGATTAATAGGCTGGATTTTTATGCACTCGTGCAATGTGTGATTACGCTATCTCTTTGGTGGAGTTTGAAATTATTATATATTTTGACGACGGTCTGTGTTGGAGTCGGTTAATCATACCTACCTCCATTTCTAGACCTGGTCTCTGTTTTGTTGGTTCTTAAATCACATATTCTCACATGTTATAGTTGTAGATACCAAACAGTACACATTGGATAGTGTTTTTACCGGATTAATATTGCAGAGGCCTCCTGTGAATGATCTTGAAGCATGTTTTCTCTGCAGAGATTGTTCATTGTATCCCGCTTTTGTATGTATATGTTATATTTATTTCTCACTGATTTCGTCGAACCTGTATACAGCATCTGCAGTGCATATTTTGTAGCGGATTATGTTATTTACCAAAATCATCGCTATAGCCTTGGCTTGTGAAGTGGTGTTAAGCACCATTTATTATTCATGAATTAATTTTTTTGTGAGTGCCTGATCGATATTTTTTTATATCGTTTCCGGGTTCTGCTTATTGATTCCAGAGCTCTCCCCTCTTTCTTTTGAAGATATGTTCAAAAAAAAAAAAAAAAAAAAAAAAAAAAAGGGGAGGTCATTTTGTCCACTTCTCTGCCTTATGAGGTATGTAACTATTGAAGAAGCTGTCTTGTCCGTACTATGTTCGGCGATCAGCTGCAGTATTATTGAGTGGCGTAGGTTTATAGGAAATTTTCTCTCATTCTCATTATGCCATAATAATTTTTAGGGCCTAGTCCAGACTAGTCTCTAAAATTGTTTATTTGTTACATCCTAATTAACATGAATTTATGCTTAGATTTAGGATTTACATAATTGGGATCCATATTAGGTTATGTCTTTTCTATTATGGTATTAAGAGACATACATGTAAATTCTAATTTCTTCATCATGGATTGAAGGATTTGATCTATGTTGATCTACTATTTCAGAAGTTCTAGTGTAAAATGTATGGAGGGCCAGATAGGACTTCTAATTTTCGGTTTTGCATGCAAATTTGGAGGATTGGGGGGGGGGGGGGGCAAAATTTGTGTTTGGCCCTAGATATTTTTGGGTTAGCACCAGCTAAGTCTGGGTCATTGGTAAGTATAAAAAATATATAAATTACTATAAATTTTTTCATTTTCGGTTAACCTTGGCATTTTTTAAAAATGTCGGAAGACAAAAGCTAGCGTGTTTTCTCAATAACCCAGGCTCTCTAGCACAACATAACACAAAGAAAATCATCGGTCACCCATTCAATTTGACATTCTCAAGTAGCATGTGCTATTTTGATATTCGTAGCAAAATTGCATACGGCTGGGTGAACAACAAGACCATGTTGTTAAACTCTTTGCATCACTTCTTGTCCACGAACATGCAACATTAGAACTATTATATTTCATCCTTTATGCTATTTTTTCACATTTGTTTCTATTATACTTTCTTTTTTGACTCAGTATAATATTCCTGTTGACAAAATATCTTGTCTTGAGAGACTTTTGTTTGGGAGAAGGGGTTGTCTCTCAGGTTTTATTGTATTTCTAGGGTTTATTCATAATTAAAAGAAAAATGAAATTCAGAACAATGCTCATTCAACAGTTTCTTCATTCGAAGGTGAAAATTATAAATAGAGAGAAAGTATGAACACTACTTTAATCCTTTCAAAACTGGCACCCTGGAATGTTTCATTTCAGTCAATACTGTCAGTGGTGAAATGGGTGAAACCATTCTGGTTTGTTGGGAGGTTCAGTAATAATTAAAATTATTACCAAGCCTCACTTCAGATTTTTTGTCCTTTATATCGTCTGCTCGTCCAAGACCAATTTTTTCTTCAGGCAAAAATTTATGCACACAGGGTTGAAAGGGTTAAACTTCAAGCAAAGTTTATTACACATTGTATGAGAGTGGTGATTGAGTGGATAAGAGATCTGACCTGTCATGCCAGAGGCTCGGGGATCAATCCTCAGCCAGGGAAAGTTTCTCAAGGTGTCGGAACACTCTCTGTCAATTGTGGGTCCAAGAATACTGTCCCATTGGGTGGGGACATTATATGGCTGTCCCCTGTGCAGAGAGACACACACTCGGTTTAGTCTAAAGATCCCTCTGTAGAATTTGATCATCCCTCATAGCTGTGCCAAGGGGGCAAAGAAGAGGCATTAATATAAGGTGCATAACTTGCCTGCCAATCCTTGTAAAACAAAGAGGCTTAAAACTTGTATGAATTAGTTAATGGAATGACATTTCAAACTTTGGTTCAGATTTTTTATTCAACTACAAGAGTTTTGAGCTTCATGTAAGTCCCCGGATGTTACCAGTAATTGTGGCAATCGTTCTGAAATGTAATACGCATGATATATTTATAAAGTGGACTACTATAAACACCAAATCTATGTGAGTCTGTTGAATTCTTAGCCATTTTAACTGTGTTCTCTTTGGAACGTAGGGGTGGAATTTTCATTTGTAAGCATGAAAACATTAATATCACGAGGATGTGATTCAACCCCGAAAATAATTTTTTTTGGAGTGCCGGACAAAATGTCGGGCACCTAATGAATCGTATCAGACATTTCACTATACAGTCAGACATTCTGAATAACATGAAAAACCTTACTTTAAACCCTCGTTCAAATTGGGACTGTCGTCTCATTTCAGTGAGGCCATTGAGGGATCATTGTAGGGCCATATCCTGTAAGTGTCAAGTATAAATTAATGCCCAGCGTCAGTCAGTGGCTATCGAAGATTGGAATTCTCGTGAGTTTCAGCGGTCATATTCAATTGCAGCCATGGAGGTTGTAAGGAAGATATTTTTTTCGGATCTATTTGTGAATCTGGAACATGCACTGGGAGAGTGTAGAATATGAACATCGACATGTACTGCATTATGCATTGTGTGTGTATAACTGAATGATTTAAAACAATGTTTTCAACATCTTATATTAATGTATTACTAGCATAAGAAACTGAACATATTGATTTAACTCATTATTTCAGGACTACACAGGTAATAATTATGAACAGATTCAGTCAAATAACATTAGTCCTGGTCAGTATGCCCTACAGATAATTTGTTTTTGTGTGACTGGGCATCTATCCTTATAAGAAGTACCCTGATTAACCATGGTATTGTTCCAAAACACCATGGAATTGCCCCAAATCTTATTTATAAGGTTACAATGAAGAGAACCATGAATCACAGCACTGTTAGTTAAGTCACTAGGAACAGGACAACCCACCCCAAACTGTCTGGGACAACCCACCCTGATACAACACGCCCCAAGTTTTCATGCATCACAGTTATCATAATGGCCCGCCATTTGACTATGATGGTATTATAAGTAATAAAATATGAATAAGTCTGAATGAACTATTCAGCTGTTATTACTTATAATACGATCATAATTATAGTTATGCACTGGGACATCAAGGACAACCCGCCATTTGACTTAATTATGATGGTGTCATAAGTAATAACAAATGAATAAGTCCGAATGAACTATTCAGTTGTCATTACTTATAACACGATCATAATTATGTCAAATAGATTTTTGTTTATGGGTGTTATAATAAACAATAACAACTTTCAAACTGCCAACCAGTATAATTCAGAGAGATGCAGCATGATGGTTGTTAACAGCGAAAACAACACATTTATCGTTTTAGTCTTAGATAAAGTAAAAGAGATCAACGCTGTGATGAATCCACATCATGCTAAAACAACGTCTTGTCATTTGATTTATGTGCTAAAACAGCATGTCTTGTCATTTGATATTTTCACACTATAACCTAATGGCCCCGACTAGTTGGTGCTAACTCAAAGTTATCAAGGGCCAAACACAAATTTTGAACCCCCCAGTCCCCAAAATTTGCTTGCAAAACCAAAAATTAAAAGTCCTATCTAGCCCCCATACATTTACTCTCCGTGCATGCGCAGCCATCAGGAAGTGACCGGAATTGGCACCAACATCATTCTTTGTTTGGCCCTAAAGTCATCAACAATGAAATGACATCTGTGCTTTAAAATCTCCTTTTTTGAGGATGCCAGACACAAACCAATGCAAGAATTGGTGGATCCAAGGCTGTTATTGGATGATGGAGCGGTGGTTTTTGATGTTCAGGGCTGTAACTTTATAATAATTATAAAATTATTTCATGTTTCCCAATTTTGGGACATACGCCTGACGTCATCATTTTTGTTTATGATTATTCCACTGTTTTTAGTATTCTTCCCTATCCTTCCATGAACCCTTCCTGTTAAACTCTTAAGCTTTTTGGCTAATTTTTATTGAAATTTTTTATTAAATTTCTTGGGAGTTTAACATTTATTACAGAATATTCTTCTGTTTCTTCCCCATGGTTACATCCTCGCCCTAGGGGGTTAGGTTGTTAGTCTTGCATCTTCTATCCGATGTATCGTTTCTTCTTCGTATGAAGATCTAGCTTTGCATCTGGTAGCATTAAATTGTTTTATGACTTTGGGCCTTTTTGTGTGCATGATGTCTTGTTTACATTGATGTTGTTTACATTGACAACGTCCTCATATATAGGTAGTTTTTAGCTTAACTTGACATAGTCAAGATAAGCTATTGCCATCACGTGTGTGGAAGTCTATTAGTCTGTGAGTCTGTTCACATTTTCCTTTAGCACGGGCTACACCCCGCAGTTCTTGTCTGATCGTCGCGAAATTTCATATGCAGGTTTGGGGTCATGTCTAGATGAGAACGTCCCCTTTTGGTCGCGATCGGGCAACCGGTATGGTTGCCCGAGCCCAAAACCCGAAAACCATTAGCACAGTCTACAGGTTGTATTTATAAAGGGATTTCATTGTAACTTGGTAGGATGCCTCTGTATAATGCCTAGATGAGAACGTCCCCTTTTGGGCATGATCTATCAACTGTGATGGCTGCCCAAGCACGAAACCCAAAAACTTTTAGCACAGCCTGCAGGTCATGTTTAATGTGGAGGGATTTCATTGTAACTTGGTAGGATTACTCCTTATGATGTCTAGATGAGAATTTCCCCATTTGGGCATGATCTGCCAACTGTGACGACTGCCCGAGCCCAAAACCCGAAAACCTTTAGCACAGTCTACAGGTCATATTTATTGAGGAATTTCATTGTAACTTGGTGGGTTGACTTCATATAATGTCTAGATGAGAAAGTCCCCTTTTGGACTTGATTGGGCAACTGTGACGGCTACAGGGGTCCGAAGCCCGAAAACCTTTAGCACAGTCTAGAGGTCATATTTATGAAGGGATTTCATTGTAACTTGGTAGGATGACTCCAAATAATGTCTAGATGAGAACGTCCCATTTTGATCGCGATCATTCAGCCTTGATGGGTGCCCGAGCCCCAAAACCTTTAGCATAGGCAAAAGGTCATATTTATGGAAGGAGTTCATTGTAACCTGTTAGGTTGACTCCATATAATGCCTAGATGATGACCTCCCCTTTTGGTCGTGATTGGTCAGCTGTGATGGCTACAAGTGCCCGAAGCCCGAAAACCTTGAGCACAGTCTACAGGTCATATTTATGAAGGGATTTCATTGTAACTTCGTAGGATCACTCCAGATGATGCCCAGATGAGATTGTCCCCTTTGGTTGCGATCATTCAACCATGATGGCTGCCCGAGCCCGAAGCCCGAAAACCTTTAGCACAGTCTACAGGTCATATTTATGAAGGGATTTCATTGTAACTTCGTAGGATCACTCCAGAAATGAACATATTCCCAATTATCAGAATTCTTGTCTTATTTCATAATCCTTTCATAAACATTGAACTTTATCCTTTTCATCAAACACAACACACAAGTTAAGCTACAGTGTCATTGACACTTTCATTTATATTCTATTACTGTAGAATTACTGTAGGATACATGGATTATTATTCTGGTAGTGTAGCTCAAAAAATTTGAATTTTGTCCACACTTAGGCTCTATCGGGATGCCTTTGGGCTCTTAATGTTCCCTTTGGGAACTTAGGCATTTTTTCAAAAAAAAAATTTCTAAAAAATATTTTGAATTGATTTTTGATTGCTGTTATTCATGTATCTTAATTATATATATTTTGTTGTGGAGTTTGGAGGTCTGATATCGACTTTTGTTGATGCATTCCTGCAGACTCTTGTCATTCTTGTGTTCACTGGAATGACTAATGTTGGAGACGGGTGTCGTGGTACGTTGTTGGCAGTGAGGCTCTGAGGGCAGGCCTCTCACCGCATTATAATTCATTTTGTCAGTTTCTATTTCAGAGAAACATGAACATGGTGATGATATTGTGACACCCATCCAAGTGTGCTACAGTCATCTCGCTCCGTGGAGCAAATAGAGCTAGTTGCAGTGCTCATGATTGCAAGAGTTGGGACCTTTTGTTAAGGGTTTTAATCTCTTGCAAGCAGCTAGCTCGACCGGTGAAGCGGTACTCCGTCTGTGGGTGCAGTAACGCCGAGTAAGTCCGTTGCAGTCTAAGAAGTGGATTGGGTAGAGTGAGCACTTTAATATAAATAGCTCACCCAGCGACGACGGAAATAGGGAGGAAGTCAAGAAGTTTTTTGTACTCAACGAGGTCTTTTGAGCGGGGAGAGGCCCCCCCTCTCTAACCTAACAGACATTTGGGGCCAAATGTTGTTATGAGAAACCTGCACGAGCCAGAGCATATGTCCGCCCTCCACTCGGGACGCTCTGTTCAGTCTGCAACTGTGGTCAGCGCCAGTCACGGCTTGCTCCGCTACGTTTCACATGCAGAAATGAAGTTTTCTGGTTGGAAACTTGCACGAGACGGAGCATATGTCTGCCCACCGCTCGCGGCACTCTGTCTAGTCTGCAGCCGGTGTCAGCTTCAGTCTCGGCTTCCTCCGCTACGTTATTAAAGCACACACGACCGCATTCTAGCTACCCGACTTCGGATATCCAGCCTGCTGCATGAGGAAGGAACTACTCTTTGCCCGTGAAGTCGGATCATCTGGTAGCTAGGGAGACAAGGCCTCGATCATTGGGACATTCAGAGAAGAGATCCACTTCCGACACACCGTCCCAGGAGCATCAAGCAGCTCCTCAGGCCTCGATGACGGACTTGGTGATGCAGATTGTGCAGCTGATCGCAGCATCCCAGCAAGTGCAGATGCAGCCTCCCTCAGTCTCAGAACCTGAGCTGTCGGACGGTGCTTGGTCGGTCCAGTCATCTGTTCACGCAGCTGCAAGGGACCGAGATTCGCAACTGATTCTCTCGGATGGTGAAAGGGATAAGGAAGAGGATTACTCTTCCCTTTCAGAACAGCACAGGGTTGCGATGGATTTCATCCATCAATACTACCCTGAATTTGTTCCATCGAATCAGAATGCTGCGACAACAAAGGAAGAAACCGCTGGCGTCATTAGACGCAGACTTATCCGGACAAAGGAAGAAGTCCTTTCATTTCCGGTCTAGTCTAGGCAGGTGTCGCAGGCATTTGGCCATATAGGCGAGGCCGTATTTAACCTCTCGAGTGCGATAAGGAAAAGCGGTTTCTTAGCTACATCTTCCATAAACATACCGTTTCATGGACTACGTTCATTTAAAAACAGTTGGAGATGTTCGGAGAGCTCATCTGCATTTGAATGAGCAGCCCGGGGATCTAGAGGTATCCTTGCCTGCATCATTCACTATTCACTCAGACACAATTACAATGGCATTTTCATCAAGTAGAGCAAATTTGGAAGCAATGTCTTACACAGATCACCTTTCCAGAGCTATGGCGGGAAGCTATCAACGAGAAGGAATTTGAGGACGTTTGTACCTCTCTTAGAGTTCTTTCCAGGGCATTTTGTATACCATGTATAACTCTGCCCTTACAGTAGCTAATCTGGAGTTAATTCAGACATGATGCTGCCCTTGCGTCGTCGCCCTTATAGATAACAGGGTGAAAAGCTCTCTCTGAGTCGCTCCGGTCTCCGGACATACTATTTTGGATGACAAGCTTTCGGCAGCCTGTGATCAGGCTATTTAGAAAGCGTCAAGTGATCTGCTATTGAGGTCGGCGTTTCATCAACCCACCTCAGCAGACAAGAGTAAAGGAGGACATTCCAGATCTAAACGTCAAAAGGGAACTCCTCACGAGGGTACAAGAAGCCCTCTTACAATTACTCTGGAGGTTGTCAATATTGCGACTTGGGAAAAGGGGTTATTTCTGATTGGGACTATCGGTCAGACACCCCCTAGGTCGATGGGATGAGGTTCTTCGCAGGGAGGACCTAGTTTCTCTTCCCGTAAGCCTCGCAGGTCATACAGGTGATGTTCAAGACCTCTATTGCTTGCCAGTTGGCAGAAGGGTATCATCTTAGCGAGAAACTGGACAGCAGTCACGGAATATCAGTGGGTGAGAAGTGTAGTCTCGGCCGGCCTACGGCTATCATTCCGAGCGGCACCCCCACTAACAAGATGTCTGCATTGGTCAGATCTTCCGTCGGATCCTTTCAAAAGAGAGTCTCTCCTAGCAGAGGTACAGGCTCTATATTAGAGGAAGCAATAGAGGTCGCCGAGAATCAGGATTCTTAGGGTTTTTCCAGTCACCTGTTACTTGTACCGAAGCCAGATGGCTCGTTCCGACCAGTAATAGACTTGAGCTGGATAAACAAGCTTATCATGGCTCCAACATTCTATATGGGGACCATTCGGTCAGTAAGAGCGAGCATTCGAGTGAACGACTATCCGGCAAGCATAGATCTAAGGATGCGTACTTTCATGTCCTGGTACATCCAGCATTCAGAAAGTACCTGCGGGTCTCTGTACAAGGGAAGGTGTATCAGTTCGGAGCAATGTGGTTTGGTTCCCTGGGCATTCACTCGTATAATGAACTCGGTAATGTCATACTTTCGAGCTCATTCGTCTGCGGTAACGTCGTCTTACTTGCACGACATTCTTGAGAGATACGGCAACAGAATTATTCTTCAGAACGATGTTCAGAGTCTGCTTCTTTTGTTCTGACGTCTCGGCTTCATCGTAAACTAGAAAAAGTCGGATATAGCGCCGTCGAAGCCGTTCACTCACTTGGGAATGAGCTTCGAGACTCACAACAATCTGGTTTGTCAGCCATTACCCAGAGCGAAATATGTCTGTTATGCTCGCTTTTGTCTACACTCAGGCGTATTAATGGCGAAGGAATTCATGCGACTGAAGGGGCTGTGCGGAGCGGCTTCGGATCTTTTTCAGACGAGCCGCATGCACACGCGTCCCCTCCAGATATTCTTTACTCAGAACTGGAGTGTGATGACACGTTCGCTCAAAACCAGTATTGTTTTAATGGACCTAGTAAAACAGGGGTTCAGATTTGGGCAGGTATTCAGTAGTTAACTCAGGGAGTTCCACTGCAACTGCCGGATCCGCCTTTCATGATTATGACGGATGCGAGTCAGACGGGTTGGGACGCGACGTCCCGCAGACTTGAGGTGTCGGGGTCTTTGGGACCCCCAGTTCCTAGAGTAGAGCATAAACATCAAAGAGATGATGTTAATTTGGTTAGCGCTACAACATTGGATTCACATAATAGTGGACATCCATGTTCAAATTTTGTCAGACAGTTCAACAGTAGTAGCTTACATCAGGAACCAAGGTGACACTCATTCAATGCCATTATGCGAACTAACGGAGAAGATTCTCCTATACGTCATGAATCATCATGTTCATCTTTCTGTCCGTCATATACCGGGTCGTCTGAATGTACTAGTAGACTCGCTCTCTCGGAAAGGTCGCCTGTTGCCATTGGACCGGACTCTTAACAAGCGAATATTCAGGCAGATTTGCTACCAATGTGATTGTTCCACGATAGATCTTTTTGCGACACACCTGAACAATCAGTTACCGTTGTTCGTGTCGCCATGCCATGATCATCGAGTGTGCACAGTAGACGCTCTGTTGATCTCATGGGACGGAATGTTAGGATAGGCGTATCCTCCAACTCCGTTGATTTAGAATATTCTGTTTAGTTCAAACAGTCTTGTTGCGAAATCCTGATAGTAGCACCTCTGTAGTCACAGAAACCTTGGATCAATCTTCTCAGGTGTCTGTTATGGGACGTTCCCTGGAAGCTTCCTCCACGAGAGGACCTTCTTTATCAGGGGAAGTATTTATTCTTCACGTCCTTCTCCGCCCTTAGTGGCATTATGGAGTCGGTCAGACATGAGGAAACTTTGCGGTTCCTATACTATTTGATGATGAACACAAGAACGATTCAAGTAATGCAGGTGAAGTCGATTGGCGACTGGGTCGTGTTCTATGGCGACCTCATGGGCACATCCACTTTCTAGTTGGTTGTTTTCCTGTGGTTGTTCATCTATATGTCATTTACGAGCATATGATTCATCGTCAATAAAGTGGTAGCCTTGGGGTACCTGGGAGGCTGTTTAGTCATTTAACTGGTATTCAGATGATTACATGCGGGATTTCAATGCTCACATGCATAATAATCGCATTATTAGGCAGACATATTATTGTATGTTATGGACCTTAGAAACTATGAATTATTTCAGGGGCGGTCCGTGGCAAGTCTGTTAATCATAGCTCGATCCATTTCTAGATCCAGGTTTCTATTAATTGCAGTACCCAATCGAATACATCTTGTCTTCACTCTCGTATATTCGCACGTTTTCCAGGAACATAGATATCAGATAGAACACGCCTAGGAATGTTTTTTACTGGAATTTATTGTACACCTGAATGAGGTCGCCTGCGGGTTACCTGGGAAATGTGTTTACTCTCCAGAGATTATCCATTGTGATTCTATTGGACATGTGTATGTTTTGTATTATATAACCGGTTTTCGACCTCTCTGTGTAAGCCGACTCCGGTATACATTATGAGCAGGCGATTTTAATTACCGGGATTGCCGCTATATCCTTAGCTTCCGATGAGGCATTAAGCACCAATTTATTAATAATAATTAATACCTGGGTGTCTATTCGACCAATATTTATATTGATTATTTGGTACTGCTTTTACTGATTCCAGAGCGCTCCCCTCTTCTTTTTGAAGATTCCTTCAAAAAGGGGTGGGGGGTGAATTTTTACTTCTCCGGCTTGATAAGTTTGTAACTATGAGTGAAGCAGTTTTGTCTGTAGATTATATCCTGGATACAGCTTGTATTTATTGTATATGGCGTATGTTTGTAGGGGATAGCCTCTCATTCTCAATTACGCCATCCTAATTTTGGGGGCTTAGTCCGGACTAGCCTCAAAAAATTGGGAACTGGTTACATCCAATTAGCATAGTCTTCATGTTAAGAATAGGGAATTACGTGAACGTGGCTCCTTATTGATGATATGACTTCTCTATTACTGTATAGAGAGACATACATGTAATTCCTTTTAAATTTCAATTTCCTTTCACCTTGGATTACAGGATTGGAACTATGTTGATCTACTAATTCTGGAGTCTAGGCCCTCCACCTTTTTACGATTCAGCTAGTCTGGGCCATTGGGTTATAGTGTAAAAATATTATAAATTTAAAGTAATTTGTATTTTTTTATACTTACCAATGCCTAGACGGAGATGGCCCTCCCATGAGTGGGCACTCATTCCTCCCTGCTGAATTATTATGTAGTACTCTCTTCTACAAAGACTGATGTTGGCGCCAATTCCGGTCACTTCCTGATGGCTTAGGATCTGTGGATCTGTACTATGAGAAGAGCATCCCCTACTGGGTTGCGCTGATAGCGCTCGACCTAGTTTTGGCTTATTTTTTTTGTGCTTTTGTACCACTTTTCTTTCCGAAATCGCTTGGGAAAGATCAAAATAGAGAGTATATTTTCTGGGTTTTCCGGGTTAGGGACTTCCACTGTAGTGCAAGCCTGTAGTGAACAATTGTAGGGTATGTTGTTCGGTCCGGGCTGCGAATATCCTTCCGGAGGCACCCCACTCTGTCGAGAGTGCCTCTTCCAACACAAGTTCCTTCAGACATTTCACGTCGGCAACTTTTGATCACGGAGATAGACAATCTCCTGTCAAAGAGAGCGATCGAGGTCGTCAAGAACATTCATTCAGTGGGATTTTATTCCCACCTGTTCTTGGTGCTGAAGAAGGATGGCCGACTCCGACCGACTCTTATTCGGGTAAGTATCCTGAACCAGTCTATCATTGCTCCCAAGTTCAGCATGGAGACTTTCAGGTCAGTTTGCCGCTCCATTCACCAGGGAGATTTCGCTTCCAGCATCGACCTGCAAGATGCTTATTTTTCACGTTCTGATTCATCGGACATCGCGAAAGTATCTCAGGTTCGCTTTTCTGGGGCGAGTTTACCAGTTCAAGGCCATGCCTTTCGGCTTCAACCTGGCTCCTTGGGCTTTCACCCGACTGATGTCGCATGTGATAGCCTTCCATCGCACAGAGTCCAGGGTGACTACTTCGGCATATCTGGACGATATCCTCCAGAGGCACTCTTCTGGAGTCAGATGTCGATACACTGTTGAGCCTGCTCAGTCCACGTCCGCGACAGCTCAGAGTATTCTCCAGCTGCTGGGTCTCTGCAGTTTAGTGACGGATCTCATTCCTCTAGGTCGGCTGCATGTCAGACCTCTCCAACACTTTCTGATCAGTCATTGGGTACCGAATGTCGATCCTTTGGATCTGGTGCTTCAGTTACCAGACTCTCTTTATCGTCACCTTCTCCCCCGGACGGATGTTCAGTGGATTATGCAGGGAGTTTCGTTGGACTTCCCATGTCCCATCGTGTTCTGACGTCAGATGCCAGCGATCTCGGATGGGGTGTGACATTGGATCCTCTAGGTCTTTCCCTTCATGATGTATGGGACCAGGATCAAGCAGCTCTTCACATCAACCAGAAGGAGCTTCTTGCTCTTCTTCTGAGTTTCCGGCAGTGGATCCCCCACCTTTCGAGTCGCCAGACCCTTCTGTTGTCCAACAATTCGGCACGTACTCGGTACGAATTGGCTCGGGATCTTCTACTGCTAGCTCAGGATGTGAACACTGGAGTGGTGGTTCGTCACATTCCCAGTCGTCTGAACATCTTAGTCGACTCCCTGTCCCGACGGGTCAGGGTCATTTCCACTGAGTGGAAGTCCTCACATTGGATCTTTTTGCGACTTGTTGGAACCATCAGGTGGACACTTTCGTGTCCAGATCCTTTGGCTTTCGCCGTGGATGCTCTGTCACTTGATTGGAACGGTCTAGTCGGCTACGCCTTCCCACCGGTTCCGATTCTGCCTCAGGTTCTAGCCAAGATATGAACCTGCAGTTGTCGAATCATTCTGATCGCTCCCCTGTCACCTCAATGGGTGTGGATCATTCAGCTCCGCTCTCTGTTGGCGGTAGTTCCAGCATGTCTCCCTCTACGTCGTGACCTTGTTTGCCAAGGTCACCCGAGGAGGTTTCACGTCGACCCGACTTCATTGTGCCTTCACGCATATCTTTTGTCAGGTCCTGTCTCCTCCATAAAGGTTTTTCGAGATGAGCAGTGTAGTGCATTTCTTCTTCAAGGCAGCACTCCACTGGTTTAGCCTATGTGGCTAAGTGGAAGGTCTTTTGTCGATGGTGTGCTGATCACTCTGTTGATTATGCCATTCCTTCGATAACACAGATTGCGGAGTTTCTGGTATATCTGTTTGATTCTCGGGGTCTCCAGCCTGTTACCATCAAAAGGTACAGGTCCATGCTTTCGGAGACCTTTTCGTATGTGGGAAAGCGTCGTATCGGCACTAATCCATACCTCTCCAAGCTTATTCGGCACTTTTCTTTGAAAAGGCCTAGGATTTTGCAGCTTACCCCAAGATGGAATCTTTCTCGGGTGCTGTTTTGCTTGGGGGGGGGGGGGGGGGGGGGTGTTTCCGTTCGAACCTTTATCCCAGGTGGATATGCGTTTTCTCACATACAAGACAGCTTTTTTTCTGATAGCTTTTGCCTCAGCCAGACGGGTTAGTGAGCTTCACGCCCTCTCGGTTGATCCGGCCTTTTTTAGGAGCTCCGCCAACAGTGTTACTTTTACCACTGATTGCTCCTTTCTGGCCAAGAATCAGATACCAGAAACAACTCCACTTCCTATCTGTATCAGGGCTCTTCCTTCTGCTGAGGGTAATTGCCCTTTGCTTTGTCTGGTTCGTGCACTTCGCATTTATCTCAACCGGACGCAGTACATTAGGAAAGGCAGGAAACAATTCTTTCTGTCTGGTATTCCTGGTCGACAGAAGATCTCTCCTCAGTCCATTTCTCGATGGATTTGTCTTGCTGTTTGCACAGCCTATGCTCGTCTAGCGACTGACAATTGTATTACCAATCGTATTTCTGCCTACGAGGTGCATTCATTGTCTACCTCTTGGGCTTATGCTAACTCCATCAAGTTGTCTGATGTTCTCTACTGGAGAAATACTTCTGCTTTCTCCACCTTCTATCTGTGTCAGTTGCAGGAGCAGTCTGAGGACCTTTTTTCTTTGGGCCCTCTTTCTTCTGCTCAGGCTGCTGTCTACCCTAGCCATTAGGCTTCTTCAAGGTCAGTTCCAGCCCTGTCCTGTTTTACTGTACTTTCTGTCTGTGCATCACGCAGAGCCATATGCCTCATCTCTCATTGTCTTTTACTAATGTTTGTGATGCTATGGTTTGATAGGCCTAGGGAACTCTTTTGTCCACGGTTCCAGTGCAGTCGGGTTATGTGGGGGTTGGTTATGTGAGTCCCTCCTCATTTTATCTATTCAGCCTGTAGTAAACAATTGTAGGGTAGGTTGATAAGAAATGTAAATTTTATAGTAAATTTCCTTTCTTATTATACCTACCACAATTGTTTACATGGAGGCCCTCCCGTCTTCTTATTCAGGTAAGAATCCTTCCTCCCCACTGATCACATAACTCCAATGATGGCAGATTCAAAAGAATGAGTCATTAGTTACACATCTGCGCACTGTTACCGGAAGCTGTGGATCTGTACTAGGAGAAGAGCGTCCCCTACTGGGTGGGTGCCAGTAGCACTCAACCCAGTTTTGGCTTATTTTTTTCTTGGTGCTTTCGCACCACTTTTCTTTCCCAAATCGCTTGGGAAAGATCAAAATAGAGAGTATATTTTCCGAGTTAGGGACTTCCACTGTAGTCCAAGCCTGTAGTAAACAATTGTGGTAGGTATAATAAGAAAGGAAATTTACTATAAATTTTAAATTTCCATGGATGAATTAATATCAGATTCCAAACACTTAATTATAGGAATAATACCACAATTTAAATAATGAAGCTCCGGGTACACCCCAGTGTTTCATTAATTAAGGGTTTTTTTTATTACCTGGTAAACACAGGCAAGGACATCACTGCCCATGCGTGGATTGCAGTCAATCTACGCTGGCTGTTCTGTATAATGGAGTGATCCCATTTAAAATTTATTTGAAACAAAATGAACTATACCCAGGACTAAAGTGTGATCAGTGATACTGATTCAGAGTTTTCAGACTAATTTCTAATCCATGTCAGTGTCAATTTCGAAAAAATATCTCACCCAGGCATCTGATACAACATCTGAACCAGAATAAGACTGCATTTCCTGCAGACATTCATCATGAGAGATTGAATTTACTGATTCCAAAGCATCTGATTCAGAATTGTACGTTTCTCTGTCAGATCTTGAAAGTGAGTCGCCTGAAATCTAACTCATTACTTGAGACATGTAATGAAGTAGCTGAACTGTCCATTGTCATTGCTTCATCATTAGATTTTGCCTTATCCTCACTACACATTTCTGGAGTTTTATGATAGTACTTGACTTTCTTTGATCTTGTCTGTACTTCTTTCTCTTATTTGGCAGACTTTTCTGGGCTTCTCACGCCATCACTTAATGATAGGTGTCACATTAAATGTTCCAAGTTGTGAGCCCTCAGACCGAATTCTGAGGAGGTTGCACAGCATTTCCTCACCCAGAGAGCCTCTTGTATCCCCTTTTGTTCTTTTCATTAAATAAAACAAGCCTTCAATTTTAGCATTTGACAGCGGAATACTGAAGCATAGTTCTATTAACACCAGAATGTTCATCCATCTCTCATCTTTGTAGCATGATGTGAATAGGAAATACCACGTCTTTTTGTATGGCTTTCCACTAGGCTTCAGGTAATCTAAAGTGTATTGCTGCATGTCATGGAATTCTTCTAGAATTGAAGACAATGAACATACAACACCGGCAGCCTTGAGTTGCCCCCTGAATAAGTTGAATATGGTGATTAGTTCCTTTTCTGCAAATTCGTAATTGAACACACCAACCAACCTCTCCATTAGTTAGGCAGTTGTTGCTGATATCCATGGATATACTGGCATGATACCATGCCTCAGTGTTGAGGATCGCCGATACGTCTTCCAAAATTCTGCAATCTTCAGGTCTAAAGCGATCGTCAAGGCATGATTTCACTGGTGCTACGTATTCAGGTTTACTTGCAGAGAGCATCTCCAGTTCATGTTTAGCACTTGTCAGTTTCAACATCAAAAACATCCCCAATTTTGCTCAAAAAGTGCCCAACTGCTGTTAAATTTCCCAGTTCCTGCTTTTCCAACAAACTGAACATGGCCCTGGCTTTCTTAAGTCTACCAACAGCACGACATTGATGCCCTCCACCTGGAATGCCTTTGAAAGGATTGATGCAGGAGCGAGCAAGTCACAGAAAAAAGCAACATATAACAGATATTTAATTTCTGTCCCTTTATTTAGGTAAACAATAATTGATGCATCCTTGATGCTCTTGAGATGCTGCATGTAGATTCCATATTTATCGAGAACAACCCACAACACATTCAGCTTAAAACTTATCCAGCATGTGCCTGATGTACATTTTGGCTTGTATGTCCCCTCAACAAATCTGTATTCATTTTTCATCGATTCTGCAGTTTCCTTCAGTTCATGGAGCTTCTTTGGTGATCGATTGTATATTTTAAATAGAGTTATTAGCATTTTGTGAATGCTGTCAAAAAATGTGCCTGTAAGCGTGTCTTTCAAAGAAAGTTCCAGTTTATGTGCAACACACCATTGATAGTAAAGCAAATGCACTTCTTCTTGTAGAAGTGCCTTCACTCTACTGTTCTTAACACTGTTGACCGAGGCCCCATCAGCACAGAACCCTATCAGCCTTTTATACAAGGTTTTAGGACTAACCCCAATGTTTTTAAAACTCTCTTCTATGGCAGATTTTATTCTGCGAGCATCAGCTATTCCTTCTTGTAAAAAGTGTTTTCTTTGGACATGTAAATGACCTTTGCTTTCTGCATGGTCGTTGGCATTCGAGACCTTGAAATTTTTGGTACCATCAATCCATGTTTTGTTGAAGTACATAATGAACAAGTCATTTTGGTTAAAACACCATTTACATCAGTTTCGAAATGCAGCCACTCTTTTGCATTATACTGGGCAAGGTCTTTATTGACCCATTTCTGAATAGGGACTCCTTTCACAATTCGGCCAGTATTTTTGTAGTTTTTTTTGGGTGGTCAATATCAGGATCTGCACTTGATAGATCCAATGAAGATGTGTGTGCTGACTGTACATCAGTTTTCGGCCCATTCTCTATTTGAATGTTTGCCAGCAGAAAAAATCTGTAAGCTTTTTGGACACAACTCGTTTAAAACTGACTTTGTTAGATTGTCTATTATCAAAACACGATTTAAACTTTTGCAGTTTCAAACTTTTATGTAAATAGAACGTGCAATACATGGATTATGGAACTGGAAATTGGGATGAAAATTAAACACGATTGAAACTTTTGCGGTTTCAAATTTTTATGTAAATAGAATGCACAGTATGTGGATTATGCATATGGAACAGGAAATTCGGGTGAAAATGAAACACGTTTTAAACTTGAGCAGTTTCAAACTTTTTATGTAAATAGAATGCACAATACGTGGATTATGGAACTGAAAATTGGAATGAAAATTAACTAAGTGTTTAAGGACAACTTTAGTGTGAAAATTATTGTGGAAAAGATTATTTGTTGCAAAGAAATATATTCATTACTAAATTAAACCCATTTCATCGTTTAAATCTTTAATTATTTTATCAACCTGGAAAAACATGTTTTTCCTGGTTGCCAAAATTTCCAGTGTCAAAAATGTGGTGACTGGTGATAGACTCATCCAAAATTATCAGCATGGTTGGAGCACCACGAATCCATGTCCAACTTGGGGAAACACTCCTCTATTTAAGAGTGTGCTCTGATTGGATTCAGCCACGTTTTTTCAACTTATAAATGTGTAAAGGTCAATGTCAGTATTTCCATTGTACACACAGTACACAATTTTGGGGGATTTAGTATTTCGAATTTTCGACAGCAGACATTTTGACCGTCGATTTTAAAAGTCCATTGGACATTGGCTATTTTACATTGGACATTGTCTATGTCCGACCACTTATTTTCTGACTTGACATGATTTATATCATAATTGTGCCAAAACATTTCTGTATCTATAAACACAGTTGTGGGTATGTATATGTATGTATATGTTTGTAAGAAGTGATCATCTGTTTCCCTTCAAATTTGGTACAAGTAAATTACCATTGTAGATAGAATAGTGTTGCTCAATTCTTATTTTCTTCCAAATATTTTTTTTTATTTAACTCTGAAATTTTCAGGATTTTCAAGAGGTTTATCTTCCCAGTCGACAGTTGCTTATATCACCACAAAAAATGCTGTAAAATATTGCATTTTCATTTCTCCACTTCTGTCATGATTCACATCCGATGTCCTGTTTAGCGCTGTTTTTTCTGTTTGTATATAATAATACTGGAAACTGCATGCTGCTTATATTTTATTTTAACCCTTTACCCAACATAACGTCCAAAATCGGCCAGCACTTTTCACAAAAATCGCCAATTAATTTTCATTATTTTTTTATTTTTGGTCTCAAAAACATAGGTTATGACCCCTCTTTGGAATGAGCTCACTGAGCTCGTTCCAAAGAGGGATCATAACCTATGTATTTTTATACTAATAACCAATGGCCCAGACTAGCTTGTGCAAACTCGATATTATCAAGGGCCAAACACAAATTTTGAACCCCCCAATCCCCAAAATTTGCATATAGTACCGAAAATTAAAAGTCCTATCTGGCCCTCCATACTTTTACCCTCTCCGCATGCACAGTGGTCAGGAAGAGACCGGAATTGGCGCCAACATCATTCTTTGTTTGGTTTGTAGGAATGCTATCGACTTTGTCTTTTGATTGTAATTATGAAAGCTTACTGCTCTAAATGCAAGGCGAGGAAGTCTTCCTTGGATTTACATGCTTGTTGCCTTGCCTGTAGTCGATGTATTCCTGAAGATTCTTGTGCAACTGTGTACATTGGCATGACAGATATTGGAGATGGGTGTCGCGATGCATTGTTGGCGGTGAGGTTTCTATGCCGGAATTCTCACCATAATATAATTCAAGTTTTTCAGTTTCTTTTTCAGAGGAATGTGAACATGGTGATGGTATTGTGACACCCATCCAAAGTGTGCTACCGTCATCGCGCTCTGTTGAGCAAATAGAGCTAGCTGCAAGGTGCTCATGAATATAAGCAAAGGTTAAGGCCTCTAGTTAGTGTTCTTAATCCCTTGTAAGCAGATAGCTCGACCGGTGAAGCGGTTACTCCGTCCGTGGGAGCCATGACGCCGGGAAAGTCCATTGCGGTCGAATGAAGTGTAGATTTGGGTAGAGCGAGCACCTCAAAATCAAAATGTCACCCAGCGACGACGGAAATTGGGAGGAAGTCAGCAAGTTTCAGACCCTCTCTAACCCAACAACATTTGGGGCCAAATGTTGTTTTGAGAAACTTGCACAAGCTGGAACCAAGTTTTCTTTTCGGATGGCATGGCGAGGTCTGATAAGACCGCGAAAGGGAGAGGTCCCTCTCTAACCCAACAACATTTGGGGCCAAATGTTGTTTTGAGAAACTTGCATGAATTGGCACATACGTTCGCCCGCCGCTCGTGACGCTCTGTCTTGACTGCAGCCGGGGTCGGCTTCAGTCATGGCTTCCTCTGCTATGTTATAAAAGCACACACGACCGCATGCTTGCTACGGTCTAGATCTATCTCCGGATCTTAGTCCCAGGAGTAGCAAGTGGCAAAAAAACAGAAGACCACTACTCCTCAAGCCTCAGTAATGGCCTTGCTTGTGCAGCTGATCGCAGCATTCCAGCAAGTGCAAGAGTAGCCTCCTACAGTCTCCGGTGGTGAGCTGTCAGACGATGCTGGGTCAGTCCAGTCATCTGTACACGCAGATTCGAATGCCCAAATGTCACAGCTAAATCAGTCGGATGGTCAAAGGGACAAGGAAGAGAATCACCCTTTCCTTTCGGAACAGCACATGGTAGTGATGAATTTTATTTATCAATACTATACTGACAGTTCCACCTGATCAGCAAGCTGTGACTACTATAGAGAAACTGCTGTCGTCTCTGAAGCAGATTTTGTATGGAGGAAAGAGGATGTTCTTTCCTTCCCGAAACAGTCTCGACAGGTGTCGGAGGCCTTATGCCATGTTAACGATGCCATATTCAACCTCTCTTGTGCTAAGAGGAAGGTGGTTTCTTATCGACATCTTCAATAAATATATCGTTCCTTGGACCACGCTCATTTAAAGCGGTTGGAGAAGATGTCCAGAGAGCACCTCTGCGTTTAGATGTGCAGGCCAGGGATGAAAATATGTCCCTACCTGCATCATTCAATATACGCTCGGAAGTGATGGAATGTGATATTTCATCCAATAGAGCGAATCTGGATGTGATGTCCTACCCAGATCACCTCACCAGAGCTATGGCGCAATGTCTTAATGGGAAGGAATTTGAGGATGTTGTTCCTCGCTAGAGTTCTTTCCAGGGCAGTCATGTATGCCACGTACAACTCCACCCTGACAGTGGCAAATTGGGAGTTGATCAGACGTGATGCTGCCCTTGCGTCGTCATTTATAGATGACAAGGTGAAAAGCTCTCTCCGAGTCATTCCGGTCTCCAGATATACTCTATTGACGACGAGCTTTCGTTAGTCTATGAACAGGCTACAAGAAAGCTTCCAGTACACTGCTACTGAAGTCTGCGCCTCAACAACATGCTTCAGCAGACCGGGGTAAGTGAGGCCATTCCAGTTAAATCAGCTAAGGGAACTCCTCATGAAGGTACTATAAACCCTCTTATACTTACTCCGGAGGTCGTCAGTATAGCGACTCGGGAAAGGGGCGCAGGTCTGATCCAGACTATAGGTCAGACGCCCCTAAGCTGACGGGACGAGGTTCTTCGCGGGGAGGACGTAGTTTCTCTTTCCGTAAGCCTCGTTAGTCATACAGGTGATGAATAAGACGTCTATTGCTTACCAGTTGACGGAAGGTTATCAACTTTGCGAGAAACTGGATTTATGTCACAGAAGATCAGTGGATAAAAGTGTTGTCTCGGAAGGCCTACGGCTATGATTCCGAACAAAAACCCCCACTTACTAGATGTCTGCATTGGACTAATCTTCCGGCGGATCCTTTCAAAAGGAGTCGCTCCTTGTGGAGGTTCAGGCTCTCTTATTGAAGAAAGCAATAGAGGTTGTCGAGAATAGACTTCTGTTGCTTTCCACTTAGCGGAAGGTTATCAACCTTGCAAAAAAGTGGATGGAAGTTGCGGAAGATCAGTGGACGAAAATGTAGTCTCGGCAAGCCTGTGGCTATCAGTCTGAGCAAAGCTCCACTTACATCAAGTATGTGAGGGACAATTCTTCCGGCGAATTCTTCCAAGAGAGTATCTCCTTGCGGAGGTATAGGCTTTCCTATTGAAGAAAAGCAATAGAGGTCGGCAAAATATTCTCCAGGTTTTTTCAAATCACCTGTTTTTCGCCCTGAAGTCGGACGAATAGTGCATAGATAAGCTGAGACAGCTGTCTTGTTTGGAATAGAGCCATTAGAGGGAATAGGTACGTCTTTTCCCTCTCGGTGTTGTATTCCTTGGCGTCAAGACATTTAATGTCATTGTGGATGCAATAGTCGCCTTATGTTCTGTTACAGCAGTCTTTTCTTGCGGCTAGTGTTGTAAGTCTCCATTTAGTGAGCTTTCAAGGCCGCAAGTGACACAGATATGTCTTCAAGTAGACGAAGACTCATAACTGCGTAGCTACCTTGAGATTACTGTTTCTTTTGGAATTACAGGTGTTAGTATAGCGGCTTGTCATTCCCTACCTTGCAGAACGATGGTTGTAAGTCTCCGTTTAGTGAGCTTTCAAGTCGTTAGTTATGCCAAGATATCTGTCTTTACGGAGAGGAAGACTTCTAGCTACGTTAGCCAGGCTCTGACTGCTGTCTTTTGGGAATAAAACCGATAAAGGTACATGCTTTTCGGTTTGTTTTCATAGGTGTCATAGACTTGAGTCTTATTGTTTACACCATAGTAGCCTAGCTAGAATCATGAGCGAGATTGTTTCAGTAATTATTCAGTGACATAACTGAATTTATTACCTCTTGGGACTGCTGTCTCTTTGGGAATGCAGTGCTGTTAAATAGTGGCTCAGCATTCCCTACCTTGCACGACGATAGTTGTAAGTCTCCATTCAGTGAGCCTTCAAGGTCGCAACTTACACCGATATATCTGTCTTCACGGAGATGAAGACTTATAAGCTATGGCTAGCGTTGTAGGTCTCCTTAGTGAGCTTCTAAGGCCGCAGTTATCAGCCTTTTATTGTCTTCACATATAGGAAGACCTTTAGCTGCTTCAGTTAGGTTAAGTTCGTTGTCCTATCGGGCATGATTCTGTATGTTAGAGGAGGTTATTCTCTTCCTACCGGTATGGTTTGGTATTAGTTATGTGAGGCGATAAGCTTTATTAATGACGCCATATTTACCTAGTGTGATTATGTCAATATGGTGTATTTGTTCATCACGTCCCTCTCCGTCCTTAGTGGCATTATGGAGTCGGTCAGACGTGAGGGAGCCCTGCAGTTCCTATTCTCTTTGATGACTAACACAAGAGCGATTCAAGAAATGTGGGTGAGGGGGGTTCGATATTAATTTTTCGTCGACTCCCCCCCCCCCCCCCCCCCCCCTCCATGCCAATGTGTTAAGAGGCGATTTTAGGGCAGGACGTAGTTTTCTTCCCGTAAGCCTCGTATGCATTTAGTATATACATGCCTTTCATGGCTTCTCGATTGGCGGCTGGGTCTTGTTCTAACGGTGACCTCATGGGCACATCCACTTTTTAGTTGGTTTGTATCCTGTGGTTGTTCATTTGTAAGTCATATACGAGCATATGATTCTTTATCAATAAAATTGCTAGCCTTTGTGTACCTGTATGGTTGACCTGTCGGTTATCTGAGCGATATTCTCCAATGTGGCAATTAGTCCACTCTGAAAAGTTTCTCTCAGAGCGGTCCGGCCTTTCTTACGACGTATGCATTTATTACTCAGTTAACTGCCTATTAACGTCATGTTATTCATTCAGTTTTCTGGTTACACTTGTAATCCTCGGTCATATCGTGGTTACAGGCTGTATTCAGATGAGTGCATGTGGGCTTTCATTGCTCGCATGCATAATATGTGTATTATTAGGCAGGCGCATTGTTGACAGACTATATAAATTCTTGCTCTGCTTATAGAGCTCATGAGAATTTTGGGGCTATTTGGATCAGTTATGGAACTGTCATGCATATGTTCTCATTTTTTAGCATCACAATTCGGAGTAATATATTCTTCTCCGTACAGTCATTGGTTGTTACGGACCGAGGAAACAATGAATTATTTTGGGGACGGTCCATGACGAGTCTGTTAATCATAGCTCGTTCCATGCTCTAATCCAGGTTTCTATGAAGATACAGTACACATTCTCATATATTCGAATGGTTCATTGGAGTATTATTATTGGAATCAATTGTACAAATGAACGGGGTCGCCTGTAGGTTGCCTTAGAAGCATGTTTGATCTTCAGATACTTTCCATTCATATTCTATTGCACAAGTATATGATTGTACACTTTATATCACCAGTTTTCATCATATCTACGTATTCTGACTCCGGTATAAGCGTGCTCTGTTAATTACCGGGATCGCTGCAATAGCCTTACCTTCTGAAGTGGTGTTAAGCACCAATAATTAATAATAATTAATAACAGGGTGCTTATTGGGCGAATGTATTTGGATTATTTAGTATCGCTTTTCACTGATTCCAGAACGCTCCCCTCTTTGTTTTGAAGAATATTCCTTCAAAAAAAAAGGGGGGGGGGGGGTGAATTTTTGTAAAATCTCCGGCTTGATAAGTGTGTAACTATGAGTTTTGCTGTTTTTGTCTGTAGATTATATCTGATCCTAGATGCAGCTTGTTTATTATTTATACATGGCGTATGTTTGTGGGGGTTAGTCTCTCACTCTCAAATACGCCATCCTAATTTATTAGTCTGGACTAGCCTTAAAAATTGGGGGCTCGTTACATCCAATTAGCATAATCATTCATGCTAAGAATATGGAATTACTTAGATATGGCTCCTTATTTATGATATGTCTTCTCTATTATTGTATAGAGAGACATACATGTAATTCCTTTTAAATTTAATCTCCTTTTCACCTTGGAATGCAGGCTTAGGAGTTCTATTTGGTCTGCTAATTCTTAAATCTTAGGCCCTCCGCCTTTTTACGATTCAGCTAGTTATTAGTATAAAAATATGATAAATTTAAAGTAATTTGTATACTTTTTATACTTACCAATGGCCCAGACAGGGATGGCCCTCCCATGAGAGGGCACTCATACCTCCCCGCTGAGTTATTATTGAGTTATTAGTATGCTCATCTACAAAGATTGATGTTGGCGTCAATTCCAGTCTCTTCCTGACCACTATGCATGCGCAGATGGTAAAAGTGTGGAGGGCCAGATAGTATTTTCAATTTTGGTTTTGTATGCAAATTTTGAGGATCGGGGGGGTTCAAAATTTGTGTTTGGCCCTTGATAATGTCGAGTTTGCACCAGCTAGTTGGCCGTTGGTAAGTATAAAAAATATACAAATTACTTTAAATTTATAATTTTTGAGACAAAAAATGAAAAAAATTAGTTATTCAAGAATATTGTTTGCAAGTGTCGTCTGTTTTTCATGTTAGGTAAAGGGTAAATGTATTTCCATAAAGAATTTACATTTCCAACATTTAGTTTTATTATTTTTTTGATTTCAGATTGAAAATTGAACAGTTTCGTGGAGATTTATCTAGGAAACTACTGCTGAGGTTGAATGTTGCAGACGCACCACACTTTTATAACTTGGCATCCCTGGAAGGAACTCTACAGTGTTTGATGCATATAACAGCAAGGTTGAATTTTTTTTAGTTCACTAGTATTGATGTCTGCTTCACCACCATGTGAGAACGTCAGAAGTAAAGCATATTGTTTATCTTAAGATACCATGTTGGTTTATCCCTGTTGATAAAACAAAATCTAATGCTAAAACCCTGCAGAGCAAATTGCAACATAGTTAGCTAAACTGCTTGGGATGGTGTAATGAAATTTCAGATGAATGTGTTCTGAAAATTTCTTTAGACCTTCTAATACATTCCTGACCTTCAATCATGAATTTTTGTCTGCATGCTGTGACATATCCCTTCTGAACCTCCCTCTAGTTTTGAGTGCATTCTTAAAAATGATGTAAATCACATTTTGAGACAGTTAATGAATTTATGAACCTCATTTATAAATTTCAATATTTTACCCTTAGAGGCCTATTTCCGACTTTTACAACCTTAGAACATGTGCCCTTAACATGCTGTTGTGAGGTGGCCCTGCTGCCTCCAGTAGACAAGTTACTTTGGTCACCGTGATTTGACTAGAAATCTCTGCTAAGCCACATGTAGAGGCTAAGAGCTGGTGAGAATTCAGGACACTTGTCCAGGCCATTAAGGGTAACAAAATGGCCAGGGAGGTCTCGCTTATATTGTAGGTATGGTGTAATATGTTGACCTTGAACCAGCACCAAATAAGTCAAAACCCATTAGAGGCCCAAAGTATAGGTCAAGGTCATCAAAGGTTCTTGGAAAAACCCTGAACTGAGTTGTTGAAATTGTGAGGATACCTTTTTTTGGACTTCATTGGCTGGGGATAACAATTGTTGCTTCTTGGAACACTGATTTACAAATTTGTGCCCTTGTTTATGTCTGGATATCCTTTAATTGAGTATCGCTTCTAATTGTGTAAGACTTCCAAACACCAACTAAACCATTGATCATACCTTCAATATACAAATTTGATCTGTTAATTGCATTTAGATTATATAGTAAAATCCTGTTAATTGTATAAAATATCTGCAGTTTGTCAAAGAATTACTCTGCCAACCATTAAATTTCCTGCATTTATAGACATTGGCCTCAATAATCCAAGACAAGCATTTAATCTATTAGCACTATGTCAAACAGTATAAAATAGAATAAATTCTTAGTTTATTACTAGAAGATACTAAAATCACTCAATTCTTGTTAATTGTGCACTGTTAATTGAATATTTTTCACTGGCAAAGTGGATATTCAATTAACAGAGTTCCATTGTGCTTGAAAATTGTATGCTCCTTTATTTGAGACTGGAGATGAATGCTGTCCCTGGCATTTTGTCACCTATTTTATTTATTGAAGACAGTAATTTCCTTTTTTGACATCTAAAAAACGTATTTTCTTCAGAGTATACATTTTCTTGATTTTGAACTGTTTCACATTTTAACTCATTCACTTGGATGTGATGATTTTTTTTAATTTTTCAGACCAGGATGGAGCTCTGAATGCAAAGATGTCAACAGTGAAGCTTTATGTTCTCAGGTTCTCAACTGTTTACTTGAGGTGAGTTGATGAATTCTTATCTTGTATTATATGTCCTGTATAACTCTTTCTGCAAATTTCTGGAAATTTTGAATGTTCAGCTGAAAGGTAAGGAAAAATATCAACAATGGTGAAGATCACCAAAATGATGCTGCATTCCAGTCTTGTTTAGTTAGCTCTGAAAAAGTCAGCAGAGCTTTCCAATACAAAGTTGTCCGTCTCATTCAACAACATTTTGTTTATCTGGACTATAAGTTCCTTACTAGATGATGCAACTTGAAACTTCTTACACATATATATCATTAGTAGACAGTGTGTCACATGCCACATTCCATACCCCAAGGTCAAGATCACAGTTATGTGTCAAATGTTAATAATGTCATTTCGTAGTGACATATTTTGCCAGACCATATTTTTTCCACACCTCATAAATTGATGAAACTTCTTTTATATACTATTAAAAAAAGTAGGGGATATTTGATAAAAGTGAGATATATGAAGAAAAATTATTTATTTACCACAACCAATGACCCAGTCTAGCTGGTGCTAACTCAATTTAATTCAGGGCCAAACACAAATTTTGCCCCCCAATCCCTAAAATTTGCATACAAACCGAAAAAAATAAGTCCTATCTGGTCCTCCATACTTTTGTTATCTGCGCATGTGCAGTATCCCGGAAGGTACCAATATTGGCGCAAACCATCATTCTTTGTTTGGCCCTAAAGTCAGTAACAATGATCTGACATCTGTGCTTTAAAATCTCCTTTTTTGAGGATGCTAGACACAAATCAATGAAAGAATTGGTGGATCCAAGGCTGTAAATGGATGATGGAAGTGAACAACGGGGGTTTCAAATGTTCAGGGCTGTAACTTTATAATAAAAATTATTTCATGTTTCCCAATTTCGGGACATACGCCTGACATCATCATTCTTGCTAATGATTAATCCACTGTTTAAGTGTTCCTTCCCTATTCTTCCTTGAAGCCCTCCTGTTAAACTCCTAAGCTTTTTGGCTATTTTTTATTGAAATTTTTTATTAAATTTCTTGGGAGTTTAACGTGTATTACAGAATGTTTATTCTGTTTATCCCCTTGGTTACGTCCTCATCCTCGGGGTGTTAGGTCGTTTTGGTCTTGCATCGTCTATCCGATGTATCATTTTTTTTTCGTATGAAGATCTAGCTTTCCACCTGATAGCATTTAAATCGGTTACTGACTTTTGGCCTTTTTGTGTGCCTGATGTATTGTTTCCGTTTTTTAGCTCAACTTTCGCTCGGGCTAGAGGCTGTATTTATGAACCGATCTTTACGAAACTTCTTGGGTACCTTTGTTATCACTGTGAGACGAGAACAAGTGTTTTTGGGTCCGGTCCAAAATTCAAGACGGTCACTGGCAGCCATTTTGTACAAAATTAGATGCTATCAGATTTTTGCGCAGAACTTCCATATGAAAGCTCTGATTTGATTAATTTTTTTGTATGAATGTTTAGTACCATGGGATATATCACATATAATACGGGTTTTTTTCTCGTGCATAAATTATGCCAATTAGACTAACTTTGATCTATTTAATGTTACTTTCAGTACCGTAACTGCAAATGCCAATACGGCTAGAGCTAGAGGCC
Source organism: Pictodentalium vernedei (assembly GCA_031216915.1). Lineage (NCBI taxonomy): Eukaryota > Metazoa > Mollusca > Scaphopoda > Dentaliida > Dentaliidae > Pictodentalium > Pictodentalium vernedei. The sequence goes on from CM062295.1 coordinate 156,209,009, forward strand.
GTATTTATGAACCGATCATTATGAAACTTCTTGGGTACCTTTGTTATCACTGTGGGACGAGAACGAGTGGTTTTGGGTGCGATCCGAAATTCAAGATAGCCACCAGCAGCCATTTTGTACTTTAGTTAGTGCAGTCAGTTTTTTGTACAGAACTTCTGTATGAAAGTTCTGATTTGAATACATTTTTGTATGAATGTTTAGTAACATGGAATACATCACATATAATACAGGTTTTTTTCTCGTGCAAAAATTATGCAAATTAGATGAACTTTGATTTATTCAGTGTTACTTATACACAGTAAGTGCACATGTCAATATGGCTCAGGCTGGAGTCTGTATTTATGAACCGATCTTCACGAAACTTCTTGGGTAACTTTGTTATCACCTTGGGACAAGAACGAGTGTTTCTGGGTGCGGTCCAAAATTCGAGATGGCTGCCAGTGGCCATTTTGTACAGAAATTAGGTCCAATCAGTTTTTTGTACTCAACTTCTATATGGCTCAGGCTAGAGGCTGTATTTATGAACCGATCTTTACAAAACTTCTTGGGCACCTTTGTTATCACCGTGGGACGAGAACGAGTGTTTTTGGGTGCAGTCCAAAATTCAAGATGGCCACCAGCAGCCATTTTGTACCAAAATTAGTTCAATCGGTTTTTTGTACAGAACTTCTCTATGAAAGTTCTGATTTGAATAAATTTCTGTATGAATGTTTAGTAACATGGAATACATCGCATATGATACAGGTTTTTTTCTCGAGCAGAAATTATGCAAATTAGATGAACTTTGATTTATTCAGTACTACTTATACACAGTAAGTACATGTGTCAATACAGCTCGGGCTGGAGGCTGTATTTATGAACAGATCTTCACAAAAGATATGCAAATTAGACTAACTTTGATTTATTTAGTGTTACTTTCAGCACTGTAAGTGCAAATGCCAATACGGCTCGGGCTAGAGGCCATATTTATGAACCGATCTTTACGAAACTTTTTGGGTACCTTTGTTATCACCGTGGGACGAGAACGAGTGTTTTTGGGTCCGGTCTGAAATTCAAGATGGCTGGTGGCAGTCATTTTGTACAAAATTAGGTGCAATAAGATTTTTGCACAGAACTTCCATATGAAAGTGCTGATTTGAATAATTTTTTGTGTGAATGTTTAGTACCATGGGATACATCACATATAATACGGGTTTTTTTCTTGTGCATAAATTATGCCAGTTAGACTAACTTTGATCTATTTAATGTTACTATCAGCACCGTAACTGCAAATGCCAATACGGCTAGAGCTAGAGGCCGTATTTATGAACCGATCTTTATGAAACTTCTTGGGTACCTTTGTTATCACCGTGGAACGAGAACGAGTGGTTTTGGGTGCGGTCCGAAATTCAAGATGGCCACCAGCAGCCGTTTTGTACTTTAGTTAGTGCAATCAGTTTTTTGTACAGAACTTCTGTATGAAAGTTCTGATTTGAATAAATTTTTGTATGAATGTTTAGTGACATGGAATACATCACATATAATACAGGTTTTTTTCTCGTGCAAAAATTATGCAAATTAGATGAACTTTGATTTATTCAGTACTACTTATACACAGTAAGTGCACATGTTACTACGGCTCGGGCTAGATTCTGTATTTATGAACCGATCTTCACGAAACTTCTTGGGTACCTTTGTTATCACCTTGGGACGAGAACGAGTGTTTCTGGGTGCGGTCCAAAATTCGAGATGGCTGCCAGTGGCCATTTTGTACAGAAATTAGGTCCAATCAGTTTTTTGTACTCAACGTCTATATGGCTCAGGCTAGAGGCTGTATTTATGAACCGATCTTTACAAAACTTCTTGGGCACCTTTGTTATCACCGTGGGACGAGAACGAGTGTTTTCGGGTGCAGTCCAAAATTCAAGATGGCCGCCAGCAGCCATTTTGTACCAAAATTAGTGCAATCGGTTTTTTGTACAGAACTTCTGTATGAAAGTTCTGATTTGAATAAATTTCTGTTTGAATGTTTAGTAACTTGGAATACATCACATATGATACAGGTTTTTTTCTCGAGCAGACATTATGCAAATTAGATGAACTTTGATTTATTCAGTACTACTTATACACAGTGAGTACATGTGTCAATACAGCTCGGGCTGGAGGCTGTATTTATGAACCGATCTTCACAAAACTTCTTGGGTACCTTTGTTATCACCTTGGGATGAGAACAAGTGTTTCTGGGTGTGGTCCAAAATTCAAAATGGCTGTCAGTGGCCATATTGTACCGAAATTAGGTCCAATCAGTTTTTTGCACACAACTTCTATACGGCTCAGGCTAGAGCCGTAATTATGAGCCGATCTTTACGAAACTGTGGGTACCTTTGTTATCACCGTGGGATGAGAACGAGTGTTTTTGGGTGCGGTCCAAAATTCAAGATGGCCACCAGCAGCCTTTTGGTACCAAAATTAATGCAATCAGTTTTTTGTACAGAACTTCAGTATGAAAGTTCTGATTTGAATAAATTTTTGTAGGAATGTTTAGTAACATGGAATACATCACATATAATACAGGTTTTTTTCTTGTGCAGAAATTATGCAAATTAAATGAACTTGGATTTGTTCAGTGCTACTTATACACAGTATGTGCACATGTCAATACGGCTTGGGCTAGAGTCTGTATTTATGAACTAATCTTCACGAAACTTCTTGGGGTACCTTTGTTATCACCTTGTGACAGGAACAAGTGTTTTTGGGTGCCTTTTTTATCACTGTGCTATGAGAACAAATATTTTTGGATTCAGTCAGACCCACTCTGGGACTCAAAGATTTCTTTTCTAGTTTAGCATCTAACTGTCACCCCACTTTTACAATACTTTACCTATATATTTGTTACAGGCTACAGTCAGCATTTATGTAAAGACCGTTACAATACTTTACATGTACCTTTGTTATCAGGTCATTACCTAGATGTTTGTTATTGCTGTGTCACATACTATACATGTACATGTCTTAAACAAGTTGAGGTACAGTGTCATTGACACTTTCATTTCTTTGTCGTTGTTTACATTGGCAACGTTCTGAAATATATGTAGTATTTAATTTTATATTATTGTAGGATTACTGTTACATTGATTATGATTCCGGTAGTGTAGCTCAAAAAATTCGGATTTTGTCCACACTTAGGCTCTATCAGGATGCCCTTGGGCTCATCATGTTCCCTTTGTGACATTTTCTGAAAGTTTTTTCTAAAAAAATTTTTTTTATAATTTTTCGAATTTCATTTTGCTTGCTATTATTCATGTATCTTTATCCTATATTTTATTGTGGAGTTTGTGGGAGTGCTATCGACTTTGTATTTTGATTGTAATTATGAAAGCTTATTGTTCTAAATGCAAGGCGAGCAAGTCTTCCTCGGATTTACATGCTTGTTGCCTTGCCTGTAGTCGATGCATCCCTACAGATTCTTGTCCAACATTTGTACATTGGGATGACAAACGTTGGAGACGGGTGTCGTGGTACATCGTTGGTGGTGAGGCTCCTATGCCGGAGCTCTCAGTGCAAGATAATTCGAGTTTTTCAGTTTCTTTTTCAGAGGAACAAGAACAAGGTGATGGTATTGTGACACCCATCCAAAGTGTGCTACCGTAGTCGCTCTCTGATGAGCAAACAGAGCTAGCTGCAAAGGCGCTCATGAATATTAAGCAAGGGATAAGGCCTCTAATTAGTGTACTTAATCCCTTGCAAGCAGCTAGCTTAACCGGTGAAGCGGTTACTCCGTTCATGGGAGCCGGGTAAGTCCGTTGCGGTCGAAGGAAGTGTAGATTTGGGTAGAGCGAACACCTCAAAATCAAAAGCTCACCAAGTGACGACAGAAATAGGGAGGAAGTCAGCAATTTTCTCTTCAGGAAACTCGGCGAGGTCTGATAGACCGCGAGCGGGAGAGCCTTCTCTAACCGCCATGTCCAGATCATCGAGTGTATGCAGTAGATGCTCTATCGATCTCATGGGATGGAATGATGGGATATGCATATCCTCCTGCTCCGTTGATTCAGCAGATTCTGTTAAAGATCAAACAGTCTCACTGCAAAATCCTGCTTACCTTTGTCTTCACAGAAACCTTGGATCAATCTTCTCAAGTGTCTTTTATGGGACATTCCCTGGAAGCTTCCTCCTCGAAGGGATCTTCTATATCAGGGAAAGTCACGCACACTGCATCACAACCCGGAAGGTATCAACCTTCACGTATTTCCATTGGTGCGGTTTTTCTTGCACGAAAAACATTTTACAGGATGAGCAGTGGACACAATTTCCAACTGTAGGAGGACCTCCTTTTCGTTGAATTATGCTGTGAAGTGGAGGGTTTTCTTCCGTTGGTGTACGGATCAGTCTGTAGACATCTATGATCCGTCCATTCCACACATTGCCAATTTCCTGGTCTACCTGTTTGGTGAACTCAAACTCTAGCCCGTCACTATTAAGGGCTATAGGTGTATGTTATCAGACACTTACGCTCATCATGATAACTGGGCTATTAGATCAGATACTTCTTTATCCAAGCTAGTTAGAAATTTCTCTATTAATAGACATAGAACCCTCAGATTATTTTCTAAATGGAATTTGGCTTGGGTTCTGTTGAAGCTGCAAGAAGCTCCTTTTGAGACGATGTAGAGTTCAAATTCTTGACCTATAAAAGGGCTTTTCTCTTAGTCTTTGCATCTGCTAGAAGAGTGAGTGAACTTCATGCATTATCTGTTGATGATTCCCATTACCGTAGTGTGGGTAATACTGTTACCTTCACTACAGAGGTGGGATTCCTTGCTAAGAATCAGATTCCGGATAAGCGGCCGGAGCCTATTGTCATTAAGGCTTTACCATCCTCGGATAACCGCAGACCTTTGCTGTGTCCAGTTAGGGCAATGTGCATTTATAAACGTTGATCAGATTTTATTAGAAAGGGAAGAAAAAGATTCTTTCTTGCTCTGATTTCTAACAGAAAAGATATATCTGTTCATTCTATCGCTAGATGGATTCAGTTGGCAATACGTATTGCCTATGGAAGTCTATCTTCGGATCAACATTCTGTCAACAAGATTTCAGCACATGAGGTTAGAGCACTGTCCACTTCTTGGGCTTTTCTAACAGTATAGCCATTACTGATCTTATGAAGGCTGCATATTGGACACGGCCCTCTTCATTTACCAAGTTTTACCTTAGAAATTTGGAGTCCATCTCCGGTGACCTTAGATCCTTGGGTCCTCTTTCTGTTGCTCAGAATGTCGTCCATTAATATTACATCTACAAGGTCTTTAGGCAGTCTGCTCGAGTACTGACGCTGTTCCGCTATCCTCTTCGTTCTGAGGAATTTATCCTCAGAACAAGGGGGAGGGGGATGTTTTTTCCCTTATGTTATCTAGCTTTATAGTGAAAAGCAGGGGGGGCATGGTGGCTCAGTTGGTAGAGGTGCAGGCTGCAAGCCGAGAGGTCCTCAGTTCGAATCCCACCTGCAGCAACCGCGTTGTGTCCTTGGGCAAGACACTTCACCCCCCATTGCCCACATGGGGGCACGGTGACGTTGTGTACTAAGGCGTACTGCACGTCGATGGTGCACCTGTCTTCAACCAATGCTAACCCTGCTTGTGTGGAGTTGGTATGTTGGGGAGCTGACAGTTGCTCGCCGTTGCTCGGTGGTTTTCTCTCCGTGTACTCTGGCTTCCTCCACCCGTAAAACTGTCACAGTCATGGTTAGCCATTGTGCAGAAATATGTGACCTTAAACACCAATAAATAAATAAATAATAAATAGAAAAGCAAGGGAATACCTCCTCCAGAGACAGTAGTCCAGCGTCGGTGCTGGGTGGTTTTAATGTGTAGCTTGGTGTGAAGCAATAATTATGTCTCATTTAGGTACTGTTTTTAAAGTGTAGCTCACTGAAGCATTTGTATATGTTACGTGTCATACAAGCATTAATGTACAATCCTCATACCTCCCCGCTGATTATAGGGGAGCAAAATTTGTGTTTGGCCCTGAATTAAATTGAGTTAGCACCAGCTAGTCTGAGCCATTGGTAAGTATAAAAAATATACAAATTACTTAAAATGTATCATATTTATATTATCATCTAAAAGACAGTTGAGGCATTGCACTGTGACATGTGGTGAATGATTTCAGCAATAGTTGGATGTCTGATAAGCACACATTCCACACACTGAGCTATAGAAGACATGGACGGTCAGTCAGAGAATTTACCACATTCAGTCCAAGACCTCAATACTTTGTAAATGTAAATCCTCCTCGGTTCGCGAGACAAGCGCAGATCCGACATGGCATACTCCTAACCAGACGTCCAATATCAGCTGACTGATGTTATTCCATTCTTTATGCAGTGCAGCAGCGAGTTCCTGGACATTGGTATGGGGCTGTTGGCATTGTCGTAGCTGCCTGCCAAGCATATCCCAGACGTGTTCGATTGGTGAAAGGTCTGGACTTAGTGCTGGCCAAGGCAGTGTAGTGATGTTCTGCTCCTGGAGAAACTCTGTAGCGACACTGGCCCTGTGTGCTCTTGTATTATCATCTTGGAAAATGAATTGACAGTCATGATGTCGTGCAAATGGCACCACATGACTGCTAACATGTTGTCACAGTTGTACTGCCCTGTGACCTGCCTATGGATGACATGTAATGCTGTTCTGCTTGTCATGATTATGCCTCCCCACACCATAACCGATCCACCACCAAAACTATTGTGCTGCCTAACAGTTACGTCATGGTATTGTTTCTTCTGCCGCCATCACACTCTGTTTTGCCTGTCGTGGAAGTCGAGAGTGAACCTCGATTCATCGGCACCTGTCGTGGAAGTCGAGAGTGAACCTCGATTCATCGGAAAACATGATGTTACTCCACTGATGATTGTCTCAGCACTGCCGTGCTCCACACCAATTCTGCCTTCCTGCGATGTGACATTCAGTCAAATATGGAATTATTTGAGGTCGTCGAGCGTACAAATTCCAGCTGTGAAGGCGATTTAGGATAGTCTGACCACTGACTCACACATCTGTTGCTCGGTGAAGCTGCTGTCCAATTTCTGAAGCACTTTGATGGCGGTTACGTAATGCTGTGGTTCGGATGAAACGATCCTGGTTAGAAGTTGTCGCCCTTGGACGACCTGACCGACGTCTGTCATCAACATTGCCTGTCTGATGGTAGTGTGACCACAACCTACTAATCACCGATTGAGTAAAGTTGAGAATTTGAGCCACTGCAGTCTGTCTGTCTGTTGCCAGCTTCCAACATGCCAACGGCACGTATATGTTCGTCACGTGTCAGTCTTTGCATACCTCAAAAGAAACTATTGATGAACGAGTTTATACCAAGAAAAGAATGAGAGACCTTCGAAAAAGCCCATCCAGTACAAATGAAAATTTCAAAACATACGCCACAGACATTAACACGGGGCTCGTGCAAAAAACCTGCACAAAGTTTTTCGTGGGTTGGTGATATTCATGATCCACACTAAAGTTGGTAACATATTGATGTGTCCAATCATGCGTATCCAACACCATATTTTTATACTGTACCAATGACCCAGACATAGCTGGTGCTAACTCTTAAAATATAGGGCCAAACACAAATTTTGCCCCCCAATCCCCAAAATTTGCATCTAAAACTAAAGAAAACATGTCCTGAAAGGCCCTCCACACTTCGCCCCTACTGCGCATGCGCAGTGTCAAGGACGTTCCGAAATTGGCGCCATTTATCATTCTAAGTTTGGCCCTTCATCAGTTAACATCTGACTGATCTTTGTGCTTTTAAATCTCAGTTTAAATGATGCCAGACACATAAATATTAGTGAAATGGTGATTCTAAGGAGGATAGAAAAGGAGGAGAGGAAAAGAATGTGTGACAGAATATTATCAGGGCTGTAACTTAAAATTTTTTAATGAAATTATGTTAAGTTACCTATTTTCAAGGCAGCAGCCATTTTGTTGTCATTCTGATTATTTAGTTACACTGGTTTTTCAAGTGTTTTTCCTCTCTTCCTGTCCTTTAAGTTCCCCCTTGCTATTCTCCCATGCTTTTGGCATAATTTCTGTAATTATTTTTACTAAAATTTCTTGGGAGTTTTAGCTGAATAACAGAATGAATTCTGTTCTTTCCCCATGTTTACGTCTTCACCTACGGGTGGTTAGGCGTTGTGTTCTGCATCTACCATCTGATGTTCTGCAGTTTCTTCCCTGGAAGTCTCTGTTTTGCATCAGATGGTGTATTTTTGGTAACTGATTTCGGGCCTGGGTGCCTGGAGTCTTATTTTAGTGTTTTTACACTCATTGTTTACATTTACAACAGCCCTCTGTGTGAGGGGGGAATTTCTAAATAATAATATCTTTATGTTATTTTAATCATAACTAGATACATTATTATTGTTCGTAAGTGTTGAATAAATTGTTTTAAATATTTTTAAAATTTTTGTCCACACTTAGGCTTGGGATCCATTGGGGCTCAACGTTACTTTTCAGAAACTTGGGCTGTTCTGAAAAAATATTTTTTCAAAATATTTTGATTTTAATTATTTTTTCTATATTAATGGATCATATTATTATTATGTATTTTGATTGCCAGGGGTTAGTGCGAGTACCAGGACTTGTTTTCTTTTCACATTGAAAGGATATTGATCAATTGTTTTAAGAGGAAGTCTTCCTCTGACCTTATTATCATTCTATATGTGGTCAGTGTACTCGCATTAACTCCTGTTCTGTATCGTATGATTTCGATGACAATATGGGAAGCGTATGTCACGGTATGTTGTTGGGGATTTGGACACTCCGGTCCTTTCCCCGCAGGGTCACTCTACTTTATCAATTTCTATTTCAGACGATCAAGATTAGGGTGATGTATCTGTGATGTCTTCCAACAGTGTGCCTCCGTCGTCACAATTAATGAAGGGCTAGCGGAAAAGTGCTCATGTAATACGCCAATTGCCTAAGAGGACCCTAGTAGGTTCGACGGCCTTTGACGTCCGCTAGCTCGCCCGGTGTAGCGTCCATTCACCGAATGGTTCGGCAGCCGGGTTCGTCCGTTGCGGTCTAGAAGGAATTTTGGGGTGATGCGAGCACTATAAAATTAACTTAATGCACACCCAGTGACGGCGGATCGGAGGGAGAACGGAGGAAGCCTTTTAGTCCGGTTCATAGCTCGTTCCGGTCCATCCGGACGGCAAGCGAGAGAGGCCCCTCTCTCGTTCAACAACATCTGGCCCCAGATGTTGTGGTACAAATGTGTCGTTAGCGGAGCATACGTCCGTCGCTCGGGACGCTCCGTTGTATAGGCAGTCCGCTGAGACTGCTAAGGCTTCCTCTTCTCGTCAGCGCACACGACCGCACCTTGGCTGCGTGACCGCCGATATATTACCAGCTTCGCCGATCAAGGATTCTTCGGCGACCAGGTCACACCATCCGGCAGCCAGGGATTCGAGACCGATGGACTCCGGACGTTCGCATAGGAAAAGTATGCGGGAGCCATCTGATGCGGAGCTGCCCTCGGCGAAGCAGCGATAGACTGCGCCTCCGCAGGTCTCGACGCCGGACATTCTTGTGCACATAGCACAGCTTATCGCAGCATCCCAGCAGCCGACAGAAACGGTGTCGGATTGAGAATTATCCGACAGCGCTGGGTCGGTAGCCGGGGACTCGAGGCCTGCAGACTCCGGACGTTCGCATAGGAAGTGTGCGGGAGTCAACGTACACGGAGCTTCCAGCGGCAATGCATCGTAAGTCCGCTACTGCACAGGCCTCGAGAACGGACGTGCTTTCCTTAATAGCACAGTTTATCGCAGCATCCCAGCATCAACTGAATCTGTCGCATATATTTTATCCGACGATGCTGGGTCGGGACGCTCCGCGGAAGCGGGTACGGACGTCCGAAAGTTTCATCCGGTCCGACGGGATACCGAAAGGGATTCGGTGGATTTCAAGCTTTCCCTTTCGGAACAACATATGCTGCGATGCCGGATAAGAAACTGATAGCGTCGGTGGACTTAGAAATTTTTTGGTTCGGTTCAGGGACATCGTCCCTCAGTTCCGACATAGTCCAATAATGTCACACAAACTTTCGAATTATTGAACGACGCTATATATATTATTATTTTATGCTTGCTATCCAAGCATTTCTGGTTTCTTGTTCGAAGAGTTATGGAGATGTCTTTCAAAAGTGTGCCTCTGTCGTCATAGTTAATGAGGAGTTAGCGGCAATAAGTGCTCATGGAATATGTCTATCGCTTACGGAGTGACATTCGCTAGCTCACCCGGTGTAGCGTACATTCATCGAATGGTTCGGCTGCCGGGTTCGTCCGTTGCGGTCTAGGAAGGAGATTTGGGTGATGCGAGCACTTTAATTACTTTAGTACTCACCCAGTGACGGCAGATTGAGGACAGATCGGAGGAAGCCAACAACATAGGGGACCGCATGTTGTGGTTCAGATATTTTACATTCGGAGCATATGTCCGTTGCTCGGGACGCTCCGTTATATTGACAGTCCGAGAGACTGTCTTTAATGCTTCCTCATCCTCACAGCAGGGCACACGACCGCACATTGGCTACGTGACCTCGAGTATCCGATCAGTTTCGGCATTCAGTGATTCCACAGCGAATAGGTCGCGCCATCCGGTAGCCAAGGGACACGAGGCCTATATACTCCGTTCGCTCGCATATTGGAAGTATGCACGGGGTAACGATCTTGGAGCTTCCTGCGGCAATGCATCGTAAGACCGCTGCTCCTCAGGCCTCAGTGACGGACGTGCTATCCGAGTTAGCACAGTTGTTTCGCAGCATCCCAGCAATTGACGGTTTCTCGGTCGAATCAGGAATTATCCGACGGCGCTGGGTCGGTGCGGTCCGCGGTTGCATCAAGCTACGGACGACCGAACGCTTTATAGGGTCCGACAGGATGGCGAAAGGGATTCGAAAGATTTCGAGTTTTCCCTTTAGTAGTATCGGAAGATGCCTTTCATATCTTCTGGCATTTCTTCCAGTGATTATTTTTCGGACTTCATTGCTGCGATCTTGGATAAGAGACTTATAGCGTCATTGGACTCGGATTTTTCGATCGGTACAGGGACTTTGTCCCTGACTTACCGACGCAGTCCAATATTGTAATTACAACATGTGTTTTATTTTTCGACGCTATATATTTATATATATATACAAGCCTGCTACTAAGCATGATAGTTTAGTTTCTTGTCCGCGTGGCTCATTTCTGCCATTTTATATTTTTTACATATAGTTTATTTTGGCAGAGCAGGGCATACCGAGAGTTCATATGCGTCTAGACGGTGTGATTACAGACTGCATATATTCTTTTTCGCCGTTTATGTCTTTTCCAATTTCAATGTTGGGAACGACATTATGTATAGTAGACTTAACTTAGACGCTTTATTATACGTAATCCGCCTTACTGAGGCGTTATCATTACGTCTTCAAGAAAAGATTTACGGGATATTATTCTCAATGTAATTTCTTTTGAGGGCAGTAGTTTGTTCACGTATAACTCCGCCCTTCAGTGGCTGATTGGAGTTGGTTAGACGTGATGCAGCCCTATATAGCTACATCCACGCGTGGATAGTAGGTTAAGAACTCTCTCAGAGTCGCTTCGTTCTCGGAGGAGCTTCTCTTCGACGGCAACTTTCCGGCAATCCATGAATTGCTTGATTTATACATTCTCTTGTCTATCTAGTGTTACAAGAGATTCAGACTGGGGCAAACATTCGGTGGTTGACTCAGAGAGTGCCGCCGCAGTTGCCGGACCCGAGTGTGGCTGTTATGACGGTTGCCAGTCAAACAGATTGGGATATATACTGATCCCTACGGATTCGAAGTGCCAGGGTCTTTGGGTTCCGCAGTCTTTTAGCTATCAGTTTAACTTCCGCGGAATAATGTTTTTTAGGCTTGCTTTATGTCATTGCATGAACATTATTCAGAAACGCATGCCCAAATTCCTGTCCTTTAATTCGACAGTAGTGGCGTATCTCCGGAACCAGGGAGGCACTCTTTCGTTTCCGTTATTCAATTTAATGGAAAGAATCCGTCTGTTGGTTATAGTACACCAAGTTCTGTTTTGATCCGTCATATTCTGGGTCGTCTGATTGTTTTATCGCACTCCCGTTCTCTTACGGGTCGCTTGTTGCTGTCAGAATGGACTCTCAACAAACAAGTATTCAATCAGATTTGCTATCTATGGGAGCGCCCAATGATGTTTTATTTATGACACAGCTTGCTAATCATTTGCAGACGTATGTGTTGGCTTGTCCAGATCTCTGAGCTAATACTGTTAACGCTCTATTGATCTATAGGACGGAATGATAGGATACGCGTATCCTCCGGCGCTGTTGTTTTAGCAGGTATTGCTAAGATAAACAACCACAATACATTTCTGTTGATAGCATCTCTATCTTCACAGAGATCATGAGTAATTTACTCTCTTGTCTACTGTGGATCTTAACGTGAAATCTTCCTCTATGTGAGGATCTTTTTTCACTGGGTAAATCGTGTCATCTTTATCACAACCAGCAAGGTCGCAACCTTCGTGTATTCCGTTGTGTGGTCCGTATTGCATTGTAAGCACTGTACTGGACGAGCTTTGGACGCGATTTCTTACTATAGGAGATCCTCTTCTTCGCTATTCTATGCGACTAAAGTGGAGGCTCTTCCGTCGTGGTGTAGGGATCATTATGTTCATATGGTTGATCCCTCCATACTACTCATTGCTATTTTTTAGTATACTTGTTTCACAAGATCTACTGCAGCCTGTTGTTATTTAGGTTATAGGTTTATGTTACCTCATACCTATGCACTCTACGATAGTTTACAATTGAGTCTTTTGTCTCTTTATCTAAGTCAGTTAGTAACTTTTTGATAAATAGACTTAGAATCTTTAGATTAAATTCCTATACGGATTTTAACTTCAGGTTCTTATTTAGCTAAGTAATCATTTGAGCCTCTGGAAACAGTAGTTTTCAAATTCTGACCTTTTAGACAGTAATTCTGTTGATTTCTCTTTTACTGTAGAGTCAGTGAGTTTCATGCACTATCGATGGATGATTTTCACTTTCATAGTTTCGGAATCAATACTTCCGTTACTATTTAGGTTGGATTGTTGCATAAGAGTTAGGCTCCTATTATCCGGAACCTATTATTTTAAGGTCCTTCCGTCTTCGTATGGGCATAGGCCTTTACTCTTTCCGGGTACAGTTTATGTATTTATAAACAGATATCTGTTTATTACAAGGGCGTAAGCTTCTTCTGTCTTTGATGTCTAGTAGAAGGACGTTACGCTCCATTTTATTGTTAATGGATTCTATTAACTAGCGTACTGCTTATGGTATATCATTGACTTAGCAGTTGTGCTTAAGATTTCGGCTCATGAAGTAAGAGTTCTTCTACTTCTTGGGCTTACATTAATAGTGTTGCTATTATAGATTTTTGAAGGCTGCTCATTGCGCTCAGCCATCCATTCATGAATTTTATCTCAGAAATATCGAGTCCATTTCTGGAGGCCTCTATTGTTAGGTCTATTATCTACTGCTCAGAATGTCATTCACTTAACAGTTGCTACTATAGCTAGGTAGGCTGTCTGTTTCGGCAGTGTCTCCGTTCGGCTGCCCTCTTCGCTCTGGGCTATTTGACCCAGGGCAAGAAAAAGGGGGGGGGGGGGGGGAGGGTGTTCCCTTGGGTCACCTGTTTTTACTATGAAAACAAGGGGATACCTCCTCCGGAGTTAGTAATTCTGAGCTGTTATTGGGATGGTTGTTTAGTGAGAAGTTTAAGTTTATAAAATTCATTCAAGTCTTAGTTTTTAAAGTATAGCTTTTGAATATTGCATATGTCAACGGACATGATTATGCAATTCTCACACACTTTTAGGAGTATAAGAGTCTCTATTCTCTAGACTTACTTTATTATTGGCTTACTTTAAAAATTATTAGTATAAGGATTATTGGATATTTATAGAGTACATGGATGTATGAAGCTCAATTTTTGGAAGGTGTTGTATCTTTCTAATTTATCATAAATAAGAAAGATACATGTAAGGCCTATTACTTCTTTTCCCTACAGGGGATGACTCTATTTTATTTTATTGAGCGTATTCCATTTTGCTCTATGTCCTTGGCCCTCCAGCCTTTTTACTATTCAGCTATGTCTGGGTCATTGGTACAGTATAAAAATGTTAAAAAATTTATAGTAATTTATATATTTTTTATACTTACCAATGACCCAGACGGGGATGGCCCTCCCAGGAGTTGGGAACTCTTGCCTCCCCGCTGAGTACATAGCGCTTACCAGGCACTGGTTATTAGAATGATAAATGGCGCCAATTTCGGAACGTCCTTGACACTGCGCATGCGCAGTAGGGGCGAAGTGTGGAGGGCCTTTCAGGACATGTTTTCTTTAGTTTTAGATGCAAATTTTGGGGATTGGGGGGCAAAATTTGTGTTTGGCCCTATATTTTAAGAGTTAGCACCAGCTATGTCTAGGTCATTGGTAAGTATAAAAAATATATAAATTACTATAAATTTTTTAACTTTCCGAAAATTCCAACATCAGTTTGGATATTCCCTACTTTTTTTGAATAGTACATATATAGCATGAGGAGACGGTGTGTTGTACGCCACATATACATTCTACATCCCAGGTTCAAGGTCACAGTTGAGTGTCAAATGCTAAAAATACCTTTCTTAGTGACCTTTAACTGACCAGACAATAATTTCTTTACTTGACATAACTAGATAAAACTTTTTGCACATACATATCATTGGTTGTTGATGTGTCACACATCAATTTTCCCTTTCATACTCTCAAGAACACAGTCAAAGCTATGCATCTCTTGTGTACATCCATCTGGCATCGACATTTTGAAAGTTCACCCCATAATTTCTTTACTACATGACACAATTTGATGAAATTGCTTACACATATGTGTCATGAGTGGACAGTTTTGTCACACATTGCATTTACATTCCATAACCCAAGGTCAAGGTCACAGTTATGTGTCAGATATTAATAAAGCCATTTCTTAGTGACATTTTTTGCCAACCCATAATTTCTCCACAACTGACATAGATTGATGAAACTTTTTACACATTTTTATCATCAGGAGACAATGTGTTGTGCATCACATATACATTCTACATCCCAAGGTGAAGGTCACAGTTGAGTGTCAAATGCTGAAAATGCCTTTCTAAGTGCAGGGTTTGTTGTGGGTATGGAAAGTCTTGGAAAGTTATGGAAAATTGAAATTGCATTTTCCAGGATCTGTAAAGTTATGGAAAAATGGGGGAGGTTTCAAGTTGGTTATGGAAAAGCTATGGAAATTCTTACTATTTTGTTTGAAACCAGTCTTTAATATAACATGAAATATACCCCTGAAAATCTTTCTCGTAATCAATGTAAAAAAATACGTTTTAAAAATTATTTTTTGTATTTTCAACTATGCGGTGCAAACTGTGCTGGTGTGTATTTAGTTGGCCCGCTTTAAAGTGACGAGCATAGTCTGGAATGCACACCTTGAACACACCTGTTTGTCTGCCATTGTTATTGGCAAACATATAGTTGTTTGCTCATTTTTTCACCGGATACCCATTTAACAATGCCTGAAAAATGTGTATTCAATGATGCATGGCTGCACACAAGAGACAGGGGTGATTGGCTGCAGCATGATACAAAAGATAGACATTCCACGTATTGTGTTCTCTGCTTCAAAAACTTCGACATGGGAAACATGGGAGAGAAGGTTGTTGTTAGCCATGCAAGAGGGAAAAAACACATGGACCTGATGAAAAAAAAGAAAAATTCCAAACATTTGGGTCTTGGAAATTGAGTGGCCCGGCTATGGAAAAGTTATGGAAAATTATTCTCCAGATCCATTATGAACCCTGTTAGTAACATTTCTCTGTCTAAGCCATAATTTCTTTACTTCACCAGATGAAATTTCTTGCACATGTCATTAGTTGTTGATGTGTCGCACATCAAATGTACTGTCCACACCCCAAGATCAACATCTCAGTTATGCATCAAATGTCAATAATGCTATTTCTTAGTGACATTTTCTTGTCTGGAAAATGTGAATTCTTTAGCTGTATCATTGATTTTAATATTATCCCTTTAGAGCCTGGTTGTAATAAGTAAGAATGCAAGATGACCATGTCTCTTATTTTCTCTATCTGTCTTATATGTATCCTGTATTTAGCTGTACCTAAAAGCAGTAACCCTGGGCAGAGCTGTATAGGCTGTGAGGCCTCTTGTTAGTAGAGAGAACACTGTTTCAGTGTTCTTCAGTAAATAGCGATGTGTTCCAAATATATCAATGAGGTTTGAAAATTTTACGATGTTTTCTTTGGAAAGATTACATTTGATTTTACGATGTTTTCTTCGGAAAGATTACATTTGATCTTTGGATTAAATGAGGTTTGAAAATTTTCCCATGTTTTTTTCAGAAAGATTACATTTGATTTTTAGAATACACTTTAGTTTGTATACCCCTCTGCACACTGATGTCACAATACTGGTAATGAAATTTCAAGCAGCATATTTTTCCTATAATGCAATGAGGAATTTAACCAACTCAGACAACTCAGTCTTGTTTTACAGAGCTCACTGAGTTCTGTCAAACAAGATTGAATTTAACTTCCTCATTTTGGGGAAATAAAATTGATAGAAGATGAATTAAATACTCTATTTACTGTTTTATTCATTTTTATAGGTGGTTTCTGCATTCCACATTGGTCGAGGAGGTGCCTCCATGTCTTACATGGGCAAGGGAGTGACAAAAGCAGCAACTCTTTGCTTAAGGCATATTGCATTCGAAATGGCAACACAGGTTGAGGACAAGGTATTAAGATTTGCCATGTTAACTCTATGACTTGGATCAATGCTTTATGTAATTTCTAAACATACTGGGACAGATATACAAAACACTACATGTTATGACCACTTATCATGATATGTTCATTCTTTTTTCAGATATTATCAGTATTCTAATACTAGAAGTTGTAGCAATAGGCATGGTTGCTGGAGTTATTATCAGGATTGGAGTTACTAATAACTTTATTATGCTCCTGACCTTGATTTAGAGAGCTTTGTTCATTTGTTTGTCCCTTTTTCCATACATCAGTACAAACGTAGAGCTCTACCTCAGGCACCATTAATCAGATTTGTATATCTGTTAACTGAACTTTAACATCATATAAATTTCAAGGAATAATTGAATGAGAATCGAATGTCATGAAAAGTATATTAAGGTACATCTTTAGACACAGTGTGTCTCTTATGACATATCTCAAATTTTTTGTGACCTTATAATAATAATAATAATATACACATTTATATAGTGCCAAAATTATAGTTTAGAAGAGCTCATGCAAATATACAAACGGAATATATATTGTATCTTACGGTCCACAACATCACTTATAGGCTTTTTGAAACAGGTATGTTTTGAGATCTTTCTTGAAAAGGTTGACATTTGACAGTCTTTTTAGGTGTTCTGGTAAATTATTCCACAAGTGAGGGTCAGCAAATGAGAATGACCTATCTCCAAATGTCTTACACCTATGTTTTGGAAAATGTAGTAGCATTTTACCATCGGACCTCAGGTTGTATTGACACACATTCTTGGTATTAAGGAGTTCTTCTAAGTAGGCTGGTGACATGTTGTTTTGTGTCTTAAAAACTAATAATAAAGTTTTGAAAATTATTCTGTACTTAACTGGCAGCCAGTGCATATCCCTCAGAACAGGAGTGATGTGTTGAGATCGGGATACCCTGCATACCACTTGGGCTGATGCATTTAGTACCATCTGCAGGCGAGAGTAATGATATTGTGGAAGGTATAAGGCATTACAATAATCCAAAAGTGAAGTTACAAAGGCATGAAATAGGGTTTTTGTGGAGTCTTTCGTGAGAAACTGTCTTATCTGTTTAACTTTGTATAGACCCCTGAAAGCCTTATTGCACATATTTGTAACATGTCTGTCCATAGACCTGGTAGAGTCAAAAAAGGCACCAAGATTACGTACACTCTTACTTGCACTGATGGCGGAATCTCCTACCTTCACTGAATTGATGTCAACTTTAGTGAGTTGCTGTCGTGAACCAATTATTAGGAATTCAGTCTTATCATTTATCATCAATTTGTTTGAAACCATCCATGTGCGAATGCCCGAAATACATAATTCAGTAGTTTCTAGAGCTTTAATTTGATCCTTGATTGATGGTCAAAAAGAGAAATAGACCTGTGTGTCATCAGCATAACCATGGATGTCAGGCAGGTGAGATTCAATGATGGTGAACATTTTTTAAATATAGAATAGAAACAGAACAGGACCAAGGCAACTGCCCTGTGGGACTCCACATTCAAGATGGAAGTCTTTTGACAGATTACAGTTTACTGATACACGCTGTTGTCTATTCTTGAGGTATGATGATAGCCAGCTAGCAGCTACACCATTAAGTCCAAAATCAGAATTCATTGTCTCTAGCAGAGTTTTATGACAAACAGTGTCAAAAGCAGCACTAAGGTCTAAAAGAACAAGCAATGTTACCCTTCCAGACTCCATATTAAGGAGGATGTCATTCTGAACCTTGAGCAGTGCCATTTCAGTTGAGTGAAATTTTCTGAATCCAGACGTGTTGGCCGGTAATGGAGCATGCGTATCACTATGTAACATTAGCTGGTCGATTGCAGCTTTTTCACACAGTTTAGCTTAGAGATGAATGGTAAGTTACTCACTGGTCGAAAGTTTTTAAACACAAGTTCCGCACCTTGTTTCTTCATAAGAGGATTAACAATTGCTATATTTTTATACTGTACCAATGACCCAGACATAGCTGGTGCTAACTCTTAAAATATAGGGCCAAACACAAATTTTGCCCCCCAAGGACGTCCCGAAATTGGCGCCATTAATCATTCTTTGTTTGGCCCTTCATCAGTTAACATCTGACTGATCTTTGTGCTTGTAAATCTCAGTTTAAATGATGCCAGACACATAAATATTAGTGAAATGGTGATTCTAAGGAGGATATAGAAGGAGGAGAGGAAAAAGGAGTGACAAAAAATAATCAGGGCTGTACTTAAAAATTTTTATGAAATTATGTTAAGTTGCCTATATTTTTATACTGTACCAATGACCCAGACATAGCTGGTGCTAACTCTTAAAATATAGGGCCAAACACAAATTTTGCCCCCCAATCCCCAAAATTTGCATCTAAAACCAAAGAAAACATGTCCTGAATGGCCCTCCACACTTCACCTCTACTGCGCATGCGCAGTGTCAAGGACATCCCGAAATTGGCGCCATTAATCATTCTTTGTTTGGCCCTTCATCAGTTAACATCTGACTGATCTTTGTGCTTCTAAATCTCAATTTAAATGATGCCAGACACATAAATATTAGAGAAATGGTGATTCTAAGGAGGATATAGAAGGAGGAGAGGAAAAATGAGTGACACAAAATAATCAGGGCTGTAACTTAAAATTTTTTTTAATGAAATTATGTTAAGTTACCTATTTTCGAGGCAAGAGCCTGTTGTTGTCATTCTTGTTATCAAGTTACACTGCTTGTTCAGTGTTTTCCTCTCTCCCTTTCCTTTAAGTCCCCCCTAGCTATTCTCCCATGCTTTTGGCATATTTTCTGTAATATTATTACTAAAATTTCTTGGGAGTTTTAGCTGGATAACAGAATGAATTCTGTTCTTTTCCCCATGTTTATGTCTTCACCTATGGGTGGTTAGGCGTAGTGTTCTGCATCTACCATCTGATGTTCTGCAGTTTCTTCCCTGGAAGTCTCTGTTTTGCATCAGATAGTGTATTATTGGTAACTGATTTCGGGCCAGGGTTATCAGTGCCTGGAGTCTTGTTTCTGGTGTTTTTACACTTCTTGTTTACATTGCTCATGTTTCCGTAGTCCATTCCAGAATACATGGTTTATTCCGGGCATGCGCAGACAACTCGGATTACCAATCTGGTTGTTTTCTTTGCAAACCGTCATTCTGGAATATCATTCCGAATCATTCTGAGTAAACCACCTCGCGAGCAGGTTTAGATGGTTTACCTTTTATTCCTGACATGCGCAATTATCAACAAATAGTGGAAAATATTTCCCTGTTCGTTGTTTTCTCCAAAACGTTTGAGTGATCAAGACAATAACAAATATGTTAGGTACATGGAATTCAGCAAAATATTTAAACATAGCACACCCACCAATATTTGATGAAAATAAAGAGAAAGAACTATGGAGTTAATTCAATTAAACAACAGGGCCGTTGCCCCCCCCCCCCCCCCCCCCCCCCAAATTGAATAAATGATTTTTTTTTAACCCTGGAATTCATTTTTTTGCGAAGCGACCACTCTTGGCCGCTCATAACTGACTCATTTATTCCCCCTTGGCCCGAAACCCTGATTATTGTGACAGAACATTACATCTGGATGTGAATGAAATCCTAAGAGGATGAACGTTGGGGGGGAGGGGGGGGGGGGGTACAACCAACTTGGTTACAAGGCTCAATCAAATCCTACAGACGCAAAAATTCTGAAAACTGAAGTTCAATATGGAAATCTTTCTTCACCCGCCCCACCAGTTAGAAATTTGAGGGGTGTGACCACACCCCGCCCCATTTTAATGCTCCAGCTAAGCTGCGTGGGTTTGTCTTCCCCACCTTCTCCCTGGTGAAATCGGATATTGTTACTGAACCGTAACAACGCGGTGGTGCTTTCATGACCTTCTTGTTCACGGGAACTCTGTGGTGAGAGTGCGCAGACAGGCTTTGCTGGTTCCGAGTCAGTATACTCATAACAAATAGTGGACACCAAATACTGAAATTTTTTTTTAATTCTCGCTCAAATAACGTCAACGAGCAGAGTTGAGTGGAGACAATAGCGAGAACCTGTCCCCAATCTCCCGGCGTCTGGGCCAGTGGCGTAGGCAGGGGACGGGGGGTGGGGTGGTGGGCTGGAGGCTCAGGTCAACCTAAAGCTTTAGCATCCCCCCCCCCCCCCCCTAAATAAAAAAAAAATATTGACCCAAATGCTCTCCAATATTGGGCTACACAGGCTACAATTGCCTCATATTCGATCTTGGAGTACTAAATTTTCTCGGAGAAGGCCTTGTCCAAACTAGGCCCCTCTGGTCATCACCCGCCTCTTCCCAGGTCCTTATACTAACTGGGCCTCTGGTCGTTACCCCCCTCCTCCCACTTCCATGAAGGGAAGTGGAAGGAGGGGTAACGACGGGAGGGTGCTAGCTTGGGCTAGGCAAGGACCCTCGAAACCCCACAACATTACAAATATCATGGTTTGCCCTCCCCCACCCCCCACCCCAAAATGGCTAGAAATGGCTACCCCCCCCCCCCCCCCCCCAATTATAGAATGCTGGCTACGCCCCTGAACAAATGGGAGTCAAAATAATAATAAAACTCAAGTGCTCTGTCCAGCATTTCTTTGTAAATTTTTTGTTTCTTTTTAATCTGGTCATATTGACCTACCTATCGATAGGAGAGCTATGCTGTTTTATACAGATGCGGCACTGCGATGAGCAAAAACAGCATCTATGTTGTCATTGACAACATCATCAACAAAAATTGCTAGCGCCATTTCCTCAAATTCCATTCTGGTTTACATTAAAAGTGCAATTTGCTGTTTCCTCGCGATTACTATTCTGTATCTTCACTGCGCATGTCACACTATTCCATGTAATCCGGAATAGACTACGGAAACATAAGCATTGACAACAGCCCTCTGTGTGAGGGGGGATTTCTTGAAAATAATATATTGATGTTAGTTTAATCATATCTAGATACATTATTATTATTCGTAAGTGTTGCATTAATTGTTTAAAATATTTTAAAAATTTTTGCCCACACTTAGGCTTGGGATCCATTGGGGCTCAACGTTACTTTTCAGAAACTTGGGCTTTTCTGAAAAAATATTTTTTCAAAATTTTTTGATTTCAATTATTTTTTCTATGTTAATGGATCATGTTATTATGTATTTTGATTGTCAGGGGTTGGTGCAAGTACTAGGACTTTGTTTTCTTTTCGCATTGAAAGGATATTGTTCAATTGTAATAAGAGGAAATCTTCCTCTGACTTTCATAATCATTGTATAAATGTAGTCAGTGTACTCTCACTAACTTCTGTTCCGTATGTGTTAATTTAATTTCGATGACAACATGGGAAGCGTGTGTCATGTTAGTGGGGAAATGGCCATTCCGGTCCTTTCCCCGCAGGGTCACTCTAGTTTATCAATCTCTATTTCAGACGATCAAGAACAGGGTGATGTATCCGTGATGTCTTCCAAAAGTGTGCCTCCGTCGTCACAATTAATGAAGAGCTAGCGGAAAAGTGCTCATGAAAATACGTCAATTGCCTAAGAGGTCCCTAGTAGGATCGACGGCCTTTGACGTCCGCTAGCTCGCCTGGTGTAGCGTCCATTCATCGAATGGTTCGGCAGCCGGGTTCGTCCGTTGTGGTCCAGAAGGAGTTTTGGGTGATGCGAGCACTATAAATCAACCAAATGCACACCCAGTGACGGCGGATTAGAGGAGAGAACGGAGGAAGCCTTTTAGTCCGGTTCCTAGCTCGTCCAGGTCCATCCGGACTGCGAGCGAGAGAGGCCCCTCTCTCGTACAACAACATCTGGCCCCAGATGTTGTGGTACAAAATGTTTCGCATTCGGAGCATACGTCCGCCGCTCTGGACGCTCCGTTAGACAGCCCGGAGAGACTGTCAATAAGGCTTCCTCATCCTCATGGTAGCGCACATGACCGCTCTTGGCTACGTGACCTCGGATATCCAGTCAACTTCGCCAATCAGAGAATCCTCGGCGACCAGGTCACGCCATCCGATAGCCAGGGACACGAGGCCTGGAGACTCCGGACGTTCGCATAAGAAAGTATGCGGGAGTCAACGTACACGGAGCTTCCAGAGGCAAAGCATCGTAAGACCGCTACTGCACAGGCCTCGGTGACGGACGTGCTTTCCCAAATAGCACAACTTATCGCAGCATCCCAGCAACGACAGAATCTCTGTCGCATCATGTAATATCCGACGACGCTGGGTCGGGACGCTCCGCAGAAGCATCAGGCACGGACATCCGAAAATTTCATACGGTCCGACGGGATGCCGAAAGGGATTCGGAGGATTTCGAGCTTTCCCTTTCGGAACAACATAAGCTGCTGTGTATGTCATCCAACTTCATCTTCTAGAGGTTCTTCGTCTGTCCAGAATGCTGCGATGCCGGATAAGAAACTGATAGCGTCGGTGGACACAGAAATTTTTGGTTTGGTTCAGGGACATCGTCCCTCAGTTCCGACGCAGTCCAATAATGTCTCAGAAACTTTCGATTTATTGAACGACGCTATATATATTTTTTATATGCTTGCTATTTACAAGCATGTCTGGTTTCTAGTTCGCAAAATTACTGAGATGTCTTTCAAAAGTGTGCCTCTGTCGTCATAGTTAATGAAGAGCTAGCGGCAATTAGTGCTCATGGAATACGTCAATCGCCCAAGAGGTCCCTAGTAGGATCGACGGAATTGACATTCGCTAGCTCACCCGGTGTAGCGTCCATTCATCGAATGGTTCGGCAGTCGGGTTCGTCCGTTGCGGTCTAGGAAGGAGATTTGGGTGATGCGAGCACTATAATAGACTTTAGTACACACCCAGTGACGACGGATTAGAGGAGAGATCGGAGGAAGCCTGTTAGTCCGGTTCCTAGCTCGTCCAGGTCCGTCCGGGCGGCGAGCAAGAGAGGTCCCTCTCTCGTACAACAACATATGGGACCGGATGTTGTGGTGCAGACATTTCGCATTCGGAGCATATGTCTGCTCGGAACGCTTCGTTATATAGATAGTCCGAGTGACTGTCGATAATGCTTCCTCATCCTCACAGCAGCGCACACGACCGCACATTGGCTACGTGACCTCGAGTATCCGGCCAGCTTCGTCATTCAGTGATTCCACGGCGAACAGGTCACGCCATCCGGTAGCCAAGGGACACGAGGCCTGTACACTCCGGTCGCTCGCATAATAGAAGTATGCACGGGGTAACGTACACGGAGCTTCCAGCGGCAAGGCATCGTAAGACCGCTTCTCCACAGGCCTCAGTGACGGACGTGCTATCCAAAATAGCACAGCTTATCGCAGCATCCCAGCAAACGACAGATTCTCGGTCGGATCAGGAATAATCCGACGGCGCTGGGTCGTTGCGCTCCGCTGTTGCATCAGGTACGGACGACCGAACACTTCATAGGGTCCGACAGGATGGCGAAAGGGATTCGGACGATTTCGAACTTTCCCTTTCGGAACAACAGAAGCTGCCATACATTTCTTCCGGCATTATCTTCCAGAGGTTGTTCCGTCGGACTACATTGCTGCGATGCTGGATAAGAGACTAATAGCGTCATTGGACACGGAGTTTTGGATCGGTTCAGGGACATTGTCCCTGAGTTGCCGACACAGTCCAATAATGTCATTAGAACATTCGAATTATTGAACGACGCTATATATAAGCTTGCTACCAAACATGCTAGTCTAGTTTCTTGTCCGCAATGCTCTATTCTGCCTTTCATAAAATTCAAGGAAAATAAATTTTTATTGGCAGAACTGGGCATACCGAGAGTTCCTATGCGTCTAAGACGGCGAGGCTGAAGACTGGGAATTATCTTTTTCGCCGTCTATGTCAATTCCAACCACGACGTTGGAAACGACAATGATGTCTAATAGACTTAACTTAGACGCTTTATCATACGTAGACCACCTTATTGAGGCGTTATCATTACGTCTTCAAGAGAAAGAATTCCAGGATATGATCCTCAATGAGATTTCTTTCAGGGGCAGTAGTTTTTCCACGTATAACTCCGCCCTTCAGTGGCAACCTGGAGTTGGTTAGACGTGACGCAGCCCTAGCTACATCCACGCGCGTGGATAGTAAGGTGAAGAACTCTCTCAGAGTCGCCTCGGTCTCGGAGAAGCTTCTCTTCGACGGCAACCTTTCAGCAATCTTTGAATTGCTCGATATACATGTTCCCTTGTCAATCAAGTGTAACATGAGATTCAGACGTGGGCAAACATTCGGTGGTTGACTCAGAGAGTTCCACTGTAGTTGCCGGATCCGAGTTTTTCGATTATGACAGATGCCAGTCAAACAGGTTGGGACACAATATTGATCCCAATGGATTCAAAGTGCCAAGGTCTTTGGGTTCCGCAGTTTTTAGGCAAGCACTTAACTTCCAAGAAATGATATTATTTTGGCTTGCACTACGTCATTGGATGAACATTATTCAGAAACGCATGGCCAAATCCTGTCCGATAATACGACAGTAGTTGCGTATATCCGGAACCAGGGAGGCACTCATTCGGTTCCGTTATTGATTTTAACGGAAAGAATCCTTCTGTTTGTTATAGAACACCAAGTTCTGTTTCGGTCCGTCATATTCTGGGTCATCGGATAGTATTAGCAGACTCCCTTTCACGTAAGGGTCGTTTGTTGCCGTCAGAATGGACTCTCAACAAACAGGTATTCAATCAGATTTGCTACCAATGGGAGCGCCCAGTGATAAATTTATTTGCAACACAACTCTCCAATCAATTGCAGACATATGTGTCACCGTGTCCGGATCCCCGAGCATATGTAGTTAACGCTCTATAGATCTAATAGGACGGGATGATAGGATATGCGTATCCTTCAGCGCTGTTGATTCAGCAAGTATTGCTAGGATTATACATTCACAATACAATTCTGTTGGTAGCATCTCTGTCTCCACAGAGACAGTGGATAAATTTACTCAGGTGTCTACTGTGGGACTTACCGCGGAAACTTCCTCCACGAGAGGATCTGTTTTCGCTGAGGAAATCGTGTCAACTTCATCACAACCCGCAAGGTCTCAACCTTCACGTATTCCGTTGTGCGGTCCTTCTTGCATGGCAAGCATTGTACAGGACGAGCAGTGGACGCGATTTCTAACTATAGGAGGACCTCCTCTTCGCTATACTATGCGGCTAAAGTGGAGGGTCTTCCGTCGTTGGTGTAGGGATCTTTATGTTGATATTTTTGATCCCTCCATACCAGACATTGCAAACTTTCTAGTATACTTGTTTGACGAGATCGACTGCAGCCAGTTACTTTTAAAGGTTATAGGTCTATGTTATCTGATACCTATGCACACCATGATAGTTTACAATTGAGCCTAATGTCTCTTTATCTAAGTCAGTTTGAAACTTTTCGATAATAGACCTAGAATCCTTAGATTAATTCCTATACGGAATTTAGCTTGGGTTCTTATTAACTAAAGCAACCATTTGAACCTCGAGATATTAGTTTCAAATTCTGGCCTTTTAAGGCAGCAATTCTCTTAGTCTTCTCTTCTGCTGAAGAGTCAGTGAGCTTCATGCACTATCGGTGGACGATTCTCACTTTCGTAGTATCGGAAACTCTATTACCTTTACTACTAATGTTGTATTTTTGGTTAAGAATCAGGCTGCTAACTAATATCCGGAACCTATTGTTTTTAAGGTCCTTCCGTCTTCGAACGGGCATAGGCCTTTACTCTGTCTGGATAGACCTTTATCTATTTATTAACAGATCTCAGTTTTTCAGTAAGGATGTAAAGCTTCTGGCTCTGATGCCTAATAGAAAGGTCATTACGGTCCATTCTATTACTAAGTGCATTCAATTAACTATCGGTACTGCTTAGGATAATCTATCCTTAACTCAGCAGTCTGTGCTTAAGATTTCGGCTCATGAAGTAAGAGCTCTTCTACATCTTGGGCTTACGTAAATAGTGTTGCTATTATAGATTTAAAGTAGGCTGCATATTGGTCTCAGCATATTTATCTCAGAAATATCGAGTCCATTTCTGGAGGCCTGCATTATTTAGGTCCATTATCGGCTGCTCAGAATGTTGATCACTTAACAATTGCAACTATAGCTATGTAGGCTTTATGTTCCGGCAGTGACTCCGTCCTGCTGCCCTCTTCGCTCTGGGCTATTTGACCCAGGGCAAGAAAACGGGGGAGGGGGGGGGGGGGGGGAGGGTGTTCCCTTGGGTTTCCTGTTTTATTATGAAAACAAGGGGATACCTCCTCCGGAGTCAGTAATTCTGAGCTGTTACTGGGATGGGTTTTTAAGTGAAAAGTTATGTTTTAAAATTCATTCATGTCATAGTTTTAAAGTATAGCATTTGAATATGTCACGTGTCAAACGGGCGTTATTATACTATCCTCGGACACTTTTAAAAGAGTATAAAGAGTCTCAATTCTCTGGACTAACTTTATTTTTTGGCTTACTTTAAAAATAATTAGTATAAGAATTATTCTGGATATTAATAGAGAATATGGATGTTATGATGCTCAATTATAGAAGGTATTGTGTCTTTCTAATTTATCATAAATAAGAAAGATACATGTGAAGCCTAATTCTCCTTTTCTCCTCCAGGAGATGACTCTATTTTATATAGTTGAGCTTATTGGATTTTCCTCTATGTCCTGGGCCCTCCAGCCTTTTTACTATTCAGCTATGTCTGGGTCATTGGTACAGTATAAAAATCTTAAAAAATTTATAGTAATTTATATATTTTTTATACTTACCAATGACCCAGACGGGGATGGCCCTTCCAGGAGTTGGGAACTCATACCTCCCCGCTGAGGACATAGCGCTTACCAGGCACTGATGGTAAGAATGATTAATGGCGCCAATTTCGGGACGTCCTTGACACTGCGCATGCGCAGTAGAGGTGAAGTATGGAGGGCCATTCAGGACATGATTTCTTTGGTTTTAGATGCAAATTTTGGGGATTGGGGGGCAAAATTTGTGTTTGGTCCTATATTTTTAAGAGTTAGCACCAGCTATGTCTGGGTCATTGGTAAGTATAAAAAATATATAAATTACTATAAATTTTTTAAGTTTCCACACATCAGGCACATATCCTTCTAGCAGAGACATGTTGATCATTTTTGTGATTACAGGAGCCAAAGAGTCTACACATGATTTGACAATAGATGTTGGCATTGGGTCAAGTTGACCTTATGAGTTTAACTTAACAATGATAAGGCCTAAAAAGTTAAAAATATGTTTCTCAGGCCCTCCTGCATGGTCCTTTGGCCCCTGCATGCTCTCTTTTTATAACCAATGCAAACTTAAAAGAATAAAAATTAAATTGTTTATGTCTGATATTTTACCCAAGTTAATAAAATTGATAAATGTGTCCATTGAGTGCAACAAGGATTTGCAATGCTTCAACATTCCAAAGCCTTCTTGCACTCAAGGGACGAAATACACAGGCACCCATGCTATTTTGTAGATTATGAGGCCCAAAACATAAAACAAACGAAGAACATGAACTTTTGATGGCAAAGAAATAATTACAAAAATAAAAAGATGGCTGCCAGTGGCCATTTTGTACCAAAATTAGGTACAATCAGTTTTTTGTATAGAACTTCTATATGAAGATTCTGATTTGAATAAATTTTTGTTTGAATGTTTAGTAACATGGAATACATCACATATAATACAGGTTTTTTTCTTGTGCAGAAATTATGCAAATTAGATGAACTTTGATTTATTCAGTGCTACTTATTTATACACAGTAAGTGCACATGTCAATACGGCTCGGACTAGAGGCTGTATTTATGAACCGATCTTCACGAAACTTCTTGGATACCTTTGTTATCACCTTGGGATGAGAACAAGTGTTTTTGGGTGCGGTCCAAAATTCAAGATGGCTGCTGGCGTCCATTTTATACCAAAATTAGATGCAATCAGTTTTTTGTACAGAACCTCTATATGAAGGTTCTGATTTGAATAAATTTTTGAATGAATGTTTAGTAACATGGAATACATCACATATAATACAGGTTTTTTTCTTGTGCATAAATTATGCAAATTAGATGAACTTTGATTTATTCAGTGCTTCTTATACACAGTTAGTACACATGTCAATATGACTTGGGCTAGAGGCTGTATTTATTAATCGATCTTCACAAAACTTCTTGGGTACCTTTGTTATCACCTTGGGATGAGAACGAGTGTTTTTGGGTGCGGTCTAAAATTTCAAGATGGCCACCAGCGGCCAATTAGACAAACTTTGATTTATTCAGTGCTACTTATACACAGTAAGTACACATTTCAATACGGTTCTGGCTAGAGGCATCTAACTGTCACCCACCTTTACAATACTTTACCTATACATTTGTTACAGGCTATGTTCAGTATTTATGTACAGACCTTTACAATACTTTACATGTACCTTTGTTATCAGGTCATTACCACGATGTGTGTCATTGCTGTGTCACATACTATACATGTATATGTCTTACACAAGTTGAGCTACAGTGTCATTGACACTTTCATTTTATGTTTGCATTGGTTATAAAAAGAGAGAAAGCAGCAGCCAAAAGGACCATGTGGGAGGGCCTGAGAAACAGATTTTTAACTTTTTCAGGCCTTATCAGATTTCAATTAATTTGGGTGTGCTCTATTATATTAACAATATCTTCAAAAGTGCAATAACCACAAATATTCGAACAAAAATTAAAGGTATTATCATTTATTAATTAGGAGTTATTCCCTTTTGTTTGTTGGATTTTTCCCAAAATTTAATTGTTCAAGCAATAACTTGAACAGTAGAACTCAATAAAAAAACAGAATTTGATAGACCGCTTTATATTAACAGTGTCTTGTACCCATTCGATAACCACAATGATTTCTCTAAAATTCAGAGTTATTGACTTGTGTTTGTTGAGTTTTGCTCAAAATTTTATTGTTTATGCAATAATTTGAACAATAAACATTAGATTTCAATAAATTTTAATATCATGTTTTGTTAGATCACCTGACTGAAAGTCTGGATGAGCTATAGTGATTTTTTTTATATTTGGTATTCAGCATCCTCAGGGAAGATGGATCTAAATTTGTTCAAATCAAGTCTTTGTGTTAATATTTGGGCTCCCTATTGGAGCCTGAATTTCAACTTAGTCCAATTTGAGGAATAATCTTGAAAAATCTTCTTCTTGAGATACAATCAGAATCTTTTGATATTTGGTATTCAGCATCTTTAGAGGGTTCAGATTAAATTTGTTCAAATAAAGTTCATATTTGTTTTGTGTTCCTCAAGGGTGGGGGGGGGGGGGGGGGCAAACTTTAATTTTGTGCAAAATTGGTAATATTCTCAAAAGCTTCTTCTCCAGAACCACCAGTCAGATTCTTCTGATATTTGGTATACAACATCTTTTAAGTTTGTTCAAGTTAAGTCCCTGGGTTGATATTTGGACTCCCAAGTTTTGCTTTATTGAAAATCTGGGCATTATTTTTGTGGTCGCATCCTAATACTAGAATAAAATCATCTGGCATGGACAACAGAGTTATAAATAATTAAATAACTTCATTCCTTTGTAGTGTTAACTAGCTATAGATGCTAATTAAATCCATCTTTAAACAACTATGGTCAGGTGAGTGCCTCAGGCCCCATGGAGCCTCTTGTGTTAATAATAGTAATGGTATTACGGACATGTTAAAAATTACAATTACTTATTGAAAATTGAGGTAGTTATTGCCCTGTGTTCCTTCCATTTTACTTAAATTTTCAATGTTTATTTGATCACTTGAAAAGTAAATATCTGAGATTTCAATAAATTTTGATACACTGCTTTATATTAACATTGTCAGGGATTAGATAAAAAATCACAGTGATTTGTCAAAAATTTAGAGAGTTATTGCCATTTGTGTTTTCTGTTTACTTTAATTATTGACGTTGCTGTACAAACTTGAAAAGGTATCAGAAAATTTCAATAAATTTTAGCATCCTGCTTTATATTAACAATGTCTTCGAAGGTTTGAAAACCATAGAGATTTGTTAAAAATTGATTGCCTTATTGCGCATTTTTGTTTCATTGGTAATTTTAATGATAATGTGATAACTTTAACAGTAGTTATCAGATTTAAATTATGTTTAACTCAGTACACTTTTGTTTATGTAATAGTTCATCAAGGGTGTGGCAATATTTGCTTTGCAATGCGATGCTTGTTTCTTGTTCATTTTGACTTGGCAGATGCTCAGTAAACTGGAAAAAAACAAGGCTTATTTCATAAATATCACCTGAGAGAAACTTTCTTTCATATTCTCTGTAAGTGTCACATGTCTTGAAGTGTCTTACAGAGCTCTTTTCTGTGTGTCACACATGGGTCTTACAGAGCTCTTTTCTGTGTGTCACACAACAGTTTATCATAAGCAAACAAAAAAAAATCTACCATCGGTCTTCATGATTCAAGAAGTAATCAGGTACTCCTGATGGCATCATTCTTGCTAATGATTTATGCACTGTTTGTTAAGTTTGTTAAGTGTTCCTTCCCTATCCCTTCTTGAAGCCCTCCTGTTAAACTCCTAAGCTTTTTGGCTATTTTTATTCAAATTTTTTATTAAATTTCTTGGGAGTTTAACGTGTATTACAGAATGTTTATTCTGTTTATCCCCATGCTTATGTCCTCACCCTAAGGGTGTTGGGTCTTTTTGGTCTTGCATCGTCTATCCGATGTATCGTTTTTTCTTCGTATTAAGATCTAGCTTTACATCTGGTAGCATTAAAATCTGTTACTGACATTGGGCCTTTTTGCATGCCTGATGTCTTGTTTCCATTTTTTTTTCCTTGACGTTATTGACATTGACAACGTCTTCAGTATATGTATTATTTTGTTTTATATTACTGTAGGGTTATTGTAGGATACATGTATTATGATACTGGTAGTGTAGCAAATAAAATTTGGATTTTGTTCACACTTATGCTCCATCGGGATGCCCTTGGGCTCATCATGTTCCCTTTGGGAACTTAGGCTTTTTAAAAAAAAATTTGAAAAGTTTTTTGGATTTAATTTTTTGAATTTGATTTTGATTGCAATTATTCATGTATCTTTATTATTATATACTGGATTACATGCGTCCGTCCGTCCGTCTGTCCGGGCCAACATTGGGGGTTTAGGGGATATTATTAGGGGCTACCTCCAAATTAAGGTAGTGTTAGGGTTAGGAGTGAGGTGGAGTTAGGGTTAGCCCCAGAGTAAGGCTTAATGTTGAGGAGGGTTAGGTCCTGGGGGGGGGGGGGGGGGGGTTAGTTTTAGTAGCCCCTAAACCGAAAAATAGCTCCTAATCCTATTGGTTTGGCTAGGGTGGGGTTGGGTGGGGGTTAGGGTTATGGGTAGCCCCAGAGTAGGGCTTAAGGTTGGGGGCGTTAGGTCCCGGGGGTGGGTGAGGGTTAGGGTCTGGGGTGGGCTTTTAGGGTCAGGGTGGGGTAGGGTTAGGGTGTGGTTTTTGGGTGGAGGGGTGGGGTTAGGGTTAAATATAAATTCTAGGGTGGAGGGGTGGGCTTCTGGGTAAAATAAGGTTTCGGACATACAAAATGTTTTTTTGGTAGCCCATAAACCCGAAATGTTGGAGCATCCGTCTGTCCGCCGTCTGTGCGACCGTGTGTGAGTCCATCCGAGCATATTCATAACTTAAGTAAATTATTATTTTTTATAATATTTGTTGGTCATTGGTATGCCCACACTAGATATTTTTTTTTTTTTTTTTATTATTTTTTTCTGTATTACTTGTTCACTTAGAAATTGTGTCCGTCCGAGCCAAATTTTGTCTGTTCAGCCTGTATCTCGGGTATCGAATGTTCTGTTGCAATAAATTTGCCATGAACACTGCTTGTGGTATAGGCTTTAAGAAAAGGATTCAACGATATTTCTCACATTCTCCTTTTTAGAGTTATCCCCCTTTTTTGACTTAGAAATTGTAGGAAATAGACATTATTTGTCTGTTCAGCCTGCATCTCAAGTATGGGTTATCGGATTTCAGTGAAATATGGCATGCAGTTTGCCTATGACAAAGGCTTCTGCCTCATTGCATAAAACTTCCAAACACCAAACAATTTACCATACCTTTTGACTTGGAAATTGTGGAATACTTTCGAAGAAAATGGAAGGGGGAGGGGGGGGGGGGGGGTATACTGGATTGCGTCCGGCCATCTGTGCATCTGTCCGTCAGTCCATACGAGAATATTCATAAATAATATTTGTTGGTCATAGGTATGCCCACACTAGGCGGTACACCACGTGGGGGTATGCACCGGACCAAAGTCCAGCTCTTGTATATTATTATATTGTGGAGTTTATAGGAGTGCTATCGACTTTGTATTTTGATTGAATCATGAAAGCTAAATGCAAGGCAAGGAAGTCTTCCTCGGATTTACATGCGTGTTGCCTTGCCTGTAGTCGATGCACTCCTACGGATTCTTGTCCTGCATGTGTCAATTGGGATGACAAACATTGGAGACGGGTGTCACGGTACGTCGTTGGCGGTGAGATTCCTATGCCGGAACTCTCGCTGCAAGATAGTTCGAGTTTTTCAGTCTCTTTTTCAGAGGAACAAGAACATGATGATGGTATTGAGACACCCTCCAAAAGTGTGCTACCGTCGTCACGCTCTGATGAGCAAACAGAGCTAGCTGCAAAGGTGCTCATGAATATTAAGCAAGGGATAAGGCCACTAATCAGTGTTCTTAATCCCTTGCATGCAGCTAGCTTGACCAGTGAAGCGGTTACTCTGCCAGTGTGAGCCGTGACGCCGGGTATGTCCATTGCGGTCGAAGGAAGTATAGATTTAGGTAGAGCGAGTACCTTAAAATCAAAGGCTCTCCCAGCGACAACGGAAATAGGGAGGAAGTCAGCAGGTTCCTTTTTGGGAGGCTCGGCGAGGTCTGACAAGGCCGCGAGTGGGAGAGGTCCCTCTCTAACCCAACAACATTTGGGGCCTCTTGTTTTTTTAGAAACTTGCACCGGCTTGAGCATACGTCCACACCTGCTGCTCAGGACGCTCCGTCTAGACTGCAGCCGGGCTCGGCTACAGTCACGGCTTCCTCCGCTGCGATTCAAAAGCACACACAACCGCATTCTAGCTACCCGACTTCGGATATCCAACCAGCTGCACGAAGACAGAGCCAGTCTTCGTCCGTGAAGTCGGACAATCCGGTAGCTAGGGAACTGAGGCTTCGATCATCGGGACATTCGGAGAAGAGATCCGTCTCCGGAACTGCGTCCCAGGAGCAGCAAGCGGCTAAAAAATGGAAAACCGCTGCTCCTCAAACCTCGGTGATGGACTTGCTGTCGCAGATTGCGCAGCTGATCACAGCATCCCAGCAAGTGCAAGAGCAGCCTCCCGCAGACTCCAGTAGTGAGGTGTCGGATGGTGCTGGGTCGGTCCAGTCATCTGCACACGCAGATGCGATGGACCGAACTTCACAGCTGATTCAGTCGGATGGTGAAAGGGACAAGGAAGAGGATTACCCTTTCCTTTCGGAACAACTGATTGTAGAGATGGAATTTATCCATCAATACTATTCTGAATTTGTTTCACCTAATCACCTAATCAGCAAGCTGCGACAACCAGGGAGAAACCGCTATCGTATTTAGACGCAGACTTCATGCAGAGGAAAGAGGAAGTTCTTTCCTTCCCGATACAGTCTTGACAGGTGTTGCAGGCCTTCGGCCATGTAGACAGCACCATATTTAATAGTGATGAGCCGATATGGGTGTTATCGGTATTGCCGATATCCGATATTTCAATTCAATATCGGACCGATACCGATACCGATATTAGTTTTTGTGGTGACACAAGCTTGTGTATACATATGATGACATTCAGAGAGGACTAACGAGACATGGGGGTTGTTCAGCAGTCAGCGTGACTCGACACGCGTCCCGGGTGGATCTCAACGTAACATACATCTGTGATGTATCAAATTCAATATCATTTCCGAACCGACCCACCAGTGAGCCCAGGCCTGTGAAAAAAATTACATTTCAGCAGAAAAACATCAACAAAATCAGCAGGAAATATCAACAAAACATCAGTGTTAACAAATGAGGTCAAAAACGCACGTGGTCAATTTGTTTTAACCTAAAACATGTTCGTTCAGTCATTACATTTCCATTTTGAAGTGTGTTTAATACTGTTTATTAAAAAGTATTTGAACTGTGTTTTGTATTACTCACGCAAGAGAAGGTGCCCCAGTATTCAAAACTCCCATCCATTGTGAAAAAAACAAACAAAATAATCCATTCACGTGTGAGCATTTACATGTACATGCATTGGTGGAACGCTTCTCGGTGAATTCTGTTGCGTTCACTTTCTCCAAGTGCAAGATTAACAGGGGGCAGTTCGCAGCCAACATTGTTGGCACCGGATAACTATCTGCACTATCCATTTCCCAGTTATTGACGTATTGACACTGAATATAGCTGTTATTACCAAAGAAGAAGAACATTGGCAGGGTGTGGGGGGGGGGGGGGGAGTGGGGGTCTGACAGGCAGGCAGGCCTATCTGAACAGGCCAATACGTTGCAAGATAATCACAAAGAATTTCCTCACATTTTTTCATCATTGATTCTTTCAAAAAGCATCAGTGATGGAAAATCCGGAGCAAATTTCCTTGTGGCATCATACAACATATTTGTATTTTCACTGGTAGTGAATTGACCAATTGTTGGGGATGTTTTGACCAACTCTTGGGGACGTGTTGGTTTGGGGACGTTTTGACCAGCACCCGTAGTGGTAATGCCATAGTGGTACTGCATTTACCAAAAAAAAAAATCATGAATCTTTGTCCCTTGTCCGTGATCTGCTGTCTGTAGAGTGTAGAAGTGGGGGGAGGGGGTTACTGAATTCTGCAATGCATTGATAAAAACACGTGGGCATGTTTCATAAATAAAAAATCTATATTTAAGTGGACTGCCCTGATGTACATAATGTGTCCCCATTGTTGTAAACAATATGGCTTTGACTTTCCCTTGTTTTGTTTTCAAAACAGCCTTTCATGTAGCATGGATCAAACTGGATATTACAACTCAGGGTATTAATTCATATTTATTTTGGAGTAGCTATATTTTTATACTGTGCCAATGACCCAGACATAGCTGGTGCTAACTCTTAAAATATAGGGCCAAACACAAATTTTGCCCCCCAATCCTCAAAATTTGCATCTAAAACCAAAGAAAACATGTCCTGAATGGCCCTTCACACTTCACCTCTACTGCACATGCGCAGTGTCAAGGACGTTCCGAAATTGGCGCCATTAATCATTCTTAGTTTGGCCCTTCATCAGTTAACATCTGACTGATCTTTGTGCTTGTAAATCTCAGTTTAAATGATGCCAGACACATAAATATTAGTGAAATGGTGATTCTAAGGAGGATATAGAAGGAGGAGAGGAAAAATGTGTGACAGAAAATTATCAGGGCTGTAACTTAAAATTTTTTAATGAAATTATGTTAAGTTACCTATTTTCGAGGCAGCAGCCATTTTGTTGTCATTCTTGTTATCAAGTTACACTGATTTTTCAGTGTTTTCCTCTCTCCCTTTCCTTTAAGTCCCCTCTTGCTATTCTCCCATGCTTTTGGCATATTTTCTGTAATTATTATTACTAAAATTTCTTGGGAGTTTTAGCTGAATAACAGAATGAATTCTGTTCTTTTCCCCATGTTTACGTCTTCACCTATGGGTGGTTAGGCGTTGTGTTCTGCATCTACCATCTGATGTTCTGCAATTTCTTCCCTGGAAGTCTCGGTTTTGCATCAGATAGTGTATTATTGGTAACTGATTTCAGGCCTGGGTGCTTGGAGTCTTATTTTAGTGTTTTTACACTTATTGTTTACATTTACAACAGCCCTCTGTGTGAGGGGGGATTTCTTGAAAATAATATCTTGATGTTAATTTAATCATAACTAGATACATTATTATTGTTCGTAAGTGTTGCATAAATTGTTTAAAATATTTTTAAAATTTTTGTCCACACTTAGGCTTGGGATCCATTGGGGCTTAACGTTACTTTTCAGAAACTTGGGCTGTTCTGTAAAAATATTTTGATTTCAATTATTTTTTCTATGTTAATGGATCATATTATTATGTATTTTGATTGTCAGGGGTTGGTGCAAGTACCAGGACTTTGTTTTCTTTTCACATTGAAAGGATTTTGATCAATTGTAATAAGAGGAAGTCTTCCTCTGACTTTTATAATCATTCTATATGTAGTCAGTGTACTCGCACTAACTCCTGTTCTGTATGTGATGATTTCGATGACAACATGGGAAGCGTATGTCACGGTATGTTAGTGGGGAATTGGACATTTCGGTCCTTTCCCCGCAGGGTCACTCTACTTTATCAATTTCTATTTCAGACGATCAAGATTAGGGTGATGTATCCGTGATGTCTTCCAACAGTGTGCCTCCGTCGTCACAATTAATGAAGGGCTAGCAGAAAAGTGCTCATATAAATACGCCAATTGCCTAAGAGGACCCTAGTAGGATCGACGGCCTTTGACGTCCGCTAGCTCGCCCGGTGTAGCGTCCATTCATCGAATGGTTCGGCAGCCGGGTTCGTCCGTTGCGGTCTAGAAGGAGTTTTGGGGTGATGCGAGCACTATAAATCAACCAAATGCACACCCAGTGACGGCAGATTAGAGGGAGAACGGAGGAAGCCTTTTAGTCCGGTTCCTAGCTCGTTCAGGTCCATCCGGACGGCGAGCGAGAGAGGCCCCTCTCTCGTACAACAACATCTGGCCCCAGATGTTGTGGTACAAAATGTTTCGCTTTCGGAGCATACGTCCACCGCTCGGGACGCTCCGACATATAGTCAGTCCGGAGAGACTGTCAGTAAGGCTTCCTCATTCTCATGGTAGCGCACACGACCGCTCTTGGCTACGTGACCTCGGATATCCAGTCAGCTTCGCCAGTCCGAGAATCATCGGCGACCAGGTCACACCATCCGGTAGCCAGGGACACGAGGCCTGCAGACTCCGGACGTTCGCATAGGAAGTGTGCGGGAGTCAACGTACACGGAGCTTCCGGCGGCAATGCATCGTAAGACCGCTACTGCACAGGCCTCGGGGACGGACGTGCTATCCTAAATAGCACAGCTTATCGCAGTATCCCAGCAACAACTGAATCTGTCGCATAATGTATTATCCGACGATGCTGGGTTGGGACGCTCTCCGCGGAAGCAGGTACGGACGTCCGAAAATTTCATCCGGTCCGATGGGATACCGAAAGGGATTCGGAGGATTTCGAGCTTTCCCTTTCGGAACAACATATGCTGTTGTGTATGTCATCTGACTTGATCTTCTACAGGTTCTTTCGTCGGACCAGAATGCTGCGATGCCGGATAAGAAACTGATAGCGTCGGTGGACTTAGAAATTTTTGGTTCGGTTCAGGGACATCGTCCCTCAGTTCCGACATAGTCCAATAATGTCACACAAACTTTCGAATTATTGAACGACGCTATATATTTATTATTATATGCTTGCTATTACCAAGCATTTCTGGTTTCTTGTTCGCAAAGTTACGGAGATGTCTTTCAAAAGTGTGCCTCTGTCGTCATAGTTAATGAAGAGCTAGCGGCAATAAGTGCTCATGGAATATGTCTATCGCCTAAGAGGTCCCTTGTAGGATCGACGGAGTGACATTCGCTAGCTCACCCGGTGTAGCGTACATTCATCGAATGGTTCGGCTGCCAGGTTCGTCCGTTGCGGTCTAGGAAGGAGATTTGGGTGATGCAAGCACTATAATAACTTTAGTACTCACCCTGTGACGGCGGATTGAGGACAGATCGGAGGAAGCCTGTTAGTCCGGTTCCTGGCTTGTCCAGGTCCGTCCGGGCTGTGAGCGAGAGAGGTCCCTCTCTCGTCCAACAACATAGGGGACCGCATGTTGTGGTTCAGATATTTTACATTCGGAGCATATGTCCGCCGCTCGGGACGCTCCGTTATATTGACAGTCCGAGAGACTGTCGATAATGCTTCCTCATCCTCACAGCAGTGCACATGACCGCACATTGGCTACGTGACCTCGAGTATCTGACCAGTTTCGTCATTCAGTGATTCCACGGGGAACAGGTCACGCCATCCGGTAGCCAAGGGACACGAGGCCTATACACTCCGTTCGCTCGCATAATAGTAGTATGCACGGGGGTAGCGATCACAGAGCTTCCAGCGGCAATGCATCGTAAGACCGCTTCTCCTCAGGCCTCAGTGACGGACGTGCTATCCAAGTTAGCACAATTTTTCGCAGCATCCCAGCAATCGACAGTTTCTCGGTCGGATCAGGAATTATCCGACGGCGCTGGGTCGTTGCGGTCCGCGGTTGCATTAGGTTCGGACGACCGAACGCTTTATAGGGTCCGACAGGATGGCGAAAGGGATTCGGACGATTTCGAGTTTTCCCTTTCGGAACATCGGAAGCTGCCATACATTTCTTCCGGCATTATCTTCCAGTGGTTGTTCCTTCGGACTACATTGCTGCGATGTTGGATAAGAGACTTATAGCATCATTGGACACGGAATTTTGGATCGGTTCAGGGACATTGTCCCTGACTTACCGACACAGTCCAATAATGTCATTAGAACATGTGTATTATTTATCGACGCTATATATATATATAAGCTTGCTACCAAGCATGATAGTTTAGTTTCTTGTCCGCAATGCTCAATTCTGCCTTTTATCATTTATAGGAATAATTTTTTTTTGGCAGAACAGGGCATACCGAGAGTTCATATGCGTCTAGACGGCGTAGTTAAAGACTGCAAATTATCTTTTTCGCCGTTTATGTCTTTTCCAACCACAATGTTGGAAACGACAATGATGTCTAATAGACTTAACTTAGACGCTTTATCATACGTAATCCACCTTACTGAGGCGTTATTATTACGTCTTCAAGAAAAAGAATTCCGGGATATGATCCTCAATGTGATTTCTTTTGAGGGCAGTAGTTTGTTCACGTATAACTCCGCCCTTCATTGGCTACCTGGAGTTGGTTAGACGTGACGCAGTCCTAGCTACATCCACGCGCGTGTATAGTAAGGTGAAGAACTCTCTCAGAGTTGCTTCGGTCTCGGAGAAGCTTTTCTTCGACGGCAACTTTTCAGCAATCCATGAATTGCTCGATTTACACGTTCTCTTGTCTATCTAGTGTAGCAAGAGATTCAGACTGGGGCAAACATTCGGTGGTTGACTCAGAGAGTGCCACTGCAGTTGCCGGATCCGAGTTTTATAATTATGACGGTTGCCAGTCAAACAGGTTGGGATGCAATATTGATCCCAACGGATTCGAAGTGCCAGGGTCTTTGGGTTCCGCAGTCTCTAGGCAAGCACTTATCTTCCACGGAATAATGTTTTGTTCAAATCCTGTCTGATAGTACGACAGTAGTGGCGTATCTCCGGAACCAGGGAGGCACTCATTCGTTTCCGTTATTCAATTTAATGGAAAGAATCCTTCTGTTTGTTATAGTACACCAAGTTCTGCTTCGGTCCGTCATATTCCGGGTCGTCTGATTGTATTACCGGACTCCCTTTCACTTATGGGTCGCTTGTTGCCGTCAGAATGGACTCTCAACAAACAAGTATTCAATCAGATTTGCTATCAATGGGAGCGCCCAATGATAATTTATTTACGACACAACTTGCTAATCAATTGCAGACGTATGTGTTTACATGTCCGGATCTCTGAGCTTATGTTGTTAACGCTCTATTGATCTAATAGGACGGAATGATAGGATATGCGTATCCTCCTGCGCTGTTGTTTCAGCAAGTATTGCTAAGATAAACAACCACAATACATTTCTGTTGATAGCATCTCTGTCTTCACAGAGACCGTGGGTAAATTTACTCTGAGGTCTACTGTGGGACTTAATGCGAAAACTTCCTCCATGAGAGGATCTTTTTTCGCTGGGAAAAATCGTGTCATCTTCATCACAACCCGCAAGGTCTCAACCTTCACGTATTCCATTGTGTGGTCCTTATTGCATTGTACTGGACGAGCTTTGGACGCGATTTCTTACTGTAGGAGAACCTCTTCTTCGCTACACTATGCGGTTAAAGTGGAGGCTCTTCCGTCGTTGGTGTAGGGATCACTATGTTGATATTGTTGATCCCTCCATACTAGTCATTGCAACTTTCTAGTATACTTGTTTGACAAGATCTACTGCAGCCTGTTACTATTAGGGTTATAGGTTTATGTTATCTCATACCTATGCACTCTATGATAGTTTACAATTGAGTCGTATGTCTCTTTATCTAAGTCAGTCAGTAACTTTTCGATAAATAGACTTAGAATCATTAGATTAAATTTCTATACGGAATTTAACTTCGGTTCTTATTTAGCTAAGTAATCATTTGAGCCTCTGGAAACAGTAGTTTTCAAATTCTGACCTTTTAGACAGTAATTCTGTTGGCTTCTCTTTTACTGAAGAGTCAGTGAGCTTCGTGCACTATCGGTGGATGATTCTCACTTTCGTAGTTTCGGAATCTCTACTTCCTTTACTATTTAGGTTGGATTTTTGCATAAGAGTCAGGCTCCTAATAAATATCCGGAACCTATTGTTATTAAGGTCCTTCCGTCTTCGTTCGGGCATAGGCCTTTACTCTGTCTGGTTAGAATTTACGTATTTCTAAACAGATATCTGTTATTCTATTGCTAATGGATTCAATTAACTATCGATACTGCTTATGGTATATCATTGACTCAGCAGTTGTGCTTGAGATTTCGGCTCATGAAGTAAGAGTTCTTCTACATCTTGGGCTTACATTAATAGTGTCGCTATTATAGATTTTTGAAGGCTGCTCATTGCGCTCAGCCATCCACATTCATGAATTTTTATCTCAGAAATATCGAGTCCATTTCTGGAGGCCTCTATTGTTAGGTCTATTATCTACTGCTCAGAATGTCATTCACTTAACAGTTGCTACTATAGCTAGGTAGGCTGTCTGTTTCGGCAGTGACTTCGTTCTGCTGCCCTCTTCGCTCTGGGCTATTTGACCCAGGGCAAGAAAAGGGGGGGGGGGGGGGAGGGTGTTCCCTTGGGTCACCTGTTTTACTATGAAAACAAGGGGATACCTCCTCCGGAGTTAGTAATTCTGAGCTGTTATTGGGATGGTTTTTTAGTGAGAAGTTTATGTTTTAAAAATTCATTCAGGTCTTAGATTTTAAAGTATAGCTTTTGAATATACCACGTGTCAACGGACGTTATTATACAATCCTCAGACACTTTTAAGAAGTATAAAGAGTCTCTATTCTCTAGACTTACTTTATTTATTGGCTTACTTTAAAAATTATTAGTATAAGGATTATACTAGATATTAATAGAGTACATGGATGTATGATGCTCAGTTTTGAAAGGTGTTGTATCTTTCTAATTTATCATAAATATGAAAGATACATGTAAGGCCTAATACTTCTTTTTCCCTAGAGGGGATGACTCTATTTTATATATTGAGCGTATTCCAACTTGCTCTATGTCCTTGGCCCTCCAGCCTTTTTACTATTCAGCTATGTCTGGGTCATTGGTACAGTATAAAAATGTTAAAAAATTTATAGTAATTTATATATTTTTTATACTTACCAATGACCCAGACGGGGATGGCCCTCCCAGGAGTTGGGAACTCATACCTCCCCGCTGAGTACATAGCGCTTACCAGGCACTGGTTATAAGAATGATTGATGGCGCCAATTTCGGAACGTCCTTGACACTGCGCATGCGCAGTAGAGGTGAAGTGTGGAGGGCCATTCAGGACATGTTTTCTTTGGTTTTAGATGCTAATTTTGGGGATTGGGGCGGCAAAATTTGTGTTTGGCCCTATATTTTAAGAGTTAGCACCAGCTATGTCTGGGTCATTGGTAAGTATAAAAAATATATAAATTACTATAACTTTTAACTTTTGCAGAGATCACATCAGGTAATTTCTCAACTCATTTTCTAAAGTAATAACATGAACAATTTGGGTCACTGAACACGCTGTCATTAATGATTTAAGAACTGGGAATTTCCCATTTGTCTTCAACATAAAGTTGATAAACACGAGGGCTGACAATAATAAATAACACGAAAGTATAATTGGTAATTTTATTTTTTTAGCTGAAAATGTGAAAAGATTGACAAAAAAACAACTCCAAAACACATTCACATAATTTTATTTTGATTGAACAATTGAAATTTTCGTGCACATTTTCGTGATGCCCTGTGTGTTGAAGAATGCTTCACCAGTACCGATAGTCGAAACTTTAATTCAAGAGAAATATGGGGTGGGCTTATTTTGGGTGATACCCCAAAAATACGTTTTCTAAAAAGCCCTAATCTGAGTAATTAGTGCTACTTAGTTGAGATTATCAGCGATTTGCCTGAGAACTTGATTTGGAAAAAAAAAAGACATATTGGCTGCCAATATCGGCAGAATTGGTATTTTTTGCCGATACCGATACCCGGCCAATAAGCCATTTATCGGCCGATACCGATAACCCGTACCGATAATCGGCTCATCACTAATATTTAACCTCTCTAGTACTAAGAGGAAAGGCGGTTTCCTATCGACATCCTCCATAAATATTCCGTTTCTTGGACCACGTTCATTTAAAACGGTTGGAGAGGATGTTCAGAGAGCTCCTCTGCATTTAGATGAGCAGGCCGGGGATTTAGACATATCCTTACCTGCATCATTTAATATACACTCAGATGTGATGGAATGTGCTATTTCATCAAATAGAGTGAATCTGGACGCGATGTCCTACGCAGATCACCTTACCAGAGCTATGGTGCAACATCTTAATGGGAAGGAATTTGAGGACGTTTGTTCATCTCTTGTTCTTTCCAGGGCAGTCATGTATGCCACGTATAACTCTGCCCTGACAGTGGCAAATTTGGAGTTAATCAGATGTGATGCTGCCCTTGAGTCCTCATCACTTATAGGAGACAAGGCGAAAAGCTCTCTCCAAGTCGCTCCGGTCTCCGGACATACTCTGTTTGACGACAAGCTTTTGTTGGTCTATGAACAGGCTACTAAGAAAGCTTCCAGTGATCTGCTTTTGAAGTTGGCGTCTCAACAACATGCTTCAGCAGACCAGGGTAAGCGAGGACGTTCTAAATCAAAATCATCTAAAGGTAACTCCTCGCGAGGGTATAAGAAACCCTCTTATAATTACTCCGGAGGTATTCAGTACATCGACTCGGGAAAGGGGCGCAAGTCTGATCCAGACTATAGGTCAGATGCCCCTAAGCTGATGGGATGAGGTTCTTCGCGGAGAGGACGTAGTTTCTCCTTCCGTAAGTCTCGTAAGTCCTACAGGTGATGGTCAAGACCTTGATTGCTTGCCAGTTGGCAGAAGCTTATCAAACTTTGCGAAAACTGGATAGCAGTCACGGAAGATCAGTGGGTGAGAAGTATAGTCTCGGAAGGCCTACGGCTATCATTCCAAGCAAAACCCCCAGTAACAAGATGTTGGACAAATCTTCTGGCAGATCCTTTCAAAAAATAATCTCTCCTA
The DNA here is from genome assembly GCA_031216915.1 of Pictodentalium vernedei. Classification (NCBI taxonomy): domain Eukaryota; kingdom Metazoa; phylum Mollusca; class Scaphopoda; order Dentaliida; family Dentaliidae; genus Pictodentalium; species Pictodentalium vernedei. Next base: position 156,253,368 of record CM062295.1, read on the forward strand.
GCAGAGATACAGGCTCTTTTATTAAAGGAAGCAATAGAGGTCATCAAGAATCAAGATTCTAAAGGTTTTTACAGTCACCTGTTCCTCGTACCTAAGCCAGACGGCTCGTTCCGGTAATAGACTTGAGCTGGATAAACAAGTTGATTGTGGCTCCAAAGTTCTATACGGAAACCATTCGGTTGGTAAAAGCGAGCATTTGAGTGGACGACTATGTGGCAAGCATAGATCTAAAAGACGCTTACTTTCATGTCCTGGTACATCCGGTCTTCAGAAAGTACCTGCAGTTTGCCGTGCAAGGAGAGTTCAGAGCAGTGTGCTTCGGTCTGAACCTGGCTCCTTGGGCTTTCACTCAAATAATGAACTTGGTAATGTCATACTTCCGAGCTCATTCATCTTCGGTAACGTCGGCTTACTTGGACGACATTCTTCAGAGATACGGCATCAGAATTATTCTTCAGAATGATGTTCAGAGTCTGCTACAACTCTTCCGACGTCTCTGTTTCATAGTAAACGAGAAAAAGTCGGATCTAGTTCCATCCAAGTCGTTCACTCACTTGGGAATGAGCTTCGAGACTCACAACAATCTGGTTTGTCTGCCGTTACACAGACCAGAATTAGTCAGTTGTTATGCTCACTTTTGTCTAAACTCAGACACAGTAACAGTGAGAGAGTTTATGCGACTGATGGGGCTGTGCAGAGCTGCTGCAGATCCTATTCTGATAGGCCGTCTGTGCATGCATCCCCTCCAGATATTCTTTACTCAGAACTGGAGTGTGAAGACGCATTCGCTCAAAACCAGTATTGTTTTAACGGACCTAGTAAAACAAAAGGTTCAGATTTGGGCAGATCTTCAGTGGTTAACTCAAGGAGTTCCGCATCAACTGCCAGATCCGGCTTTCACGATTATGACGGTTGCAAGTCAGACGGGCTGGGGCGCGTCCCTAAGTCCCGCAGACTTGAAGTGCCAGGGTCTTTGGGTCTCTCGGTTCCTAGAGAAGCACATAAACATCCAAGAGATGATGTCAATATGGCTAGCACTACAACATTGGATTCGTCAAATAGCGAATGTCCATGTTCAAATTCTGTCAGACAATTCGACTGTAGTTGCTTACCTCAGGAACCAAGCTGGCACTCTCTTAGCCTTTGCATCTGCTAGAAGAGTCAGTGAACAGCATTATCTGTTGATGAATCTCATTACCGCAGTGTGGTTTATTCCGTTACCCTCACTATTGTCATTAAGGCTTTACCATCCTAGGATAACCATAGATCTTTGCTGTGACCAGTCAGAGCAATGCACATTTATAAACGTCGATCAGATTTTATTAGAAATGGAAGAAAACGTTTCTTTCTTTCTTTGATTCCTAACAGAAAAGATATTTCTGTTCATTCTGTCGCTAGATGGGTTCAGTTGGCAATATGCATTGCCTACGAAAATTTATCTTCGGATCAACATTCTGTCAACAAGATTTCAGCGCACGAGGTTAGAGCACTGTCCACTTCTTGGGCTTATTCTAACAGTATAGCCATTACTGATCTTATGAAGGCTGCTTACTGGACACAGCCCTCTTCATTTACCAAGTTTTACCTGAGAAATTTAGAGTCCATCTCCTTAGATCTTTGGGTCCTCTTTCTGTTGTCCACTAATGTTACATCTATAAGGTCTTTAGGCAGTCTGCTCGAACACTGATGCTGTTCCACTGCCCTCTTCGTTCTGAGGAATTTACCTCAGAACAAGGGGAATGGGAGGGGGGGTACGGTTTTTCCCTTATGATCATCTGGCTTTATAGTGAAAAGCAAGGGAATACCTCCTCCGATGTCAGTAGTCCTGTGTCGGTGCTGGATAGTTTTAATGTGTAGCTCGGTGTGAAGCAATAACTATGTCTCATTTATGTACTGTTTTTAAAGTGTAGCTCACTGTGAAGCATTTGTATATGTTACCTGTCAAACAAGCGTTAATATACAATCCTCGGACACTTTTAAATGAGTATAAAGCATCTCATTCTCTGGACCAGCTTTATATATTGGTTTCCTTCACGGAATTAGCATGTTATGAAATTCTCAATTACATTGTTGGTGTTATGCCTTTCTCTTTTCTTGTAAAAGAGAAAGACACATATATAATTCCTATGTTTTCTCCTATTCTCCTTTTGGAGCTATCCTTTACTGAAGTAATTGAGAGATTGGATTTTCCTTTAACTGGTAGAGTGCTGGAAGCCCATATTTGGGCTTCATTCTCAAGTGCAGGTACTGCCACAAAAAGGCTTCAAATTCAATGGATATGCTTCATATTATCTTTGAAATGATATTATTTAGTCATTTAGAATTTGCCTTGTTACAATTTATGGGAGAGTGCCCACTGGCACCTCCCATAAATTGTAGCAAAGCAAAGACATGTGAACAAATTTTGATTGCCAAAAATAATTCAGCGCTCTACCAGTTAAGTCCTAGGCCCTCCAGCCTTTTTATGATTCAGCTAGTATGGGCCATTGGTTGTGGTATAAAAATACAAATTTTAAGTAATTTGTATATTTTTAGCTCAACTTGACAAAGTCAAGCTGAGCTATTGCCATCACTTCTCGTCCGTCGGCGTACGTACGTACGTACGTACGTTAGTATGTTAGTACGTTAGTACGTACGTCCACAATTTCCTTTGGCACACCTCACAGGTCACATTTATGATCAGATTACTTTGAAACTTGGTATGCTTGTTTGGGGTGACCTCTAGATGGGAGCTATCGATTTTCTTCAATTTCCATCAAAAAATGTTGCCGCGGCCAACGTTCTTAGAACTTAGTTTAGTCAAACCACAATATTTCCCTTTGGCACACCCTACAGGGCACATTTATGATTTGATTGCTTTGAAACCTGGTATGCTTATTTAGGGTGACCTCTAGATGGGAGCTATCGATTTTCTTCAATTTCCGGCAAAAAATGTTGCCACGGCCAACGTTCGTAGAACTTAGTTTAGTCAGACCGCAATATTTCCCTTTGGCACACCCTACAGGGCACATTTATGAGCAGATTGCTTTGAAACCTGGTATGCTTGTTTGGGGAGACCTCTAGATGGGAGCTATCAATTTTCTTCAATTTCTGTCAAAAAATGTTGCCGCGGCCAACGTTCTTAGAACTTAGTTTAGTCAGAAGACTCAATATTTCCGTTTGGCACACCCTACAGGGTACATTTATGATCGGATTGCTTTGAAACCTGGCATGCTTGTTTGGGGTGACCTCTAGATGGGAGCTATCGATTTTCTTCAATTTCCGTCAAAAAATGTTGCCGCGGCCAATGTTCTTAGAACTTAGTTTAGTCAAACCACAATATTTCCCTTTGGCACACCCTACAGGGCACATTTATGTTTTGATTGCTTTGAAACCTGGTATGCTTATTTAGGGTGACCTCTAGATGGGAGCTATCGATTTTCTTCAATTTCCGGCAAAAAATGTTGCCACGGCCAACGTTCTTAGAACTTAGTTTAGTCAGAAGACTCAATATTTCCCTTTGGCACACCGTACAGGGCACATTTATGATCAGATTGCTTTGAAACCTGTCATGCTTATTTGGGGTGACCTCTAGATGGGAGCTATCGATTTTCTTCAATTTCCATCAAAAAATGTTGCCGCAGCCAACATTCTTAGAACTTAGTTCAGTCAGACCACAATATTTCCCTTTGGCTCACCATACAGGGCACATTTATGATTAGATTGCTTTGAAACCTGGTATGCTTATTTACGGTGACCTGTAGATGGGAGCTATCGATTTTCTTCCATTTCCGTCAAAAAATGTTGCCACGGCCAACGTTCTTAGAATTTAGTCTAGTCAGACCACAATATTCCCCTTTTGTACACCCTACAGGGCACATTTATGATCGGATTGCTTTGAAACCTGGTATGCTTGTTTGGGGAGGCCTCTAGATGGGAGCTATCGATTTTCTTCGGTTTCTGTCAAAAAATGTTGCCACTGGCAAAAAAAATGACATTGGTACCAATGATCTTCAATTTTGCCATTTCATTTATAACTTACCTAGTTCTAGTTTGTCAAGTTGAGCTACAGTGTCATTGACACTTTCATTTATACTAACCAATGGCCCAGATGGGGATGGCCCTCCCATGAGTGGGCACTCATACCTCCCCGCTGATTATAACATTAGCAGGCATTGTAGAAAGAATGATGGTTGGCGCCAATTTTGGTACCTTCCTGGATACTGCGCATGCGCAGATCTCAAAAGTATGGAGGACCATCTAGGACTTAATTTTTTCGCTTTCACATGCAAATTTTTGGAATTGGGGGCAAAATTTGTGTTTGACCCTGGATTAATTTGAGTTAGCACCAGCTAGTCTGGGCCATTGGTAAGTATAAAAATATGCAAATTACTTAAAATTTATTATTTTTGAGACAAAAAATGAAAAAATAATGAAAATTAATTGGCAATTTTTGTGAATAGCGCTGGCCGGTTTTGGCCATTACGTTGGGTAAAGGGTTAAAAGGCCTATTTCCGACTTTTACGACCTCAGAACTGGTACCTTTAATATGCCATCATGAGGAGGTCCTGTTGACAATAGACAGATTACCTGGTCAGTGGTTTCTTGTCAAGTCTTGGCTGCCTTAATAGGCAGCCAAGATTTGACAAGAAATCACTGCTAAGCCACTGGACATGTGCAGGCTGTTGCCAGGTGTGAATTGTCCAGGCCCTTAAGGGTTAATTAAAGAACATGTTTGATATCTGTGAAAAAGTCATATATACATGGTGTGCAAATTTTTCACGGCTATGCAAATTGAATATTTATAACATTTTAGGTATTATTGACAAAACAGGTTCCAAGATTGGAAGGTTGATACATTGTTAGTAGCTTTCATGCTGCATAAACATGATGAAGCAAAAGCTGTTACGCAGTGACTGCAGGCACAATGTAACAGCTTGCACATCATCAACCATCATTGATTGGGGAGTTATCGCACTGATTGACTTGCTGCCATCTTAGAGGCCGATTGAGTTGCAATGTTGATGTTTTGGCTATCCAGTTGATTGAAGATCAGTGACAGAATTAAATTTGTTATTTCACTTTTGAGGTTAAGCAAGAGCAACATGAGACCAGAAAGAGGGTCACTATATCTAACTGTAAGGATGGCACAACCTACTTTTGAAGAATGTTTTTTTCTGCAATATATTTGAAAATGTAATGATATATATTCCAGGATTGGCCCAAAAACTGGCTCTATTCAAGACAAGGAACGGATGCAGTTGGTGAACCTGGTCTAAACTGGCTGTTGAACTTGTGGGCATACCGAGATCCAGAGGTAACATTATTATTGTTGTAAGAAAAGATGCTGAATGCGTGTTTGCAAGCAGCCAGTAAGGCCACACAAAGTAGATCTTCTGTTTCTCAGGCCATTATTTGTGAAATTGCATGCGGGCGAGCGGTTTTTTATTTTATTTTTTATTTCAGTAATTACTTTTTTGCCATCAAAAGTTCATGTTCTTGGTTCAAGTTTTAGGCCTCATAATCTACAGAATAGCATGGGTGGTGGTGTATTTCATCCCTTGAGTGCAAGAAGGCTTTGCAATGCTTTAGCATTGCAAAGCCTTCTTGCACTCAAGGGACAAATTCATCAATTTTTTTAACTTTGGTAAAATATCAGACATAAACCATTTAATTTTTATTTTTTTTAACTTTAAATTGGTTATAAAAAGGGAGCATGCGGCAACCAAAAGGACCATGCGGGAGGGCCTGAGAAACAGATTTTTTATTTTTTTAGGCCTAATGCATAGAAAAGCACTAAATATAACAACTATGATTTGTTTTACCCTTTGACATTCAAAATAAATCATGTGAAACCTATTAGAATGAATCATCTAATGGATGTTTTCAAAGTCTTTCAGCTGCACAATAACTCTCATATTAGAGCTAGGAGGTTTTGATTTTTCAGATTCGGTTTCTGTTCGGTTTCAGGAAAAAACCTTGGTTTCGGTTCGGTGTTTATATGTGTTAAGAACAAATAGTAAATAACACTTCAGGTTTCCTAACTTGAAAATAACGGCAATAGATTGTACGACACCACTCACCACAAAAACCCAGTCTGTAAGTATCTCCATTGGGTTCAGCCTAACTCCCCCTTGATCATTCATAGAGGATCTAGGGGATCATTTGCTAAGCCTATTCAGTAAGAAAAAATCCATCAATTAGGGTATCAAATGAATAAAGTTTATCTTATCTATGTCTTATTCTCATTGTCACATTTTCTCCCTTATTGACTCGTCCAGTGGACAAGTCAATAAGGGAGAAAGTGTGACAGTTAGAATACAATGCATTCCTACTTTTCCGGATAGACCAAGTGATGAGAATCCATAGTGGTCACCAGTCCAGTTCCCTCCCAGTAAGATAGTTTGATCAGTTCATGAACAAACACAGTAAAACCGTTTGGATGGTTTTTGCTGGGTCTTACGGTTTGGTTTTCCAGTTTGCCATAAAACCCCAAAACTGCCCTGCCCTATAGGACATGTTCAATTTTTTCGACAGTAGGAGTATACATATTTTGGGGCATGTTGTACTATTCTGGTTGATTCAGCAGCTCAGCAGTGTTCTGGCTGTTGTCTCTGATGTGATGTGAGTATATCAACCTGTAATCAAACTGAAACTAATGTTTTGCTGTTTGCAGACATTTTTAAATGATGTCACTGTTCTGCTCACACTATCTACTCATTGAGCTCTGTCAAACAAGATTGAATTGGTTAAATTCCAAATTGCATTCTGGAAAAAATGTGCTGCGTGAAGTTTTGGTATTTTGATGTCAGTGTGAAAATAAATGGTTACATTGCCCTTGAAGTGGTTTCTAATCCAGTTTAGGCAGCATATACTGTCTGACATGCTTCATCAGAAACTATTTCCAAGCCACTTCACTTGAAGAATATGGTGTAGAGAAAAACTTGGAAACTGTTCAAGCCACTTAGGATTGAATTAACTCTTAACCTGCTGAGTATTTTTTAAATATTTTTCATCACATATAGTCTTGGCTGCTGTGAAGCAGCCATGACTAGATTTAATGAAAAATTCATATAAATTTAACCCAAGACATCATTGGTCAAACAGCTAATCCAATGTGTAAGGGAGAATTTGTGGATAAAAGTGCTCAAAAGATACCTTTTTCTCTGGCAACTATTCCTTGTCCTGGGCAGGAATATCTGCCAGCAGCACACAAAGAGTTAAAGCTTGCTTTTGTGAGAATTTGATCTCCTTCATTGTAAACCGAAAAATTCAAGTCCTATCTGGTCCTCCATACTTTTGTTAACTGCACATGCGCGGTAACGAGGAAGGTACCAAAATTGGCGCCAAGCATTATTCTTTGTTTGGCCCTAAGTCAGTAAACAATGATCTGACATCTGTGCTTTAAATCTCCTTTTTTGAGGATGCCAGACACAAATCATTGAAAGAATTGGTAGATTCAAGGCTATAAATGGATGATGGAAGTGAACAACGGTGCTTTCAACTGTTCAGGGCTGTAACTTTATAATTCTTATAAAAATTATTTCATGTTTCCCATTTTTGGGACATGCGCCTGACGTCATCATTCTTGCTAATGATTTACCTACTGTTTGTTAAGTGCTCCTTCCCTATCCTTCCATGAACCCCTCCTGTTAAACTCCTAAGCTTTTTGGCTGTTTTTTATTGAAATTTTTTATTAAATTTCTTGGGAGTTTAACATGTTTTACAGAATGTTTATTCTGTTTATCCCCATGGTTACGTCCTCACCCTAGGGGTGTTGGGGCATTTTGGTCTTGCATCTTCTATCCGATGTATCGTTTTTCTTCGTATGAAGATCTAGCTTTGCATCTGGTAGCATTTAAATCGGTTACTGATTTTGGGCCTTTTTGTGTGATTGTTGTCTTGTTTCAAGTTTTTTTCTATTGACGTTTACATTTGGCAACACCCTTAACATGTTGTATTTAGTATTATAATACTTTAGAATTACTGTAGGATACATTGATTATGATTCCGGTAGAGTAGCTCAAAAAAAAAAAAATTGGGGTTTGTCTACACTTAGTCTCTATCGGGATGCCCTTGGTCTCATGATGTTCCCTTTGGGAACTTAGGCATTTTAAAAAAAAAATTTCGAAATTTTTTTTATAATTGTTTTGAATTATTTTGATTGCTATTATTCATATATCCTTATCATGTATTTTGTTGTGGAATTTGTAGGAGTGCTATCGACTTTGTCTTTTGATTGTAATTATGAAAGCTTACTGCTCTAAATGCAAGGTCGAGGAAGTCTTCCTCGGATTTACATGCTTGTTGCCTTGCCTGCAGACATGTTAACTCTCCCGGAATGCCCGGGATTCTCCCGGAATTAGCTATCCCCTCCTGCCCTCCCGCCCGGGAGTCAATTTGGACCAAAAATCTCCCGGAAAGTCGACATACCAGACAAAAACTGAATCCACCAGCTTTTGTTTACAAATACAAAAGCATGTGCTCTACTCTCAATGGCAAGGTCATTAATTTTGTGTGAAACGTCACCACTTACGTAAGAACTGATGACCAATTCTCATTTCTGTCAATGGCCGTGTTGTGATTATTGCAACACGTTTGACAGGCGGATTAAATGAATTTGAGATGCAGGATAATTGCTGAAATTGATTATATATTAAAGGCACACCTTTGCTTGTATATAGGTAGCAGTCAAATCGAAAAATAAATTCCATACGTATAAAATCTTGTCCAATCGAAAAATGTGCAAAAATACGCACAAATTTATTGTGCATTTTGGATTTCACTTTCAGATAATTATAGCCAATTTTGGAGACAAACGGCTCAAACATATGAGTTGCTGTAATTTTCAATATATTGGGAAAAATTTCCGATTCGCAATTTTATAAAGCAAGCTGTGAAAAAAATTATGTTTTTGGTGAAAAAAATCTCTAAAAAGTTGGTAATTTACAGCACTTGCACGTTTTTTCATTCGTAGTGATAAATGGACAACAAAATATCTCTGAGATGTTTCGTCCTGGGCTGGCTGTGGCATAATTTTCACGTTTCACTGAAAAATGATCACCCCATTCCAAATCCCCTTCGTAAATGACCAACTACTTCCAGTGAGTAACCGGTGTGGTTAGGTGGGGCGCTGGGCTTTGGAAGATCGAATTACCACAACAACCGGGCTCTGGGGTGTGCCTAAACACCACAGATCGTCGCAGGTTACCGCAGGTCGCCGCAAGTACCTATAATTACCCAAATGGATCCAAAACTTTCAACACAGCACCATAACTGATATAGTGCTGAAAAGGTCGAAAATATCTCCAAACATTTTGTACATAAAACCATTGAAATATGGATGTCATTGGAACAAGCTCAGATATTGGCACATGACCACATCCATATTTCTGATTTCTGTTTTTCTCCATATTTCTATGGTTTGGCTTTTGAAAGGACAAATTGTTCAAATAAAACACATTAGGGTGGAATGTTTAATGTATGTGTGTGTGAGGGGGGGGGGGGGGGGGGGTAACATGGAAATTATTGATGTGCTGCCCACGTGCAAAAATCTCACTGACAAGCATCCGAGTCTCACTGGGAGCTCATCAAAATCTCACTGACAGTCACCTCCAGAGGTTAACAGGTCTGGGTCACTCACCACCAGTTAGTAGAACGTTGATGTATGTTCCTTTGATGTATTGTTGTTGGGCTGTTTCCTGTTATGTGTGTGTGTGTGTGGGGGGGAGGGGGTATTTGGTATTAATTTATATTTAAAATTGATCGATCCACACATGGTTTCTACGCGCAAAAAAAAATCTCCCTGAAAATCATGTCATCTCCCTGAAAATTTTCTTCAATCTCCCTGAAAAAAATTTTGGGAGGTTAACATGTCTGCTTGCCTGTAGTCGATGCACTCCTATGCATTCTTGTCCTACTTGTGTACATTGGGATGACAGACGTCGTAGACAGGTGTCACAGTACGTTGTCGGTGGTGAGGTTCCTATGCCGGGGCTGTCAACGCAGGATAATTCGAGTTTTTCAGTTTCTTTTTTCAAAGAATATGGTGATGGTATTGCGACACCCATCCAAAGTGTGCTGTTGTCGTTTTGCTCTGATGAGCAAACAGAACTGACTGCTAAAGTGCTCCTTAACATTAAACGGAATAAGACCTCTTATTCCAGCAGCCAGTTCGACCGTGAAGCAGCCAACCCGATAGAAAAGCACACATGACTGCACACTAGCTACCCGACTTCGGATATCCAGGCAGCTGCATGAAGACGCACCCAGTCTTCGCCTGTGAAGTCAGGCCATCCGGTAGCTAGCGATCTGAGGCTTCATTCATTGGGACATGTGGAGAAGAGATCTGCATCTGGATCTCCGTCCCAGGAGCAGCAAGCGGCGAAAAAACAGAAGACCACTGCTCCTCAAGCCTCTGTAATGGACTTGCTGTCGCAGATTGTGCAGCTCATCGCAGCTTCCCAGCAAGTGCAAGAGCAGCCTTCCACAAACTCCAGTGGTGAGCTGTCGGACGGTGCTGGGTCGGTCCGGTCTTCTGTACATACAGATGCCGTTGACCGAAATTCTCAGCTGAATCAGTTGGATGGTGAAAGGGACAAGGAAGAGGATTACCCTTCTGTTTCGGAACAACATATGGTAATGATGAATTTCATTCATCCATACTCTCGTGACCTTGTTCCACCTGATCAGCAAGCTGCGACTGCTAGGCAAAAACCACTGTCATCTCTGGACAGAGATTTCGTGCGAAGGAAAAATTATGTTCTTTCCTTCCCGAAACAATCTTGGCAGGTGCCGGATGCCTTTGGCCATGTTAACGACGCCATATTCAATCTAGCAAGTGCCAAGAAGAAAGGCGGTTTCTTATCTGCATCTTCAATCAATATTCCGTTTCCTGGACCACGTTATTTAAAACGGTTGGAGAAGATGCCCAGAGACATCCTCTGCATTTGGATGAGCAGGCTGGGGATTTAGGTATGTCCTTGCCTACATCATTCAATTTGTGCTCGGACATGATATAATCTTCTATTTCATCTAATAGAGCGATTCTGGGTGCTATGTCCTACGCAGACCATATCACCAGGGCTATTGTGCAACGTCTAAATGGGAAGGAATTTGATGACATTTGTTCCTCGCTAAGAGTTCTTTCCAGGGCAGTCATGTATGCCACTCTGCCCTGACAGTGGCAAATCTGGAGTTGGTTAGACATGATGCAGCCCCTGCTTCGTCATCAATTATCGATGACAGGGTGAAAAGCTCTCTCTGTGTAGCTCCTTCTCCGGACACACACTATTTGACAACACGGTTTCTTTAGTTTATGAACAAGCTACCAAGAAAGCTTCCAGTGCACTGCTATTGAAATCTGCGTCTCAACAGCACGCTTCAGCGGCCGGAATAGGCGAGGTCGTTCCACTTCACAATCATCGAAAGGGAACTCCTCGCAAGGGTACAGGAAACCCTCTTACGGTTACTCTGGAGGTCATCAATATAGCGACTCAGGAAAGGGACGCAAGTCTGATCGAGACTATAAGTCAGATGCCCCTAGGCCGATTGGATTAGGTTCTTCGCGGTGAGGACATAGTTTCTCCTCCCGCAAGCCTGACAAGTCATACAGGTGGCAGTCTAGACCTCTGTTGCTTTCCAGTTGCGGAAGGTTATCAAACTTCGCGAAAAACTGGATGGAAGTTACCGAAGATCAGTGGGTGAGAAATGTAGTCTCGGCAGGCCTGCAGCTATCATTCCGAGCAAAGCCCCTACTTAAAAGATGTCCGCGTTGGACAAATCTTGTGGTGAATCCTTCCAAAAGAGAGTCTCTCCTTGTGGAGGTACAGACTCTCTTATCAAAGAAAGCAATAGAGGTCGTCGAGAATAAAAATTCTCCAGGTTTTTACAGTCGCCTGTTCCTAGTACTGAAGCCACACTGCTCGTACCGACCGGTAATACACTTGAGCTGGATAAACAAATTGATCATAGCTCCAAAGTTCTATATGGAAACCATTCGGTCGGTAAGAGTGAGCATTCAAGTGGATGACTATGCAGAAAGCATAGATCTAAAGGACGCCTACTTTCATGCCCTGGTACATCCGGCATTCAGAAAGTAGCTGCGTTTTGCTGTACAAGGAGAGGTTTATCAGTTCAGAGCAATGTGCTTCGGTCTGAACCTAGCTCCTTGGGCTTTCACTCGAATAATGAACTCGGTAATGTGATACTTCCGAGCTCATTCGGCTGTGGTAACGTCGGCTTACTTGGACGACATTCTTCAGAGATACGGTGACAGAATAGTTCTTCAGAACAATGTTCAGAATCTGCTTCAGTTGTTCCGACATCTTGGTTTCATAGTAAATGACAAAAAGTCGGATCTAGCTCCATCCAAGTCCTTCATTCACTTGGGAATGAGCTTCCAGGCTCACAACAATCTGGTTCGTCTGCCATTACCCAGAGCGAAATTAGTCAGTTGTTATGCTTGCTTTTGTCTAAACTCTCCTGCAGTGACTGCGAGGGAGTTTATGCGACTGATGGGGCTGTGCGGAGCGGCTGCAAATCTTATTCCGCTGGGCCGACTGCGCACTCATACCTCCAGATATTCTTTACTCAGAACTGGAGTGTGAAGACGCATTTGCTTGAATTCAAGATTGTTTTAACGGACCTAGTAAAACAAAAGGTTCAGATTTGGGCGGATCTCCAGTGGTTGAGTCAGGGAGTTCCACTTCAACTACCGGATCTGGCCTTCACGATTATGACAGATGGGACCCTCAGTTCCTGGAGAAGCACATAAACATCAAGGCTAGCACTACAACATAGGATTGTTCAAATAGGAACGTCCATGTTCAGATTCTGTCAGACAATTCGACGGTAGTAGCTTATCTCAAGAACCAAGATGGCACTCATTCGATTCTGTTATGCGAATTAACGGCGAAGATTCTCCTATTCGCTCTTGAGTCATCATGTTCATCTCTCAGTCCGTCATATACCGGGTCATCAGATCGTACTAGCAGACTCGCTTCCACGAAAAGGTCGCCTGTTACCATCGGAGTGGACTCTCAACAAGCGGGTATTCAGTCAGATCTGCTACCAGTGGAATCGTCCCATGATAGATCTTTTTGTGACACACCTGAACAATCAATTATCGATGTTTGTTTCACCATGCCCAGATCATCAAGCATACGCAGTAGATGCTGTATCGATCTCATGGGACGGAATGATAGGATATACTCCTGCTCCGTTGATTCAGCAGATTCTGTTAAAAATCAAACAGTCTCACTGCAAAATCCTGCTAGTAGCACCTCTGTCATCACAGAAACCCTGGATCAATCTTATCAGGTGTCTGTTATGGGACATTTCCCGGAAGCTTCCACCTTGAAAGGACCTTCTATATCAGGGGAAGTCATGCATACTGCATCACAACCCGGAGGGTCTCAACCTTCACATATTTCCACTGTGCGGTCCTTCTTGCACGGAAAATATTTTACAGGAGGAGCAGTGACGAAATTTCTAACTAGGAGACCCTCCTCTTCGTTGAATTATGCAGTGAAGTGGAGGGTTTTCTTCCATTGGTCTACGGACCAGTCTGTAGACATCTATGATCCATCCATTCCACTGATTGCCAATTTCCTGGTCAACTTGTTTGACATATTAAACTTGCTGTCCGTCACTATTAAGGGCTATAGGTCTATGTTATAAGACACTTATGCTCATCATGATAACTTGGCTATTGGATCAGATTCTTCTTTATCCAAGCTAGTTAGAAATTTCTCTATTAATAGACCTAGAACCCTCAGATTAATTCCTAAATGGAATTTGGCTTGGGTTCTGATGAAGCTTCAAAAAGCTCCTTTTGAGCCGTTAGACAATGTAGAGTTCAAATTCTTCACCTATAAAACGGCCTTTCTCTTAGCCTTTGCATCTGCCAGAAGAGTTAGTGAACTTCATGCATTATCTGTCGATGATTCCCATTGCCGTAGTGTGGGTGATACTGTTACCCTTACTACGGAAATGGGATTTTTGGCTAAGTGGCGGGAGCCTATTATCATTGAGGCTTTACCATCCTCGGACAACCGTAGACCTTTGCTGTGACCAGTTAGAGCAATGCGCATTTATAAATGTCGATCGGGTTATATTAGAAAGGGAAGAAAAAGATTCTTTCTTTCATTGATTCCTAACAGAAAAGATATATCTGTTCATTCTATCGCTAGATGGATTCAGTTGGCAATACATATTGCCTATGAAAGTCTATCTTCGGATCAATGTTCTGTCAACAAGATTTCAGTGCATGAGGTTAGAGCTCTGTCCACTTCTTGGTCTTATTCTAACAGTATTGCCATTACTGATCTTATGAAGTCTGCAAACTGGGCACAGCCCTCTTCATTTACCAAGTTTTACCTTAGAAATTTGGAGTCCATCTCCGGTGACCTTAGATCTTTGGGTCCTCTTTCTGTTGCTCAGAATGTCGTCCATTAATATTACATCTAGAAGATGTTTAGGCAGTCTTCAGAACAGGGGGGGGGGTTTCTCTTATGTTATCTGGCTTTATAGTGAAAAGCAAGAGAATGCCTCCTCCGGAGACAGTAGTCCAGCATCAGTGCTGGGTGGTTTTAATGTGTAGCTCATGTGAAGCAATAACTGTCTCATTTATGTACCTTTCTTAAAGTGTAGCTCATTGTGAAGCATTTGTATATGTTACGTGTCAAATGAGCATCTCTATACAATCCTCGGACACTTTTAAATGAGTATAACGCATCTCATTCTCTGGACTAGCTTTATAATTGGATTCCTTCACCGAATTAGCATAATGGGTTATGCTGGCATTAAAAAGAGAAATAATGAAATTCTCAATTACATTGTTGGTATTATGTCTCTTTTCTTATAAGAGAAGGACATACGTAATTCCTATGTCTTCTCCTATTCTCCTGTAGGAGCTATTCTTTATTGAAGTAATTGAGAGATTTAAGTCCTAGGCTCTCCAGCCTTTTTTACAATTCAGCTAGTCTGGGCCATTGGTTGTAGTATAAAAATATGATAAATTTAAAGTAATTTGTATTTTTTTTGCTTACCAATGGCCAAGGCAGGGATGACCCTCCCATGAGTGGGCACTCATACCTCCCCGCTGATTGTAACATTTAGCAGGCACTATAGAAAGAATGATGCTTGGCACCAATTTCGGTACCTTCCTGGATACTGCGCATGCGCAGATAACAAAAGTCTGGAGGACCAGATAGGACTTGAATTTTTCGGTTTTGTATGCAAATTTTGGGGATTGGGGGTTCAAAATGTTTTAGGCCCTGAATTATATTGAGTTTGCACCAGCTAGTCTGGGCTATTGGTAAGTATAAAAAATATACAAATTACTTTAAATTTATCATATTTTGACAACAATGATGAGAAACTCAAAATGATTAACTGGAACTGGCAGCAGTTTCTCAGATAAAATGTTTTAAAATGAACAAAGTTTATAAACAATCTTCTTTTCTCACAGTAAGTGAGAATAATAATAGATTAACTTACAGGTATTGATGCTCTCAAACCATAGAAACTGTTTTGACACATTTTTGTCATTCCAAGACTTATTGTCTTGTTTTCACATTTTTGTCATTTTAGGTCAGAGCTGCTGGATTGGGGATATCTGTTGCCTTGACCTCTGTGGAAACAGGACGTGTGATGGTGACTGCAAACTGTAAACATATTCCAGGTGGTATATGGGGTGTGGCATTTAGTATATTATTGGATCAGGCCGATTGTAGTATGGTCAGACAGCAGGTAAAGAGATTCTCCATATTTAAAATACATTTGTTGCACTACTAACCCTTTTCTGTCTTTTCTAAAGATTTGTACAAAAATGTTACCAGCCACTTTGTCTGTCCATCCCTCTTTCCCCTCGTCAGTCCATTATTTGTCTGTTTTTTGTTCAGTCCATAGAAATTTCTTTAATGGACTGATCTTGTTCATACTACGTACAATGATTGCTTACTGTATTTACAAATATATTGGGACATCAATATTTTTCTCAAATTTTTTGTTTTTTTGGGGGGATGGTCTTATTTTGGGATTCCATGTCCCGATTTTCAGGGTTGGTGGTCAGTTGTGGTAAGTAAGAAATTGAAAAAAAGGTATTTTAAGTTTGGACAAAAGGTAAGCATGAAAATTGGTATTTAAAAAAAATAAAGAATGATTTATTTGGTGTTCATATCTCTCTACCTTCCTCCAGTGCCCAATCCCATTGTGGTAAACATTGCTAAAATACCCGTTTATTTAATAAAGGAAATTATTAATGATTTTGTTTGTGTTCGTTTTCATTCTTGTCCGTTTCACCAATTTATTTGAATAGAGATTCACATGGATTTGTAAAATGTAGATATATTTCCATATACCTGGTCAACAGATTATTCTCCATGCATTTCCTTGAATGCACTGAAATATTTGCTGACATAGGTCCATAACCATAAATCAGAAATTGAAGTTAACTTCACTTATTTACAAACAATATTAACCCACATGACAGGGCTTGAGGATAAACAGAACTTTCCAACATTTTGCCATTCCATTTGCATTGTAGGATTTTCATGCACAATCTGCCCCACTAGCTGGAAGGGCAGATTCCATGTGAAAATACCACAATGCAAATGGAAATGGCTGAATGCAGGAAAGGTCTGTATTGGAGAAGTTCATTATTACAGGGCAAATTCATTCCTCCATATTTTTCAAATGGAGACTAAAGACCAACACACGAAATCAACAACTTGACAACAAGATTATCAGTAAAAGTTTCAAGTACCGGTAAGGCCAAAAAAAAAAAAATCAATTGATTCTCAGGCAACTTTTTTTTCAAATCAATGAGGGAGGGAGGATTTTATTTTTATTTTTTATTTTTATTTCTTCCAGATGGTGAGCAAGGCTTGAGAGGCAAAAGTCACTTTCTGATGTCTGTTTTTACCTAAAAAGCATGGAAAGGGCATATTGTAAAATGATATACAAATAAAACTCATTTTATTGAAAACTAAAACTGCTTTTCTTTATTTTTTGCTTTTAGTATATAGGAAAGAACTCTGACTTCACTTTTAAACTGTTACAAAGCAGAACTATTTTATGAATATTCAAAGTAAGGGTATCTCCCATGAACTGACACAGTTTGGTTACAAAGAACAGTCTCATTCACAAGTATGTTCTAGTGACAGGATCATCCAAATTGGATGAGAGATAGGTTACATCTGTGTATACATTGTCCGATAATAACACAAATTCTCAACCCCTCTGGTGGGTGGGCCTTTCTTAATTAACTGGTAGAAGGCCAAGTTTTTTTGTTTTTTTTTTGGGGGGGGGGGGGGGGCATCAAAATTTGTCCACATGTCTTTGCCTTGTGACAATTTATAGGAGAATGCCTACAGGCACTCTCCAATAAATTGTAACAAGGCAAAGCCATACAGACTAACTAATTTCACTTCAAAGATAATACAAAACATATCCATAGAATATTGAGCCCACCGGCTAACAGTTTTTTAACCAACTTCCCCAAGGTACTGTCATCTTCCATAGATATTATTGACCACCCTCGTATTATTTTGGTATCATTGTGAGTTATTTTGATAGAAATTATCATTTTTACGATTGAAATTTTCAAATGAAAACAACTGAGAATGGAAGCAAGGTTCCGGTGTCAATTTAGTATGGAACTTACACAACACTTGTAATGTCACTGCGGTGAAGCCCTTTCATTCATATCACTATCTGAGGGTCCATGGGTGAAAATAATAAATGGATAGGCCCAAATCAATACACAAAATAAGCTGGACGTGTCAACCCGTAAAGACTTTGTTTCTGTTTACTTTGAATGAAGACATCATTTGTATTGGGAAACACACATGTATTTTGAGTAATCTCCCTTGATGCACAAATGGTCTGAAAAATCTGATTTCAGATTCCATGCAGTGTTTTACCCACTGTTTCCCTGGTTATGTTTACGAAACGTCAGCAGAATTTGGACTTTTGTATTTCTTTAGTAAGTGATGATCCCCCACCTCGAAAATATACTTACCGTATATGTCCGTGTATATTAGTTTCAATACCACCAAGAATGCTTATGTAGGACAACAATTTGTAAACAATTTGCGCTGTAACCTGCACAGTTGTTGTATTTAGATTGCTTTTTCCTGTCACGTTCGGGAAAAACAAACATAAACACAACAACTGCGCAGGTTATGGCGCAAATGTTGCTCTGATTCTGAAACTATGAAGTTTCAGTCACAAACGAGTGTTGGATTTTCTTGACAGGGATGAAGACATTGGGGTGATAAACAAACAACGAATAACAAATAAATGTGAGCATTTTTTAAATCTTTAATAATAATTTTCCTTTATTCTTTTATCTTATTCAGCACATGATAACTTGTGAAAACTTACCTATTTCCGTTGCATCCCAAATTGGCAAAACGTAACTTGCAACTAATTCTTGTTGATTAGTGCATCAATCAGTTGATACCTGTACCGAGTCAAGTTTGCGTTTGAATTCTCCTGCTGTGTGTGTCCAACCTCTCGAAAATATGGTGATAACCTTTCCCCTCTCATACTTAACACATGCTTGTGCCTATTTACCTGTTTATTTGTTGGTTTTGAGCCGTAAAACCAATGTGCCCTTTTCAATTTCTCTGTTTCCCATTTTCTTGCAATGATGGTCCAAATCAAAAGGCCCAGTGTGGGCCATTTAATTCCTTCTTTTTTGGGGGGCCTAACACAGAATGAGAGATATGAGATATGCATCGAAAGTAATCTTCCTTGATTAACAAATATTCAAAATTTCAAACAAAGTCAATCCTCAGAGGTTGAAAATAGCATACAACATTCTGCACTGACCCGGGAATAAGCCCAGGGGGTGCATGAAGTAAAAGAGGGCAAAAATATATGAGTGGGCTTATTTTTGAGAGGTCAAACCTGTAGAAAAATTTGGATGCAAAGTTGACACAATGTTAGGTGACTCAGTCAATCCTATAACAAATATGCATCAACTCTTTACCTAACGAATTGGCTGCATGCACCTGAGTAATTTACAAATTGAACAGGCGAATAAAATGGATAAAAAACAGTTTCAACCAAACCTTATCATGTGATCCCTCATTGGGAAACAAGATATGGTTTTGTTGAAATTCTTTTAAACGTTTGAAAAAGAAATAATTATAATAACAAATTTTGATATCATGACCGTTGTGCAACATCTTTTTTCGTTGTACCAACTTACATGTTCCAGCATCTCGCAGTTCCGATGTTGGGGCTGTCACCGCAAGATAATTCAAGTTTTCAGTTTCTTTTCCAGAGGAACAAGAACATGGTGATGGTATTGCGACATGCATCCAGAATGTGCTGCCATTGTCGCGCTCTGAGGAGCAAACAGAGCTAGCTGCTAAGGTGTTCTTTAATATAAAGGGAATAAGGCCTCTTATTCTAGCAGCTAGCTCGACCGGTCAGGCGGTTACCCTATAGTGGGAGCCGTAATACCGGGTATGTCCGATGCGGTCAAGGAGAGTGTAGATTTGGGTAGAGCGAGCACCTTATAATCAAAAGCTCACTCAGCTATGACGGCAAAATAAGGGGAAGAAGTCTGCAACTTTCTCTTTGGGAAGCTCAGCGAGGTCTGGGATCAGACCGTGAGCGAGAGAGCTTTCTCTAACCCAGTAACAGTCGGGGTCGACTATTGCTTTGAGAAACTTGCACTGAGTCGGAGCTAACATCCTCCCTGGCCGCTTGGGACGCTCCTTCTATACTGCAGCCGGGGCCGGCTGCAGTTATGGCTTCTTCCTACACTCCGTCGAAGCACATGCGACCGCACACTAGCTACCCGACTTCAGATGTTCATGCAGTCGAACAAAGACACTCCAGTCTTTGCCCTTGAAGTCGGTCCATCCGGTATCTAGTGATTTGAGGCTTCATTCATCAGTATATTTGACAAAGAGATCAGCGGCCAGATCTCCGTCCCGGGAGCAACATGTGGCAGAGAATATAAGGCGCTGCTCCACAAGCCTCAGTATTGGACCTGCTGTTGCAATTTGCGCAGCTTATCGCAGCCTAAAAAACCCATCAAGGGGCACCTGTCAGCAGACTATGGTAGTGAGCCGTCGGACGGTGCTGGGTCTGTCCGGTCATCTGTGTATGTAGAAGAAGCCAGAAGTTTCCTTATGGGATGCTCGGCTAGATCTGGGGTCAGATCACCAGTTGGAGAAGCCTCTCCATCCCGTTAACAGTCGGGGTTGACTGTGTCCGTTGTGAGAAACTATAATGAGTCGGAACACACATCGGAATGTTCCTTCCACACTGCAGCCGGGGCCGGCGGCAGTTATGGCTTCTTCTTCTTACACGGAAGCGCACAAAAGGTGATTTGCCTCAAAAGTTTCTAAGCAAGGATACTCGGCGAGATCTGGGGACAGATCTCGAGTGCAATATGTTTTCCTTCCCGTTAACAGTCGGGGACGACTGTTTTGTGTTGTAAGAAACTTCAATGAGTAGGAGCATCCGTCCAAAATGTGACGAGTTTGGATGCTTCTTCTGCACTTCAGCCGGGGTCGGCTGTTGTAATGGCTTCCTCTTCCATGAATATGCACGCTAAGGAATAGTTGCCTACAAGTTTCTAACGGCACGCTCAGCGAGATATGGAGTAGACCGCAAGCTGGAGAACCCTCTCCTTTTCCATCAGCAGTTGGGGTCGACTGTTTTGGATTCGAGAAACTTCAGTGAGTTGGGACGCCCGTTCACGCTTGCAGTTCGGGACACACCTTCCACACTGCAGACAGATCTGGTTGCAGCTATGGCTTCTTCCCCTGCTTCATTGATGAAGCATGTTGGCTGCAGACTAGCTATCTGACTTCGCATGTTCAGGTTGATAACTAGTCGTTCGAGGCATTTTTATACGGAACGTGTCGAGGATCGGGGGCCAGATCTCCGTCCCGTGAGCAGTTTATGGTAACAAGTGGATTATCGTTGCTCTGCTAGCCTCGTTCACGGACCAGCTGCCACAGCTTGCTCTGAGTATTGCAGCATCCCAGTAGTCGCTGGTACTACCGTTAACAGGCACCGATGGTAACCTGTCAGACGGTGCTGCATTGGTCCAGTCATCCGTTCTGTCGGATGATGTTGACCAAATTTTCAGATGGAACATTTGGATGGTGAGAGGGCTACGCAGTGTGAGTCTCCATCCCTCACAGAAGGGCACTTTAAGACTATGAAATTTTAGGGTTAAGCTCTTAGAATATTGTTCTATCTGAATATAAGTGTGCATTTGCTAGGCAAAAAACAGCTCATCATGCCGGACATTGGAAAGACAAAGATCTTTCCTCCCCGGATCTTTTGGCTCAGGTGTCGAGGGCTTTTTTCCCGATTAACGACGCCTTCCTTGCCTTAGCAATAGTATAAGAAATGCAATGCCCTATTCCTTACGAATAGAGGTTCGACGGTGCATAGATAGGCTGAGACAGCTGTCTTGTTTGGAATAGAGCCATTAGAGGGAATAAGTACGTCATTTCCTTCTCGATGCTGTATTCCTTGGCGTCAGGACATTTAATGCTATTGTGGATGCCATAGTAGCCTTATGTACTGTTTCAGCGGTCTTTTCTTATACATTAGCGGCTAGTGTTGTAAGTCTCCATTTAGTGAGCTTTCAGAGGCCGCAGGTGACTCAGATATGTCTTCACATAGATGAAGACTCATAACTGCATAGCTACCTTGAGACTACTGTCTCTTTTCGAATTACGGCTGTTAGAATAGTGGCTCATCATTCCCTACCTTGCGCGACGATAGTTGTAAGTCTCCGTTCATTGAGCTTTCAAGAAAGGAAAGAGTGCTTTTCGGTTTGTTTTCCTAGGTGTCACAGACTTGAGTCTTATTGTTTACACCATAGTAACCTAGCTAGAATCATGAGCGGTGTTTTTCAGTAATTATGCAGTAACATAACTGAAATAATTATCTCTTGAGACTGCTTTCTCTTTGGGAATTACGTCTGTTAAAAATAGCGGCTCGTCATTCCCTACCTTGTGCGTCGATAGTTGCAAGTCTCCGTTCAGTGCACTCTCAAGGTCGCAAATTACACAGAAATATCTGTCTTCAAGAAGATGAAGCCTTCTAAGCTACGGCTGGCGTTGTAAGTCTCCTTAGTGAGCTTCTAAGGCTGCAGTTATCAGCCTTTTAATTGTCTTCAGAATAGGAAGACCTTTAGTTGCTTCAGCTAGGCTGAGTTCATTATTCTATCAGACATGATACTGTTATGTTAGAGGAGGTTATTCTCTTCCTACCAGTATAGTTTGGTGTTAGTTATCTGAGGCGATAAGCCCCATTGATGACTCCATATTAACCTAGTGTGATTAATGAGCATTTCTTCAAATGCCTATACATTGTACTAAACTCCTTCTCAGGAATATATTTCCTGATATCAGATGGAACATAAGGAGTTCATCTAGGTTTTTTATGATCGGGTGTCGGAAACATTGTTTTCATCTCCCTCTTCATTTCTATCCAATCTATTGTTGTGGATTATATTTCCACTCTAGGGATTGGATATTATGTCTATATGGTGTATTATTTGGTCATCACGTCCCCCTCCATCCTTAATGGCATTATGGAGTTGGTTAGATGTGAGGGAGCCCTGCGGTTTCTGTACTATTTGATAACTAACACAAAAACGTTATGAGTCACGCTGATTTACTGTTATTATGATTGCTTTGACTATAAGCTTTTAGCTGTATTACTCTTATTGAGAACAGCAGCAGCAGTATAGCCTTAATTCTATAGCACCGGCCTTACTTATCTTATGATTCAAGTAATGCGAGTGAGGAGGGCGGTTCGATAGGAATTATTCGAATATGTTAAAAGGCATTTACGGGGCAGGACGTAGTTTTCTTCCCGTAAGCCTCGTATGCATTCAAGTATATGCATGCCTTTCATGGTTCCATCTGGGTTGTGTTCTAACAATGACCTCAAGGGCACATCCACTATTTAGTTGGTTTGTTTCCTGTGTTTGTTCGTTTATAAGTCATATACGAGCAAATGATTCCTGAACAATAAATTGCTAGCCTTCGTGTACCTGTGTGGCTGACATGTTGGTTATCTGGGCAACATCCTCCAAATGTGGCAAGTAGTCCACTCTGAGAAGTTTCGCTCAGAGCTGTCTGCCCCTTTTCTTACGACATATGAGTTTATAACTCAGTTTAACTGCATTAACGTTGTATTATTCATTCTGCTTCCTGGTTACATTTATATCACTCGGTCTTACCATAGATACAGGCTGTATTCAGACAAGTACATGCAGGATTCTGTTGCTCGCGTGCATAATATGTATATTTATTATGCAGTCGCATTATTGAATAGATTTTATAAAATTCTTGCTCAGCTTATGAGAATTTTGGGGCTATTTGGATCAGTTATGGAATTTAAAATAGGCTGTCTATGCATACGCTCACAATTTTTGGCTTCATTATTCGGAGTAGTATGTTCTTTCTCCAAACAGTCATTGCTTGTAATGGACCTAAGGAACAATGAATTATTTGGGGGATGGTCCGTGACAGGTCTGTTAATCATAGCCCGTTCCATGTTCTGAATCCAGGTTTCTACCAGAGACGGTACACAGGAGAATTCACATTCTTATATATTCGCATTGTTCAGTTGGAGTTTCATTATTGGAATTAATTGTACACCTCAACGGGGTCGCCTCTTGGTTGCCTTACAAGCGTGTTTGCTCTAACAGATACTTTTCATTGGGATTCAGTTGGACAAGTGTATGGTTGTACACATTATATCACCAGTTTTCGACCTATCTACGTATTCCGACTTCTGTATACTTTAGAAGCATACACTGTTAATTACCGGGATTGCCACAATAGCTTTAGCTTCTGAAGTGGCGTTAAGCACCAATAATTAATAATAATTAGTAACTGGGTGTCTGTTGGGGCGAATATATATTGATTATTTGGTACCGCTTTTCACTGATTCCAGAGTGCTCCCCTCTTTGTTTTGAAGAATATTTCTTCAAAAAAAGGGGGGTGATTTTTCTTCATCTCCTCCAGCTTGATAAGTGTGTAACTATGAGTGAAGCTGTTTTGTCCATAGATTATTACTGATCCTAGATACAGCTTGTTTATTATTTATATATGTGTTTGTGGTGGTTAGTCTCTCACTCTCGAATACGCCATCCTAATTTTAGGCGCTTAGTCCGGACTAGCCTTAAAATTGGGGGCTCATTACATCCAATTAGCATGATCATTCATGCTAAGATTACAGAATTACTTGGATATGGCTCCTTATTTATGATATGCCTTCTCTGTTATTGTATAGAGAGACATGCATGTAATTCCTTTTCAATTTAATTTCCTTTCACCTTGGAATGCAGTCTTAGGAGCTGTATTTGGTCTGCTAATTGTTAAGTCCTAGGCCCTCCTCCTTTTTACAATTCAGCTAAGTCTGGGCCATTGGTTATTAGTATAAAAATATGATAAATTCAAAGTAATTTGTATATTTTTTATACTTACCAATGTCTCAGATGGGGATGGCCCTCCCATGAGTGGGCACTCATACCTCCCTGCTGAGTTATTATTTAGTACGCTCATCTACAAAGAATGATGTTGGTGCCAATTCCGTCTCTTCCTGATTGCTGCACATGCGCAGATGGTAAAAGTATGGAGAGCCATATAGGACTTTTAATTTTCGGTATTGTATGTAAATTTGGGGGATTGGGGGGGTTCAAAATTTTTGTTTGGCCCTTGATAATATCGAGTTTGCACCAGTTAAGTCTGAGCTATTGGTAAGTATAAAAAAAATAAAAATTACTTTAAATTTATCATTTTTAGCTCAACTTTGGCAAAGCCAAATTTGAGCTTATGCCATGGCCAGTCATCCGTTGTCCGTCTGTCCATCAACAATTCAATACGGCTCGGGCTAGAGGCCGTATTTATGAACCGATCTTTACAAAACTTCTTGGGTACCTTTGTTATGACCGTGGGACGAGAACTAGTGTTTTGGGGTTCGATCTGAAATTCAAGTTGGCTGCTGGCGGCCATTTTGTACAGACTTATGTGCAATCAGATTTTTGCGCAGAACTTCCATATGAAAGTGCGGATTTGAATAATTTTTTGTATGAATGTTTAGTACCATGGGATACATCACATATAATACGGGTTTTTTTCTCGTACGTAAATTATGCAAATTAGACTAACTTTGATGTATTTAGTGTTACTTTCAGCACTGTAAGTGCAAATTCCAATACGACTTGGGCTAGAGGCTGTATTTATAAACTGATCTTTACGAAACTTCTTGGGTACCTTTGGTATCACCATGGACGAGAATGAGTGTTTTTGGGTGCGGTCAAAATTCAAGATGGCCGATGGCAGCCATTTTGTACAAAATTAGGTGCAGTCAGATTTTTGCACAGAACTTCCATATAAAAGCATTTGAAAAAAATTTTGTGTGAATGTTTAGTACCATGGGATACATCACATATAATACAGGTTTTTTTCTCGTGCAGAAATTATGCAAATTAGATGAACTTTGATTTTTTCAGTGCTACTTACACACAGTAAGTACACAAGTCAATACGGCTCGGGCTAGAGGCTGTATTTATCAACCAATCTTCACTAAACTTCTTGGGTACCTCTGTTATCACCTTGGGACGAGAACGAGTGTTTCTGAGTGCGGTCCAAAATTCAAGATGGCTGCCAGTGGCCATTTTGTACCGAAATTCGGTCTAAACAGTTTTTTGTACACAACTTCTATACGGCTCAGGCTAGAGGCTGTATTTATGAACCGATCTTTACGAATCTTCTTGGGTACCTTTGTTATCACCGTGGGATGAGAACGAGTGTTTTTGGGTGTGGTCCAAAATTCAAGATGGCCACCAGCAGCCATTTTGTACCAAAATTAGTGCAATCAGTCTTTTGTACAGAATTTCTGTATGAAAGTTCTGATTTGAATAAATTTTTGTATGAATGTTTAGTAAAATGGAATACATCACATACAGTACAGGTTTTTTTCTCGTGCAGAAATTATGCAAATTAAATGAATTTTGATTTATTTAGTGCTACTTATACACTGTAAGTGCACATGTCAATACGGCTCGGGCTAGAGGCTGTATTTATGAACCGATCTTCACGAAACTTCTTGGGTACCTTTGTTATCACCTTGGGATGAGAACGAGTGTTTCTGAGTGCGGCCCAAAATTCAAGATGGCTGCCAGTGGCCATTTTGTACCGAAATTAGGTCCAATCAGTTTTTTGTCACAACTTCTATACAGCTCGTATTTATGAACTGATCTTCACGAAACTTCTTGGGCACCTTTGTTTTCACCTTGGGACAGGAATGAGTGTGTTTTGGGGTGCCTTTGTTATCACTGTGCTATGAGAACAAATATTTTGGGGGTTCAGTCAGACCCACTCTGGGACTCAAAGATTTCTTTTCCAGTTTAGCATCTGACTGTCACCCACCTTTACAATACTTTACCTATACATTTGTTAAGGCTACGGTCAGTATTTATGTACAGACCGTTACAATACTTTACATTTACCTTTGCTATCAGGTCATTACCTAGATGTTTGTCATTGCTGTGTCACATACTATACATGTACATGTCTTAAACAAGTTGAGCTACAGTCTCATTGACACTTTCATTTTTTTAATATTAACAACATGCATGGTATTTGAATATTTAAATATTAGCTGTCTAGTCTTAACCTTGAGTCACAAGACAAAAGTTTGAAACTGGACATCCCTGATTTAAAAATCCATATACCACCCACAAACAGCTACAATAGGAAATTTATATATTAAAATCCAACACCATTCACAGCTTGACATATTTCTTTGTTTAACTGCTTGCATAGTGCTGGTGGATATTCCTGCCCAGGACAGGTTTCTCTTGCCCCTGAAATCAGTATAATTGGGGCACATTAGATTCCATTCCCCCCCTTGTAAACTGAATGGTTTTTTCGCCAATATCTTGAGTTGAATTTAAATGAATTTTTCATCAAATCTAGTCATGGCTGTTTCACAGCAGCCATGACTAGATTTGATAAAAAAAAATTTGAAAATACTCTGAGTTAAAACAGAAATATTGTTTGATGAACATTGAATGTATTTGTTGCTATGTAACTTAATTTCAGGTAAATAATGATGTAAATTTATCTGCTTCAAAAGTGCTAGTCTTGTTATCATTCCAGGTTTCAGAGTTGATATCAACAAGTAGTTCTTGACCTTGTTAATTGTTCTAAATTTATAAAAAGTTGTTGATTGTGTATTTTTAGTTTACTATAGCAAAGCTCAAGGGGAGCTTTAGTGATAAATTTCCATCCATCGTCCATCTGCCCAGCATGAACTTTACATTATTGATGTCTCCTCATAAATTACTGTGCCAAATTGAATCAAATTTGATATACATGTTCCTTATCATATGTCAATTCACGTTCATTCAAATAAACAGGGACACCACAAGGGGCATTATTATGTTAGCACCCACAAAATTTAAAAAAAAAAAAATCTTCTCCAGACCTACCAATCAGAATCTTTTGATTCTTTGTATACAACATCCGTAGAGGGACAGATTCTGGTTTGTTCAAAATGTGTCTCTGGGATTATATTTGGGCTCCCTATGGGAACCCAAATTTTAACTTTGTGCAATATGAGGAAATGTATTAAAATCTTCTTCAGATCTACCAGTCAAAATCTCTTGATATTTAATTTACTTCATCTTTGGGGGGGGGGGGGGGGGGGGGGGGGGTGGTGGAAGGGAGGAGAGCAGTTTGAAGTTTGTTCAAATCAAGTCTCTGGAGTCATATTTGGACTCCCTGTGAGAACCCAAATTTTAACTTGGTGTAATTTGAGAAATATTCTTTAATAATCTTCTTCTTCAGATTCATCAGTCAGAATCTTTTGATATTTGGTATGTAGTATCCTTAGTGGGGTGAGATTCAAATGTGTTCAAATCCCTGGGTTCATATCTGGGCTCCCGATGTGAATCCATATTTTAACTTGGTTCAATATGAACAAAAACGTTTTAAAATCTTCTTCAGATCTACCTGTCAGAATCTTTTTGATATTTGATGTGCAGTATCCTTGGGAGATTCAGCTTCAATTTTATTAAAATCAAGTCCCTGGGTTAATATTTGAGCTCCCTGTGGGAGCCCGAATTTTAACTCAAGGCAATAAAAGGAATGTTCTTTAAAAACCTTCTTCAGATCCACCAGTAAGAATATTTTGATATTTAGTTTGCAGTATCCTTAGTGGGGTCAGATTCCAGTGTGTTCAAATCAAGTCCCTGTTTTCACATTTTGTCTCCCTATGACAACCTAAATCTTA
Organism: Pictodentalium vernedei; assembly: GCA_031216915.1. Taxonomy (NCBI): domain Eukaryota; kingdom Metazoa; phylum Mollusca; class Scaphopoda; order Dentaliida; family Dentaliidae; genus Pictodentalium; species Pictodentalium vernedei. Next base: position 156,281,652 of record CM062295.1, read on the forward strand.
ACTGAGTGTAATATGGTGTAATTCCGATAAAAATCTTCTACTTCAGATCCACTAGTCAGAATCTTCTGATATTTGATCTGCTGCAACCTTACGAGGTTCAGATTCCAGTATGTCCAAATCAAGTCCCATGGGTCATATTTGGGCTCCCTGTGGGATCCCAAATTTTAACTTAGTGCAATATAAGGATTATTTTTTTAAAAATCTTTTTCTTCACCTCCATGAGTCAGATTCTTTTGTTACATAGTATTGACATTCTTAAGTGTGGTGAGATTCAAAGTTTAACTTGTGCACTATGAGGAATATTCTTCAAAGATCTACTTCAGATCCAACAGGCAAAATCTTTGATACTTGGCATATAGTCTTTCTGTGACTCTTAGATGAAAGTTTGTTCAAAGTGTTATGCTTGATGTCCAATTTTGGTAGATACCAGAAGTGTTTGAAATTTAACAGAAAGCAATGGAGCGTTTACTGTTTGTTTAAATGAATTGTGCCCTTGCATCATTTGAGAGGCTGCAACATGGTTTATCATTGAGTAAAAAGCAAATGAGAGTTTTCTTATGGTTCTGACTGGTTCAGAATCACATTTAGAATGTGAGTGTATGTGAACTTCAATTAATGTGCATAAATTACAGTCATATATAATTACAGGGGTACCATTGGTAAAAGCGATAATTCTATGAGCTCACTTTAGCCAGGGTTCAATGAATTTGGTTGTTTAAGACAATTATTAAACCTAAAAGGCCTATTTCTGATCTTGACACATTGTGACATTACAACATTACAGTGCCCCAACATGCAATCATGAGGAAGTGTTCAAGACTAGAATAGATTTATCTTGGCTCTGGTTTCCAGTAGAGTTTTGGCCTCATGCCCTGGCAGCTTAGACTTAACTGAAAAGCACTCTGCTACCACTGGAGATAAGATGAAAGAAAAACACCTTGTATATTGTTAAAGGATTCAGTTCATTAGTTCTGCAGGGAGTTAATAAATAACAATTTGGTTGTATTACACAAGTATATATGGAGTGTTATTGACAGAAAATACCAATAAGACAAAATAAGAAAATTCAAATTCTGTCTATAATAAATACTTTAAAAAAACGTTTTTGGGTTAACTCTTTACCTAACATGAGAAGAAGACGACACTTGCAAACAAAATTCTTGAAATAACTAATTTTTTTCATTTTTTGTCTCAAAAAATTAGGTTATGACCCTTCATTGGAACGAGCTCAACGAGCTCGTTCCAAAGAGGGGTCATAACCTATGTTTTCAAGACAAAAAATGAAAATATAATGAAAATTAATTGCCGATTTTTTAGAATAGTGCTGGCCGGTTTTGGCCGTTACGTTGGGTAAAGGGTTAATTTTATTTGTTTACGTTTCAGTCTGCTTTACTTTTGGTAAATTTGACATCACAGAGTATGCCAAGTGGAACAGTAGAATTAACACAGACTTCTTGGCAAGGTCCCGTTGTAACAGACACTGAATATCAGGTAACAGTTCCACCAACTGGTGTGAAGTTTGTCCAGTCATTTACAGAAGAATCAGAGATCCATTTAACACCTGTTTCTGTTAATGTTTTATCATTCTTTAAAAGTTTCAAGTTAATATTATAATATTATCTTTTCATCATCATTAAACTTTTTGTAGAAAACAGTTAGTCTATTTTAACTCTTTAGGCCTAAGAAAGTTGAGAATCTGTTTCTCAGGCCCTCCAGCATGGTCATTTTGGCTGTCGTAAGATATCGTTTTATAACCAATGCAAACTTAAAAAAATAAAATTAAATGGTCTATGTCTGATATTTTATCCAAGTTAATAAAATTGATAAAAGTGTCCCGTGAGTGCAACTAGGATTTGCAATGCTTGTGCATTGCAAAGCCTTTTTGTACTCAAGGGATGAAATACCCCAACACTCATCCTATTCTATAGATTATGAGGCCTAAAATATATAACAAACTAAGAATATGAACTTTTTATAACAAAGAAACAATTACAAAAATAAGAAATAAAATAAAAAACCACACTCCCACATGCAGTTTTACAAAAAATGGCCTGAGAAATAGAAGATCTACTTTGTGGGGCCTCACAAAAAATTACTAATTCTCCTATACAGTATTTGCAAAAAACAATCTGACTCCCATTTCTTAATGCTCTATTTTTACTGTCTCCAAGATATCCCATAGGATTTGGCTGGCATGTTTTATTCCAATGAGGCAATTCATAAGTCTGTTATGGAACAAAATTAGACTCACTTCACTTGGAAGGCAAGTTGCTTTGATGAGTGATTGTCTCAGTTGTGAGCTCACCTGACTGTAAGTCAAGGTGAACTATAGTGATCACTCTCCCTCCGTCATCTGTGAACATGGTGTTTGCACCTTCTTTTCCAAAACTGCTGAACTGATTTCAGTTAAATTTGAGGTAATTGTTTTGACATCACATTTTGTTTTTGTTCAAATCACCTTGCCCAGGCCCATAGGGAGGGGGTGGGAGAAAATGCTCCCAAATTAAAAAAAATCTTCTAGTGAACCTGTGGGTAAAGTGACTTGATATTTAGTTTGGGGAGCAATACTTGCCTTTGTAATGGGAGGGGCAAGATTTTTGGTTCCACCCAAAATTTCTATTTTCTGACCCAATGAGCTGATTTGAACCAAATGTGGTGTGTGGTATTATTGAGTGATAAGTACTTGATTCATGAAAAAAAAAAATTCTTGTATCCCCATGGGAAACCCATGAGCTAAAATAGAAATAATTTCAAATGCCCATATTTTCCATGCCGCACAGAACAGAGATCTGTTATTTGGTATGAAGCATCCTTAGGACCAGTAGAATGGAGTGGTAAAAAAGGCCATCGTTTCTGTCACAGTATACTGTAAAAAATCTTCTCCAGAACCACTGATCAGAATATTTTGATATTTGGTATACTGCATCCATAGGAGGGTCAAATACCAGTTGTTAAAATTAAGCCCATCGGTTGACATTTGGGCTCAATACAGGAGCCCAAATTTTAACTTGTTTTTTATATGAACATACTCTTTGAAGAATCTTCTTCAGAACCACCAGTCAGAATCTTTCAATATCTGGTGTACAACATCATTACAGAGTTCAGATTCATGCTTGTTCAAATCAAGTCCCCCCAGTTAATATGTGGGCTCCCTATGGGGTCCCAAATTTTAACTTAGTGCAATATGAAGAATAATCGTAAGAAATCTTCTTCTTCTTCAGATCCACCAGTCAGTATCCTTTGATATTTGGTATACAGCATCCATAGGGAGGTCAGATGTAATTTTGTTCAAACCAAGTCTCTGTGTTAATGTTTAAGCTTTCTCTTGGAGCTCAAACTTTAACTCAGTCCAATATGAGGAATAGTCGTTAAAACGCTTTGTCTCCAGAACCAATGGTCAGATTCTTTTGATATATAGTATACAGAATCCTTACAGGGAACAGATGGGAGAGAAAAAATCCTGTCAACTTTGCAATGATCAAAGGTCAAGGTTACTTAACTGGTAGAGTGCAGAATTATTTTTGGTCATCAAAATTTGTTCACATATCTTTGCGTTGCTACAATTTATAGGAGAGTGCCAAAAGGCACTCTCCCATAAATTGTAACAAGGCAAATCCTAACAGAGTAAATAATTTCACTTCAAAGGTGATATGTAGAACATCCACAGAATATGAAGTCTTTAAGATGTGGTATCGACACTTCAGAATAAAGCCCAAATATGAGCTTCCAGCACTCTACCAGTTAAAAGAATAACACTTTTTTGTTTCTGGATGATAACTTTAGTCGTATTTATCACAGTGTAAGCAATCCTATAAATTTTGAATTTGGTAGCCACAAGGTCAAAGGTCACAGTTACTAAAAATAAAATATTTTTATACTGTACCAATGACCCAGACATAGCTGGTGCTAACTCTTAAAATTCTAGGGCCAAACACAAATTTTGCCCCCCCAATCCCCAAAATTTGCATCTAAAACCAAAAGAAATCATGTCCTGAAGGTCCTCCATACTTAGCCCTCACTGCGCATGCGCAGTGTCAAGGACGTCCCGAAATTGGCGCCAATTATCATTCTTTGTTTGGCCCTTCATCAGTTCACATCTGACTGATATTTGTGCTTGTAAATCTCAGTTTAAATGATGCCAGACACATAAATATTGGAGAAATGGTGGATCTAAAGTGGATATAGAAGGAGGAGAGGAAAAATGAGTGACAGAAAATATTCAGGGCTGTAACTTAAAATTTTTTAGTGAAATTATGTTAAGTTGCCTATTTTCGAGGCATGGGCCTGTTGTTGTCATTCTTGCTATTAAGTTTCACTGCTTGTTCAGTGTTTCCTCTCTCCTTTTCCTTTAATTCCCCCCTTGCTATTCTCCCATGCTTTTGGCATATTTTTGAGTAATATTATTACTAAAATTTCTTGGGAGATTTAGCTAGGTAACAGAATGAATTCTGTTCTTTTCCCCATGTTTACGTTCTCACCCATGGGTGTTTAGGCGTAGTGTTCTGCATCTACCATCTGATGTTCTGCAGTTTCTTCCCTGGAAGTCTCTGTTTTGCATCAGATAGTGTATTATTGGTAACTGATTTCGGGCCAGGGTTATCAGTGCCTGGAGTCATGTTTCTGGTGTTTATACACTTCTTGTTTACATTGGCAACAGTCTCTGTGTGAAGGAGATTTTTTGTCTTTGTACTAGTTTAAGTCATTACAAGATACATTATTATTATTCGTAAGTGTTGCATTAATTTTTTAAAATATGTTTGAAATTTTTGTCCACACTTAGGCTTGGGATCCATTGGGGCTCAACGTTACTTTTCAGAAACTTGGGCTTTGCTGAAAAAATATTTTTTCAAAATTTCTTTTTGATTTCAATTATTTTTTCTATGTTAATGGATCATGTTATTATGTATCTTTGTTTTCAGGGGTTCGTGCGAGTACTAGGACTTTTTGTATTCTTTTCACTATGAAAGGATATTGTTCAAATTGTAATAAGAGGAAATCTTCCGCAGACTTTCATGATCATTGTATTAATTGTAGTCAGTGTACTCGCACTAACTCCTGTTCAGTATGTGAATATTGGGATGACAAACATTGGAAGCGTGTGTCACTGTATGTTGTTAGCGGGGAAAGGGCCATGCTGGTCCTTTCTCCGCAGGGTCACTCTAGTTTATCAGTCTCTATTTCAGAGGAACAAGAACAGGGTGATGTTTCCGTGATGTCTTCCAATAGTGTGCCTCCGTCGTCACAATTAAATGAAGAGCTAGTGGCAAAAGTGCTCATGGAGATACGCCAATTGCCTAAGAGGTCCCTAGTAGGATCGACGGCGTTGACGTCCGCTAGCTCGCCCGGTGTAGCGTCCATTCATCGAATGGTTCGGCAGCCGGGTTCGTCCGTTGCGGTCCAAGAAGGAGATTTGGGTCTAGCGAGCACTATAAATATTCGAGGTGCACACCCAGTGACGGCGGATAAGAGGAGAGAACGGAGGAAGCTTGGTATTCCGGTTCCTAGCTCGTCCAGGTCCATCCAGGCTGCGAGCGAGAGAGGCCCCTCTCTCGTACAACATTATTGGGACCAGATGTTGTGGTACAAAATGTGTCGCAGTCGGAGCATACGTCCGCCGCTCGGGACGCTCCGTTATATAGACAGTCCGGTGAGACTGTCCAAAAGGCTTCCTCATCCTCTCAGCAGCGCACACGACCGCACCTTGGCTACATGACAGAGGATATCCAGCCAGCTTCGCCATTCACGGATTCCACGGCGACCAGGTCACGCCATCCAGTAGCCAGGGATAAGAGGCCTGTAGACTCCGGACGTTCGCATAAGAGAAATATGCAGGAGTCAGTTTACACGGAGCTTCCAGCGGCTAAGCAGCATAAGACCGCTACTCCACAGGCCTCGGTGACAGACGTGCTATCCCAAATAGCACAAATTATCACAGCATCCCAGCAAACGACGGAACCTACATCGGATCAAGAATTATCTGACGACGCTGGGTCGGTACGCTCCGCCGAAGCATCGGGTGCGGACGACAGAGAACATCATGAGGTCCAACAGGATGGCGAAAGGGATACCGAAGATTTGGAGCTATCCCTTTCGGAACAACATAAAGCTGCCGTAGATTTCATCCGGCATTACCTGCCACAAGTTGTTCCGTCGGGCCAGACAGCTGCGATGCCGGATAAGAGACTGATAGCGTCATTGGACACAAAATTCTTTGAGCGGTTCAGAGACATCGTCCCTGAGTTTCCGTCACAGTCCAATAATGTCACAAGAACATTCGAATTATTGAACGACGCTATCTTTAAGCTTGCTTCCAAAACAGGCAAAGCTGGTTTCTTGTCCGCTAATGCTCTCAATCTGCCTTTCATCAATTCAAGGAATAAATTCGAAATGGCAGGACAGGGCATACCGAGAGTTCCTCTGCGTCTAGACGACGAGGCGGAAGACTTGGAATTGTCATTACCGTCGTCTATGTCTATTCCAACTGCGACGTTGGAGACAGCAATAACGTCTAACAGAGCAAGTTTAGACGCTTTATCATACGCAGACCACCTTACTAAGGCGCTATCATTGCGTCTTCAAGGGAAAGAATTCCAGGATATACAATCCTCATTAAGACTTCTTTCAAGGGCAGTAGCTTATTCCACGTATAACTCCGCCCTTTCAGTGGCAAACCTGGAGCTGGTTAGATGTGACGCAGCCCTAGCTACATCCACGCGTGTGGCTAGTAAGGTGAAGAACTCTCTCAGAGTCGCTTCGGTCTCCAGAGAGCTTCTCTTCGACGGCAAGCTTTCAGCAATCTATGATAAGATAACTAAGAAAGCTTCGGATTCTCTGCTTTTTAAATCCGCTTCCAAAAAATCGGATACAGCAGATAAGAGTAAGACAGGCACTTCTGGGACAAGTACGCCCAAGAGAAGTTCCTATAGAGGTTCTTATTCATCCTCTAGGTCTTATTCTAGAGACCGTCAAGGCAGCGACTCATGTATGGGACGTTATTCGGGCCGAGACAACCGGTCTAACGTCCCGAGGTCGACGGGTCGTGGAGGACGTAGTTTCTCCTTCCGCAGGCCTCGCAGGTCCAGGAGATGATGGTTTGAACCTCTATCGTGTTCCGGTGGGCGGAAGGTTATTGAGTTTTACAGACGAGTGGGCGTCGATTACGGACAACCCCTGGGTCCAAGGGGTAATTTCGGAAGGACTAAGAATATCCTTCAAACGAAAGCCTCCATTAACTCGAAGTCCAAGATGGACTCAGCTTCCGTCAAATCCGCAGAAAAGAGATGCTCTTTTATCAGAAGTACAGTCTCTTCTGGTGAAGAACGCGGTAGAGGTCGTAGAAGACCAGGAATCACCGGGTTTCTACAGCCATCTGTTTCTGGTTCCGAAACCAGGCAGCTCGTTCCGTCCAGTCATAGATCTGAGCTGGATAAACAAGCTGATTGTCGCTCTGAAGTTCTATATGGAGACGATTCGATCGGTCAGAGCGAGTATTTGGGTGAACGACTATGCTACAAGCATAGATCTCAAAGATGCGTACTTTCACGTCATGATACATCCGACATTCAGAAAGTATCTACGCTTCGCAGTCCTAGGAGTTGTATATCAATTCCGGGCGATGTGCTTCGGATTGAACCTAGCACCCTGGGCTTTCACTCGAATAATGAACTCGGTAATGATACATTTCCGAGCTCATTCGTCTGCGGTAACGTCGGCCTACCTGGACGACATTCTTCAGAGGTACGGCAATGAGTTAACGCTTCAGAACGATGTGCAGAATCTGCTTCTATTACTCCGACGTCTCGGTTTTATTATAAACGAGGAGAAGTCGGATCTGGTGCCGTCCAAGTCATTCACTCATCTGGGAATGAGCTTCGAGACGCACAACAATCTCGCTCGTCTGCCGTTAACCAGAGTGAAGTTAATCAGTTGTTACGCTCGCTATTGTCTTCACTCAGATAAAGTCACAGCGAGGGAATTCATGAGACTGATAGGTCTGTGTGGAGCCGCCGTGGATCTCATTCCGATGGGGCGGTTGCGCACTCGTCCTCTGCAAATTTTCTTGACTCAGAATTGGAGTGTGAAGATTCATTCGCTCGATTCAGACGTTCTCTTGTCAAATCAAGTGAAACAAGAGATTCAGACTTGGGCAAACATTCAGTGGTTGACTCAGGGAGTTCCACTGCAGTTGCCGGATCCAGGTTTTACGATTATGACGGATGCCAGTCAAACAGGTTGGGGTGCAACATTGACCCCAACGGATTCGAAGTGCCAGGGTCTTTGGGATTCGCAATTTCTAAGCAAGCACATAAACATCAAGGAAATGATGTCAATTTGGCTTGCATTACGTCATTGGATGAACATTATTCAGAAAGCACATGTCCAAATCCTGTCCGACAATACGACAGTAGTGGCGTATCTCCGGAACCAGGGAGGCACTCATTCCGTTCCGTTATTCAATTTAACGGAAAGAATCCCTCTGTTTGTTCTAGAACACCAAGTTCTACTTTCGGTCCGGCATATTCCGGGTCGTCTGAATGTTTTAGCAGACTCCCTTTCACGGAAGGGTCGCTTGTTGCCGTCAGAATGGACTCTCAACAAACAAGTATTCAATCAGATTTGCTACCAATGGGAATGGCCAATGATAGACTTATTTGCGACACATCTCAACAATCAGTTGCAGACTTATGTGTTACCATGTCCGGATCCCCGAGCTTATGCAGTAGATGCTCTATCGATCTCGTGGGACGGAATGATAGGATATGCGTTTCCTCCAGCGCCGTTAATTCAGCAAATATTGCTAAAGATAAAACTATCTCATTGCAAAATTCTGTTGGTAGCATCTCTGTCTCCACAGAGACCGTGGATAAATCTACTCAGGTGTCTGCTGTGGGACTTAATGCGAAAACTTCCTCCACGAGAGGATCTTCTTTCGCAGGGGAAATCGCGTCAACTTCATCACAGCCCGCAAGGTCTCAACCTTCACGTATTTCCGTTGTGCGGTCCTTCTTGCACGGCAAGCATTTTACAGGACGAGCAGTGGACGCGATTTCTAACTGTAGGAGGACCTCCTCTTCGCTAAACTATGCGGCTAAGTGGAAGGTCTTTCGTCGTTGGTGTAGGGATCATTCTGTTGATATTTTTGATCCCTCCATACCAGACATTGCAAACTTTCTAGTATACTTGTTTGACGAGATCAAACTGCAGCCTGTTACTATTAAAGGTTATAGGTCTATGTTATCTGATACCTATGCACACCATGATAGTTTACAAATTGGATCTAATGTCTCTTTATCTAAATTAGTTAGAAACTTCTCGATAAATAGACCCAGAACTCTTAGATTAATTCCTAAATGGAATTTAGCTTGGGTTCTTCTTAAGCTGAAAGAAAAGCCATTTGAGCCTCTTGGGACAGTAGATTTCAAATTCTTGTCTTATAAGACAGCATTTCTCTTAGCTTTCTCTTCTGCTAGAAGAGTCAGTGAGCTTCATGCACTATCGGTGGATGATTCTCACTATCGTAGTGTCGGGAACACTATTACCTTTACCACTAATGTTGGATTTTTAGCTAAGAATCAGGCTCCTAATAAATATCCGGAACCTATTGTTATTAAGGCCCTTCCGTCTTCAGATGGCCGTAGGCCTTTGCTCTGTCCTGTTAGAGCCTTACGTATTTATAAACAAAGATCTCAGTTTATCAGAAAGGGACGAAAACGCTTCTTTCTGTCTCTGATGCCTAATAGAAAGGACATTTCGGTCCATTCTATTGCTAGATGGATTCAATTAACTATCCGTACTGCTTATGATAATCTATCTTCATCTCTGCAGTCTGTGCTTAAGATTTCGGCTCATGAAGTAAGAGCTCTTTCTTCATCTTGGGCTTACGCAAATAGTGTTGCTATAACAGATTTATTGAAGGCTGCATATTGGTCTCAACCATCCACATTCACGAATTTTTATCTCAGAAATATTGAGTCCATTTCTGGAGACCTGCATTGTTTAGGTCCATTATCTGTTGCTCAGAATGTCGTCCACTAAACAGTTGCAACTATAGTTATGCAGGCTTTCTGTTCCGGCAGTGACTCCGTCCTGCTGCCGTCTTCGCTCTGGGCTATTTGACCCAGGGCAAGGGGAAGGGGGGGGAGGGTGTTTCCTTAGGTCACCTGCTTTATAGTGAAAAGCAAGGGGATTCCTCCTCCGGAGTCAGTAATTCTGAGTCGTTACCAGGATGGTTTTAAAGTGTAATATTAATGTTAAAAATTCATTCATGTCATATTTTTAAAGTGTAGCTCGGTGTGAAGCATTTGTATATGTCTTGTGTCAAACGGGCGTTAATATACAATCCTCGGACACTTTTAAGAGAATATAAAGAGTCTCAATTCTCTGGACTAACTTTATTTATTGGCTTACTTTAAAAATAATTAGTATAAGGGGTTATACTGGATGTTAATAGAGAACATGAATGTTATTATGCTCAATTATGAAGGGTGTTGTGTCTTTCTAATTTATCATAAAATAAGAAAGATACATGTAAAGCCTAATACTCCTTTTCTCCTCGAGGGGTTGACTCTATTTATATAGTTGAGCTTATTGGATTTTCCTCTATGTCCTAGGCCCTCCAGCCTTTTTACTATTCAGCTATGTCTGGGTCATTGATACAGTATAAAAATGTTAAAAAATTTAGAGTAATTTATATATTTTTTATACTTACCAATGACCCAGACGGGGATGGCCCTCCCAGGAGTTGGGAACTCATACCTCCCCACTGAGTACATAGCGCTGACCAGGCACTGCTTGTAAGAATGATAATTGGTGCCAATTTCGGGACGTCCTTGACACTGCGCATGCGCAGTGAGGGCAAAGTATGGAGGACCTTCAGGACATGATTTCTTTTGGTTTTAGATGCAAATTTTGGGGATTTGGGGGGCAAAATTTGTGTTTGGCCCTAGAATTTTAAGAGTTAGCACCAGCTATGTCTGGGTCATTGGTAAGTATAAAAAATATATAAATTACTATAAATTTTTTAACTTTTTGTCAAAAATTGTTTGTGTTCAACAGATTTACAGATTAGTTACCCTTGTGAGAAAGAGAGAATCCTATTGATTTTGTAGTTTGCATTACAGAATCAGAGGTCACATGATTGTCACTATGCACAGAACTTGTTAAAAATGTTTTCTGAACAGTAACTTTTGTTCTACAGTATGCAGTCTCACCAAATATACAGGGGTGGTATCTGCATGGAAGGAGAAGACTCCTATTCATTTTTAGGTTTGTCAATCAAAGGTCAAGGTCACTTACTAAAACTACATGTACCACTCCCTGATTTTCAGGCCTGGTACTATTTTCTAAATGTAAAAATAGGTTCCACAACTCGACATGTGCATCTCAATGAATGTTTTTCTGATGCCATACTACCATCAAGGGTGGCCTTAGTTTAGCAATATGTGTTAATATATAATTATTTTGTTGCAATTTCATTTATAACAAAATTTTAATAATTTTGTTTTCTCCTGCACACTATCAGCAAGCTAATTCATACAACGTGAAGTTGCTAAAGGGGCTTTTATCACTTTTTGAGCCATGCTGGTAACTTATTGTACCTTATATATTGAGAGAGGCCTTGTAAAGAAAGGCCATTGTTTACACTAGCCCAAAAACCGTCTGGTGCCACATTTTTATCCATTTTGGATATTTTAGTGCCTAAAAAAAGGATTTAGTACCGAAACACTAATCGGAGATGGGGAAGTTATTTTTTTCGCTGTCTGGTCCAAATAAAAAATATTGATCAAGTTTTGAAAAATGAATTGTAATTATTTCTAGAGTGAACGAACAATTTATTGGTCACAGAAAAAGTCTGACAGAACTCTAAAGTTGTGATGGAATCCTTGGTAGGTGAAAAGTGCGGTCACGAAATTTATAGTTATACCTCCACTTTCAAAGAAAATGGGGGTATACTGGACTACATGCATCTGTTCGTCTATGCGTCCGTCTGTGTTTGAGTTCGTCCGAGAATATTCATAACTTTCATAACTTAAGTAAATTATTATTTTCTATAATATTTGTTGGTCTATTAATTTCTATAATATTTGTTGGTCATAAGTATGCCCACGCTAGTTATTTTCTTTTTTTTTTGTTACTTGTTCATTTAGAAATTGTGTCCGTCCGAGCCAAATTTTGTCTGTTCAGCCTGTATCTCGGGTATCGAATGTTCTATTGCAATGAAATTTGCCGTGAACACTACTTATGGTATAAGCTTTAAAAAAAAAGGATTCAACGATATTTTTCACATTCTCCTTTTTAGAGTTATCCCCTTTTTTTGACTCAGAAATTGTAGGAAATAGACATTATTTGTCTGTTCAGCCTGTATCTCAGATATGGGTTATCAGATTTCAGTGAAATATGGCATGCAGTTTGCCTATGACAAAAGCTTCTGCCTCATTGCATAAAACTTCCAAACACCAAACAATTTACCATACCTTTTGACTTAGAAATTGTTGGAAATTGTTGAAAACTTTCGAAGAAAATGGGGTGGAGGTGGGGGGGGGGGGGGGGGGTATACTGGATTGGGGTTATCGGATTTCATTGAAATATGGCATGCAGTTTGCCTATGACAAAGGCTTCTGCCTCATTGCATAAAACTTCCAAATACCAAACAATTTAGCATACCTTTTGACTTAGAAATTGTTGAAAACTTTCGAAGAAAATGGGGGGGGGGTATACTGGATTGCATCCGTACAGCTGTCCGTCTGTCCGTACGAGAATATTCATAACTTAAGTAAATCATTATGGTATTAAATGAAACTTAGTATGCAATTAAATTGTAACATTGCCCAAGACTAGAATGAATTTCTGTGTTGTCAGATAATTTTTGTTTAGTTTATTAGATAATTATACCCCCACTTTCGAAGAAAATGGGGGTATACTGGATTACATGTGTCCATCCATCTGTGTGTCTGTCCGTGTGTGAGTCCGTCCGAGAATATTCATAACTTTCATGACTAAAGTAAATTATTATTTTCTATAATGTTTGTTGGTCATAGGTATGCCCACACTAAATGGTACACCACATGGGGGTATGCACTGGACGACAGTCCAGCTCTTGTTATATCTATGCCGCTGATTCAGTTAGTGGTTAAGCTGAATGGTGTTGGTATGTACACCTGTTATTGCACTTAGATAATAACAGATTAATCAGCTAATTACTGTTAATCCACTGAGATTAGCATGTTGAGAGTCTTTACAAAAGGTAGCATTTAATTTGATAAATTAGATAAATACTTCAATCTGTCACGAGTCACTTGTGACGGTATGAAATATTTATCTAATTAAATGTTTCCTTTAGTGAAGTTGATAACCTACAATGTTTTATTGAAGAAGAAATGTTCCGTTACTACTCACTAACAAATGACATTGAAAGTTTACACTGTTTCTAACACCTTATTGACAAAATCTTGTGAAAACAATTATTGTTTCTGCCTTTATTGCTAGTTTATGATTTCCTTGTTCTAAAGGTGATAAAATATCTTTTTTTTGTTCAGTCAACAATTGTGCTCTCCACTGCTGCATTGGCATTACTTAACTAGTGAAAGGAACTTTTTTGGTTCCAAAACTTTAGCCAACAAAGATTTTTTGTGGCCAAATCAAAAATTTTACATCAATTGGCTAAATTGGCGCCTGTCAGTGAAAACACTGAGAAGGGCCCAGTACAGTTTAGCCATCTAGTTTTTAACCCTTTACCCAACGTAACGTCCAAAACCGGCCAGCACTTGTCACAAAAATCACCATTCAATTTTCAAATTTTTTTTTTTTTTTTTTTTTGTCTCAAAACCATAGCTTATGATACCTCACTGGAACGAGCTCATTGAGCTCGTTCCAGTGAGGGATCATAAGATATGTTTTTGATGCAAAAGATAGTTATTCAAGAACTTAGTTTGCAAGTGTCGTCTGCCTTTTCATGTTTGGTAAAGGGTTAATGATGTGGTTGTCAAGATTCCATCCAGTTCAGCAGCTTGCTGACAGCTGCTCGTCGTTGCTCGGTGGTTCTCTCCGGGTACTCCGGCTTCCTCCACCCATAAAACTGTCACGGTCACGATTAGCCATTGTGCATAAGTATGTGACCTTAAACACCATTAAATAAATAAATAAATAGTTCAGCAGCTTTGTTTTTTTTTAATTTCAGGTCACATTGATTGGCTTGTCTGCTTTATTAGCTTTACTACATCACAGTGAGTTCTACCAGGAGATGTTGATCCTTATGTCAAACTTTTATTCACATATAACTATTCATCCAATCAGCAGAGTTGCAGGCACAAATCCAAACTCAAACTGTAATTCAGGATCTACTACCTTATCTGTACTTGGTATGTATCTCAATCCTTGCAAACTTTAATGTGTTTAAATTATGCAGGTCTGTGACTGCGAATATCTTAATTTCTTTTTATGCTTCCAGCTTGCTGGGATGTATAAAGTGTTTAAATTTGTCTGTTTGCGTGTTAAGAATGATATAAGAAGTCATGAAGTGTCTGAGAAATAAAATTGATTGAACTCTTCCATTGAACTTCAGGTGATTCCACAACACTTGGTAGAGCTGGAATATCTAGTGCAGTATCATCACCAAGGCAGGTGAGTGATATGAAATGTGTTGTATATTTTTTATGTCGTTTCATTCAAACATTTGTTTCAAAATTAGACCTGCATAAATTGGGTGAATGATCGTATCATTCTTTTCAAAAGAAATAGTCGACCAATTTTTCATTCACCTTTAGTAGTAAACCTTAGACAAATAATAAAAATGTATCCTCGAATTAACCTGATATTTATTTGTCAACTCTTTAAAACCTTGATCTACTGGGAGTGTGGTGGCTAAGCGGTTAGAGCATTGGACTTTAATTCAAAAGGTCCATGGTTTGATCCTGACCAGTGGTAGCTGCGTTGTGTCCTTTGGTAAGACATTTAATCTCAATTGTGGGGACACTGTGTGCTAAGGCTTATTACTCGTTGATGGTGCACTTGCCTTTAACAACTGGTAACACTGCTTGTGTGGAGTTAGTACATTTGGAAGTCTGACAGTTACTTGGTGGTTCTTGCAGGGTACTCTGGCTTCCTGCACCTGTAAAACAATCCAACACAATGTGACCCTGCTAATAAAATGTCATTAAACCCCAATAAACGAACAAACAAAACCTGATCTCCTTTATAATGATGATAAATATGGATTACTACAACATTCAGTTGATCTGTGTTGTATTCCGTCGAGTTGATGAGATGAGATTGGCTAGATCAAACGAGATGCTGTAGGCGTCAAGTTTGATCTGGCCGATCTCATCTGGTCAATGAGACAGAATACAACACCACAGATCAATTGACTGTTGCAGTAATTTGTTTATTATATGACAATTAGTATTTTAAACTAATCACAACACCTGAAAAATCAAATACAACAAGAATTATATTAGCCAAATAACTATTAACAGTTTATGGAATTGGGGAATCCCAAATGCGTAGTAATATCGGATGCTCGTTTTAAACATGAAACTCGAAAGTCAAAACAATGGAGACAAGACTTGAATTTCAATCGGAATCGCTTTTGATAACCCAGATTCTCTTACATTTTGTTGGATTCACATCTTGAAAATAGTTGTTAATTGTTATTATACCCCACGCAACGAAGTTGCGGGGGTATAATGTTTTTGACTGGTCCGTCCGTCAGCCTGTCCGTCCTACTTGTTTTCCGGACTTTTTTTCTACACGCTTCCAGATTTTGAGCTGATTTTTGGTATGTGTGTCTAACATGGTGGCCTACAGATCAAGTTTGCATTTTGTTCCGCTCCACTGATTTTTACCCAAATTACGGCCCTTGGACTCTGAAAAATTCATCAAAATTACAGTTTTCCGGACTTTTTTCTACACGCTTCCAGATATTGAGCTGATTTTTGGTATGTTAGTCTGACATGGTGGCCTACAGATCAAGTTTGCATTTTGTTCCGCTCCACTGATTTTTACCGAAATTACGGCCCTTGAACTTTGAAAAGTTCATCAAAATTACAGTTTTGCGGACATTTTTCCTGCACACTTCCAGATATTGAGCTGATTTTTGGTATGTTAGTCTAACATGGTGGCCTACAGAACAAGTTTGCGTTTTGTTCCGCGCCACTGATTTTTACCGAAATTACAGCCCTTGGACTTTGAAAAATGCATCAAAATTACAGTTTCCCGGACTTTTTTTCTACACGCTTCCAGATATTGAGCTGATTTTTGGTATGTTAGTCTGACATGGTGGCCTACAGATCAAGTTTGCATTTTGTTCCGCTCCACTGATTTTTACCCAAATTAAGCCCCTTGGACTCTGAAAAATTTATCAAAATTACAGTTTTCCGGACTTTTTTTCTACACACTTCCAGATATTGAGCTGATTTTTGGTATGTTAGTCTAACATGGTGGCCTACAGAACAAGTTTGGGTTTTGTTCTGCTCCACTGATTTTTACCAGAATTACGGCCCCATAGACTTTGAAAAGTGCATCAAAATTACAGTATTTTTATACTGTACCAATGACCCAGACATAGCTGGCTGGTGCTAACTCTTAAAAATTGTGCCAAACACAAATTTTGCCCCCCCAATCCCCAAAATTTGCATCTAAAACCAAAAGAAATCATGTCCTAAAGGACCTCCATACTTTGCCCCTACTGCACATGCGCAGTGTCAAGGACGTTCCGAAATTGGCGCCAATCATCATTCTTTGTTTGGCCCTTCATCAGTTAACATCTCACTGATCTTTGTGCTCGTAAATCTCAGTTTAAATGATGCCAGACACATAAATATTGGAGAAATGGTGATTCTAAGGAGGATAGAGAAGGAGGAGAGGAAAAAGGAGTGACAGAAAATATTCAGGGCTGTAACTTAAAATTTTGTAATGAAATTATGTTAAGTTGCCTATTTTCGAGGCATGGGCCTGTTGTTATCATTCTTGCTTTGAAGTTGCACTGCTTATTCAGTGTTTCCTCTCTCCTTATCCTGTAAGTCCTCCCTTGCTATTCTCCCATGCTTTTGGCATATTTTTGAGTAAGATTACTTCTAAAATTTCTTGGGAGAATTAGCTTGGTTACAGAATGAATTCTGTTATTTTCCCCATGTTTACGTTCTCACCCATGGGTGTTTAGACGTTGTGTTCTGCATCTACCATCTGATGTTCTGCAGATTCTTCTCTGGAAGTCTCTGTTTTGCATCAGATAGTGTGTATTGTTGATAACTGATTTCGGGCCAGTATTGTCAGTGCCTGGAGTCATGTTTTCTGGTGTTTATACACTTCTTGTTTACATTGGCAACAGTCTCTTTTGAGGGGGGCTTTTTGCCTTTGGAGTAGTTTACTCATTACTAGATACATTATTATTATCCGTAAGTGTTGCATTAATTATTTAAAATAATTTTAAAATTTTTGACCACACTTACCCTTTGGATCCATTGGGGCACAACGTTACTTTTCAGAAACTTGGGCTTCGCTGGCTGAAAAAATATTTTTCAAAAATTATTTTGAATTTCAATTGCTTTTTTCAATGTTAATGGATCATGTTATTATGTATCTTTGTGTTTAGGGGTTTGTGCGAGTACTAGGACTTGTTGTTGTCTTTTCACAATGAAAGGACATTGTTCAAATTGTAATAGGAAGAAATCTTCCTCTGACTTTCATGATCATTGTATTAATTGTAGTCAGTGTACTCGCAATAACTCCTGTTCAATATGTCAATATTGGGATGACAAACATTGGAAACATGTGTCACGGTATGTTGTTAGTGGAGAAAGGGCTATGCCGGTCCTTTCTCCACAGGGTCACTCTAGTCTATCAGTTTCTATTTCAGAGGAACAAGAACAGGGTGATGTTTCCATGTTATCTTCCAAGAGTGAACTTCCGTCGTCACAATTGAATGCAGAGCTAGCGGCAAAAGTGCTCATGGAGATACGACAGTTGCCTAAGAGGTCCCGAGTAGGATCGACGGCGCTGTCGTCTGCTAGCTCGCCCGGTGTAGCGGCCATTCACCAAATGGTTCGGCAGCCGGGTTCGTCCGTTGCGGTCCAGGAGGAAATGTTGGGTGATGCGAGCACTATAAACATACAAGGTGCACACCCAGTGACAGCGGATGATAGGAGAGATCGGAGGAAGCCTTCTAGTCCGGTTCCTAGCTTGTCCAGGTCCAGCCGGGCCGCATGCGAGAGAGGCCCCTCTCTCGTACAACAACATCAGGGACCTGATGTTGTGGTACAAAATGTGTCGCAAGCGGAGCACACGTCCGTCGCTCGGGACGCTCCATTGTATAGGCAGTCCGCGGAGACTGTTCAGGCTTCCTCATCCTCTCACCAGCGCACACGACCGCACCTTGGCTACGTGACCGCGGATATTCTACCAGCTTCGCCGATAAGAGATTCTTCGGCGACCAGGTCACGCCATCCGGTAGCCAGGGACACGAGGCCGGTAGACTCCAGACGTTCGCATAGGAAGAGTATGCGGGAGTCAGTTGATGCGGAGCTTCCCGCGGCTAAGCAGCGAAAGACCGCTACTCCGCAGGCCTCGATGACGGACGTGCTTGCTCAGATAGCACAAATTATCGCAGCATCCCAGCAATCGACAGAATTGGTGTCGGATGGGGAATTATCCGACGGCGCTGGGTCGGTACGCTCCGCCGAAGCATCGGGTGCGGACGACCGGGAGCATCATGAGGTCCGACCGGATGGTGAAAGGGATACGGATGACTTGGAGCTATCCCTTTCGGAACAACATAAAGCTGCCGTGGATTTCATCCGGCACTTCCTTCCTCAGGTTGTTCCGTCGGGCCAGACTGCTGCGGTACCGGACAAGAGACTGATAGCGTCATTGGACACTGAATTCTTCGAGCGGTTCAGAGACATCGTCCCTGAGTTTCCGTCTCAGTCCAATAATGTCACAAGAACATTTGAATTATTGAACGACGCTATATTCAAGCTTGCTTCCAAAACAGGCAAAGCTGGTTTCTTGTCCTCCAATGCTCTTAACCTGCCTTTCATTAATGCAAGGAATAAATTTGATACGGCAGGACAGGGTATTCCGAGAGTTCCTCTGCATCTTGACGACGAGGCGGAAGACTTAGAATTGTCATTACCGTCATCTACGTCCGTTCCAACCGCGGTGTTGGATACAACAATTACGTCTAACAGGGCCAGTTTAGACGCTTTATCTTACGCAGACCACCTTACAAAGGCGTTATCACTGCGTCTTCAAGGGAAAGAATTCCAGGATATACAATCCTCTTTAAGACTTCTTTCAAGGGCAGTGGCTTATTCCACGTATAACTCCGCCCTCTCAGTGGCAAACCTGGAGTTGGTTAGACGTGACGCAGCCCTAGCTACATCCACACGCGTGGATAGTAAGGTGAAGAACTCTCTCAGAGTCGCTTCGGTCTCCGGAGAACTTCTCTTCGACGGCAAGCTTTCTGCAATCTACGATAAAATTACTAAGAAAGCTTCGGATTCTCTGCTGTTTAAATCCGCTTCCAAAAAGTCGGATACGGCAGATAAGAGTAAGACAGGCACTTCTGGTACTAATGCGCCCAAGAAAGGTTCCTATAGAAGTTCCGGTGCGTCCTCTTGGTCTTATTCAAGAGACCGTCAAGGCAGCGACTCACGTGCGGAACGTCCTTCGGGCCGGGACAATCGGTCTGATGCCCCGAGGTCGACGGGACGAGGTGCAGGTCGTGGAGGACATGGTTTCTCCTCCCGCAGGCCTCGCAGGTCCAGGAGGTGATGGCTTCAACCTCTATCATGTTCCGGTTGGCGGAAGGTTGTCGAGTTTTTCAGAAGAGTGGGCGTCGATTACGGACGACCCTTGGGTGAGAGGGGTGATTTCGGAAGGTCTAAGAATATCCTTCAAACGAAAGCCTCCTTTAACTCGAAGTCCAAAATGGACTCAACTTCCGTGAAATCCGCAGAAAAGAGACGCTCTGTTATCGGAGGTGCAGTCTCTTTTAATGAAGAATGCGGTAGAGGTAGTAGAAGACCAGGAAACACCGGGATTCTACAGCCATCTGTTTCTGGTTCCGAAACCAGACGGCTCGTTCCGTCCTGTCATAGATTTGAGCTGGATAAACAAGCTGATCGTCGCTCCGAAATTCTATATGGAGACGATTCGGTCGGTCAGAGCGAGTATTCGGGTGAACGATTATGCTACAAGCATAGATCTCAAAGATGCGTACTTTCATGTCATGGTACATCCGACATTCAGAAAGTATCTACGCTTCGCAGTCCTGGGAGTGGTGTATCAATTCCGGGCGATGTGCTTCGGATTGAACCTAGCACCCTGGGCTTTCACTCGGGTAATGAACTCGGTAATGATGTATTTCCGAGCTCATTCGTCTGCGGTAACGTCGGCCTACCTGGACGACATTCTTCAGAGGTACAGCAACGAGTTAACGCTTCAGAACGATGTGCAGAATCTGCTTCTATTGCTCCGCCATCTCAGTTTTGTTATAAACGAGGAGAAGTCGGATCTGGTGCCGTCCAAGTCATTCACTCATCTGGGAATGAGCTTCGAGACGCACAACAATCTCGTTCGTCTGCCGTTAACCAGAGCGAAATTAGTCAGTTGTTACGCTCGCTATTGTCTTCATGCAGACAAAGTCACAGTGAGGGAGTTCATGAGACTGATAGGTCTGTGCGGAGCCGCCGCGGATCTCATTCCGATGGGGCGGTTACACACTCGTCCTCTCCAAATTTTCTTAACTCAGAATTGGAGAGTGAAGATTCATTCGCTCGACATAGACGTTCTCTTGTCAGATCAAGTGAAACAAGAGATTCAGACTTGGGCAAACATTCAGTGGTTAACTCAGGGAGTTCCGCTGCAGTTGCCGGATCCGAGTTTTACCATTATGACTGATGCCAGTCAAACAGGTTGGGTTGCATCATTGATCCCAACGGATTCGAGATGCCAGGGTCTTTGGGATCCACAGTTCCTAAGCAAGCACATAAACATCAAGGGAATGATGTCAATTTGGCTTGCGTTACGTCATTGGATGGTCATTTTCACAAAGCTCATGTCCAAATCCTGTCTGACAATACGACAGTAGTGGCATATATACGGAACCAGGGAGGCACTCATTCCGTTCCGTTATTCAATCTAACGGAGAGAATCCTTCTGTTTGCTCTAGAACATCAAGTTCTACTTTCGGTCCGTCATATACCGGGTCGTCTGAATGTACTAGCAGACTCCCTTTCACGGAAGGGTCGCTTGTTGCTGTCGGAGTGGACTCTCAACAAACAAGTATTCAATCAGATTTGCTACCTGTGGGAACGGCCAATGATAGACTTATTTGCGACACATCTCAACCATCAGTTGCAGACGTATGTGACACCGTGCCCGGATCAAAGAGCATTTGCAGTAGACGCTCTATCGATCTCATGGGACGGAATGATAGGATATGCGTATCCTCCAGCGCCATTGATTCAGCAAGTATTGCTAAAGATAAAACAATCTCAATGCAAGATTCTGTTGGTAGCATCTCTGTCTCCACAGAGACCGTGGATAAATCTACTCAGGTGTCTGTTGTGGGACCTACCGCGAAAGCTTCCTCCATGGGAGGATCTTCTTTCGCAGGGGAAACCGCGTCAACTTCATCACAACCCGCAAGGTCTCAACCTTCACGTTTTTCCATTGTGCGGTCCTTCTTGCATGGTAAGCACTTTACAGGACGAGCAGTGGACGCGATTTCTAACTGTAGGAGGACCTCCTCTTCGCTAAACTATGCGGCTAAGTGGAAGGTTTTTCGTCGTTGGTGTAGGGATCATTCTGTTGATATTTTTGATCCCTCCATACCAGACATTGCAAACTTTCTAGTATACTTGTTTGACGAAATCAAACTGCAGCCTGTTACTATTAAGGGTTATAGGTCTATGTTATCTGATACCTATGCACACCACAATAGTTTACAAATTGGATCTAATGTCTCTTTATCTAAGTTAGTTAGAAACTTCTCGATAAATAGACCCAGAACTCTTAGATTAATTCCTAAGTGGAATTTAGCTTGGGTTCTTCTTAAACTAAAGGAAAAGCCATTTGAGCCTCTTGGGACAGTAGATTTCAAATTCTTGTCTTATAAGACAGCTTTTCTCTTAGCTTTGTCTTCTGCAGGAAGAGTCAGTGAGCTTCATGCACTATCGGTGGACGATTCTCACTATCGTAGTGTCGGGAACACTATCACCTTCACTACTAACGTTGGATTTTTAGCTAAGAATCAGGCTCCTAATAAATATCCGGAACCTATTGTTATTAAGGCCCGTCCGTCTTCAGACGGGCGTAGGCCTTTACTCTGTCCTGTTAGAGCTTTACGCATTTATAAACAGAGATCTCAGTTTATCAGAAAGGGACGAAAACGTTTCTTTCTGTCTCTGATGCCTAATAGAAAGGACATTTCGGTCCATTCTATTGCTAGATGGATTCAATTAACTATCCGTACTGCTTATGAAAATTTATCTTCTTCCCAGCATCTGTGCTTAAGATTTCGGCTCATGAAGTAAGAGCTCTTTCTACATCTTGGGCTTATGCAAATAGTGTGGCTATTACAGATTTAATGAAGGCTGCTTATTGGTCTCAGCCATCCACATTCATGAATTTTTATCTCAGAAATATTGAGTCCATTTCTGGAGACCTGCATTGTTTAGGTCCGTTATCTGTTGCTCAGAATGTCGTCCACTAAACAGTTGCAACTATAGTTATGCAGGCTTTCTGTTCCGGCAGTGACTCCGTCCTGCTGCCATCTTCGCTCTGGGCTATTTGACCCAGGGCAAGGGGAATGGGGGGGGGGGGGGGGAGGGTGTTCCCTTAGGTCACCTGCTTTATAGTGAAAAGCGAGGGAGTTCCTCCTCCGGAGTCAGTAATTCTGAGTCGTTTCCAGGATGGTTTTAAAGTATAATATTAATGTTAAAAATTCATTCATGTCATATTTTTAAAGTGTAGCTCGGTGTGAAGCATTTGTATATGTCAAGTGTCAAACAGGCGTTAATATACAATCATCGGACACTTTTAAAGAAAATATAAAGAGTCTCCATTCTCTGGACTAACTTTATTTATTGGCTTACTTTAAAAATAATTAGTATAATGGGTTATACTGGATGTTAATAGAGAACATGAATGTTATTGTGCTCAATTATGAAGGGTATTGTATCTTTCTAATTTATCATAAAATAAGAAAGATACATGTAAAGCCTAATACTCCTTTTCTCCTTGAGGGGTTCACTCTATATTATATAGTTGAGCTTATTGGATTTTCCTCTATGTCCTAGGCCCTCCAGCCTTTTTACTATTCAGCTATGTCTGGGTCATTGGTACAGTATAAAAATGTTAAAAAATTTATAGTAATTTATATATTTTTTATACTTACCAATGACCCAGATGGGGATGGCCCTCCCAGGAGTTGGGAACTCATACCTCCCCGCTGAGTACATAGTGCTGACCAGGCACTGCCAGTAAGAATGATGATTGGCGCCAATTTCGGAACGTCCTTGACACTCCGCATGCGCAGTAGGGGCAAAGTATGGAGGTCCTTTAGGACATGATTTCTTTTGGTTTTAGATGCAAATTTTGGGGATTGGGGGGCAAAATTTGTGTTTGGCCCTAGATTTTTAAGAGTTAGCACCAGCCAGCTATGTCTGGGTCATTGGTAAGTATAAAAAATATATAAATTACTATAAATTTTTTAACTTTCCGGGCTTCTTTTCTACATGCTTCCAGATATTGAGCTGATTTTTGGTATGTTTGTCTAACATGGTGGCCTACAGATCAATTTGCATTTTGTTCTGCTCCACTGATTTTTACCAAAATTACGGCCCTTCGACTTTGAAAAGTTCATCAAAATTACAGTTTTCTGGACTTTTTTTCTACACACTTTCAGATATTATCAAAATTATGGCCATTTTAGTATGTGAGTCTACCACAATGACTTACAGACCAAGTTTGCATTTCGTTCTGCTCGGCTGATTTTTGTGGAAATTACGGGCCCTGGACTCTGAAAAATACAAGTAACAGATTTCCGGGTCATTTTCCTAAAAATTACAGATTTCCGAGCCTGAAATATTGAGGCGCGTGGGGTATGTGAACGTGCTCACTAAAGTTCTATATTTTTGCAACTGTTCAGCACGGAATTTTCAAATAGACCTCGACTGGAATTTTTGTCAACTGGAATATTTGTCAACGGAGTTTAATGAGGAAACGCAATCTATATTTGTCACTTGGCAACTGGCCTCGAGTACGTTCGATTTACTGTAATATTCTAACCGATTCTCATTTCTCTTTTAATTGCTTGTCGTGAAACACGCAAACTGTGCAATTGTTTTATTGAGTTCTGTAAATGGTCATAGAAAAGCAGTGTTTTCTCATACAGTATTAATAAACAACTCCAGATGAAATGGACACGTTACAGAAGTCCCTGATGTATTTGTGGAATTTACCGATTTATTTATATGTCACTGGTAGAAATAGTCCATTCACGTGCACCTCATTTGAGACAGGCATGATAACGATCTGGAAAACTTGATACTCTTGTTTCCCGGAGAGTTGGATTTGATGGGCAAACTACAGTGGTATTGAGGGGCTATTTGTGGTAGTCATATAATAAAATGTAGTACAGTAGAACCTGTCTTGAGAGACTGCCCTTTGGGCCACACAAAAGTGGTCTCTCAAGACAGGTGGTCTCTCATAACAGGTTTCAGGTTTTCTCAAGTCAGTGAATAACCAACTACAAAATTCTTTTTAAGAAGTTTTTGTAACAAATTGAAATGGATTGTTATAAAAATTATAAAAATAAATTAGTGTTGAAAATCTTCATTGAAGATTTTCAACACTAATTTATTTTTATAATTTTTATAACAGTCCATTTCAATTTGTTAGAAAAAGATTTTCAACACAAATTTATTTTTATTCCTATTTGTCACATTTCAGGTATGAATGAAATTGTTTATTCAGCAATAATCCTAATCTTTTCACAGGGGTCTTATAAAAACATCTCAATCTTTAATGAGTTAGCAATTGAAAGACCAATTAAGAGCTTTTAATACTTTTAATTATGTTATCGGGGGATCGACAAGGTTGTCTGTGGTCCGGACAGTAAAAATAGAACAGTTCTGTGCTTTCCGGGGGCTAAAGTGGAGGACCTGAGGGATAGAGTGGACGGTATTGTAGCTGGGTCGGGGCCTGATCCGGTAATGGTATTACATGTGGGGTCCAATAACATCAGGGAGAGGAAATCAGTTCGTTTGGTGGACACATACAAGGACCTAATTAGTAAGCTACTTAGCAGGAATGCTCGGATCATCGTTTCAGGGGTGCTCCCCGTTATGGGTGGTGGGAATGAGAGGAACTCGCGGATTATGGCGCTAAACGAGGAGCTGGGAGAGCACTGCAAAGACTTGGGAGTACATTTCATTGACCACTGGGATTCATTCTGGGGACAAGGAGAGTTGTATGGGCGAGACGGATTGCATTTAAGTAGGATGGGTACAGACCTGTTGGGCCAAAAAATCTTACAGGTGGCTGGGCCTTTTTTGGAGAAAAGGGGGGTAGGGGACCACAGCCGGTAACCCAGAGTGGCACAGATGCTGGGAACATAGGAAGAACAACAAACATGCACAATACAGGGACATACCAGGGTTATAATAATGTGCCAGTGATGACAAAAAAACAAAGATTCATTAAGTTTGGGTACTGCAACATCCAGGGTCTGCACAAGAAAGTAAGCAAAATATCAACAATGATGGACGAAGGAGACTTCGATATAATGGGTCTAAGTGAGACGTGGATACGACGGGATGAGCGGGTTGATCAGATGAAGGGTTGCGTGTGGATAGGAGCTGGGCGAACTGAGGGTCAGAAACGGGGTGGGGGTGTTGGCATCTACGCTAAAGAGGAATTACAGCCCTCATTGATTACAGATCTCACAGAAGCAAGGACTCAGATTCCAGTATCCAACGAAATAGTCTGGGCAAAAATCAAGTTAGGAAGCAGGAGTGTTGCCATTGGTGTTGTATACTTAGCAGTGGAGGGAAGTAAGCCTGAGTGGAATGATTCAATATATACAACTCTTAGATCGAATATCACAGAGCTTGGGAGCAGAGGGTTCAGTATTGTCCTAATGGGGGACTTCAATGGGCACATCGGGGATAAGGAGGAGGGCATACAGGGAGGTGATAGGAAAATTAACACGAATGGGAGGAAGATGTTGGACCTATCAAAAGAGCTTGGTTTAAAGATCCTGAACAGGGATGCGAAATGTAAGGGTAAATGGACCTGGGAGAGGAACGATAAGAAAACAATAATTGATTATATACTCACTGACATTAGCGTATGGAGGGAGGTTATAGATGTAGAAATAGATGACGAGGGAAAAAATGACTTGGGTAGTGATCACAACCTGATAACAGTTAAGATTATGGGCAAAAAGACGAATAGAGACAGAAATACCTTCAAGGAAGTTTGGGGACTAGAACAAGGAGCCGACTGGAAGCAGTTTCGGGAAAAACTAAAACCAAATCTTGAATGTATACCTAGGGATGCAAATGTCCAGAGTATTTCAGATGGCATAGTAAATAGCCTAACAGAGGCAGGGAAGGAGTGTATAGGAAGGGTGAGGGTCCCAACGAGAGAGCTTGGATACAGGGTTAACGAGGGACTGAAAAAGGCTATAAAAGAAAGGAAGGTAAAATGCTCTGCTTACAGAAGAAGTAGGAAGCTTAAAGGGGTGGATAACAATGACACGAGACTAATGAAAGGAGAATATGAACTGGCACGGAAAAAGGTGAATGAGATAAAGGATAATAATAGGAAGGAGCGCAATTGCAGTCTTGCCAGAACAATAAAGAAAACGGGGGGTTCGAGCTCAAACGTATTTTGGAACTGGGTAAATAAACGGGGGAAAAGTAGTGTGCAGAGTATCAAAGTGGATGGGGAAAGTACAGAAGATAAAGGCCGTATCGCTTCAGAGTTAGTCAAGCACTGGGAAAAGATAAACGATAGGCGATGGGGCAGTGGGTCCCCACCAAAAAGAAATACACTGGTGGAGGAGAACCTATCCAATCGTGTATGTAGCGAAATAACGGCAGAAGAAGTGCGGAACGTGGTCTCGAAATTAAAAAATGGTAAAGCGGGAGGGACTGATGAAATTCCGAACGAATTCCTCAAAAATGGAGGGGAGGCACTTATTGAAGTCCTGACAAACCTTTTCAACCTGGCTCTGCGAAAGCAAGAGGTCCCCAGAGAGTGGAGGGAAAGTAAGGTGTCGTTCATACACAAAAAGGGGGATAAGGAAGTTCTAGATAACTATAGGGGGATATCAGTTAGTAGTAACATCGGAAAAGTATTCTGTAAGGTCATATACGGTAGACTAGAGGAAGTTATAGAAGAGAAAGGTTTTTTAGGAGAAATTCAAAATGGTTTCAGGAAAGGACGAAGAGTCACTGATCACCTATTTACACTCACCCAACTGATAGAATCAACAAAGGCTGAAAAGAAAAAGGTGTTTCTGGCATTTCTAGATGTGAAAAAAGCGTACGACCGAGTGTGGAGGGAAGGTATGTGGCGAAAGCTCGAGGGCATCGGACTGGGGGGTGACTTTGTGGGAATCATGAAAGCACTGTATACAGATGTGCAAAGCCAACTCAGTCTAGGGAGTATCACTACAAAACGAGTCCCTATGGATATAGGCCTCAAGCAGGGGTGTATCTTTTCACCGATTTTGTTTGCATTGTATGTTAAAGATTTAGGGGACGAACTAATTCAGAGTGCGGAGGGGGTAAATGTTGGAGACATAAAGATACCAGGCTTATTCTTTGCGGACGACATGGTGTTAATGTCTAGAACTGAACAGGGGCTAGAGAAACTGCTGGAAATTGTTGGTAGATATGGGAACACTTGGCGGCTCGAACTAAATGAAAATAAAAGCAAGGTAATACCCGTTGGACGCAAGGTAGATATGATGAAGAGATGGAGAGTGGGGGAGTTCTCAATCCCCGAAGGGGAAAGCAAACAAATCACTGTAGGAGAAACGGGAGAGTATGAGTATCTAGGGGTAAGCATAAATATAACGGGAAGAGGGGTGTACAGAAATTACTCAGCCAAACTGATTCTGAAGGGGAAAAGAATTCTGAACCAACTAAAACTTTTAGGGAAAAATAGTTTCAACAAGGTCTTTGTAGGGAAAACACTGTGGGAGAGGGTGGGTTTACCAAGTATAACGTATGGCACGGACGTGATTCCATTAAACCAAACCGTTACTAAGAAGTTGGAAAATACTCAAAATGATGCCGGCAGATGGATAACAGGGTCGAGTAATGCTGCAGCTTTGGAAGCAGTAAGGGGGGAGCTTGGGTGGATGAAAATCAAGGACAGGGTAGATTTGGGAAAACTGTGTTACTTTAACTACTTGAGAAACCTGCCTGACAACCGGTGGTGCAAATTGATGCTCGATACCATTTGGAATTCTAATATAGAAACGGGGTGGTCAAAACATGTGAGGGAACTAATGGACAATTACTCTATAGAGGTCACAAACATAGAAGTAGGAATGAAAGAAGGCAAAAGGTTTGTCAAAGAGAGAGTCATGGAAGATTGCAATCGAAACTGGCGAGCAGGGGTTAGCGTGAAAAGATCACTGCAGGGGTTACAATATAAAGAAAAGCCAGCTTTTGAGAAGTACCTAGATGGCACCTTTGGAGGGTCACTGCTGTTCAAACTGAGATCAAGATCACTGGAGCTTCGGGGAAAAATTGGGAGAGATGGGGAAAAGGGATGCCAAATGTGCCACTCTGGAGTAGTGGAGACCCTGGAACATTTTCTCTTGGAATGCCCACAGTATATACCTCATAGAATAAAATTTACTGGAAGAATAATGCAGAAGTGGGGTGAAGAAACAAAGGATAGATGGCTGAAGGGGGACACGAGGGAGAGGGTAGGAATGCTTATTGAAGAAATTGAAAAAGAGGAAGTGAGGGACACTATTAAGCAGTTTATATCTGAATGCTGGGAGGAGAGGAGGGGAAGAGGGGGTGGGGTGCAGGGGGAATGATGGCCTTCTCTTATGAGGACCGCGACAAATCAGCGGCTGGCCAAAGAGTTATTATTATTATAACCACAATGGATTTTCCAATTCCTCAACAGGTAAAAAGTTTTTGTCATGGTTTCAGTCTTCAAAGGGGCGGTCTCTCAAGACAGGTCTATTATGGCATAAAAATACAAGTTGGTACCAGGTCACAGTGGTCTCTCAAGACAGGTGGTCTCTCAAGACAGGTGGTCTCCCATAGCAGGTCCATTATAGAGTAAAACTAATCGGTGCCTGGTAGATGTGGTCTCTCAAGACAGGTGGTCTCTCAAGACAGTGGTCTCTCAAGACAGGTTTTACTGTATTGTTCAACAGTTGCAATGGAGTGATGTAAGCATAGTTGGGAAGGGTTCTTCACAGAGTCTTTTCCAACAATGTTTTATATCACAGTACATCATCATCTCCATGGTACAATGTAATGAAATAAACTGCAGTATTTCAGGTTACTCACCTCAGTCTTTGCTCTTTATACAACTGGTAAATATTGATATTACTTTGCTTACTCTTACATAAAGGTGGTTACTGCTGAAAAGGGTTGCCAGGAAAAAAGTAACCCTTCTTGGGTTGCCTTAGTTATTTTGTACAGGCCTGCAAAATATGTTCATTAATCTTTTTGTTAACCCTTTCAACACTGGTGGTATCTTCCATGCCAGTTAAATGGCAGAACTTGGAGGTAGAGCAATTTGGGGGTAGAGCAATTAATATTTTCAATGTGCAACCTTCAGGCTGCACGTTGAAAAGATTAATTGTTCTACCACACACGTTCACTTAGTAGCCATCCTACTTAATGAAATTATGACGTATCAAGTTCCTGGAATGGAAAAGTGGCCTCTCGTGTTGAAAGAGTTAACCTGTCTCCCAATAAATCAACCAAATCCAATCACACTGTGCAAAAATCATCTTTCACAGTTTATTATTTTTTCAATATTTGCTTTTGAAATATCGGACCCTTCTACAGGGCAATGGTTCATTAGCAAGTCTGAATATAAGCAACCTGTCATTTACAAAATGAGGTTCCCAGAGGGTGAATTTGCTGATGCTATCCCCTGCAGTGGGCCAATTTATCCTCTAGGTACATCTTTCTGTTTTAGCTTGAGACCTTGATTCAGACTGAGGTTCACAGAGGATAAATTTTGTGATGCTACCCTCTTGTGCAGGGTAACATCACCAAATTCACCCTATGGGGACCTCATTTTGCAGATGACAGTCTGCTTATATTCAGGCTTGTTCAATAGTTAGGGTATTGACTTCAAACCGAAAGGTCCACAATTCAATCCTGAACAGCAATAACTGCATTGTGTCCTTGGACAAGACACTTAATTCTTATTGCCCACATGGTGGCTCTGTGTACTGAGGCATACTACTTGCCGATGGTGCCCTTGCCTTCTACCAAAGCTAATCCTGCTTATGTGGACATGTCTGACATGAGGTGACCTTTGCTGTCAAAAAGTGTTATTAAACCCCCCCAAGTGAATAAATAAAATAAGTATGAACCCTCAACTGAAATGAGCTAATCTAGCTGGTTGCCATGAGAGTTCATAAGCTGTATTATTGAATCACAAATTTGAAAATGATGAAACTTAACTCAATCTGACTAGCAAGTGTGGGATCTTTGCCTTCAGACAGCGGTAAATGGGTTCCTCTACTGATCTATACCACCTACATGAGTTTATTTGTACAGGCATTGGGAGATGAGTTACATGAGCTGTAAGCTTTCTGTCAAATACCTCCTTTTCTCAGTAATTTGAACATCACTATTTACTTGTTATAGTGTATACTGCTGCATCTTGAATTGTTATATTTTTTTGTTTTGTGACTTATGTATTCTGTATTGTATACTTGTAAAATAATATTCAAATAAATATTGTTTAAAAAAAATGCTCAGTCACCTAAACAAAAAATTGTGTGTGTGACAGGTTGTTTAAAGTGCTTAAATTCACTTGCATTCTGACAAACTTTAGTGATACAGATTTTTGTATTTTATCAGAGTGAAGAAGGATAAGAGAAATACTTGAGTAAATAGCCAAGATTTGTCAGATTTTTATGCAGCATTTGCTTCATGCTGAGGCACATAGAAGTCACTTTGGGTCATATAAAGTTGTGAATGATTTTTAAACTGTGATTTTGTAATTATTTAAGATTCACTGAAAATCATTTGAAGAATACTTTCTTTTATTACATGCCTGTTCTATGAAATCCCCATCTACAGCAACACTAAACCGTGCGGAAAATAAAAATTCTTTTCACACACATGTGCCAAGCAGAAATCATTGACAGACTATTTTTAAATAGAAGCAAAATTTCACTGGAATTTTCTACAAATCCTGCAAAGCAATTACAATTTGAATTGCTAGCAATAGCTAAAATTCATCCCCCGAGTTCCAATGTGTTCTATGTGCCAAATAGGCACATTGAACACATTGGAACTCAGGCAATAAAATGTGTTTTTTTTGTTGATAGTTGTCAAATGAATTACTGAGTGTCTTTCTAAAACTTGTTTTTATAGACATGAAGATGTGTAATAAACATGGAATGACACGCATGTGAATGGGTTAATCGATATGGCACTTGTGCGATCGTGGAAAGATAAAACTCAAGGCCTGTGGCCTCACATTTTATCCTTCCATCCTGGCACTAATGCCATATTGATTAACTCATTCCCACACGTGTGTCATTCTGTGTATTAGTTGTGTGTAAGTAGTTATAGCCAAGGAAATGATCTTCGTTGTTTGACTCATGTGATTTTCAAGACTTGCGTGAAATAATCTCCTCTTCAGGTAACATCTACACCAAACCAAGATCAGAAAGATGTTCCGTTTGTGGGTTCTGTCTCTTCTAAGTCGACAACACCTCGATCTGCTCACAGTAAGTATTCTATTATGTAGAACAGTGGAGCCCACTCAATTGGATATCTCTTAACTGAATAACCCTGTTAACTGAATATAATTTCCCAACACAAAACCATTTATGATACCTCCAGTACAAATTTGGCCTGTTAATTGAATATAGGTTATAGAGTAAACTCCTGTTAATCCAGGTTTCCTTTGTTTATAGATCTATTTGGCCTTACTACATCCAGTACAGACATTTAATTTATTTTTCTTTGGGTGACAGAACTCATGGAGCTCTGTCAAACAAGACATAATAGAACAAATGCTAAGTTTATCTCTGTAATACAGGAAAGTGACACAGTCTCTGTTAATTGAATACTCCTGTTAATTGACTAATTTTCGTTGGCAAAGTGTCTATTCAGTTAACAGGATTCCACTGTATTGTTACTTATTTTAAATTTTATCAGTTGCTTGAAACATTAAAAACAAACTTGGAACAAATTGATGAGTGTTTGTTTATTAAGCCCCCCCCCCCCCCCCCCCCCCCCCCAGTGCACACAATATCAAAGTCTATTATTTCAATTATTGTATTTTCAAATTTTTCAAACAATTTCAACAAAACAAAACCATATCATGTGACCCCTCATTGGAACAAGCTAAACAAATTGTTCAATTGAGGTGTCACATGATATGGTTTTGTTGAAATTTTTTGAATTTTTTTTTGTTAAAACTGCTTAATTTGTAAATTACATGGGCGGTTGAAGTGGTGCGCGGACAAAATCCCATCGGGACAATATCCCAGATTTTTTACCCGGATGAAATCCCAGCGGACAAAATCCCAGACATGGGCGGACAAAACACCAGGCAATATTTTTTCACAAAAAAGCAGACAAAATCCCAGGTAGTATTTTTTTTCTGGCAAAAGCCTATTTTTTCATCAATGAAACTTCAATCATGCCAGTTCTCAAACTTTTCACTTTGTTTTAAACCGCCTGTTCATCACTGAAACTTCCATCATTCCGCCTACTCGCTTTGTGTTAACCCGCTTGTTTTTTTAGCGAAGATATATAACACAAATCCGTTGGACAGAATAATCATATCAGATTTAAAGTCCAGTGTGGAAGTGATAAAAAGCCAGAAAGGTGGCCTTAAACTTTGTTATGATGGTTTTCTCTACACAAAACATGAACTCAATATAAGTGGAGAATGGGCAACTACAGCTGGAATTGAACCTGAACAATTTGTTTGTTTCGACAATGGGTCTGATGGGAACAGAATTGTAATATTCGCATCAGATGCTGGACTTCGTTTGCTCGCTAGAAGTGATCAATGGGATATGGATGGAGCATTTTCGATGGCACCAAAAATATTCAAGCAAGTTTATGTGATTCGTGTGCCGTTGGCTGATTCTGCTGTTTCGTGTGTTTATGCGTTATTGCCTGGTAAAACACAGGCCATATACGAGCAAATGTTGCAAGCAATACAAAGTCAGTGTGTAGATCGGGGTTTCAATTTAGATCTGCAGGTTATTGTAACTGATTTTGAATCTGCAG
This sequence comes from Pictodentalium vernedei, assembly GCA_031216915.1. Taxonomy (NCBI): domain Eukaryota; kingdom Metazoa; phylum Mollusca; class Scaphopoda; order Dentaliida; family Dentaliidae; genus Pictodentalium; species Pictodentalium vernedei. The sequence goes on from CM062295.1 coordinate 156,315,137, forward strand.
TTCGTCAAGCAGTTCATAGCTCGTTCAGGGATCATGTGACAACACAAGGGTGCTTCTATCACCTCACACAAAGTACGTGGAGGAAAGTTCAGGAATTGGGTCTAACAAACTTGTATAAATCCAATGTTGACGTTAGGCAGTTTTGTGCTAAAGTTGATGGACTGGCTCTGTTGCCACTTCCTGATGTGGTACCAGCCATGGAACTTTTTAAAAACAATACTCCAGACGGACTGGAGGACTTCATATCTTATTTTGATTCTACATACATTACGGGTAGCTATCAGGCTATTCAACCACCACCCTCTAACAATTCTGATGCTGCAATGCCACCTATTCGTTTCCGTCGTCGAAAACCACTGTTTCCTCCAGAAACATGGAATGTCCACCAAACAACATTAGAGGGAGGGCATAGAACTAACAATATTTGTGAGGGGTGGAACAATTCTTTTAGGGAATTGATTGGTCATAAACACCCAAGTATTTGGTGTTTAATTGAGGGTTTTCAACAGGACAATGCCATGATAAATACCATTATTTGCCAAAACCGCCTGGGTCAGCAGCCAAAAAAGAGAGCAAAACGTAATTATAAAACTTTGAATGAACGTTTGATGAACTTAAGCAAAGATCGCCAAAATAACACAAAAAATATCGAGGAATTTTTACACTCTGTTAGTTTGTGCATGAGATGTAAATATTATTCATTTATACAGTACGAGTGGATAGAAGTGTTTTTGTATGTCTTTGATAAAGTTATTTTCTACCATAAAAATACCAGTCATTAACATTAATTCTTGGAAAGCTCTCTCAGAACTTTCCAATAACTAATGTTACTTACTGGTATTTTCAGTGGTAAAAAGTATTTTTGTATGTCTAAGTCGTATGTAGTTAATTAAGGCACATTTGATGCATTTCAAAGGAAAAAGTTATTTTCTACCAGAAAAATACCAGTCATTAACATTAATTCTTGGAAAGCTCTCTCAGAGCTTTCCAATAACTAATGTTACTTACTGGTATTTTCAGTGGTAAAAAGTATTTTTGTATGTCTAAGTCTTATGTAGTTAATTAAGGCACAATTGATGCATGTCAAAGGAAAAGGTATCCTCTATTTTCTACCATAAAAATACCAGTCGTCATTAACATTAATTCTTGGTAAGCTCTCTCAGTTAACAACTATCCGAGTCCAGAACCATTGGCCAGCGATGCCAGAGAAGCTGTGAAGAAGTTGTGAATGGGTAACAAAACACCAACCTTTGAAAATAGCACTGGAAAAACAATAAACCTTGGCCAATTCCTGTAGAACTGTTCTCAATTTTTAATCTTATCAAAACATACTGCCTTCATTATTAGAAGTGTCACAGTATTGCATATTTTTCATCATAAATTAGTATAAACACACCTGGTTTAACCTATAGTTATTGTTGTTCTTTATACTTATTATCGCTGGTATTGTTATAATAAATCACTAGTTACTTTGAAGAACATAGTTACAGTGCTTATATTAATTCTGCTGTTAATGTTAATATTATTGATATTAAGAAATAAAAGTACTTGAATCCAATGGGATAAAAAATTGTGTCTTTTTATTTTTTATACCCAACTGGGATTCTGTCCACCCATGTATGGGATTTTGTCCGCTGGGATTTTGTCTGCTGGGATTTTGTCCGGATGGGATTATGTGCGATGGGATTATGTCCGGCGTTCGGTTGAAGTTGATTTTTTTGGTAAAAGGTTAATGTTTGTCTTTATATGTGGCTCTGTGTCATTCAGAGTCTTTGTTTGTCAGTTTTAATCAGACTTGTATTTGTCAACTTTTTTGTCAAACAGACTGAAAGTCTAAGCCATATCACATGATAATCCTAACAAAACATGCTTTTGGATGCCAAGGTCAGGGAATAAGAGAAAACCCTTTAAAGTTTTTTGCTCAGCGATATGGCTCAAGATTCAGTGCTATTCATAAAGAATCGGAAAAACATAAACATTGCGAAAGTTTAGGGAATTTTATAACTTTGAAAAATACAATCGAAATCATGTAGAGTTGAAAAAAATTGTAAATTTATACAATGCAAATTAGTTCTGTTTCTTATGTCATTTTTTTTTTGTATAAAAAATGTATTCTGCTGGCATTTTTAGCTCAAATTGACGAAGTCAAGCTGAGTTATTGCCGTCAATACTCGTGTGTTGGCGGATGTACATCCACATACATCCACAATTTCCTTTGGCACAGAGCACAGATCGCATTTATGATCAGATTGCTTTGAAACTTGGTGTGCTTATTTGGGGTGACCTCTAGATGGGAGCTATTGATTTTTAGTCGAGTTGTGACGAAGTCAAACTCGACTTATAGTTTGTGAATGGCAGGCGGACAGACGTAAACAATTGGTTTCCGGATGATAACTTGATAATGGTTTGACCCACATTCATGAAACTTCATAGGTAGGTTGGCATCAGTGAGAGGAAGAACCCTATTTATTTTGGATTCACTAGGTCAAAGGTCAAGGTCACAGTGACCCTGAACATAGTAAATCAAAACAACTGGTTTCCGGATGATAACTTGATAATGGTTCGACACACATTCATGAAACTTCATAGGTAGGTTGGCATCAGTGAGAGGAAGAACCCTATTTATTTTGGTCTCGATAGGTGAAAGGTCAAGGTCACAGAGACCTTCAACATAGTAAATCGTAAACAATTGGTTTCTGGATGATAACTTGATAATGGTTTGACCCACATTCATGAAACTTCATAGGTAGGTTGGCATAGGTGAGCGGAAGACCCCTATTTATTTTGGACGTGCTAGGTCAAAGGTCAAGGTCACAGTGACCTTGAGCATAATAAATCGTAAACAATTGGTTTCCAGATTATAATTTGACAATGGTTCCACCCACGTTCATCAAACTTCATAGGTAGGTTGGCATTGGTGCAAGAAGGAGCCCTATTTATTTTGGAATCACTAGGTCAAAGGTCAAGATCACAGTGACCCTTCACATAGTAAATTGTAAACTATTGGTTTCCGGATGATAAGTTGATAATGATTAAACCCACTTTTGTGCTGTCACAACTCGACATTGGATTGGTGATCCTAACGGCATTTTCTTCCATTTCCATAAAAAAACATGCCGATGGCAACAACCTTTGAACTTAGTTTAGTTAGGCATCAATATTTCCCTTTGGCACACCCTACAGGGCACATTTATGATTGGATCGCTTTGAAATTTTGTATGCTTGTTTGGGGTGACCTCTAGATGGGAGCTTTCGATTTTCCTCATTTTCCATCAAAAATAGTTGCCATTGGCAATGACCTTTTATGAACATAGTGCAGTTATGCATCAGTATTTCCCTTTGGCACTCCCTGCAGGGCACATTTATGATCAGATAGCTTTGAAACTTGGTATGCTTGTTTGGGGTGACCTCTAGATGGGAGCTATCTATTTTTTTCCATTTCCGCAAAAAATGTTGCCACTGGCAACAACCTTTGGACTAACTCAGGCCTCAATATTTCCCTTTGGCACACCCTACAGGGCACATTTATGATCGGATTGCTTTGAAACCTGGTATGCTTGTTTGGGATGACCTCTAGATGTGAGATATCGATTCCCTCCCATTTCTGTCAAAAAATGTTGCCGCTGGCAAGTACCATCGATGAACTTAATGCAATTTTGCATCAATATTTCTTATCAACCTACCTCAATTGTTTACTACAGGCTTGCACTACAGTGGAAGAACCTAACTCGGATAAAATACTCTCTATTTTAATCTTTCCCAAGATTTGGGAAAGAAAAGTGGTGTAAAAACACCACGAAAAAATAAGCCAAAACTGGGCCGAGCGCCATCGGCGCATACCCAGTATGGGACGCTCTTCCATAGTACAAATCCACGACTTCCGTAACAGTGCGCAATGCATCAATTCGCCATTCTTTTTCTATCCGAAGCACGAGCAGGATGTGTTTCTGCCATATGCATTATGAAACAGTGATAATTCAACTCGTGGATAATGGTTTTCCTGTGACTGGAATTATGGATCTGAAGATCGTATTATAACAGGACTGTGTTTTATATATTCTCGTTTATATTTTCAACCACATTCTCATTGTTTATTAATTACTATTCCGTTTTCACGAATGTTTTGTTTGCGATATCGTGTCATCGCGATTCGACAATGAATTTTTTTCGATTGATAAAAAAATTGTTATTGGAGTAGGTGTCGGTCGTCTGGGTTCTGCCACCTTCTCTCGTAGTTGAGGGTGTTCTTCTACTTCTGTTTCTGTTGAGTTCACCTTTTTCTTCTACTGCTCTCACCTCTGTTCTTTCCTGTTCGGTTCCTTTAGGGCAATTCCTTTTGCCCTCGCCATTGGTGCGTTCTCGTGTCCGTTTCGTCCGCACCCGTGGGTGGTGTGGAATGCTGTCGTTTCGGGAGCCTCCCGACTCGACCACGTCTGATGTGAGTTTACCCCCCCCCCCCCCCCCCCCCCCCCTGTGGGGGATGTGCAGGTTCTCCCGCTCCCGTGGGGGGTAGTGAACGCTATCGTTTCGGGTCGCCCGATTCGACCACGTCTGATGAGAATTGCTCCTCCTCCATGGGGGATGTGCAGCGGCACCAGCAGGGGGGGGGGGGAAACTGTCGTTTCGGGGGCCCGACTCGCCCACATCTGGTGTGAGTTTGACCCCCTCCGTGGGGGATGTGCAACTCCTCCCACCCCCGTGGGGGGTAGTGAACGCTATCGTTTCGGGTCGCCCGATTCGACCACGTCTGATGAGAATTGCTCCTCCTCCGTGGGGGATGTGCAGCTCCTCCCGCACCAGCGGGGGGTGGGGACCACTGTCGTTTTGGGGCTTCCCGATTCGACCATGTCTGGTGAGAGTTATTCCCCTTCCGTAGGGAATGTGCAGTGTTTTACCGTGGTGGATACTGCGGGAGCTGTTGGTTTTCTGGTGTAGAGATGCCTGGTTCCGGGACTATGCGCCCTCTCCAGTCGACATCTGAGGCTGTCACTAGGGTTGTGACTCCTCCTTTGGAGGCCAAGCTTGGTGGCTCTCTCCGCTTTTCCACCAGTTCCAACAGCTCCCGTCGTATCTGCTGCTACTGCTGTTCTGTCTACAACGTCATTGGGCACCGTTTTTAGCCGGCCTCGGCTTCTCCCTGCCAGGGTCTGCAGGGATGTCTGTAGTGTGGTTGTGGGGTTTCGGCCTCAGCCTTCCCAGACTTCCACTCGGCGAAGTCAAATGGGGCTGCCGACTGAACCCCCTACTGTGTCCTCTCAGCCATTGAGCACAGTAGTTTTATACCTGCAGTGGTCTGCTGCGGTGTCTGGTTGTGTAGACGTGGGGGTATCGGCCTCAGCCTTCCCTGACTTCAACTCGGCGAAGTTGGAAGTGGTTGCCGGCCGGACCCTCTCCTGTGGTCTCTGCGTCGTCGAGCACCACAGTTGTCATTGGTTTCGGTTGTTCTTAGTGGGACACTATGAACTCCGTGGCGTTTCCGTCCACTCATTCTGGCCACGCAACCAGTTTTGGGGGTCCGTCTTTTGTGCAGCCTGGACCTTCTGCCCTGCAGAGGTCAGCGGTGACTCTCATGAGTTCCTGCTATATTGATCCTCGGGGTGTGTCACACCCCTACACACGTCTGCTTTCAGACGTTTTCGGCTGCCGCCCGTCGTCCCACGTCGGGTCTTTTGGAGGATCGTGACCCTTCGCTGGTTAATAGGGTCAGAGGTGAAGCCACTTTGCCGGTTCGTTCCCCTGTCGAACCGGCCAGTACGGGCAGTGAGCTTAGGGAGTCCTCTCCTTACTCACTCAGGTTCTGTCAAAGAGCCTTCCTGTTGCTTCCAGCGAGGCAGCGAGTGGTTTCCAGGCGCCTCCTATGGCGCCGCCTCCTGGGATTGGAAACAGGCCGCTTTCTGATCCCCCTGGTGTTCCGACACCATGGGAGGCGTCGGCTGGTTTGCCCACGATGGGCTATGTGTCTTCCGACTCATGGGAAGAGTCAGACATGCTTGATGTCGAGAGCCAGCAGTCTTCGGACTTGGAGGCAGCTCTTGATTTCGTGTTTGGGTTCCTTCCAGATCTCAAACCATCTAACCAGTCAACAGTGTCAGCCAGGCCGCGATCATCGGTCGCGTGCCAAGTCTATGGAGCAACCTGCTTCTGGGCGTCTTCGACCGTGCCCGTCGGTACAGTTGGTTGAAGCATTTTCAGCCTTGGACTCCAAGCTAAGTTCCAAGGCTATGAAGGCTCCGTTCTTCACCAGGGTTGACACCTTTTTGCCTCCGGCGCATTATCGTTCCTACGATTCCGCCAATCCGTCGGGCTACCAGACTTTGACGGTTTTGGATCAGGACTCCAATTCCCTCGGGCTTTCCAAGTCCAAGTCTGCCGTCATTCCGATGACGACTCTGGAGTCCACGTTGGGCTTATCGAGAGAGATGCTTGGTATGCTTTCTCTCTCCGATCACGTCGTCTCAGCTTTAGCTGCTTATCTGCCTTCAGATAAGTTTGACGAGGTACAGGCTCCTTTGTCCAAGGCACTCATGCATCTTACTCACACGCATGCCTGTAACACGGTTAATCTGGAATTAGTTCGAGGGGACTCTGTGCGGGACACAGGCCGATCCCTTCCTGAGGAGCAGTATGCTACTCTTCGATCTGCTTTTTTGGCAGGTCCGCAACTTTTCCATGGTTCTGTGTTGACGGTCCGGGATGACGTCCTACGTCATTCCAATGATCAGCTGCAGTTTCTTCAGCTTGATCAGCCTTTTTGGGTAGGCACGGGCCGTTCCAAGCCTAACAAGTGCCCTTGGCTTCCTCTGCGAAGAAAAGGGGCTGATCCTTCTGCCACCGCTTCTACTTCTTACTCAAGGGGTAAGGGTAAGCGTCGGCAGTCTTTAGGGAAGTCCCAGGATTCTTCATTCAGTAGAGGTGTTTTCTCCTCTCGCGAGCCTCGTCGGGGTTCGCAATGAAGGTCCTCACATCGACTCGTCCCAGGTTGGAGGAAGGATAGCAGAGTTCGCAGACCGTTGGGCCACCATCACATCCGATCCTTGGATGTTAGATGTTGTTTGGTCCGGGCTGCGAATATCCTTCCGATGGCACTCCACTCTGTCCAGGGTGCCTTTTCCAACCACAGTTCCTTCAGACATTTTACGTCGGGAACTTTTGTCCACGGAGATAGACAATCTCCTGACAAAGGGGGTGATTGAGGTCAATTCACCAGGGAGATTTCGCTTCCAGCTTCGACCTGCGAGTCGTTTACTTTCACGTTCCGATTCATTGGGCGTTACGGAAGTATCTCAGGTTCGTTTTTCTGGGGCGGGTTTACCAGTTCAAGGCCATGCCTTTCGGCCTCAACCTGGTTCCTTGGGCCTTCACCAGACTGATGTCGCATGTGATAGCTTTCCATCGCACACAGTCCAGGGTGACTACTTCGGCATATCTAGACGATATCCTTCAGGGGCATCCAATGCTGCCTTACTGGAGTCGGATGTCGCCACTCTGTTGAGCTTGCTCACGTCGCTACGTTTCAGAGTTAACGAGGAGAAGTCGGACCTGGTCCCTTCTCAGTCGTTCTATCATCTGGGGATGGCTTTCCGCACACAATTCAATTTGATGGCGGTTCCCCAGGCCAAGGCTGTGATTCTCTCAGCTTTTGCTCCGACTCTGTCCCAGTCCACATCCGCATCGGCTCGGAGTTTTCTCCGGCTAATCGGTCTCTACTGTTCGGTGACAGATCTCATTCCTCTAGGTTGGCTGCGTGTCAGACCTCTCCAACACTTTCTGCTCAGTCGTTGGAGGCCGAATGTAGATTTTCTGGATCTGGTGCTTCAGTTTCCAGAATATCTTTATCCTCACCTTCTCCTCTGGGTGGATGTCCAGTGGCTTTCGCAGGGTGTTCCGTTGGACTTATCCACGTCCGATCGCGTTCTGACAGCAGATGCCAGCGATCTTGGATGGGGTGCGACGTTGGATCCTCTAGGTCTTTCCATTCACGGGATGTGGGACCAGGATATTGCAGCTCTACACATCAACCAGAAGGAGCCTCTTGCTCTTCTTCTGTGTTTCAGGCAGTGGATCCCTCACCTGTCGAATCGCCAGGTCCTTCTGTTGTCCGACCATTCGACGGTGGTTGCTTACATTCGGAACCGGGGCGGCACGCACTCTGTTCCAATGTACGAATTGGCTTGGGATCTTCTACTGCTCGCTCAGGATGTCCACGCCGGGGTGGCTGTTCGTCACATTCCCGGTTGCCTGAACGTCCTAGCCGACTCCCTGTCCCGTCGGGGCAGAGTCATTTCCACCAGGTGGATGCTCCACATGGCGGGTTCCATCGATCTCTTGTGACTCGTTGGAACCATCTGGTGGACACTTTTGTGTCCCCGTGTCCAGATGCTCTGGCTTTCGCCGTGGATGCTCTGGCCCTCCTTTGGGATGGTCTTGTCGGCTACGCCTTCCTACCGGTTCCGATTCCACCTCAGGTTCTCACCTAGATATGAACCTGCAGTCGTCGAATCCTTTAGATCACACCCGTCGCTTCGGTGGGTGTGGATCAATCTGCTCCGCTCTCTGTTAGCGGCGGTTCCGGCATGTCTCCCTCTACCTCGCGACTTTCTCTGCCAAAGTCGCCGGAGGAGGTTTTCAAGTTGACCTGACTTCATTGTGCCTTCGCACATGTCTTTTATTGGGTCCTGTCTCCTCCGTAGTGGTTTTTTGAGACACGCAGTGGAGTTGCTTTTCTTCTTCAAGGAGGCACTCACTCCACTGGTTTAGCCTCTGTGGCTAAGTGAAAGGTTCTTCTGTCGATGGTGTGCGATCACTCTGTTGCTTCTGTCACTCCTTTGATCACACCGCTTGTGGAGTTTCTGGTATATGTTTGTTTCTGGGGCTCTCCAGCAATGGGTACTTGTCCATGCTTCGGAGACATTTTTTCCTATGTGATACCGCATTGTTTCAACACTCATCCTTGCCTCTCCAAGCTTGTTCAGCTCTTTTCCTTGAAAAGACCTAGGACTTTGAAGTTTACTCCAAGATGGTCACTTTCTTGGGCGCTGCTCTGCTTGGGGGTGAGGGGCGCATTTATCCTGGATGAATATGCATTTTCCCTGCATCCATTTCTTGAGGGACTTGTCTTGCTATTCATGCAGCTTCCGCTCGTCTAGCTACTGGTGCTTGTATTACCAATTGTTTTTTTTGCCACGAGGTGCGTGCATTGTCTTCCTCTTTTAATAACTCTGTCATGTTGTCGGATGACTGATGTTATACTGGCAGCCTTCTGGAGAAATGCTACATTCTCCTTTTATCTGCGACAGTTGCAAGAGCCGACAGAGAACCTTGGGACCCTCTTTCTTCGGCTCAGGATGTTGTCTATCCAAGCTTTTCAGCTTTTTTCAGGGTCAGTTCCAGCTTTGTGCTGTTACTGCCCTTTCTTCCTGTGCGTCGCACTTCACCATACACCTCATCTTTCATTGGCTTTTCTAATGTTTGTGATGCTATGGTTTGATAGGCCTAGGGATCTCTTCCTCTGTCCACGGTCCCAGTGCTATTCAGTTATGTGTGGGTTGGTTATGTGATTCCCTCCAGCCTTTTGTCTATTCAGCCTGTAGTAAACAATTGAGGTAGGTTGATAAGAAGTATAAATTTTATAGTAAATTTCCTTTCTTATTATACCTACCGAAATTGTTTACATGGAGGCCCTCCCGTCTTCTTATTCGGGTAAGAATCCTTCCTCCCCGCTGATCACATAACTCCTGTGTTGTTCGGAATCAAAAGAATGATGAATTGATGCATTGCGCACTGTTACGGAAGTCGTGGATTTGTACTATGGAAGAGCGTCCCATACTGGGTATGCGCATGGCGCTCGGCCCAGTTTTGGCTTATTTTTTTGTGGTGTTTTTACACCACTTTTCTTTCCCAAATCTTGGGAAAGATTAAAATAGAGAGTATTTTATCCGAGTTAGGTTCTTCCACTGTAGTGCAAGCCTGTAGTAAACAATTTCGGTAGGTATAATAAGAAAGGAAATTTACTATACAATTTATACTTCCCTTTGGCAAACCTTGCGGGGCACATTTATGATCAGATCACTTTGAAACTAGGTATGCTTGTTTGGGGTGACATCTAGATGGGATCTATCGATTATCTTCCATTTCTGTAAAAAAAATGTTGCTGCTGGCAACGACCTTTGGACAAAGTCAGGCCTCAATATTTCCCTTTGGCACACCCTACAGGGCACATTTATGATCGGATTGCTTCGAAACCTGGTATGTTTGTTTGGGGTGACCTCTAAATGGGAGGTATCGATTTTCTGCCTTTTCCATCAAAAATAGTTGCATTTGGGAATGACCATCAATGAACTTAAAGCAGTTATGTATCAATATTTCCCTTGGGCATACTCTGCAGGGCACATTTATGATTGGATTGCTTTGAAACTTGGTGTGCTTGTTTTGGGTGATCTCCAGATGGGAGCTATCGATTTTCTTCCATTTCTGTCAAAAAATGTTGCCGTTGGCAATGACCTTTAAACTTTGTTTTGTTAGGCATCAATATTTCCTGATGGAACACCCTACAGAGCACATTTATGATCGGATCGCTTTGAAACCTGGTATGCTTGCTTGGGGTGATCTCTGGATGGGAACTGTCCATTCTGTTCCATTTCCGTCAAAAAACGTTACCATTGGCAACAACCTTCAGACTTAATTTTGTCAGACATCAATATATTCTTCTGGCATGCCCTTCAGGGCACATTTATGATTGGATCACATTGAAACTTGGTATGCATGTTCAGGGTGACCTCTGAATGGAAGCTATGCTATTTTCTATACAAAATTATTGTTGTTAGTGCCAGCCTTTGAACTAAGTGCATTTGTGCAGCAACTTATCCCTTTTACACTCTTTGCAGGGCATATTTATAAATTTCCAGAAAAAAACCATTGCCACTAGGAATGACCTTCAAACTTATGCATTTGTGTATTAACATCTTCCTTAGGCATGCCTCAGAGGGCGCATTCATTATCGGATTTTGAAACTTGGTGTTCTTATTCAGGGTGACCAGGATAGGAGCTATCGATTGTCTTTTCATTTCCATCAGAAATTGTCGCTTAGCAACAACCTTTGAATTTATTGCATTTGTGCATCAACATTCTTCTTTGACATGGTCAACAGGGCACGTTTATCATAGGATTGTTTTTTAACTTGGTGTGCTCATTGGCTAGACCTCCAGATCAGAACAATTGATTAGCATTCATTTCTGTGAAAAAGTTACCATTTACAATGACCTTTAAACTTACTGCATTTGTGTATCAACATTCTTCCTTTAGCCAGTGTTACAGTTCACATTTAAAAATGCATGAATTGCTCTGATGTTGTGCACACACAATGCTGTTATGTTGAAGTTTCATCAAGTAACATTGGAATCAATGTTCTTCAATTTTGCCATTTCACTTATAACTTACCAAGTTCAAGTTTGTCAAGTTGAGCTACAGTGTCATTGCCACTTTCATCTTAGATTTCTGTAAAAAAAAGTTGCTGTTGGCAATGACCTTTTATGAACTTATTGCAGTTATGCATATCAGTATTTCTCTGCAGAGCACATTTATGATTGGATGGCTTTGAAACTTGGTATGCTTGTTTGGGGGTGACCTCTATTTGGGAGCTATCGATTTTCTTCCATTTCTGTCAAAAAATGTTGCCACTGGCAAATGACCTTTGAACATAGTTTAGTGAGGCATCAATATATTACTTTAGCATGCCCTTCAGGGCACATTTATGATTGGATTAAATGTTTGTTTTATATTTTATTTTCACTTAAGAATTCCAATTGAAACAGAGAGTCAGATAAGATATAACAACTTAAATACACACATTTATCACAAAAAAATAAAATGAATTTATCAAATTCTGTTTGATTTGATATTCCTGTTTTAATTACATAGTTTTCTGTGTAGACCTCAAAGTCCCTGGCACTTTTCCTGACTGTCGACTACATGACAGCTAATGAGTCTAGTGGCTTGGCAGTGATTTCTTGATGGACAGCTATGACTTGATGAGATGCCATGGGAAGTTGACTTGTCTGCAGGGCATCTATTTGGTCGAGTTGTGTCAACAATTCCACCTATGTTTTGATGAGTCTGTCCTTTCGTCTGTTCATCCATCCATCCATATCGTGATGTCAGCACTATAATTTGAACAAATGTTATCCAGTTTTTACCAAATTTGGTCAGCGGTTCTATTTGGGAATGTCTTGGACAAGTTCAAAAACCAGGCTTGCCTGAGTTTCTTTTGAGGAATTATGTCCCTTAGATTGTTTTCTTGTTTGAATTTCTGACTTGTGGGTGGTGTCAGCATGATAACTGCCAAAAGACGATATCCTATGCCTCTGAGATTGTTTCCTACTATCAGTAGTTTCAGGTGCCAGCACAGATTTCTTTTTAGCTATCACAGCTCGACCCCAACATCTCTGATGCAAAGCTGTTGTTTATTGTCTGCTTGAGTACCTGTTCTGACACCACAAAGTTTGAAAAAGTCGGATTAAAAGTTGAAATAGATATTCCATTAACAGCATTCCACCGTATAAAGAAACACTGATTTCTGTTTTTCAGATACAACACAGACTGAAGAATTGAGTGGTAACAGTATTATCTACCACAGTGTAGCAACACCATCATTAATATCAGCCGTAGCTCAGCTTCTTCATAACATTGTTACACTTGCTCCAGATGATACATTCATGTCATTCAAAAAGTACTCACTCATTCCAGTTATTTTAAAGTAAGTTGAATGAAGTTAGTAAAATGTTTCATTTTACTACTGTATACTTTCTTTTATTATGCCTACTATGTAATGGGAGGGGATATAGGAAAGGGTTCTGCCCATCCTTTCATCCATCCTGCTCATCCATCTACATGTCCTTCCATCAGCATGACCTTTCCCATTTTTTGTCATGACATTTAAAAAATAAAATACATTCAAAATATTTTTCATAAATTTGATATATAGCTTTTTGGTGGTAATATCGTGAATGGGATTGCGAACCAGGTTTGTCCAAGTATTTTTATAAGCGTTATCGGCCTTGTTGGACTTACAATTTATTATTATTATTATTACCTTTTATTGCCATCACATTTCAAAGAAAACTGTTCAAGAATTGTTTGCCAAATTTAATAAATAACCTTTGGTTATAATATGAAGTGGACTGCACACCAGCTATGTCCAAATATTTTTAGCTCACCTGACTGAAAGTCAGGGTGAGCTTTTCTGATCACTTTTCGTCCGTCGTCCGTCGTCCGGCGTCCGTCGTCCGGCGTGAAGGTGGTGTTTGGGTCTTTTTCTTCCAAACCACTGGCCGCATGTTAATGAAATTTCATGTGAGTAGGGGTTATATAGCGGCATTTTGATTTTTGGGCAAATTAGGTTTCGGCTCATATTGAGCAGAGGGGTGGGGCAAAAATGCTCCAATTCTTAAAAAATCTTCTTCTCAAGAACCAGCAATAGCAGAGACTTGATATTTGGTATGCAGCTTCCTTTTGAGGTGTAGACTCAAGTTTGTTCAAGAGAAGTTTGTAGGTCTATACTTGGCGATGTTATGGGAGGAGCAAAAATTTTGGCCCCACCCCAAATTTCTATTTTTTAAACCGAGAGGCCAATTTGAACCAAATTTTATGTGAGGGCTTATTGGGTCATAAGTACCTAATTTGTGCAGAAATTTTTTTTCCTGTAGCCCCGTGGGAACCACAGGAGCTAAAAATAGAAAAAAATTAAAACGCCCATATCTCCAAAACTGCACGGCACCGAGAATTTTTATTTGGTGTGAAGCTTCCTTAGGACCAACAGAAAGAACTGGTAAAAAAAAATTGCCATCGGTTTTATCATAGGGTACAGTTTCGGGACTTTGAAAAAGTGCTGAGTCAGCACTTTTTAACACTGTAGGCAATGGGAAAAACATTAAAAAATCTTCTTCTCCAGATCCAGCAGGCAGAATCTTTTGATATTTGGTATGCAACATTGGAGGGTGGATCTGATTCAAGTTTGTTCAAATCCGCCCCCTGGGTTCATATTTGGGCTCAGTATAGGAGCCCGATTTCGAACTTAGTGCATTTCAGGCAAATTTCTTAAAAAATCTTCTTCTCCAGATCCAGCAGGCAGAATCTTTTGATATTTGGTATGCAACATTGTGGGGTGGATCTGATTCAAGTTTGTTCAAATTGGCCCCCTGGGTTTATATTTGGGCTCAGTATAGGAGCCCAAATTTGAACTTACTGCATTTCAGGTAAATTTCTTTGAAAATCTTCTTCTCCAGATCCAGCAGGCAGAATCTTTTGATATTTGGTATGCAACATTGTGGGGTGGATCTGATTCAAGTTTGTTCAAATCGGCCCCTTGGGTTTATATTTGGGCTCAGTATAGGAGCCCAAATTTGAACTTAGTGCATTTCAGGCAAATTTCTTTGAAAATCTTCTTCTCAAGATCCAGCAGGCAGAATCTTTTGATATTTGGTATGCAACATTGTGGGGTGGATCTGATTCTATTTTGTTCAAATCGGCTCCCTAGATTCATATTTGGGCTCACTATAGAAGCTCAAATTTGAACTTAGTGCATTTCAGGCAAATTTCTTCAAAAATCTTCTTCTCCAGATCCTGCAGGCAGAATCTTTTGATATTTGGTATGCAACATTGTGGGGTGGATCTGATTCCAGTTTGTTCAAATCAGCCACCTGGATTCATATTTGGGCTCACGATAGAAGCCCAAATTCGAACTTAGTGCATTTCAGGCAAATTTCTTTGAAAATCTTCTTCTCACGATCCAGCAGGCAGAATCTTGTGATATTTGGTATGCAGCATCCTTAGGGGGGTGAGATTCAAGTTTGTTCAAGCCATGTCCCTAGGTCCATATTTGGGCTCACTGTGGGAGCTTGAATTGTAACTTTGTTCGAAATGAGGAATTTTCTTAAAAAATCTTCTTCTTCAGATCCAGCAGTCCGAATGGTTTGATATGTGGTGAGTAGCATCCTTGGGGGGAGGGGGGGATTCAAGTGTGTTAAAGCCAAGTCCATGGGTCCATATGTGGGCTCCCTGTGGGAGCCCAAATTATAACTTAGTCAATATGAGGAATTTTTCTTTAAAAATCTTCTTCTTCAGATTCAGCAGTTGGAATGTTTTGATATTTGGCATGGAGCAACCTTGGGGGCTGAGATTCAAGTTTGTTCAAGCCAAGTGGTTCATATTTGGGCTCACTATGGGAGCCTGAATGACAACTTAGTTCAAAATGAGGAATTTTCTTTAAAAATCTTTAGATCCAGCAGATGAATGCTTTTGATATTTTTTATGCAGCATCCTTAGGGGGGTAAGATTCAAGTTTGTTCAAGCCATGTCCCTAGGTCCATATTTGGGCTGATTGTGGGAGCTCGAATTGTAACTTGGTTCAAAATGAGGAATTTTCTTTAAAAATCTTCTTCTTCAGATCCAGCAGTCGGAATGTTTTGATATTTGGTGTGCAGAATCCTTAGGGGTGTGAGATTCAGGTTTGTTAAAGCCAAGTCCCTGGGTTCATATATGGGCTCCCTGTGGGAGCCCGAATTATGACTTAGTTCAGTATGAGGAATATTCTTTAAAAATCTTTTTCTAGATCCTCTGGTCAGAATATTTGGATATTTGGTTTCAGCTTTTCTTAGGAGGAGCAGATGCAACTTGTGGAAATCAATTCTCTGGGTTGATATTTAGGCTACCATGTCAGGTGAGCGCCCTCAGGCCCCCTGGGGCCTCTTGTTTCAAAAGTTGTTGCTCTTGTTGAACTCGGACATTCTTGAAATTTAATAAATAACCTTTTGGTTATAATATGAAGTGGACTGCACACCAGCTATGTCCAAATATTTTTTCAAAAGTTGTTGCTCTTGTTGAACTCGGACATTCTTGTAGCCACATTACCTTTTGCTGTCATCACATTTCACAGAAATGTCTTCAATGTTTTTTTCCTAATTTAATATATAGCTTTTTGGTGATAACATCATGAAGACAGTTGTGAACCAGCTGTGTCCAATTATTTCTTAGCGAGTTATTGCCCATGTTAGACTCAGGTGACTGGGGATTGGCCATCCCATGGTGTTGCACTTGTTAAATCTGGGTTAGAAATTAGAACATCTCAAAATTTCAAAATTTTAAATTTATATTCTTTCATTGTTTTAGAGCCTGGTCCTATCTGTAATGTTTGAGCGCTTAGGAATGGACTTGAACCATCAAAAAATACAATATGAGTTATCTCTGCCAACATGTATGGTATATGGAGATTTAATACCTAGGTGTCGATTTTTAAACACTGAGCCACAGACTAGGTGTTTAAATGAGACATCCAGGTATTAAATCTCCATATACCATACATGTTGGCGGGGATAACATTTTTGTCCTGTTTGAAACACAATACAAACATAGTGGAAATAAATTTGTGGATGCATTTCTCACACTCTGCAATCACTGGACCAAATTCGTGAATATGTTTTGTTTTTATAAATGCAGAAGACAATAGATAGAGTTACATCCCTTGGGTCATTAAGGAAACGAGTAAACCATATTTGTTGACATATAATCTCCTGAGTTCAAATGTGTTCCATGTGCCTACTGGCACATAGAACACATTGAAACTCAGGAGGCGATATTTGCTCTTATTTTATTTTTCTCAAGTTGTTTCATTTAATTACTCGACTATTTGATTTATATATGATCGAATTGTCGGAAATCTGATAATATTTGTGACTACTTTCAGGTTTTTTGGTTTGATTTTTATACTGAGGCGAGTAAATGCGAAAGCTTTCATTTAAACCATATACCCCCAATGGTTTGCATGCCAATATACCCTGGATGTTTCATGCTCTCATATACCTTGGATGTGGGGTGCATCCTTTGCCATATCTATTTGTCCAAGGCATTCTGACCAATCAAAAGACAGAATTTAGCGTGATATAGGGACAACATTACATAGCAGACAAGACAAAAATAGCATTTGATATTCAGTGTTGTTGTGTTTTATTTTTGCTGGGTGAGATTCTGCATTGTTGTCGAGAGGAAAGCAGCCAGAAAATTTGGAACAGATTATGACCCTGTCACAATCCATTCAAAAATCTCTGTCCATGTTTGTTCATATTGTATGGCCTCTTCATTGTTAACCCTTTGAACCCTAGTGGTATCTTCCATATCAGTTCAATGGCAGCAATGGGAAGAGTCCATATTCTTTATTTGGGGTAGAGGGGGCGCGGTGGCTCAGTTGGTAGAGGTGCAGGCTGCAAGCCAGGAGGTCCTCGGTTTGAATCCCACCTGCGGCAACCACGTTGTGTCCTTGGGCAAGACACTTCACCCCGATTGCCTACATGGGGGCACAATGACGCTGTGTACTGAGGCATACTGCACGTCGATGGTGCGCATGTCTTCAACCAATCTAACCCTGCCTGTGCTGCGGTGCAGAGTTCCGAGTTACGATGTTGGAGAGCTGACAGCTGCTAGTCATTGCTCGGTGGTTCTCTCCGGGTACTCCGGCTTCCTCCACCCGTAAAACTGTCACGGTCACGATTAGCCATTGTGCATAAGTATGTGACCTTAAAAACACCAATAAATAACAATAAATAAATTTGGGGTAGACCAATTAATATTTTCAACATGCAGCCTTGGGGCTGCACGTTGAAAATATTGATTGGTCTACACCACACCTTCACTCAAAAGTCACCCTACTTAATGAAAAGCAGCCTCTGGGGTTCAAAGGGCTGATGAGGAGGATGAATTTAATCTGATAATGGAATAATCTATGGTTTTAATGAAAGCAATTTCATCGCCATGACATATCCTCAGATGCTGATGTGGAGTAAAGCATCAGCCACTAAATAAATGAATGAAAACAAAAAAAAATTTGGATAGTTCCTGTGTGTAGCAGATATACAGTGTGTCAAAATACATTTTTATGCCATGATGGCTGTGTATATTCAACATTACCCGATACAATCTGGCTTACATGTAGGAATGTCATGTGAGAACCTATCTGATTGGTCATTAAATATTTGACTGACATTACAGCATGAATGGAATGTTTTGACACAAAACAGCTTCAAGCCAGAAAGTAAACAGAACGTGATATTTTGCTTTAAAAATCTAAGCTTCATTTACTTAATTCAGGTTTAATCATGGTTTAAATACAGATCACAACTCAGGTAGATTATGGGGGGGGGGACATTAATTAACAAACCTTGTTAGAGATTTTCCTGTATTTGACATTTGCCTTCGGCATACCTGGAATACATTAAAAAACTCCAACTCTGGTCATTGATTCCAATACCCTGTACGTATTCCACTCTCTTTGAGTTCTGTCTTAGTATTCTACAAGTTGGAATATTTATCCCCCCCCCCCCCCCCAACCGGTCATAATCTTATTTTATTTGTCACATTTCACTAAACAACTTTTACCACATCTTCAGTTAAAATTGGACCTGTTGATCATCTGTAAGTTATAGAGTAAACTCCTGTTAAGAGATCTGACCTCTGATGAATTTCTCAGATTTATAGGCCTATATAGCCCCAGTACATCAAACATAAACATTTAATTTATTTTATCCTATATGACAGAGCTCCATAAGTTCTGTCAAACAAGATGTAATAGTAGAATAAATGGTAAGTTTATCACTAGAAAAATGACAAACATTCCTGTTAATTGCAAACTCCTGTTAATTAAAAACATTTCAATACCAAAGTGACTAATCAAGTAGTAGGGTTCCACTGTATTATGGAAACATTGCACCAGGGACAGTCTTTTGTTTTTGAGGTGAGCTATCGCTCTTGTGCACTAACACACCTGCAGTGTTTACTTTTTGCGAGTAGACAACAGCATGACTCGGTTCCACCTAGCGAGAGACTAACCCTTACCCAATGAATCCACTGAACCACCGCTTAATACAGAAATTGTGCAGTGGAAAACACTTTTCAACAAAAACATCATCGAGCTTGCTCCAATGAGGGGTCACAAGATATGGTTTTGTTTAAATAAATAAATTGTTAAGAGATTAATTCTTACAGACCAAATAATTTGACTTCCAAAATAATATGAAACACATCCACTGCGTATGCTGCCATTCATTTGTGGTATCTGTTCTTCACAATAAAGCCCAGATATGCCTCTTCCAGCTAAAGACACAACATAAATCTGATTTACTAACCAGTAAACCTCCAAAATAAAGTTTTTGTAGCAGTTTATATATATCATGCTGTGTGGATTTTGCAGAGTCAATAGAAATTGATTCAAGTCTTAATTTTATTTATCTTGGAGCACAAATACTCGTTTTGTTGGATATTTGCATTGATTTTTTATGATACATGATTTTATGGATAGTGCACTAATTACCTCTTGCTTCTGAAAGTGAAAGTTGAATTGAATGCATGAAAGTTTGTCTTATTTTATCTTTTAGATTATTAGATGTTGATTTGCTGGAAGAATATGAGATAGCCTCCGAGATGTTGACAAATGGTGATATATTACAACTTGTGTTTGGAGATTTACTCAATATGTACGGTAACATCATACAGCTACTGACAACTTGTGTTGCAAATGACAGTCAGATAAGAAATGACATTTTAACTGACTCCACCATTTTGTACTCATTACTTTCAACACTGAAAATTCAAGCTAAAGGTATTTATGAAATAACTTTTCATTTTCTTCGATGCAAAACTCTAACTTCATTCCAATATTTTTTTGTCTAATTTGCATTATTATTGTCAAGTATTCTCACACAGTACTTTACTCCAACTTTTTACTGTTTACCCAATGCAGACAATACCAAAAATTTCAACAAAACCATATCAAGTGAACCCTCATTGGAATGAGCTCATTGAGCTTCTTCTAATGAGGGGAACACTTGATATGGTTTTGTTGAAATTTTTTGAAAAATATAAAATTTGTCAACTGCTTTATTTGTACATTATGCATCCCGGATATGGGCTGATTCGTTTGGTAAAAGGTGGGTTAAGTAGACAGAATGTGCTTTACATAACTTCTGTGTGTCCCTTTTGGGTATTACAAGCAGATGCTTAGTTCATGTCGATTATTGTGGGCTAAACCTTTTTACCTGCGTCGCCAGCAGCAGAGTAGGTCTAGTAACCGCTCGACTCCGTCCGACCGTCAGTCCGTCCGAAACACTTTTTCCGTCAAAGTTTTCTTGGTTTCTATGAAAGGGAATGATTTTATATTTGGTCTGCTGCTTCATAATGATGAGTTGTATCGTGTATCTAATTTTCAGATCTGCTGCATGCAGCGACGCAGGTCCAGACCCGGTGTCCCACGGTATCTTCCCCCCCTGTGTATCTTCCCCTCTGGGGGAAGATACCCTAGTGCATCTTCCCCCCCGCAGGGGAAGATACACTAGTGTATCTTCCCCCCCACCCTGGGTATCTCCCCCCCCCCCCCAATATTTTTTTTAACATTGATAACATCAGGCATGACTATTCATGGTGTGGAGGGGATCCCTAGATTTGAGTACCATATTATTATTTTTTCTGACATTCCAGGTTTGACAGGTTTTTTCATGAAAAAAATTCACTCAGACAAAAAATATTTTTCAATTCAGATCTTTATTGGCTTTTTGACAAGCAAAAAATATGTACACATTTTGAAATTATAATATCAGAACAAGATCTAACAAAATGAACATCATCAGGACCTTTATGGAAGGCTAAGAGTGGGGGGGGGGGGGGGGGGGGGGGGGGGGGGGGAAGATGCACAGGTCTGTGTATCTTCCCCCACCCACCCACATATTCACCTCTCAATGTTATTATTTTGAAATTATAATAACATATTCCCTCATCTTTTTTGTTATTTAGAAATTATAATAACATTGCACGTCTTTCAGTGAAAGGTTTATGTTATCAGAAAAGTGTTTATCAAAATGAACATCGTGGGGAGCACTTCATGGAAGGCTAAAGGAGGGGGGTGGGGAAGATACACAGGTCTGTGTATCTTCCCCCCCACCCACATATTCACCTATCATTGTTATTATTTTGAAATTATAATAACATTCCATGCCTTTCAGGGAAAGGTCCATAATATCTGAACAAGGTCTAACAAAATGAACATCATGGGGAGCACTTTATGGAAGGCTAAGGGGGGTGGGGGGGGGGGGGAAGATGCACAGGCCTGTGTATCTTCCCACCACCCACAACATATTCACTCATCATTGTTATTTAGAAATTATAATAACATTGCACGTCTTTCAGTGAAATGTTTATGTTGTCAGAAAAGTGTTTATCAAAATAAACATCGTGGGAAGTACTTTATGGAAGGCTAAGAGAGGGGGGGGGGGGGAAGATACACAGGTCTGTGTAGCTTCCCCCCCACCCACATATTCACCTATCATTGTTATTATTTTGAAATTATAATAACATTCCATGCCTTTCAAGGAAAGGTCCATAATATCTGAACAAGGTCTAACAAAATGAACATCATGGGGAGCACTTTATGAAAGGCTAAGGTGGGGTGGGGGGAAGATGCACAGGCCTGTGTATCTTCCCCCACCCATAACATATTCACTCATCATTGTTATTTAGAAATTATAACATTGCACGTCATTCAGTGAAATGATTATGTTATCAGAAAAGTGTTTATCAAAATGAACATCGTGGGAAGCACTTTATGGAAGGCTAAGAGAGGGGGGGGGGGGGGAAGATACACAGGTCTGTGTATCTTCCCCCCCACCCACATATTCACCTATCATTGTTATTATTTTGAAATTATAACAACAGTCCATGCCTTTCAGGGAAAGGTCCATAATATCTGAACAAGGTCTAACAAAATGAACATCATGGGGAGCACTTTATGAAAGGCTAAGGTGGGCTGGGGGGGGGGGGGGAAGATGCACAGGCCTGTGTATCTTCCCCCACCCATAACATATTCACTCATCATTGTTATTTAGAAATTATAATAACATTGCACGTCTTTCAGTGAAATGATTATGTTATCAGAAAAGTGTTTATCAAAATGAACATCGTGGGAAGCACTTTATGGAAGGCTAAGAGAGGGGGGGGGGGGGGGAAGATACACAGGTCTGTGTATCTTCCCCCCCACCCACATATTCACCTATCATTGTTATTATTTTGAAATTATAACAACAGTCCATGCCTTTCAGGGAAAGGTCCATAATATCTGAACAAGGTCTAACAAAATGAACATCATGGGGAGCACTTTATGGCAGGCTAAGGTGGGGGGGGGGGGGGGGGGGGAAGATGCACAAGCCTGTGTATCTTCCCCCACCCATAACATATTCACTCATCATTGTTATTTAGAAATTATAATAACATTGCACGTCTTTCAGTGAAATGATTATGTTATCAGAAAAGTGTTTATCAAAATGAACATCGTGGGAAGCACTTTATGGAAGGCTAAGAGAGGGGGGGGGAAGATACACAGGTCTGTGTATCTTCCCCCCCACCCACATATTCACCTATCATTGTTATTATTTTGAAATTATAACAACAGTCCATGCCTTTCAGGGAAAGGTCCATAATATCTGAACAAGGTCTAACAAAATGAACATCATGGGGAGCACTTTATGAAAGGCTAAGGTGGGGTGGGGGGTGGGGGGGAAGATGCACAGGCCTGTGTATCTTCCCCCCCCCCCACCACCCACAACATATTCAGTCATCATTGTTATTTAGAAATTATAATAACATTGCACGTCTTTCAGTGAAATGATTATGTTATCAGAAAAGTGTTTATCAAAATGAACATCGTGGGAAGCACTTTATGGAAGGCTAAGAGAGGGGGGGGGGGGGGGGGGGGAAGATACACAGGTCTGTGTATCTCCCCCCCCCCACCCACATATTCACCTATCATTGTTATTATTTTGAAATTATAACAACAGTCCATGCCTTTCAGGGAAAGGTCCATAATATCTGAACAAGGTCTAACAAAATGAACATCATGGGGAGCACTTTATGAAAGGCTAAGGTGGGGTGGGGAGGGGGAAGATGCACAGGCCTGTGTATCTTCCCCCACCCATAACATATTCAGTCATCATTGTTATTTAGAAATTATAATAACATTGCACGTCTTTCAGTGAAATGATTATGTTATCAGAAAAGTGTTTATCAAAATGAACATCGTGGGAAGCACTTTATGGAAGGCTAAGAGAGGGGGGGGGGGGGGGAGATACACAGGTCTGTGTATCTTCCCTCCCACCCACATATTCACCTATCATTGTTATTATTTTGAAATTATAACAACAGTCCATGCCTTTCAGGGAAAGGTCCATAATATCTGAACAAGGTCTAACAAAATGAACATCATGGGGAGCACTTTATGAAAGGCTAAGGTGGGGTGGGGGGGGAAGATGCACAGGCCTGTGTATCTTCCCCCCCCCCCCCCCCCACCACCCACAACATATTCAGTCATCATTGTTATTTAGAAATTATAATAACATTGCACGCCTTTCAGTGAAAGGTTTGTTATCAGAAAAATGGGAAGATACATCAAAAATCAACATCATATGGATCACTTAATTTTTATACATTTTGACCCCAGCTTCGACACAACTGCAGTGTCTGGGAAGTGACTCAGATATCCTTTATTAAAACAATTTGCAAGATGGGTTCTCATTCCTCTGGTTGAAAATCTTTTGTCCTTAATGTCCCCAAGTAATAAATGGAAGGCATTAGCAATTGCATAAACTCCACAGTCTGCTGTATTGGGCTGTCGAACTGTCTCAGGAAATTCTACTTTTACTGTTTCCATTCTCAAAATGTCTTTTATTAGTTTTTTCATTGCACGATTAACTGACCGACTCAAACTGTCATAAATATTGATTGTTCCACTTTCACACCCAACTGTTGACTTGTTTTTTCTGTGATTATTAACTGAAAAACTTTGCATTAATATTGTCATCCATAATCTTGAATGCAGAGGTATTATTTATTAGGGAATAACAGTACTTGTACTTATAATATCTAAACAACAGTACTTGTATTTTCAGTAATTAATAACTGACAAACCCTGGATTAATATTGTCAGTCAATATCTCTGAAACCAATAATCTGAATCAAAAGTGGCAAGATTAAGTTTATGGTCTCTTTAATCCCTCATATCTTTTTGTCTGTCTAATAATACTCTCACCTTGTCTAGACTCATAAAATAGTTTTAATGTTGTTCTACATTCTGATACTAATGCCTTCAGGTTTGAAAAAATAATAATTTTGGGTAGAGAGGAGAGGTTACTTAATATTCATTTTCTTTCTTTGGTTCAAAAGCTCCCTGCTAATACCTAGCAGTTTCTGGTGCATGTGTGTATGGATTGGGGATGGGGGGATACACAGGGGGAGGGGGGGGGAGAGGGAGGAGATACCCTATGTGTATCCACAGTTCCATATACAATATAGATTGCCAGCTTGAGAGTTGAGAAAAAAAATTACGAGTGGAGGGGAATATACACAGGCCTGTAAGTCTTATGAACAGGTAGATACCCAGTCCCATGAATCTTCCCAGGCCGCCATAGCACCACTCCACTTGACTTTCCTTTGTATAATAATGCTTTATAACTTTAAATATTTTGTTGTTTTTTTTACTCACAGGTGGGGGGGAAGATACCCAGGGTGGAGGGGAAGATACACTAGTGTATCTTCCCCCCCGGGGGGGAAGATACACAGGGGGGGAAGATACCCTGTTACACCGGTATTGGTCTTGGCTTGTTTTTTTAAAACTTTAACACTTCATCTAACAATTTTACCAGTTTCATATTTATGTCTAAAATTAAATTCCTGTGTGACATTTTCAGTCGCCATCCATTAACTTTTGCATGATTTCACTACTTATACAGTATCTAGCTTAAGTTGAAGTTTGAACTATTCATGACTCATATTTCAGATTTTTCTGCCAGTATGGTTTATTTCCAGTACAGAGTCATTACGTGTACAGTCCCTGTAAAAGTTGTTTTCCAAATTACCCCAGTTGTTACATATGATTACATAATGCAGTCACTGTTAATCTGGTTCAATTAAGATCTCTGTGTCTATTTGTAGAGGAACTTTTTATGAGTGGACGGAGCTAATTAATGTGTTTTTTCAGCACAGGTCTGATAAAGCATAACACTTTTGAGATGTTTATAACCTTTCTGACAACTTTTATTTATCAGATGTTATTAAATATCTTTTTGAAATTTATTCTGTATTTTGTTATAATTTATTGGGAAGGTATATATATCAATATATTCAATTAATTGTAATTTGTAACAAAAACAAAAAATCACATTAAAATAATCTTGGCATATAAAGTTCAAATGAAGAAATATTCAAATCTAATTACTGTGTAATATTCATTTTTGCATTTAACACTTTACGTGACATAACTATAAAAATCGGCCAGCGCTATACATGAAATTCGTCATTCCCATTTTTTAGCTCAACTTTGACGAAGTCAAATTTGAGCTATTGTCATGGCCCGTCGTCCGTCTGTCCGTACGTCAACAATTGGCTATGGCTCGGGCTAGAGGTCGTATTTATGAACCGATCTTTACGAAACTTCTTGGGTACCTTTGTTATGACCGTGGGACGAGAACGAGTGTTTTTGGGTGCAATCCAAAATTCAAGATGGCTGCCAGCCGCCATTTTGTACCGATGATGCAGAAATCTGTTTTTTGTACAGAACTTCCATATGAAAGCTCTGATTTGAATAATTTTTTGTATGAATGTTTAGTACCATGGGGTACATCACATATAATACAGGTTTTTTTCTCGTGCGTAAATTGTGCAAATTAGACTAATTTTGATGTTTTTTGGTGTTAATTTCAGCACTGTAAGTGCAAATGCCAATACGGCTCGGGCTAGAGGCCGTATTTATGAACCGATCTTTACGAAACTTCTTGGGTACCTTTGGTATCACCGTGGGACGAGAACGAGTGTTTTTGTGTCCGGTCCGAAATTCAAGATGGCCGATGGCAGCCATTTTGTACAAAATTAGGTGCAATCAGATTTTTGCACAGAACTTCCATATGAAAGCGCTGATTTGAATAATTTTTTGTGTGAATGTTTAGTACCATGGGATACATCACATATAATACAGGTTTTTTTCTTGTGCATAAATTATGCCAATTAGTCTAACTTTGATCTATTTAATGTTACTTTCAGCACTGTAACTGCTAATGCCAATACGGCTCGGGCTAGAGGCCGTATTTATGAACCGATCTTTACGAAACTTCTTGGGTACCTTTGTTATCACCGTGGGACGAGAACGAGTGGTTTTGGGTGCAGTCCGATTTCAAGATGGCCACCAGCAGCCATTTTGTACTTTATTTAGTGCAATCAATTTTTTGGAGAGAACTTCAGTATGAAAGTTCTGATTCGAGTAAATTTTTGTATGAATGTTTAGTAACATGGAATACATCACATATAAAATTATGCAAATTAGATGAACTTTGATTTATTCAGTACTACTTATACACTGTAAGTGCACATATCAATACGGCTAGGGCTGGAGGCTGTATTTATGAACCGATCTTCACGAAACTTCTTGGGTACCTTTGTTATCACCTTGGAACAAGAACAGTTTATCACCTTGGAACAAGAACGAGTGTTTTTGGGTGCAGTCCAAAATTCAAGATGGCTGCCGGAGGCCTTTTTGTACCAAAATTAGTGCAATCAGTTTTTTGTACAGAACTTCTGAATGAAAGTTCTGATTTGAATAAATTTTTGTAGGAATGTTTAGTAACATGGAATACATCACATATAATACAGGTTTTTTTCTCGTGCAGATATTATGCAAATTAGATGAACTTTGATTTGTTCTGTGCTACTTATACACAGCAAGTGCACATGTCAATACGGCTTGGGCTAGAGTCTGTATTTATGAACTATTCTTCATGAAACTTCTTGGGGTACCTTTGTTATCACCTTGTGACAGGAACAAGTGTTTTTGGGAGCCTTTGTTATCACTGTGCTAAGAGAACAAATATTTTGGGGTTCAGTCAGACCCACCCTGGAACTCAAAAGATTTCTTTTCTAATTTAGCATCTGTCACCCCACTTTTCCAATACTTTACCTATATATTTGTTACAAGCTACGGTCAGCATTTATGTACAGACCGTTCCAATACTTTACATGTACTTTTGTTATCAGGTCATTACCTAGATGTTTGTCATTGCTGTGTCACATACTATACATGTACATGTCTTAAGCAAGTTGAGCTACAGTGTCATTGACACTTTCATTTGCAATGTCCGGTTTCTGTTTTTGAATGCACTCAAATTAAATTGCATTCTGGCAACAACATAATTATGCCAAAAAATAACTTTGAACTTTTTGTGGAACTAGAGGTGGTGTCAATAGGCCTATCTCTGCGATAGGTTGCATGTGATCCCCAACATGTGGTAGGGGGGTGGGGGGCATACATCTGTTATTTATGGGGGGGGAGGGGGGGTACTTTAAACTATAAGGGTGTCGAAGCCTGCTCTTACTGGACGTCGACTCGGCACATGTACATATGGCAATCTTAGGTGGAAAAGACAGCTATCCAGTATTAAGAAAACAACACTCGAACACATGGTCTCTCAGTGTGCTGCAAGACACGGGGGCTGTAGAAATTTTGTTTTTTTTCCTCATTTTTTGCAACTATCTAATCAAAACACCGCTGGATGTTTTCCAATAAATTGTCGCAAAAAAAAAAAAATTTTAGCTTTGTTGTTGTGGTATAAAGTCTACAAAGAGTTAAATGGTGGGAAGTTGCCCCCAAATGAAGTCACCCATGGGAGAAGTCGGCCAAAAATGAAGTCAGCAACTGAGGTATGCCCCCAAGTCGGTTCACGGATTAAATCGGCCTAGGGCTTTTTCGTAGTGCTAATATACATGCGCACGGTTAACTTAAGTGACAGGCCGAATGTTAGAAATTGAATTTTTTCTCATTGTGTTGCAACTATTTGTTGGAAAACACCACACCAGTGCTGTCTTTTCCTATAAATAGATTCAAAATAATTTCAATATTTGTCGTAGTGCTAATAAAATTGTTAAACGGTAGGTCGAATGTTAGAAACAAAATTTTGTTTACAAGTCGCAGGGCAAATATAAAAGTATATAGATATACATAATTGTAATTCAGTTTAACCAGTTTCTGATGTTGAAAATCTCAAAAGAATAAACTTCATAGGAGTAATTTATGCTTTATCTGTTGTCACCAGTCAATGTTTTCATTGCGATCAGAGGCTGTTTCAGAAACAATCAGTAGCTATTGTCGGCTCTTGTTTTACATCTTTGG
The DNA here is from genome assembly GCA_031216915.1 of Pictodentalium vernedei. Taxonomy (NCBI): domain Eukaryota; kingdom Metazoa; phylum Mollusca; class Scaphopoda; order Dentaliida; family Dentaliidae; genus Pictodentalium; species Pictodentalium vernedei. The sequence continues at coordinate 156,343,371 of CM062295.1, forward strand.
AAGGGTAATTAAAGGATCATTTCGGATTAGGAAATGTTATTGCTACCAAATTTTATTGCTGCCGTGAGAACTCAATAATTGATCATGTTAAATGTTGTGTTATATTCAGTTATATTACAACAGCCTGGGTCTCCTTTTCTCAGTGGTCCAAAGCAATAAACCTCAAGCTGTACGCATCGTTTTTTAAGGAAATATAAAATATATGTATATGTTTCTTTTTAATTTTGTTGAGTTCAGACGGGAAACTGAAAACTCTCCTAAATTCTGCCAATTTATAATTTTTAGCTTAACTTGACATAGTCAAGATAAGGTATTGCCATCGCGTGTGCGAAAGTCTGTTAGTCTGTGAGTCTATAAGTCTGTGAGTCTGTTCACATTTTCCTTTAGCACGGGCTACACCCCGCAGTTCTTGTCTGATCGTCACGAAATTTCATATGCAGGTTTGGTGTCATGTCTAGATGAGAACGTCCCCTTTTGGTCACGATCGGTCAACCGGCATGGCCGCCCGAGCCCAAAACACGAAAACCATTAGCACAGTCTACAGGTCGTATTTATGAAGGGATTTGATTGTAACTTGGTAGGATTCCTCTGTATAATGCCTAGATGAGAACGTCCCCTTTTGGGCATGATCTGTCAACCGTGATGGCTGCCCAAGCCCGAAACCCAAAAACTTTTAGCACAGTCTGCAGGTCATGTTTAATATGGAGGGATTTCATTGTAACTTGGTAGGATGACTCCTTATGATGTCTAGATGAGAATTTGCCCATTTGGGCATGATCTGTCAACCGTGACGACTGCCTGAGCCCAAAACCCGAAAACCTTTAGCACAGTCTACAGGTCATATTTATTGAGGAATTTCATTGTAACTTGGTGGGTTGACTTCGTATAATGTCTAGATGAGAAAGTCCCCTTTTGGTCGTGATTGGGGAACTGTGATGGCTACAGGGGCCCGAAGCCCGAAAACCTTTAGCACAGTCTACAGGTCATATTTATGAAGGGATTTCATTGTAACTTGGTAGGATGACTCCAAATAATGTCTAGATGAGAACGTCCCATTTTGATCACGATCATTCAGCCTTGATGGCTGCCTGAGCCCCAAAACCTTTAGCATAGGCAAAAGGTCATATTTATGGAAGGATTTCATTGTAACCTGTTAGGTTGACTCCATATAATGCCTAGATGATGACATCCCCTTTTGGTCGTGATTGGTCAACTGTGATGGCTACAGGAGCCCGAAGCTTGAAAACCTTGAGCACAGTCTACAGGTCATATTTATAATGGGATTTCAGTGTAACTTCGTAGGATTACTCCAGATGATTCCCAGATGAGATTGTCCCCGTTGGTTGCGATCATTCAACCATGTTGGCTGCCCGAGCCCGAAGCCCGAAAACATTTAGCACAGTCTACAGGTTGTATTTATGAAGGGATTTCATTGTAACTTGGTAGGATGACTCCAAATAATGTCTAGATGAGAACGTCCCATTTTGATCGCAATCATTCAACCTTGATGGGTGCCCGAGCCCAAAAACCTTTAGCATAGACAAAAGGTCATATTTGTGGAAGGATGACGAAACTGTGTTGGAGAGGATTTGACTCAGATTTCTCCCCCCACGTGTTATTCAATCATAACAGACGATTTCAGCATAGCGCCATCTTACATCTGGAACCGATATGTAGGTGCATGCACGGTTTGTTTATCAAATTTGGTTCCACATCTGAAATCAGTCTGGAAATTATTTTGGTCTGTCAGGAAATTTTGTTCCGCCCCATACAGCGAGGAGCAATACCTATATCGCACTTGCATATCCCACTTAATGCTGCATAAGATTCCCACCCCACCCAAGTTCACCGGGATTTTTTTTTTAATAGGCCTAGGCCCACAAATAGTAGGCTTACAGCAACACTGAACATTAGGAGACAGACAAACACATTAAATGTTTGTGGGGGTTGGCCTACGCAACTGCACCCTCTGATGGCAAGATGGTAGGCCTATAACAGTTGGCTCTCTGCCTCCATTGAATTTGTACTTAGCTCCCCTCCACCCCCCCCCCCCACCCCCCCAACCAACCAATCAACCAGTCTGATAATATCTATACCCGACTGGTCTTCCACTGCATTTTTTTTTACCAAGAACATTTTTTTGGGGGGGTGGGGGGGGGGGGGGCAGCTTAACATTCTGCACCAGTCTTTTGGGTATTCTTTTTATATTTTTGCCCCGCCAAGTTGAGTGGGAACATCGCCTTGTAAAACATGGATGCTTTGCCGCGTCACTGGGGCGAGTTCGCAATGGCCGGCTCGTTCTCTGCACACCTTGAAATCCAACATTACCCGTTAAATGCTTATTTTTTTTTATTGAGAAATGTATATCATCCTCAGATTAACGGAGATGTCGTCATTCGGAGTTGCTGTGCATCCCGCCCCCACGTCCCACTGCCTAGTCTAACCACAGATGTCTGGAGACCTGATTAATATCACATCACCCCCAATGTCACCTCTTATATATACTCCCCACACACACACTTCCAAAATAAATAACACACAGATCTGTGTATTATATATTTCGGGGGAGGTGCATATAACAATGAGGCGTTTTGAGGTAGGGGTGATTTAGATCAGGTTTCCAGATGTCTGTGGTCTAATAACTCTGGCAATTTGGCCCGTTTAGAGTGGGTAAAGAAACTACGTTGTTCTCATCCTGTTAAGTCGACGTCAGCTGTCCTTCATGCGAATACCTGGAAACGCAACCAAATTGTGTAAAGTTCTTTTTCATTGCTCAGAATATGTCTACCACTGCAGAATAAAAAAGGTGTGTATTTGAATGACTCTTGTTACAAATGAGATTTTTTTATTATTTCCATTTTTGGCGTAACTTCGCTAATAATAGTCAGATTGTAAAAATTCAAGGATGAAAGCACACTGATTTTTACTCAGTATATTCGAAACGAAACACGTTTTTAAAATTTCCCTATGATATTAAAAATAGTATTTGCCCGACTGGTGGAAAAAATGTGCTAATTGGTATCCAAAAATTACGGGATCAAAGAAACACCGACATCGACAAAAAGTAATGAGAAGGTCTTCACAAATATTCATGCGAGATCGAAACTGCCCTTAAAAGTCATTTTGTACGATATTTCGAAATAAATTTTAACGATTTTATTTTTGTTTGTGTAGTTTGGGAGCGATGCGCTTTTTTCCCTAATTATCAATGGCTATATTACAGAGAAATGATGTTTGGAGTTCCTATTTTGGGTCAGAAGCATAACCTTGTCACAACACTGGGAAACACTTTGTGCTAATTATAACCGATAGTACATCTTATTGAAGTCACGTGGTTGGGTTTTGATACCCCACCTCATAGAGCAGTTAGTGGGGAGTCGATTGGCAGTGTTTTACAGGGAGCGTACACGTAATGTGACTGCTCAAACGGTAATGGTTGTTGACATTCATTAATTTCATTTTCATTAATTTCCATTTTTTCAGCCCAAATGGACTTGGAAATTTTAAGAAATCTGAGGGTTTTTCACATGCTTTTATAAATATACAATATCTAGGTTAGTTCCATTTTGAATTATTTTCAGCATATTTTTCAAATTTTTCAGCCAAAGTGAACTTTGAGAAGTTTTTGCTTCCGTCCAATTACTTGAAAGATTGGATCAGAACAAAAATGGTTTGGGCATTCTTTTATAACTGAAAAATATCATGATCATACTACATGTAGGTCTGAGCACAGCTGTTGAGAAGATGTTTTGAAAGTGACACAAACTGATAGGCCTAGTTAAAATAGATGCATACCAGATGTCAGCTTCAGCATTGTTAGGGGGAATATTATTATTTGTAAGCAATGTTTATTGGATGGTCTAGTTTATTCTGCATAGGCATGACCTTTTGAATCACACAATGTCCCCACACATCTGTCAAGTGCAAAATTCTTATAGAATTTGTGTCTGTGTTCAATGAAATTTAAGCTGAAGATTTTTTGATAAATCATATATGTATTATGTATACAGTCTTTAAACTTATTTGAAACAAGAAATAACAGATGGGAAGCCTAAATCAGAAATAATGAAATGAGAAAGGTCATGAAGCAAAGAAATGTTGTGATTACCAGTATGAAATTCCAACTGCCCCAGTATTTTGTATTCAATTTACAGGGATTTGCTCACGAAGTCAAATGCAAATAACAGATCAAATTAGTCCAAAAGGGGTGGTAAATGATTTGGTGTTTGGATAACATCTTGTTCATTTTTGTTTATAAAAGATAATTACTTTGTTTGTAGGTTGTGATGAGTTGAAAGGAGACTGTCAAACATTATGGTCATTAACGATGAACCTTTGCATAAAGCTGCTATCTTGTCAAACCAGCCAGACTTCACTACAGATGTTTACCCCTATCCTAACAAAACTATGGCCAGCTGTGTCAGGTATAATAAACTTCATGTTCTTTGTATTGTTCAGGGCTAACATAAATGTTCAGTTACTAGCTTCTTGGTGATACGCATTGGATTAAGTCTACAGGCTTGAAGTTTGTCTTTGAAACCATTAGGAGTCCAGCTGTAAGGCCCTGCGAATCTCATATGTTGGGTTGAATCAAATCCCAAATCAGATTAGGCAGGGGATTACTAATCAAATCAAAGCTGTAAATATAGTACCTTTTTACAACTGTAAATAGGGCTAGTCTCTACTCAAGTGTTGTATTCAATGGTTACTCATCTCTGTGGGCAAATCAGTCCAAAAAATGGAATATTCTTGAACGGAACCAAAATATTTGCAGAAGCGGAACTTCCTTGAACTCTTCTTCTGTCATAAGGTCTCCTGAACAGGAGACCTGATGATAGAAGATGAATTCAAGAGGAGACACTTGGTAGGAGATTGGGATGATTAAAAAATTTCAGAATTGATGTGACTTGAAATCAAATCATCAGGTCAATTTTGAATCACATCAAACGTTGAAGTTTTGCAGTGCCCCATCCATATATCTTATTTCTTATCAACCTACCTTACAATTGTTTACCACTACAGTGGAAGACCCTGACTCGGATAAAATACTCTCTATTTTAATCTTTCCCAAGAGATTTGGGAAAAAAAGTGGTGTAAAAAACACAACGAAAAAAAAAAAATAAGCCAAAACTGGGTCAAGCGCCATCGGTGCACACCCAGTAGGGGACTCTCTTCCCTTAGTACAATTCCACGACTTCCTTTAACCAGTGCACAAGCAGTCATCAATTAATCATTCTTTTTTTGTCCACAACACGTGGAGGATGTGTCGCCATTTTGCATTACGAAACAGTGATAATTCAACTCATTGATAATGGTTTTCCTGTGACTGGAATTATGAATCTGAAGAGCGTATAATAACAGTACTGTGTTTTATATATTCTCGTTAATATTTTCAACCACATTTTCATTGAAATTTATTTATATTTTCCGATTTCGCGCATGATTTTCGAAATCGTTCCGTGCAGTTCAGACATAAAATTTTTCGGTTGATAAATTTTAATATTATTATCGGAGTTAGGTGTCTATTAGGGACTGTATGGACAGGATTTCTTCACTCTGTTGAGGGCTGAATTTCTGTTTTTTAGGTCCCTGTCGGCCGTCTGGGTTCTGTTGTGTTCCCACTGGTTCTTTTTTCTGCCATCTTCTCTTGTAGTTGGGGGTGTTCTTCTACTTTCTGTATCTGTTGAGTTCACCTTTTTCTTCTACAGATCTCACCTCTGTTATTTCCAGTTGGGTTCCTTAGGGCAATTCCTTTTGCCCTCGCTTTTGGTGCGTTCTTGTAGCTGTTCCTCCTGCACCTGCTGTGGGGTGGGGGTGGGGGGATGCTGTCGTTTCAGGGCCTCCCGACATGACCACATCTGGTGAGAGTTATACCCCCTCCATGGGGGATGTTCAGCTCCTCCTGTGGCTGTGTGTGTGGGGGGGGGGGGGAATGCTGTCGTTTTGGGGCCTCTCGACACGACCACGTCTGGTGAGAGTTATACCCCCTCCATGGGGTATGTGCAGCTCCTCCCACACCCGGGGGGGGGGGGGGGGAATGCTGTCATTTCGGGGGCCTCCCAACACGACCACGTCTGGTGAGAGTTATACCCCCTCCATGGGGGATGTGCAGCTCCTCCCACACCTGGGGGGGGGGACGCTGTCATTTTGGGGTCTCCCGACACGACCACGTCTGGTTAGAGTTATTCCCCATCCGTGGGGGATGTGCAGTTTTATACCATGGTGGATTCTGCGGGAGCTGTTGGATGTCTGGTGAAGAGATGCCTGGTTCCGGGACTATGCGCCCTCTCCAATCGACATCTGTGGCTGTCACTAGGGTTGTGACTCCTCCTTTGGAGGCCAAGCTTTTCCGCCAGTTTCAACAGCTCCCATCATATCTGCTGCTACTGCTGTTCCATCTACAATGTCATCGGTCACCGTTTTAGCTTGTGGGGTATCGGCCTCAGCCTTCCCTGACTTCAACTCGGCGAAGTTGGAAGTGGCTTCCGACCGAACCCCCTGCTGTGTCCTCTCAGCCGTTGAGCACAGCAGTTTTATCCCTGCAGGGGTCTGCAGAGGTGTCTGGTAGTGTTGACGTGGGGTATCGGCCTCAGCCTTCCCTGACTTCAACTCAGTGAAGTCGGAAGTGGCTGCTGACCGAACCCCCTGCTGTGTCCTCTCAGCCATTGAGCACAGCAGTTTTATCCCTGCAGGGGTCTGCAGAGGGGTCTGGTAGTGTAGACGTGGGGTATCGGCCTCAGCCTTCCCTGACTTCAACTCGGCGAAGTCGGAAGTGGTTGCCGACCGAACCCCCATGCTGTGTCCTCTCAGCTGTTGAGCACAGCAGTTTTACCCCTGCAGGGGTCTGCAGGGATGTCTGGTAGTGTAGACGTGGGGTATTGGCCTCAGCCTTCCCTGACTTCAACTTGTCGAAGTTGGAAGGGGCTGCCGGCCGAACCCTCTACTGTGGTCTCTCAGTCGTCGAGTACCTCAGTTTTTCACATTGGATTCGGATGTTCATGGTGGGGTCACCATGAGCTCCGTGGCATTTCCGTCCATGCACTCTGGTCCCATGGCCAGTTTTGTGTGACCAACACTTTTTGTGTGGCCTGGACCTTCTGTCCCGCAGAGGTCCATGGCAACTCTCCTATGTTTCCGCTCTGTTGATCCTCGGGGTATGTGATACCCCAATAACATCTGCCTTCAGATGTTTTCGGCTGCAGCCCGTCGCCCCGTGTTGAGTGTATTTGAGGATCGTGACCCTTCGCCGGTAAATGGGTCAGGAGTGAAGCCACTTTGTCGGTTTGTTCCCACGTCGTACCGTTCCGACAGTCAGTGAGCTTAGGGAGGCCCTCTCCTTGCTCACTTAGGTTCTGTCCAAGAGCCTTTTCCATTGCTTCCAGCGAGGCTACGAGTGGTTTCCGGGCATCCCCTGTTGCTCTGCCTCCTGGGATTGGAAACAGGCCGCTTTCTGATCCCTCTGGTGTGCCTACACCATGGGAGGCGTCGGCTGGTTTGGCCATGATGGACTATGTGTCTTCCGAGTCATGGGATGAGTCCGACATTCCTGTTGCCGAGAGCCAACAGTCTTCTGACTTGGGGGTAGCTCTTGACTTTGTGTTTGGGTTCCTTCCAAGTCCAAAACCGTCAAACCAGCCGACAGTGTCATCCCGGCTGCGATCATCAGTCACATGCCTGCAGCCTGTGGAGCAACCTGCTTCTGGGTGCCTTCAACCATGGTACAGGTGGTTGAAGCATTTACAGCTTTGGACTCTTAAGCTGAGTTCCAAGGCTATGAAGACGTTCTTCTTCAGGGTAGACACTTTTTTGCCTCTGGTGCGTTATCATTCCTACGATTTTGCCAATCCGTCAGTCTGCCAGACTTTGACGGTCTTGGATCAGGACTCCGACTCCTAAGCCATATGGATACTCTGGAGTCTGTGTTGGGCTTATCGGGAGAGATGCTGGAATGCTTTCTCTCTTCGATCACATCGTCTCTGCTTTGCTGCTTCTCTGCTCCCAGATGAGTTTGACGACGAACAGCTTTTTAGTCACCTACCGGCATCACCGGAGAGGACTCTAGGTTTACACTCCGTCCATCCGTCCATCTGTCCATCTGTCAGTCTGTCTGTCTGTCAGTCTGTCTGTCCATCTGTCTGTCTGTCAGTCTGCCAGTCACACTTTAGTTTCCGGAGTTTTTTTGGAAACGCTTCAACGGAATGATTTCATTTTTGCTAAACTACTATAGAACGATGACTTACAGATCAAGTTTGAGTTTCATGTTGATTGCATTATTCTTGTGTGAGTTACAGCCCTTGGAAATATGGGAAAAGCACCAAAATATCAGTATTTTTATACTGTACCAATGACCCAGACTTAGCTGGTGCTAACTCTAACAAAACCAGGGCCAAACACAAATTTTGCCCCCCAATCCCCAAAATTTGCATCCAAAACAAAAAGAAATCATGTCCTAAAGGACCTCCATACTGCGCCTCTACTGCGCATGCGCAGTGACGCAGACGTCCCGAAATTGGTGCCAATTATCATTCTCTGTTTGGCCCTTCATCAGTCAACATCTCACTGATCTTTGTGCTTGTAAATCTCAGTTTAAAGGATGCCAGACACGTAATTTTTGGAGAAAATGTGATTCTAAGGAGGATAGAAGGAGGAGAGGAAAAAGAAGTGACAAAAAATAATCAGGGCTGTACTTAAAAATTTTTTATGAAATTATGTTAAGTTGCCTATTTTCGAGGCATGGGCCTCTTGTTGTCATTCTTGCTAATTGTTGCACTGCTTATTCAGTGTTTCCTCTCCCCTAGCCTTCTAAAGTCCCCCCTTGCAATTCTCCCATGCTTTTGGCATATTTTTGAGAAATTTCATTTCTAAAATTTCCTGGGAGAATTGCTTGGTTACAGAATGTTTTCTGTTATTTTCCCCATAGTTACGTTTTCACCCATGGGTGTATAACGTTTGTGTTCTGCATCTTCCATCTGATGTTCTACAGATTCTCCCCTGGGAGTCTCTGTTTTGCATCAGATAGAGTGTAATTGATGACTGATTCCGGGCCAGTTTTTTCAGTGCCTGGAGTCATGTTTTCTGGTGTTTTTACACTGTTTGTTTTCATTGGCAGCAGCCTTTTTTGAGGGGGGCTGTTTGCCTTTGCTGTAGTTTATCTCACTATAAGATACATTTATATTATCCAAAAGTGTCTCATTAATTATTTAATATAAATTTAAAATTTTTGACCACACTTTGCCATCGGATCCATCGGGGCTCAACGTTACTTTTCAGCAACTTGGGCTTCGCTGAAAAAATATTTTTTCAAAATTATTTTGTTTTGCAATTGTTTTTTCATTTATTAATGGATCATGTTATTATGTATCTTTGTGTCAGGGGTTTTTGCGAGTAACTAGGACTTATTGTTGTTATTTCACAATGAAGGGACGTTGTTCAAATTGTAATAGGAAGAAATCTTCCTCTGACTTTCATGATCATTGTATTAATTGTAGTCAGTGTTCTCGCATTAATCCCTGTCCTATATGTGAACATTGGGATGAGAAACATTGGAAACATGTGTCACGATATGTTGTTTCTGGAGAAAGCGCGATTCCGGCTCTTTCTCCGCAAGGTCACTCTACTCTCTCAGTTTCTAATTCAGAGGAACCGGAACAGGGTGATGTTTCCATGTTATCTTCTTCAAGTGTGCGTCCGTCGTCACAAATGAATTCAGAGCTAGCGGCAAAAGTGCTCATGGAGATTAGACAAATGTCGTCCGCTAGCTCGCCCGGTGTAGCGTCCATTCACCGAATGGTTCGGCAGCCGGGTTCGTCCGATGCGAGCACTATAAACATAATAGATGCACACCCAGTGACGGCGGACAGTAAGCGAGAACGGAGGAAGCCTTTGAGTCCGGTTCCTAGCTCGTCCAGGTCCAGCCGGGCCGCGAGCGAGAGAGGCCCCTCTCTCGTACAACAACATCTGGGACCAGATGTTGTGGTACAAAATGTGTCTTTAGCGGAGCATACGTCCGTCGCTCGGGACGCTCCGTTGTATAAGCAGTCCGCAGAGACTGTTAAGGCTTCCTCTTCTCGTCACCGCACACGACCGCACCTTGGCTGCGTGACCGCCGATATATTACCAGCTTCGCCGATGAAGGATTCTTCAGCGACCAGGTCACACCATCCGGCAGCCAGGGATTCGAGACCGATGGACTCTGGACGTTCGCATAGGAAAAGTATGCGGGAGCCATCTGATGCGGAGCTGCCCTCGGCGAAGCAGCGAAAGACTGCGCCTCCGCAGGTCTCGACGCCGGACATTCTTGTGCAGATAGCACAGCTTATCGCAGCAGCCGACAGAAACGGTGTCGGATCGAGAATTATCCGACGGCGCTGGGTCGGTATGCTCCGCCGAAGCATCGGGGGCGGACGACCGGGAACATCATGAGGTCCGACCAGATGGTGAAAGGGATACGGATGACTTGGAGCTATCCCTTTCGGAACAACATAAAGCTGCCGTGGACTTCATCCAGCACTTTCTCCCTCAAGTTGTTCCGTCGGGCCAGACTGCTGCGCTTCCGGACAAGAGAATTATAGCGTCATTGGACTCTGAATTTTTTGAGCGGTTCAGGGACATCGCTCCCGAGTTTCCGTCGCAGTCCAATAATGTTGCAAGAACATTTGAATTATTGAACGACGCTATATTTAAACTTGCTTCCAGGACGGGGAAAGCAGGTTTCTTGTCCGCTAATACTCTCAACCTGCCTTTCATTAATGCAAGGAATAAATTCGATACGGCAGGACAGGGTATACCGAGAGTTCCTCTGCGTATGGACGACGAGGCGGAAGACTTAGAGCTATCATTACCGTCGTCAGCTTCTATTCCAACCGCGGTGTTGGAAACAGCTATTGCGTCTAACAGAGCCAATTTAGATGCCTTATCTTACGCAGATCACCTTACTAAGGCGTTATCACTGCGCCTTCAGGGGAAAGAGTTTCAGGATATACAATCCTCTTTAAGACTTCTTTCAAGGGCAGTAGCTTATTCCACGTGTAACTCCGCCCTTTCAGTGGCAAATCTGGAGTTGATTAGACGTGACGCAGCCCTAGCTACATCCACACTAGTGGATTCTAAGGTGAAGAATTCTCTTAGAGTCGCTTCGGTCTCAGGAGAACTTATCTTTGACGGCAAGCTTTCCGCTATTTATGATAAAATTAAAAAGAAAGCTAATGATTCTCTGTTGTTCAGATCTGCTCCTAAGAAGTCGGATACAGCAGACACGAATAAGACAGGCACTTCTGGGTCTAATGCGCCCAAGAGAGGTTCCTATAGAGGTTCCGGTGCGTCCTCTTGGTCTTATTCGAGAGACCGTCAGGATAGCGACTCTCGTTCGGGACGTCCTTCAGGCCGGGACAATCGGTCGGACGCCCCGAGGTCGACGAGGCGAGGTGCGGGTCGTGGAAGACGTGGTTTCTCCTACCGCAGGCCTCGCAGGTCCAGGAGGTGATGGCTTAAACCTCTATCGCGTTCCGGTTGGCGGAAGGTTGTCGAGCTTTTCACAAGAGTGGGCGTCGATTACGGACGACCCTTGGGTGAGAGGAGTGACTTCGGAAGGTCTAAAGATATCCTTCAAACGAAAGCCTCCATTAACTCGAAGTCCAAAGTGGACTCATCTTCTGTCAAATCCACAGAAAAGAGACGCTCTGTTATCAGAGGTGCAGTCTCTTTTAATGAAGAATGCGGTAGAGGTCGTAGAAAACCAGGAAACTCCGGGATTCTACAGCCATCTGTTTCTGGTTCCGAAACCAGACGGCTCGTTCCGTCCAGTCATAGATTTGAGCTGGATAAACAAGCTGATCGTCGCTCCGAAGTTTTATATGGAGACGATTCGATCGGTCAGAGCGAGTATTCGGGTGAACGATTATGCAACGAGCATAGATCTCAAAGATGCGTACTTTCACGTCATGGTACATCCGACATTCCGAAAGTATCTACGCTTCGCAGTCCTAGGAGTGGTGTATCAATTCCGGGCGATGTGCTTCGGATTGAATCTAGCACCCTGGGCTTTCACTCGGGTAATGAACTCGGTAATGATCTACTTCCGAGCTCATTCGTCTGCGGTAACGTCGGCCTACCTGGACGACATTCTTCAGAGGTACGGCAACGAGTTAACGCTTCAGAACGATGTTCAGAATCTTCTTCTATTGCTCCGACGTCTCGGTTTTATAGTAAACGAGGAGAAGTCGGATCTGGTGCCGTCCAAGTCATTCACTCATCTGGGAATGAGCTTCGAGACGCACAACAATCTCGTTCGTCTGCCGTTAACCAGAGCGAAATTAGTCAGTTGTTACGCTCGCTATTGTCTGCACGCAGACAAAGTCACGGCGAGAGAATTTATGAGACTGATAGGTCTGTGCGGAGCCACCGCGGATCTCATTCCGATGGGGCGGTTACGCACACGTCCTCTTCAAATTTTCCTGACTCAGAATTGGAGTGTGAAAATTCATTAGCTCGATGTAGACGTTCTCTTGTCAGATCAAGTGAAACAAGAGATTCAGACTTGGGCAAACATTCAGTGGTTAACTCAAGGAGTTCCGCTGCAGTTGCCGGATCTGAGTTTTACCGTTATGACGGATGCCAGTCAAACAGGTTGGGGTGCATCATTAATCCCAACGAATTCGAGATGCCAGGGTCTTTGGGATCCGCAATTCCTGTGCAAGCACATAAACATCAAGGAAATGATGTCAATTTGGCTTGCGTTATGTCACTGGATGGACATTATTCACGATGCTCATGTCCAAATCCTATCCGACAATACGACAGTAGTGGCGTATATACGGAATCAGGGAGGCACTCATTCAGTTCCGTTGTTCAATCTAACGGAAAGAATCCTTCTGTTTGCGTTAGAACATCACGTTCTTCTTTCGGTCCGTCACATACCGGGTCGTCTGAATGTGCTAGCAGACTCCCTTTCACGAAAGGGTCGCTTGTTGCCGTCGAAGTGGACTCTCAACAAACCAAGTATTCAATCAGATTTGCTACCAATGGGAATGGCCAATGATAGACTTATTTGCGACACATCTCAACAATCAGTTGCAGACGTATGTGTCTCCGTGTCCGGATCCAAGAGCATTTGCAGTAGACGCTCTGTCGATCCCTTGGGACGGAATGATAGGATATGCGTATCCTCCAGCGCCGTTAATTCAACAAGTATTGCTAAAGATAAAACAATCTCAATGCAAGATTCTGTTGGTAGCATCTCTGTCGCCACAGAGACCGTGGATAAATCTACTCAGGTGTCTGTTGTGGGACCTACCGCGGAAGCTTCCTCCACGGGAGGATCTTCTTTCGCAGGGGAAATCGCGCCAACTCCATCACAACCCGCAAGGTCTCAACCTTCACGTTTTTCCGTTGTGCGGTCCTTCTTGCATGGCAAGCACTTTACAGGACGAGCAGTGGACGCGATTTCTAACTGTAGGAGGACCTCCTCTTCGCTAAACTATGCGGCTAAGTGGAAGGTTTTTCGTCGTTGGTGTAGGGATCATTCTGTAGATATATTCGATCCCTCTATACCAGACATTGCAAACTTTCTAGTATACTTGTTTGACGAAATCAAACTGCAGCCTGTTACTATAAAGGGTTATAGATCTATGTTATCTGATACCTATGCACATCATGATAGTTTACAAATTGGATCTAATGTCTCTTTATCGAAGTTGGTTAGAAACTTTTCGATAAATAGACCCAGAACTCTTAGATTAATTCCTAAGTGGAATTTAGCTTGGGTTCTCCTTAAATTGAAGGAAAAGCCATTTGAACCTCTTGGGACAGTAGATTTCAAATTCTTATCTTATAAGACAGCTTTTCTCTTAGCTTTCTCTTCTGCTAGAAGAGTCAGTGAGCTTCATGCACTATCGGTGGATGATTCTCATTATCGTAGTGTTGGGAACACTATCACCTTCACTACTAATGTGGGTTTTTTTAGCTAAGAATCAGGCTCCTAATAAATATCCGGAACCTATTGTTATTAAGGCTCTTCCGTCTTCTGACGGGCGTAGGCCTTTACTCTGTCCTGTTAGAGCACTACGTATCTATAAACAGAGATCTCAGTTTATCAGAAAGGGACAGAAACATTTCTTTCTGTCTTTGATGCCTAATAGAAAGGACATTTCAGTCCATTCTATTGCTAGATGGATTCAGTTAACTATCCGTACTGCTTATGAAGATTTATCTTCTTCTCAGCAGTCTGTGCTTAAGATTTCTGCTCATGAAGTAAGAGCTCTTTCTACTTCCTGGGCTTATGCAAATAGTGTTGCTATTACAGATTTAATGAAGGCTGCTTATTGGTCTCAGCCATCCACATTTACAAATTTTTATCTAAGAAATATTGAGTCCATTTCTGGAGACCTGCATTGTTTAGGTCCGTTATCTGTTGCTCAGAATGTCGTCCACTAAACAGTTGCAACTATAGTTATGCAGGCTTTCTGTTCCGGCAGTGACTCCGTCCGGCTGCCCTCTTCGCTCTGGGCTATTTGACCCAGGGCAAGGGGAAGGGGGGGGGGGGGGGGGGGGGGGGGCGGGTGTTCCCTTAGGTCACCTGCTTTATAGTGAAAAGCAAGGGAATGCCTCCTCCAAGTCAGAATTTCTGAGTCGCTTCCGGGATGGTTTTAAAGTGTAATATTAATGTTTAAATTCATTCATGTCTTATGTCTTATTTTTAAAGTGTAGCTCGGTGTGAAGCATTTGTATATGTCAAGTGTCAAACGGGCTTTAATATACAATACTCGGACACTTTTAAATGACTATAAAGAGTCTCAATTCTCTGGACTACTTTATTTATTGGCTTGCTTTAAAAATAATTAGTATAAGGGTTATACTGGATGTTAATAGAGAACATGAATGTTATTGTGCTCAATTATTAAGGGTAGTGTATCTTTCTAATTTAATATTAAATAAGAAAGATACATGTAAAGCCTAATACTCCTTTTGTCCTTAAGGGGTTACCTCTTTACTATATAGTTGAGCTTATTGGATTTTCCTCTATGTCCTAGGCCCTCCAGCCTGTTTACTATTCAGCTAAGTCTGGGTCATTGGTACAGTATAAAAATGTTAAAAAATTTATAGTAATTTATATATTTTTTATACTTACCAATGACCCAGACGGGGATGGCCCTCCCTGGAGTTGGAAACTCTGGCCTCCCCGCTGAGTACATAGCGCTGACCAGGCACTGCCAGTAAGAATGATAATTGGCGCCAATTTCGGGACGTCTGCGTCACTGCGCATGCGCAGTAGAGGCGTAGTATGGAGGTCCTTTAGGACATGATTTCTTTTTGTTTTGGATGCAAATTTTGGGGATTGGGGGGCAAAATTTGTGTTTGGCCCTGGTTTTGTTAGAGTTAGCACCAGCTAAGTCTGGGTCATTGGTAAGTATAAAAAATATATAAATTACTATAAATTTTTTAACTTTCTGGAGTTTTTTTTGAAACGCTTCAACGGAATGATTTCATTTTTGGTAAACTACTATAGAACAATGACTTACAGATCAAGTTTGAGTTTCATGCCGATTGCATTATTCTTGTGTGAGTTACGGCCCTTGGAAATATGGAAAAGCACCAAAATATCAGTTTTTCAGAGTTTTTTTGGAAACCCTTCAATGAAATGATTTCATTTTTGGTAAACTACTATAGAACGATGACTTACAGCTCAAGTTTTAGTTTCATGCTGATTGCATTATTCTTGTGTGAGTTACGGACCTTGGAAATATGGAAAAGCACCAAAATATCAGTTTTCCGGAGTTTTTTTGGAAACGCTTCAACGGAATGATTTCATTTTTGGTAAACTACTATAGAACGATGACTTACAGATCAAGCTTGAGTTTCATGCTGATTGCATTATTTTTGTGTGAGTTATGGCCCTTGGAAATATGGAAAAGCGCCAAAATTTCAGTTTTCCAAACTTTTTTTTGGAAACGCTTCAACGGAATGATTTCATTTTTGGTAACCTACTATAGAAGGATGACTTACAAATCAGGTTTGGGTTTCATGCTGATTGCCTTATTCTTGTGTGAGTTATTGCCCTTGGAAATATGAAAAAGCACCAAAATATCAGTTTTCCGGTCTTTTTCTGGAAACGCTTCAATGGAATGATTTCATTTTTGGTAACCTACTATAGAACGGTGACTTACAGATCACGTTTCATTTACACTCTGTCCATCCATCCGTCAGTCTGTCGGTCGTACTTTAGTTTTCCGGACTTTTTTTGGAAACGCTTCAACGAATGATTTCATTTTTGGTAACCTACTATAGAACGATGACTTACAGATCAAGTTTTATTTACACTCTGTCCATCCATCCGTCAGTCTGTCAGTCAGTCTGTCGGTTATACTTTAGTTTTCCTGACTTTTTTTGGATACGCTTCAACGGAATGATTTCATTTTTGGTAACCTACTATAGAACGATGACTTACAGATCAAGTTTCATTTGTACTCTGTCCATCCATCAGTCTGTCAGTCAGTCTGTCAGTCATACTTTAGTTTTCTGGACTTTCTTTTGGAAATGCTTCAACCAAATGATTTCATTCTTGGTAACCTACTATAGAATGATGACTTACAGATCAAGTTTGAGTTTCATGCTGATTGCATTATTCTTGTGTGAGTTATGGCCCTTGGAAATATGGAAAAGTGCCAAAGTATCAGTTTTCTGGACTTTTTTTGGAAATGCTTCAACGGAATTCATGCTGATCACATCTAGGTTATAACATTTGTATAATTATTAATGCTCATTAGTCCGGTAGGGGACATTGTATTGCTTCAGCGATACGAGCGCTCTTGTTGTTTTGTGTTTGCTGTTCAAGGCGCTCACACATCTTCCTATCAAGTACCTTCAGCCTAACAAGTACCCTCCTGCTTCCTCTGCGAAGCTAAGAGCTGATCCTCCTGCCGCCACTTCACAGGGTAGGGTAGGCGTCGGCAGTAGTCACCTCGATTTTGTCCCAGGTTGAGGCATTCCACTCAGTCGAGAGTGCCTCTTCCAACATGAGTCCCTTTCAGTGTTACACGTTGGGAACTTTTGATCATGGAGATAGGCAATCTCCTGTCAAAGAGGCGATCGAGGTCATCAAGAACTTTCTTTCAGTGGGATTTTATTCCTGCCTGTTTTTGGTGCCAAAGAAGGACGGCCGACTCAGACAGGTTATCGATCTGAGTATTCTGATGCAGTCTATCATTGCTCCTCAGTTCAGCATGGAGGCTTTCAGATCGGTTTGCCACTCCATTCCCCAGGATGTTTTCCAGTTCAAGGCCATGCCCTTTGGCCTTGACCTGGATCCTTGTGCCTTCACCTGTCTGATGTTGCATGTGTTAGTCTTACATCGCACACAGTCCAGGGTGTCTTCTTCGGCTTATCTACTTGATATCCTCCAGAGGCAATCCAATGCTTCTTTTCTGGAGTCTGATGTCGTCACACTGTTGAGCCTACTCACGTCACTAGGGTTCAGAGTCAACGGAGAGAAGTCGGACCTGGTCCCTTCTCCGTCGTTTTGTCATCTGGGATGGACTTCATCAGCTCGGGGTCTTCCCCAACTGCTTGGTCTCTGCATTTCAGTGACAGATCTCATTCCTCTAGGTCAACTGCATGCCTGACCTCTCCAACACTTTCTTCTCAGTCGTTGGAGACCGAATGTCAATCCTCTTGTTCTGGTGCTTCTGTTACCAGAGTCTCTTCCTCGTCACCTTCTCCCCTGACAGATGTTCAGTGGATTATGCAGGGAGTTCCGTTGGACTTCCCCACGTCCGATTGTGTTCCGACAGTCGCCAGCGATATCGGATGGGGTGTGACGTTGGATCCTCTAGGTCTTTTCCTTCACGGGTCATGGGACCAGGATCTAGCAGCTCTTCACGTCAACCAGAAGGAGCTTCTTGCTCTTCTTCTGCGTTTCCGCAGTTAGGTCCTTCTGTGGTCTGACAATTCTACGGTGGTTGTTTACATTTAGAACCAGGGCGGCACGCACTATGTTCCCATGTATGAATTGGTTCAGGATCTTCTACTGCTTGCTCAGGATGTCAATGCCGGAGTGGTGGTTCGTCACTGTCCCGGTCGTCTGAACTTCCTTGCCGACTCCCTGTCCCAACAGGGCAGGTTCTTTTCCACCGAGTGGATGCTCCACATGGCGCTGTTCCAGTCTCTTTGCGCTCTCTGGTGTTGTCCCCACATCAATCTCTTTGCGACTCGTTTGAACCATCAAGTGGACACTTTGGTGTCTCCATGTCCAGATGCTCTGGCTTTTGTCGTGGACGCTCTGTCCATCCTTTGGAATGGTCTTGTCGGCTACGCCTTCCTGCCGGTTCCGATTCTGCCTCAGATTCTAGCCCAGATACGAACCTGCAGTTGTCGAATCCTTTCGATCGCACCCCTGTCACCTCAGTGGGTGTGGATCAATCTGCTCCACTCTCTGTTAGCGGCGATTCTGGCATGTCTCCCTCTACATCGTGACTTTCTTTGCCAAGGTCGCCCGAGGAGGTTTCAAGTCGACCCGACTTCATTGTGCCTTCGTGCATGTCTTTTATCGGGTCATGTCTCCTCCGTAGTGGTTTTTTCAAGACGAGCAGTGGAGTTGCTTTTCTTCAAGGAGGCACTCACTCCACTGGTTTAGCCTCTGTGGCTAAGTGGACGGTTCTTCTGTCGATGATGTGCGATCACTCTGTTGCTTCTGTCACTCCTTCGACCACACCGATTGCGGAGTTTCTGGTATATGTTTGATTTTGGGAGTCTCCAGCAATGGGTACAAGTCCATGCTTCGGAGACCGTTTTCATATGTGGGACAGCGTCGTATCGGCACTCATCCTTGCCTCTCCAAGCGTGTTCTGCACTTTTCCTTGAAAAGGCCTTAGACTTTGCAGTTTACTCCAAGATGGACACTTTCTTGGGTGCTGCTCTGCCTGGGGGGGGGGGGGGGGGGGGGGCATTCACGCCGTTATCCCGGGTGGATATGCGTTTTCTCACCTGCCAGATCTCTCCTGAATCCATTTTTCGATGGATTTGTCTTGCTATTCGTGCAGCTTCCATTCGTCTAGTGACTGGCGATTATATTATCAATCGTTTTTCGGCCACTAGGTGCATGCAGTGTCTTCCTCTCGGGGCTTATACTAACTCCGTCATGTTGTCGGATGTTATGTTGGCAGCCTACTGGAGAAATGCTACCTTCTCCACTTATCTGCGACAGTTGCAGGAGCAGGCAGAGGACCTTTGTTCTACGGGCCCTCTTTCTTCTGCTCAGGATGTTGTCTATCCCAGCCATTCAGCTTCTTACAAGGTCAGTTCCAGCTCTGTGCTGTTACTACTCTTTCTGTCTGTGCATCGCACATCACCATCCGCCTCATCTCTCATTGTCTTTTACTAATGTTTGTGATGCTATGGTTTGATAGGACTAGGAATCTCTTCCTCTGTCCACGGTTCCAGTGCAATTGAGTTATGTGTGGGTTGGTTATGTGATTCCCTCCATCCTATTGTCTATTTAGCCTGTAGTAAACAATTGTAAGGTAGGTTGATAAGAAATATAAATTTTATAGTAAATTTCCTTTCTTATTATACCTACTGCAATTGTTTACATGGAGGCCCTCCCGTCTTCTTATTTGGGTAAGAATCCTTCCTCCCCACTGATCACATAACTCCTATGTTGGCGGACTCAAAAGAATGATTAATTGATGACTGCTTGCGCACTGGTTAACAGAAGTCGTGGAATTGTACAAAGGGAAGAGCGTCCCCTACTGGGTGTGCGCCGATGGCGCTCGACCCAGTTTTAGCTTAATTTTTTTTTGTGGTTTTAACACCACTTTTCTTTCCCAAATCTCTTGGGAAAGATTAAAATAGAGAGTATTTTATCCGAGTTAGCGTTTTCCACTGTAGTGCAAGCCTGTAGTAAACAATTGCAGTAGGTATAATAAGAAAGGAAATTTACTATAAAATTTATATATCCTCCCACTCCACCCCCATCACAATTGTCAAAGTGAAGCAGTCAGAATCCTAGTTTTATTCAGAAAACAAGTTCTGTTTCACTTGTAAAATCGTGCCCAGTTACCACTGCCTGGGGTCAAAATTCTCTAAAGTAGGCATCGTAGGTATAAATGATTGACTAACTTGATCTTATGCTTGTGTTCCAGTCATGATATAGCCATATTTGCTGAAAATGGACATGTACTAGGGCCCTGTGAATTTTCAAATTTGATTCAATTTTGAATCATTCAGCCGATTTAATTCAGTTCAATTTCCGGACTGCCGAATACTGATATCGAATATCACGGGGACTATCACAGAAACTTATGTCCCTTCTTTTGGTGTATATTATAAAATATGGTAATTATTTCTCTCCAATTATGTTAATATCAAGAATTTTATGGTTGACTGGTCAATCAGAGCTGTCAGGTGGTTATTATTTTAAAAGTCAGTAGCCAGCCTTGAATAAAATCATTTGGGACAACCAACCAGACATTATGTCAGAATGCATGCACAGCTCAAAAATGCATTAACTTGAAAGGGCAGGAACACAAGAGACCTGTCAACATTCGACATTCCTTAAAGTTGTTTCCTCAAATAAACTTTTGTTTGCAAAAACATGGGCAATATTAATAACAATTTCATTCCGGCGATGTATTCTATATTTTAATTCATCGGTTGAATTCGACCTCATTCTTTCTGAACCCGTAATTTGATTGGATGAGAGCCGGTCAGCACCGTGCTCTAAGCTCAGGTAAATTCACTCTTACCATGCTCTAATTTCCGGAAGCGGGTCAATTAGAACATGTCTTGTATCCACGCTATGCACGAGCAATGGCACTAAACCATTCCTATCACATATCGAACACACCCCAGAGTTGTTTTCTATGGCAACAGTTGTTAGCATCTGTGCTTTGAAGTTCACCTAGTAAATTTGATCATGGCAAATAGACCGAGATCGAAAATGACATTTTTTTTATTGTTTTTCTTCAAATAAAATGGATTTGGAGAATTTTTCCACTTCAAACGATAACAGGAATTACAATGGAGATAAGCGTCTCTTGTTTCGTTGGACATTCAGGAATTTGATTATGGAAAATCATTTGTTAACTCGCCCCTTTGTGACTCATTGACAAATGGTTTTAAAAAAACACCTAGCTGGTCACTTCCTCTCCTGTCTCCGTCAGTGGTAACTTACCATGTTATCTGTGTCAAAACCTGACTATCTTCTTCATATGTATGATTTTTTTGAATCATTGAAACTGATGAAAGAAAATCTCTGACCACATATACTGATGGAATATCTGATTTGATATGAATTTGGTTAAAAATTAAACCTTAACTCTTAACCTGCCGAGTATTTTCAAGATATTTTTCTTCAGATCTAGTCATGGCTGCTATGAAGCAGCCATGACTAGATTTGATGAAAAATTAATCTTAGTATAATACAAGAAATCATTGGTTAAAAAAGCCATTCAATTTACAAGGAGGAAATGTAATTAAATGTACCTAAATTATATTGATTTCAGTGACAAGAGAAGCCCTGTGCTGGGCAGGAATATCCGCCAGCAGCATTTAAAGAGTTAAACAGGCAATTTGATTCGTATTCGATTCTAATGGAAAAAGTCTAATTCGCAAGGCCCTAACTTAGACACCAATAAATAAATAATCCTCTCACCACTGGCAGAACAGGAAAGTTTTTAGAAAAAGAGTTTTCTCTCTCAACAACATCTGAGATAAATATGTGAGACACCTTATATGAGTCAAAGGACTGGCCAAGATATTTTTTTTTATCTTATTGTCAGAAATTTAACAAACACCCAGGGTGCATTTTCCTGCTCTCTCCAGGCAATGTCCTCTCCCCTCCAGCTTCTTCCTGCATCTGAAACTGGAGATGCAAGAGAGGTCCAGGAGATCACCATACACCAGATGAATGCTAATGAAGATCTTCTGTAAGTCTTCTGGAGAGTAAAAAATAATATGCACCTCCAGTGAAGTGGATTGTCAACTCGATAGACTGAACATGGAAGTGTTTGTTATGCTTATAATAGGCCCCTATGAATATTCGGTATTCAGAATGATATTCGATTTGATCACAATGTTCAATTCGAATTCGATTCGACAATCCGCATCAAATATCTACGAAATATCTTCAATATTTTGTTCAGTGTTTTTGTCGTCAAAATGCTGCAGATATCAATGCGAATGAGATAAATCTATGTTTAAATAATCTACAAACTTTTTAAAGCCGTTCGCAACTTGCAAAATCAAAACATCTATATCATATAGCCTGCAATGTTACAATAACCAGCTTATAGAAATAGTGATGCTGGAAGTCTTGACAGTCTTGGATTTTCAGCAGTTGATTGAATCATTGAGTCATAGCGAACACGCAATGTTGATTTTCAGAAAATGGCCGGTTTCTGATTCAGTGGTGACTGTTTCTATAAATAAACTGGTTATTTCATGACATAATTGGAAGTTCTCGGAATTGGGACTCCCTTTGGGATTGGGAAGTTCTGTATTTTAAATGAACCCACACTTACTGAAATGCACTGAGAATTTGGTTATTAGTGTAGTAAATATGGCATCAATGGCAGAACATTTGTGTGAATCTGCCCACGAGAGAACTTGTATTATCAAATTCTGGTCTGTCTATGTGTAAAAGACAACTTAATGATATGTCGTTTGCGACTGTATACACTGTATTTAAATGTGTTTTTTTTTCCATCAAAGTACTACTGATAATGATTGTTTTGCATTACATTTGATATTCAATTCAGTTTGTGAATGTGCAGTATTCGATCTGCTATTCGATTTGGTCTTATTCGAATATTCGCATGGGCCTAGTTTATAAAATTGTAATTCAAGGGAATTGGACAATAGGAACGGTGAACTAGACTTTATGATTCTGGAGAATCAAGGCTTTTCCAGATGAGATTCCATGATTTTTATCTTAACTTGACTAAGTCAAAATAAGCTATTGCCATCACACGTGTGGAAGTCTGTTAGTCCGTGAGTCGGTTCACATTTTCCTTTAGCATAGGCTACACCCCTTAGTTCTTGGCTGATCGTCACGAAATGTCATATGCAGGTTTGGGGTCATGTCTAGATGAGAGTGTACCCTTTTGGTCGCGATCGGTCAACCGTATGGCTGCCTGAGCCCAAAACACGAAAACATTAGCACAGTATACAGGTCGTATTTATGAAGGGATTTTATTGTAATTTAGTAGGATGCCTCTGTAATTAGGATGAGAACGCCCCCTTTTGGTCATGATCTGTCAACCGTGATGGCTGCCCAAGCCCGAAACCCAAAAACTTTTAGCACAGTCTACAGGTCATATTTAATATGGAGGGATTTCATTGTAACTTGGTAGGATGACTCCGTATGATGTCTAGATGAGAACTTTCCCATTTGGTCGCGATCTGTCAACCGTGACGACTGCCCAAGCCCAAAACCCGAAAACCTTTAGCACAGGTTACAGGTCATATTTATGGAGGGATTTCAGTGTAACTTGGTAGGTTGACTTCATATAATGTCTAGATGAGAACGTCCCCTTTTGGAAGCGATTGATCAACTGTGACGGCTACAGGGGCCCGAAACCCAAAAACCTTTAACACAGTCTACAGGTCATATTTATGAAGGGATTTCATTGTAACTTGGTAGGATGACTCCAGATAATGTCTAGATGATAACGCCCCCTTTTGGTCATGATCATTCAGCCGTGATGGCTGCCCAAGCCCAAAACCCAAAAACCTTTAGCACAGTCTATAGGTCGTATTTATGGAGGGATTTAATTGTAGCTTGATAGAATGACTCAGTATAATATCGAGATGAGGACATGCGAAAGTCTGTGAGTCTGTTAGTCTGTGAGTCTGTTCACATTTTCCTTTAGCACAGGTTATACCCTGTAGTTCTTGTCCGATCATCACAGAATTTCATATGCAGGTTTGGGGTCATGTCATGTCTAGATGAGAACGTCCCCTTTTGGTCGCGATCATTCAGCCGTGATGGCTGCCCAAGTCCAAAACCTGAAAACCTTTAGCATAGTCTATTTTTATTAAGGATTTCAGTGTAACTTGTTAGGTTGACTCCATATAATGCCTAGATGATGACATCCCCTTATTGTCATGATTGGTCAACTATGATGGCTACAGGTGCCCGAAGCCCGAAAACCTTTAGCACAATCTACAGGTCATATTTATGAAGGGATTTCATTGTAACTTGGTAGGATGACTCCAGATAATGCCCAGATGAGAATGTCCCCTTTTAGTCGTAATCGGTCAACCGTTATGGCCTCACAGGCCTGAAGCCCCAAAACCTTTAACACAGTCTACAGGCCATATATGTAGACTCAGCTGGTGCAACCTCCATATTATTAAGGGCTAATCACAAATTTTGAACCCCCCAATCCCCAAAATTTGCATACAATACCGAAAATTAAAAGTCCTATCTGGCCCTCCATACTTTTAGTACTTGCTCATGTGCAGTACCCGGGAAGAGACTGGAATTGGCGCAAACATCATTCTTCTATTTGGCCCAACGTCAGTAACAACTGAACTGACATCTGTGCTTTAAATTCTCATTTTTAGCTTAACTTGACAAAGTCAAGATAAGCTATTGCCATCACGCATGCGGAAGTCTGTTAGTCTGTGAGTCTGTTCACATTTTCCTTTAGCACAGGCTACACCCTGAAGTTCTTGTCCGATCATCACAAAATTTCATATGCAGGTTTGAGGTCATGTCTAGATGAGAACGCCCCCCTTTTGGTCATGATCGGTCAACTGTGATGATTGCCCGAGCCCAAAACCCGAAAACCTTTAGCGCAGTCTACAGGCCGTATTTATGAAGGGATTTCATTGTAACTTGGTAGGATGCCTCTGTATAATATCTAGATGAAAACGTCCCCCTTTTGGTCATGATCTATGAACCGTGACGGCTGCCCAAGCCCAAAGACTTTTAGCATAGTCTGCAGTTCATATTTAATATGGAGGGATTTCATTGTAACTTGGTAGGATGACTCCGTATGATGTCTATATGAGAACTTCCCCATTTGGTCACGATCTGTCAACCGTGACGACTGCCCGAGCCCAAAACCTGAAAACCTTTAGCACAGTCTGCAGGTCATATTTATGGAGGGATTTCATTGTAACTTGGTAGGATGACTCCAAATAATGTCTAGATGAGAACATCCCCTTTTGGTCTCGATCATTCATAGATGATAGCGTCCCCTTTTGTTTGTTATTGGTCAACTGTGACAGCTACAATGGCCCGAAGCCGGAAAACCTTTAGCACAGTCTACAGTTCATATTTATGAAGGGATTTCATTGTAACTTGGTGGGATCACTCTAGATAATGCCCAGATGAGAACGTCCCCTTTTGGTCGCGATCATTCAACCATGATGGCTGCCCGAGCCCAATACCTGAAAAACTTTAGCACAGACAACAGGTCATATTTATGAAGGGATTTCATTGTAATTTGGTAGGATGACTCAGTATAATGTCGCGATAAAGATGTCCCCTTTTGATTGCGATCGGTCAGCCGTGGTGGCTACACAGGCCCAAAGCCCGAAAACCTTTAGCACAGTCTACAGACCGTATTTATGAAGGGATTGGGGGCGCGGTGGCATTGTGGTAATCAGTTCTCGTCAGTTCACCAAAGTTAAGCAACGTCGAGCTTGGTTAGTCCTCGGATGTGTGACCGTCTGAGTGATCGATTCGGACTCCCACGTTGTGTCCTTGGGCAAGGCTCTTAGCCCCAATTGTCCACATGGGGGACACGATGACGCCGTGTACTAAGACGTACTGCATGTCAATGGTGCACATGTCTTCAACCAATCTAACCCTGCCTGTGCTGCAGTGCGGAGTTACGATGTTGGGGAGCTGGCAGCTGCTCGGTTGTTCTCTTCGGGTACTCCGGCTTCCTCCACCCATAAAACTGTCACGGTCATGATTAGCCATTGTGCATAAGTATGTGACCTTAAACACCAATAAATAAATAATATGAAGGAATTTCATTGTAACTTGATAGGATGACTCGTTTTGGAATAATTTTACTGTAACTTGGTAACTTTGGTTGACATACATTAACTGTGATGGCCACATACATTAACTGTCAGGGCCACATTAACCCACCCCTCAATTCTTTAGTACAGTCTACACCTCATATTATTTTTATTGTAAACTTAGCATACAGGGAACAGAAATTGACATATTCTCAATTATCACAATTCTTTTCTTATTTCAAAATCCTTTCATAAACATCGAACATTATCCTTTTCATCAAACACAGCACACAGACAAGTTAAGCTACAGTGTCATTGACACTTTCATTGAAGATGTCAGACACAAATCAATGATGGTCTTCATGGAATCAACAGTGTAACAGGATGCTGGAAGTTAATTAACGGTGGTTTCGGATGTTCAGGGCTGTAACTTTATAATTTTTATGTAAAATTATTCATGTTCCCCAATTTCGGGATGTGCTTCTGAACGTTGTCATTATAATATGACTCCACTGTTGTTTTGTTATTATTACTTCCCTTCCCTCTCCTGAACCCTCCTGTTATGCTTCCCTGCTCTTTTGGCTTTTTTATTGAAGAATTTTTTATTAAATTCTTGGGAGTTTAACTTGTAAACAGAATAGGTATTCTGTTTATCCCCTATGTTTACATCCTGTCTATTTTAGTTCAAGACGTTTTTGTATTTCTTGCATCTTCTACCAGATGCATTGTTTTTTCTTCATATGAAGATCTAGCTTTGCATCAGGTGGTTGTTGATCGGTTACTGACTCTGGGCCTTTGTTGTGCCTGTTGTTGGTTAGTTTCCGGTTTTTCCTCTTGACGTTGTTGTCTGTTCAATAACGTTTTGGATTCGTATTAATTCAATGTTTAGTTTAAAAACAATTACTGTTTTTCTATTAGGATACATAGTATATCTTATTGCGGTAGTTTAGCTTTAATTAGTTAGCGGTTGTCCACTCTTAGTCTCTATCAGCATGCTCTTGGGCTCATAAGGTTCCCTTGAGGCACCAAGTCTTCATTCAAAATTTTTCGAAAAAATTTTGTTAAAAATTTTATTCGAAAATTTTTGTTATTGTCTATGTTATGTATCCTTGTGATGTTTATTTTTGGGAATGCAGCGGACTTATGTTTTTGGCTTCATTATTATTGTTGCCATTATAATAATTGGTACTTAGTGTAAGTCCAGGAAGCCTCGGAATAAAGGCTTGTTGTTTGCTGATAGTCACGGCACTCCTTCAATACTTGTACTATGGGATGCGACCATTGGAAATGGGTGTCGACCTGTGTGGTGGGCGGTGAAGTTCCAATGGGAGCCTTCACCGGTGGCTAATACTAGTCTTTCAGTCTCTTTTTCAGAGGAACAAGAAAATGGTGATGGTACTTTGACACCTGTCCGTTACGTGCTGCTGTCGTCGCATTCTGATGAGTAAAATAGAGCTAGCTGCCAAGGTGCTGATGATATTATGCACAGGATTAAAGCTGGAGTAGCTTAATTCTTTGCATGCATCCAGCCCGACCGGTGCAGTGGTGGTCCCTTTTTAGGGAGCCGAGACGCCGGGTAGGTCTGTTGCGGGCGAGTAGCATAATGTGGGTAAAGCGAGCACCTTATAATATAAAGCTCACCCAGTGATGATGGCAATAAGCCTTTAAGTTTCTCTGTGGGATGCTTGGCGAGATCTGGGGTCAGATCGTGAGTTGGAGAACCCTCTCCGTCCCGTTGGCAGGCGGGGGTTGACTGTGTCTGTTGCGAGAAGCTATAATGAGTCGAAACACGCATCGGGATGTTCCTTCCACAATGCAGCCGACGTCAGTTGCGGTTATGGCTTCTTCTTCTTACATGGAATCGCACGCAAAGGGGATTAGCCTACAAGTTTCTCAACAGGATACTTGGCGAGATCTGGGGCCAGATCGCGAGTTGGAGAGCATTCTCCGTCCTGTTAGCAGTCAGGGTCTACTGTTTGTCCATTGTGAGAAACTTCAATGAGTCGGAGCAGTGCTACTTCTTCACTTCAGCTGGGGTCGGCTGTTGTTACGGCTTCCTCTACTTCCATGAAAAAGCACGCTAACAGGTAGAAGCCTACAAGTTTCTAGACAGAACGCTCAGAGAGGTGTGGTGCCAGACCTCGAGCTGGAGATCCCTCTCCATTCCGTCAGCAGTCGGAGCCGACTGTTTTCGCTTCGAGAAACTTTAGTGAGTTGGGACGCCTGTTCACACTTGTGGTTTGGGACACTCCTTCCAGGCTGCACCCGGGGCCATTGCAGCTACGGCTTCTTCCTCTGCTTCATCGATGAAGCACGTTAGACCGCAGACTAGCTATCCAACTTCGCATGTTCATGCTGTTTCACGGAGATGTTCCCAGTGTTCAGCACCGAAGTCGGATTAACCTGTAGCTAGCCGTTCGAGGCATTTTTATCCGGGACATGCATCAAAAGATCTGGGGACAGATCTCCGTCCTGTGAGCAGCATATGGTAAGGAAGTGGATAATTGCTGCTCTGCAAGCCTCATTCACGGACCTGCTGCTGCAGATTGCACAGCATCCCAGTAGTCGCAGGTTCTGCCATCAACAGTCTCCTGTAGTGAGCTGTCGGACAGTGCTGAGTTGGTCCAGTCATCTTTACATTTGGATGGTGTTGACCATGTTTCAGATGGAACATTCAGATGATGAGAAGGCTACAGAGGTTAATTCTCCATCCCTCATGGAACAGCACATTAAGACTATGAATTTTTATTCATAAGCTCATCGAATCTTGTTCCATTTGAACAAAAGTCTGCGTTTGCTAGGCAAAAAACAGCTTAAGGTACTGGGCGAAGGAAAGACGAAGATCTTTCCTTCCCAGATTTTTCGGCTCAGGTGTTGAAGGCTTTTGGTTCGATTAACGATGCCTCCCTTGGCTTAGCAATAGTATAAGAAAAGCAATGATATATTCCTTACGAATAGAAGATCAATAGCTCATAGATAGGCTGAGACAGCTGTCTTGTTGGGAATAGAGCCGTTAGAAGGAATAAGTATGTCTTTTCCCTCATTGGTGTTGTATTCCTAGGCATCGGAGGCATTCCGTGCTATTGTGGATGCCATAGTAGCCTTATGTACAGCTAGAGCGTTTTTTTCTTATACATTAGTGGCTAACATCGTAAATCTCCATTTAGTGAGCTGTCTAAGGCCGCAGGGTAACACAGATATCTGTCTTCACCGATATATGACTTCTAGGCTATGTTAGCTACGCTGAGACCGCTAGCTTTTTGGAATAAGGCCGTTGGAAGGAAAGATTACTTTTTCCTTCTTGGTGTAGTATTCCTAGGCGTCACAGGCAATTAGTCCTATTGTTGTCGCCTAGGTTTGGCTTATGTGAATTAAGAGCAGTCTGTGTCTATATATTTTTTATACCGTAACCAATGACCCAGACTTAGCTGGTGCTAACCCAAAAATATCTAGGGCCAAACACAAATTTATGCCCCCCATCTCCAAAATTTGCATGCAAAACCGAAAATTAGAAGTCCTAACTGGCCCTCCATACATTTTACCCTCCGCTCTTGCTCAGATGCCAGGAAGTCACCGAATCTGGCGCCAATAAAATCATTCATTGTTTGGCCCTTGTCAGATAACAACAAACTGATATTTGTGCTTTTAAATCTCATTTAATAATGATGCCAGACACAAATCAATGGTTAAATTGGTGGATCCAAGGACAGAACTGGATGAAGGAAGGAAGAAACGGTGGTTTGAAATGTTCAGGGCTGTAATTTTATATTATTTATTAAAATTAGTTCATGTTCCCTAATTTCGAGACATGAGCCTGACATTATCACTGATTGATTATGATCTATCCACTGTTTATTTAGTATTCCTTCCCTGCCTTCCCTTGATCCCCCCCAGTTAAGCTCCCAAGCTTTTTGGCTTGTTTTAAATAAAAAAAATTTATAAAATTATTGGGAGTTTAACGTTTTATGCAGAAGATTATTCTGTACATCCCCAGGGTTACGTCCTCATCCTTAGGATGTTCAGGCATTTTGGTCATGCATCTTACATCCAATGCATCGTTTTTTCTTCTGAGGAAGATCTTGCTTTACATCGGATAGTCTTGTTTCTGTTACTGACTTCGGGCCGTGTTGCCTGGGGTCTTCATACCGGTGTTTTGTTTACATTACATTACTCTAGGTAGTTTCCTATTGTTGTTTAGGAACAACAGTTGTAAGTAACATTAAATATTCTGATAGTGTGGTAGTTAATTTTACACAGTTTTTATAATTTTGTCCACACTTAGGCTTTTTGGGGCTCATCGTTCCCTTTGGGAACTTGGGCTCTTATATTAGGAAAAATTTTTCCAAAATTTTTTAATTTTATTTTTGAAAGAGTTTTTCTTTTGGATATATTTATTTCATTGATTATATTTAATGTTATCTTATATTATATGTAGATTTGGTGGTGGTGCAATGACATATATTAGTTTTAAGGTAATTATTTTTATCTAATAGTATGGCAAATACAGGAAACCTTTCCTTTATTTACTTGGTCGTTGTAATGAGTTTACTTGATGTACTATCACTAATTCTACTCCATGTATCAGATTTGATAATCTGAATGACGGGCGTCATGGTTTGTGTTAGACGAGTGGACTCTATTGGTCCTATCGCGGCGAGGGGACTCGGCTGGTCCTCTCGTCAAAAGGGTCACTATAGTTTTTTAGTTTCTATTTACAGAGTAACAAGAACATGAGGTGGCTTTGTGACGCCATCAAGGAGTGTGCTGTCGTCGCAAATCAATGAAGAGCTAGCTGCAAAAGTGCTCAGGTATTAGACAAGTGCCTAGATCCTTAGTAGGATTGACGATGATGCCAGGTATGTCCATTGCGGTCGAGAAGAGGAATAAGGGTGTAGCAAGCACTATAAACATACGAACATGCTCACCCTGCAACGACGGAAAGGAGGAAGCATGGGAAGGAGGAAGTAGACAAGTTCTGAAGTATGCTCGTCCAGGTCTTTCGTGATCGCGAGCAAGAGAGAGGTCCCTCTCTCTTATAGTAACATCTGGGGCCAGAGGTTGTTGGTAGGAACTTGTGTTGCTCTGACAAGTTCTGAGGTATGCTCGTTCAGGTCTTCCGTGATTGTGAGCAAGAGAGAGGTCCCTCTCTCTTATAACAACGTCTGGGGCCAGAGGTTGTTGGTAGGAACTTGTGTCAGTCTGACAAGTTCTGAGGTATGCTCGTACAGGTCGTCCATGATTACGAGCAAGAGAGAGGTTCCTCTCTCTTATAACAACGTCTGGGGCCAAAGGTTGTTGGTAGGAACTTGTGTCGGTCTGACAAGTTCTGAGGTATGCTCGTCCAATTGTCCATGATTGCGAGCAAGAGAGAGGTCCCTCTCTCTTATAACAACTTCTGGGGCCAGAGGTTGTTGGTACAAACTTGTGTCAGTTGAAACTTACGTCCAAGGGACGCTGCTTCCATAGACTGCCGGGCCAGCCAGTCTTATAGCTTCCTCTATGTTTGAAAAGCACACACAACCGCGCAGGTCCGTTGTCGCTAGTTAGCTCGAACGGTGAAGTAGTTACTCAGGTCCCTGAGAACTATGACGCCGGGTGCAGACGATCCGGGCTAGAAAAAGAGAGATCATATAGGGTGGAGCGAACGATATGATATGCAGTTATGCTCACCCAGTGACGACGGAAGGAGGAAACCGATAAGTTCCGGGGCCGGCTAGTCTTATGGTTTCCTCTACATAACAGATAAAGTGATCTTTATATTGCACAGGGCTATAAAACCCGATGAGTGGTGTCAGTTCCCTGTCGCCGGTGAAACGGTTAAGATTGGATACTTGGACCTTGACTCCGGATGTGTCACATATGCATTGTATTTAGAGCTAGTGGGAGAGTGCTCAGTGATTTTAAAAAGACAAGGGCTAGTCACAGAGGCTTACGTCCCTTGTCTAAAAACAGCTAGCTCAACTGGCAGATCTCACTCGTATGTGGATGATGTGATGCCGGGTATGTCCGTGGCGGTCGAGAGAGAATAAGGGTGTAGCGAGCACTGTTGATCGAATCCATGCTCACCTAGTGTTGACGGAAGGAAGAATACGGCAAGTTCTGAGGTATGGCGAGCAAGAGGGAGCCCCTCTGTCTCTTTCAACTGGAGCCGGGTGTTGTTGGTAGGAACTTGCGTCAGTCAGAGCTTACGTACATAGCTATTGTCCGGTATGCTTAGTTCAGTTCTTAGCCGGGATGGCTACAGTTGTGCTTCTTTGGCATCTACCAAGCACTCCCAATCGCACCTTGGCTAAGTGACTCAAGATTTCCAGTCTGCATCGTCAAAGGTCCATCTTTAGTGAAGAAAGTCGCACCATCTAGTAGCCAAGGAAATGAGGCTTCTTTCATCGGGTCATCCGCAGTAATAACTATATTGGACTCCCTGTCCTAGGAGCAGCCGGCGAAGAGGCTATTCATGACGGCTGCTCCTCAGGCCTCTGTAACGGACTTGCTGTCGCAGTTGCACAGCTAATCGCAGTATTCCTGCTAAGGCAGAAGTACTCAATGTCAGTCTCAAATCTTGAGCTGTTGCATAGTGCTTATTTGGTCCAGTCACCTGCCTGTTTAGATACTGGTGACTGTGATTCTACTAATTTGAACATATGATAGATAGGATAACTTTTCCTTCCGGAACAACTCTTGGATGATATAGATACCATACATTATCATTTCCGTGATCTTGTTCCAGTGATTCAAAATGCTGCAAGCAGTTATGAGAAACCGCTAGCGTAGTTCAACACTGACTTCATCCGGGTAAAGAGCATGGTAATAAGATCTCTTTCTGGTTAAGTCTACATGGGTGTCACAGGTCTTCGATTCTGTAGACGACACCATATTTAGCTTCCGGCGGAAAAAGTAATTCGGTTTCTTATCTTCTTCCTCTGTATTTTTAATCGGTTGTGATGGTTCACATACTTTTAAAAACAACAGGGGAAGATGTGGAGAGTTCCTCAGCATTGATTGAGCAGGCTAAGATCCTAGTTTTAGCTTTACCTTCACCTTCATCATTTAGCTGTTCACTCGGACGCAATTGGGAAGATAATTTCTTAGAGTGAATTTAGTCTCATGGTCTTATGTACTTTAATTTTAAGTACTGTGATGCATCGTCTATATGGACGGAATTTTGTGGTCGTTTGTACCTTTTAAAATTCTTTCCAGACCTAGTATTCATTTCTCGGTCTTAACCAATGTTAAGTGAGAGTTATTCTGATGCAACGAAGCCTTGTGTCTTCATCTTTGCATTTGACAAGGTGGAAAACTTGCCATAGGTCGCTTTAGTCTTCCAACTCTAGTTTTTATGATAGCATCAATTCTCATCTCTTTAAGCTGGGGTCTAATGTACCATCACCAGCAGAAAGAGTATGAGAGGTTGTCCTAGACTCAAATTGTCTATAAGGACTCATAGCAAGGTATAGGTATACCTAAGTCTTTGATGGTAAGCTTTCATTATCGTAGGATTAAACTACAAGAAAGCATCTATTCTCGACTCTTTAAGTTGGGGTCTAATCGACCACAGCCAACAGAAGAGTAGGAGAGTTTGTCCTAGACTCATTTCGCTTATAAGGCTCATAGCGAAGGTATAGGTATCTCTCCTATATATAATTCTTTAGGTTTGTCTATACAGCCACTTGGATAGGGGTTTCTCGTCAGCTTGAGTAACTGATCAGACTTCCCTGAGCCGGTGGTTCTAGGCTCTTATGGAACTCGGTCCAGCCGATTTTGATTGGAAGTGGATAATTAGGTTATTTATTATTATCTTTCAGTCGATAAGCGAACGTTCGGCAATTGTAGTGTGTCTAGTTCTTTAGATCACTTGTGTTGTGAACTAGATAATGTCTCATGGGATTTATGATAGGATTCATGTATCCCACTATTCATTTGGCTGGTTCATCTGTTTCACAAAGCGAATTAACCAGCTGTTTCGCTAGCTTTTATCGGTTATCTGACGCATTAACAGCGATAGTTTTGTGCGCTGGATGGAGTTGTGTGGAGCGGCTTGGAATGTTATTTCGATGGGTCGCTTACACACGTCTACTCCAGTTATTAACTGGAGTGGTAGACGTTTTTCCCTCTTGACCTGTTTTGTTTTAGAGAATCTTTTAACATAAGGTCAAGTTTGGGCATATATTACGGTTTTCTCAATTATTTCGGACGTGAGTTCATATATTGCGTTACAATCCTGAGTCCGGTGGTCTCTCTATGCACATCAGAGTTTATCAGAAGAGATGTTACGCTTTTGTTGTCATTATTTTTCAATAGAAGGGACGTTATGTTCATTCTATTGTTAAATAAGTCAGTTAGCTATTCGTACTGCTTGGGTTATTTATCTTCCTATTAGCAGTCAATGCTTAAGATTTCAGCGCATAAGTAAGTGCTGGCTATATCTTGTGCTTATTCTAACTGTTTGGCTATTATATGATCTTATGTGGGATCTCTTCAGGATAGTTAAGTTTTCGGAGCATGGGAATAATAGTTTCCATTATTTGTGTCATTAGTATAGGCTTTTGAGAGCATACATTGAAGCTCAACTGTTTTCATGGGAATGAATGATAGGATACGTGTATCCTTCAATTCATTTGTTTCAATTGATTTCATTGAGGTTATAGGGTCTGCTATTGAGCATTCACCAGAAGCTTCCCCATTAGAGGGTTTTCTTCTTTAACGGAAGTTTTATTCTTCATGTCATTCTCCGCTCTCAGTGGCATTACGGAGTATTCAGACGTGAAAGAGCTTTATGATCACTATATTATTGCTGTCTGCACCAGCAATGATTAAGTAATGTGGGTGAGGAGGTTTTGACATATATTTGAATTCCCCCCCCCCCCCTCCCCCCCACACACACTCACGCTGTTGCATAGATATTTTTTAATACATACATACTTTGCGCCTGGGTCGTGTTGGATGCCACCATCATATGCATATATGCTGTTCTGTTGCATTTGTTTCCGGTATTTATTTTCTGATTTTGGAGCCGGTTTATCATATCTACCTCCATTTCTAGATCCTGGTCTCTATTTTGTCGGTTCTCAAATCGCATATTCTCACGTGTTTATAGTTGTAGATACCAATACCAAATAGTACACGTTGGAGAGTTTTTCTTACCGGATTTAATATTACAGAGGCCTCCTGTGAAGGATCTTGAAGCGTGTTTTCTCTGCAGAGATTGTTCATCTTATCCTGCTTTTGTATGTATATGTTATAATTAATTTCTCACTGATTTCGTCGTACCTGCATACGCTGTCTGCAGTGCATATTTATAGCGGATAATGTTATTTACCAAAGTCATTGCTATAGCCTTGGCTTGTGAAGTGGCGTTAAGCACCATTTATTATTCACGAATTAATTTGTTGAGTGCCTGATCGATGTATAGATATTATCATAACAGTGTGTTGATCCGTGTCCTCGTATCACGTCGAGTTGAGGTGGCCAGTTTTTCGGATCACATGGGCTACCGCAGGCAACGAGTGTGATCCAAAAATCTGGCCACCTCAACGAGACGTGATGCAACAACACAGATCAACATACTGTTATGATGATATGTTTATCATATGACATTGTTTCGATGTCAAATTCACCCAAATTTGCCATTTTAATTAATATGCGGTGAAAAGCCGGTTACAAAATAGCAGACGAAACAACAACGACTTCCCTAATTACAAAAACTATTCACGGAAACTCTCGGATATTTCCGTGGGAGTGTGATATGGATTTTTGATTTCCGTAAGAGTGTGATATGGACTTTTGATCTGGAAAAATCTCACCCGGTGTGATACAACAGTTTGGAAAACATCATCAAACAGTAGTGATATTTAGGGTAAAAATGTCATAGTCATATGATAATTATTTATATCCTTTCCAGGTTCTGCTTATTGATGCTCTCCTCTCTTTCTTTTGAAATTATGTTCGAAAAAAAGGGGGGGGGGGGGGGGTCATTTTGTCCACTTCTCTGCCTTATGGGGTATGTAACTATTGAGGAAGCTGTCTTGTCCATACTATGTTCGGTGATCAGCTGCAGTATTATTGTGTGGCATAGGTTTATGGGAAATTTTCTCTCATTCTCAGTATGCCATAATAATTTTTAGGGCCTAATCCAGACTAGTCTCTAAAATTGTTTATTTGTTACATCCTAATTAACATGAATTTATGCTTAGATTTAGGATTTATATTATTGGGATCCATATTAGGTTATGTCTCTTCTATTATGGTATTAAGAGACATTCATGTAAATTCTAATTTCTTCATCATGGATTGAAGGATTTGATCTATGTTGATCTAATATTTCGGAAGTTCTAAGAATGGCCCTCCCATGAGTGGGCAGTACTGGGCACTCATACCTCCCTGTTGAATTATTATAATCTTTTTTCTACAAAGAATGATTTTATTGGCACCAGATTCGGTGACTTCCTGGCGCCTGCGCATGCGCGGAGGGTAAAATGTATGGAGGGCCAGTTAGGACTTCTAATTTTCGGTTTTGCATGCAAATTTGGGGGATAGGGGGGCATAATTTGTGTTTGGCCCTAGATATTTTTGGGTTAGCACCAGCTAAGTCTGGGTTATTGGTAAGTATAAAAAATATATAAATTATTATAAATTTTTTCATATCATTAGCATTGAGCGTCATAGTGGCTTTATATATTTTTACAGCGGTCTTTTTCTTATACATTGCGGTTAACGTAAGTCTCTGTTTAGTGAGCTTTCCAAGGCCACAGGTGACACAGATATTTGTCTTAATGCTGATGAAGACTAATAAACTGCGTTAGCTAGCTGAGACTACTGTCTCTTTGAAATTTCGGTTGTTAGAGTGGTCCTTATTCCTTACCTTGAACGACTAATGTAAGTCTCCGTTGAGTGAGCTTTCAAGGCCACAGTTTCACCGAGATATCTGTCTTCACAGGATGAAGATTTATTAGCTATGCTAACTAATAGGAGACTGCTGTCTCTTTGGAATTAGGGTCGTTGAAAGGAAAGAGTACGTTGTTTCCTTCTCGGTGTTCTATTCTTAGGCATCTGGGGCTTTTAGTCCTTTTGTTTATGCCTTATAAGAATCAAGTGCGGCCCTTTTTTCTCTTAACTTGAGTGACTAACGTTGTATTTCTCCATCTTGTGAGCTGACCAAAGTTGCAAAAATTACACCAAGATATCTGTCTTCACGCAGATGAAGTCTTCTAAGCTTCATTAGCTAGGCTGAGACCGCTGTCTTTTGGAAATAGAACTGCTAAAGGAAAGAGTGCTTTTTTCCTTCTCTGTGTTGGTTTTCTTTAGTGTCATAGACTTTAGTCTTATTGTTGACACCTTAGTAGCCTAACTAGAAGTATGAGCGGTGTTTTATCCCTATCAGTAGTGGCTTGTGATGTAAGTCTCCTTTAGTGAGCTTCTAGGGCCGCAGTTATCAAGCCATTTAATTGTCTTCACGAATAGGAAGACCTTTAGCTGCTTCAGCCAGGCTGAGAC
The DNA here is from genome assembly GCA_031216915.1 of Pictodentalium vernedei. Lineage (NCBI taxonomy): Eukaryota > Metazoa > Mollusca > Scaphopoda > Dentaliida > Dentaliidae > Pictodentalium > Pictodentalium vernedei. Next base: position 156,380,832 of record CM062295.1, read on the forward strand.
CACTGTCCTATCAGTCAAGGTACCGTCACATGAGAAGAGTTTGTTCTCTCCTTAGCGGTATTGTTTTTGTGTTAGTTATCTGAGGCTTTTAGCCCTATTGATAACGCCATATTAACCTAGTCTGATTAATGAGCGTTCTTTCGAATGCTTATAGTTAACTCCTTTTCAGGATTATATTCCTGCTATAATCGGTACAAGGTGCAAGGATTTCATCTAGGTTTTTATGATCGGGTGCCGGAACATAGTTTTCGTCTCCCGCTTCATTTTTTATCAAATCTATTGTTGTGGATTATATTTCCATTCGATAGATTGGATATTATGCCTGTATGGTTTATTATTTGACGACATGGCTTACTGTCTTGATTTCAAGGATATGTCAACGCTGTTTCAGCGGGTATATTCCTTGCAATAGTGCCATGTTCATCACGCCCCCCCCCACACCCTCCGTCCTTAGTGGCATTATGGAGTCAGTCAGACGTGAGGGAGCTCTATGGTTTCTGTACTATTCTAGATAACTAATACTGAAGCGTTACAAGTCACGACGGGTTAGTGTCATTATGCTTGCTTTGGCTATCTATAAGCTTTTTAGCTGTATTACTCTTTATTGAGAATAGCAGCAGCAGTATAGCTTGGGAATACAGTGTGAAGTTTCTTTTTCATATAGTGAAAAAGGAATTTGTCACTGTTCCAAGCTTTAATATTACTGCGCCGGCCTTACTTATCTAGCAGTTCAAGTAATGTGGGGGTGGGGTGGGGTGGGGGGGGGGGGGGGGGGGGGGGTGGGGGGGGCGATATGATTTATTCATCGATCCCCCTCCCCTTCTGCTCCCCCCCCCCCCCCCCCCCCCTGCCCTCATGCCAATATGTTAAGAGGTGATTACAGGGCAGGACGTAGTGCTCTTCCTGTAAGCTTTGTATGCATTCAATTATATGGATGTCTTTCATTGCTCTTCGATTGGTGGGAGGGTTGTGGTCTAACTGCAACATCAGTGGCATATCCACTCTAGTTGGTTTGCTTCCGGTGGTTGATTGTTCATAAGTTGTATATGAGCATATGATTCCTGAACAGTAACTGTTTTTGGATTTCAAATTCTATCATGAATACATTCGATTGATATTACTAGCCTTCATGTTCCTGTGTGGCAAGCATGTCGGTTATCTGGGCGACATTCTCCAAATGTGGAAATTAGTGCACTGAGAAGTTACGCTCAGAGTTGTCTGTTTTTCTTACGACGTATGAGTCTATTCCTCAGGTTAATCGCATTAACATCATTTTTTTCCTTCAGTTTCCTGGTTAGTTTTTGTATCGCTCGGTCACGCCTTTGATACAGGCTGTATTCAGATGAGGATACAGGCAGGATTCTGTTGATTGCATGCATAATATGTACCGGTATATATTATTAGGCAGACGTATTACGGAATAAATTCTCTTAATTCTGGCTCTGCATTAGAATAGAGCTTATGAGAATTTGGGGGCTAGTTGGATCAGTTATGGAGTTTCCAACAGGCCGTCTATGCATACGTTCTCTATTTTTGGCTTCATTATTTGGAGTGGTATATTCTTTCTCCGAACAGTCATTGGTTTTAACGGACCTTGAGAACAATGAATTATTTGGGGATGGTCAGTGACAGGTTTTTTAATCATATCCCATTCCATGTTCTGAATCCAGTTTTCAACCATAAGCGGTACACGAGGCATATTCCTACTCTCATATAATTGAACAGTTAAATTTTGGAGGTTCATTTTTGGAATTAATTGTACACCTTAACGTCGGCGCCTGTTTGTTAGCTAAGAAGCATATAAGTTCTATCAGATAACTTTCCATTGGGATTCAATTGGACAAGTTTAAGGGTGTACATATTGATATCACCGGTTTTCGTCCTATCTACGTACACTCGTTACAGCCATTTAGCGTAATCATTTATGCTAAGTAATAGGGAATTACTTGGATATTGCTCCTCATTTTGGTGGTGTGTCTTCTCTATTGTGGTATAGCGAGACATATAGGTAATTCCTTAAAATTTCTAATGCAGGCTAAGGAGCTGTATTTTGGTCTGCTAATTCTTCAAGTCCTAGGCCCTCCGCCTTTTTACAATTCAGCTAAGTCTGGGCCATTGGTTTTAATATAAAAATATGATAAATTTTAAGTAATTTGTATATTTTTAATACTTACCAATGGCCCAGACGGGGATGGTCCTCCCTTGAGTGGCCTCTCATACCTCCCCGCTGAGTTATCACTTCAGTAGATACAACTAGGAAGAATGATGTTGACGCCAATTCTGGTCTCTTCCTGGATACTGTGCATGTGCAAGTACTAAAAGTATGGAGGGCCAAATAGGACTTTTAATTTTCGGTATTGTATGCAAATTTTGGGGATTGGGGGGTTCAAAATTTGTGTTTGACCCTTAATAATATTGAGGTTGCACCAGCTAAGTCTGGGCCATTGGTAAGTATTAAAAATATACAAATTACTTTAAATTTATTGTTTTCTAGGCATCTTTTTCACCATACATTGAGATAATTGGCTGATTTCTGGTATGTGGCTTTGTCATGGATACCTACATATCAAGTTCGAGTTAGGTAGTGGTCAGATGATTTTTCGCAGAGTCATTGACCTTGAACTTCCGAAATAACTGTTTTCCAGACTTTTTTGCCAGACATTGAGTAATTGGCTGATTTCTGGTAGGTGGCTTTGTCACGGGTACCTATAAGTTGAGTTCGAGTTTGGTTCTGGTTGGTTGATTTTTTAAGGTGTTATTGACCTTGAAGTTACACTAACACATCTAGTTTTTACATGCACTTTCACATACAGGCAAAATCAGAGTCAATATGTTTTCAAATTCTCAGCTTTTTGTCCCTCTTAACACCAATAACAGATGACATTGGCAATCAAAATTCTTTAATAACTAAAAAAAATAAAATTTTTGCCTCATAAGCTGTTTTAAGATAATAATTGAAAAATAATAAAATTTGAATGGCTATTTCATTGAATAGCCTTAATCGGTATGAATGTTACATTAGGTAAAAGGTTAATGGTAATCTTCTCTCCACATTCCGACACAATATGACCTAGTTGTTGAAATTATTGTCATACCCCAATAAACAAATTCTCTCCACATACTATACGTCCACTTAATCTGCTTTAATTTATTTGAAAATTTCTCTGTGGGAACTCTGGGAAGTGAAGCAGTGATTGGGGTGAAGGTCCTCTAAAGTGAGCAGCATGGGAATAAACGATTGACTAAATTTGACTTATCACCATGTTGTGGTCACAATTAGCCATTGTGCAGAAATATGTGACCTAAAACACCAATAAATAAATAATATTTGAAAATTGCTTTTCAATGATTACTGTGAATGTGTGGTCAGGTCACCCATTTTATACTGTGGTTTATAAATATTGATTTATCATTCAGCCAGAGCATGTTGTATATTTTATAGATTGTATGACGGAAATCCTCTCAACACTGACTTCAGAAGCAGAAGAATTGAGAACAACTTGTTTGAAATTTTTGGCTGTTATTTTGGCAGAGGAAGGAAAGTTCCAGTGCAAGTTTGGAAGTAAGGCCGAAAAAGATCACCAAATACCATCTGTCACATATCTTTTAGAATCAAAACAAAGTAAGTAAGATGATGGGAGAGAAGTTTTTTCTCATAATTCACTTGGTTCTTGAAAGATCAGAATTTTAAACAAAAAATTTGTATGTCTCAAAACTATGCTCTTTGGAGCTTTGGTAATTTGACCAAGCAAACTGATAATTCATTTTTTCTGCTCCCTAGCTCAATAAAACATAGCTTATATTATACTTAAAAATATTTTCTACTATTCCGATAATGAAAAACATGCAAAATATTTCTCTGTGATCAAAACAAGCAAATTAGCAGTGTTTATGATTTGAATTGAAAAGAAATGGAATATGTGCTTCTAAAGCAAGGTTCAGTTTGTGCAGTTTTACAGAGTAATTTGCGAAATATACTTGTTTGTTTTGCAAACTGCAATGCATAATAAGACCACATCTCGCATATATTGTTTTCTGAAATCCTGATTCAGAGGATACTTTTGACTACAAATTGTGCAGACTACAAGCCTGAAAATAAGCAGACTGTCATCTGCAAAAGGAGGTTCCCAGAGGGTGAATTTGGTGAATCTACCCTGCACAGCAGGGTAGCATCACAAAATTTACCCTCTATGAACCTCACTCTGAATCGAGGTCTCAAGCCAAAGCAGAAGGATGTACCTAGAGGATAAATTGGCCCACTGTATGGGATAGCATAAGCAAATTCACCCTCTGGGGACCCCATTTTGCAAATGACAGGTTGCTTATATTCAGGCCTGGACTGCAGAGTAATTTTCAAGATAACACTCACTGAATTCTATTCAGTACATACACATTATTATGCCCCTGCCTTGAAAAGTCAAGGGGTATCTAGTGGAGACCTCCATTCGTTTGCCAGTCCGTTCGTCCATCCATACCAACATTTTCCCTTGTATCTCAGCCACTGCTACTCCAATTTTAATGATATTTGGTGTTGTGATAGAGCATCATGGGGAACGATACCAGTGTACCTGAGTTTCTTCCACACGTTTTCAGCTCAACTTTGGCAAAGCCAAATTTAAGGTATTGCCATGGCTCGTCGTCCGTCTGTCCATCCGTCGTGCCGTACACACAGCTCAGGCTAGAGGTCATATTTATGAACCGATCTTTACAAAACTTCTTCGGTACCTTTGTTATCACCGTGAGACGAGAACGAGTGTTTTTGGGTCCGGTCCGAAATTTAAGACTGCTGCTGGCAGCCATTTTGTACCCAAATTAGGTGCAATCAGATTTTTGCGCAGAACTTCCATACGAAAGCTCCGATTTGAATAATTTTTTTGTATGAATGTTTAGTACCATGGGATACATCACTTATAATACAGATTTTTTTCTTGTGCGTAAATTATGCAAATTAGACTAACTTTGATTTATTTAGTGTTACTTTCTGCACTGTAAGTGCAAATGATAATACGGCTCGGGCTAGAGGCCGTATTTATGAACCGATCTTTACGAAACTTCTTGGGCATCTTTGTTATCACTGTGGGACGAGAATGAGTGTTTTTGGGTTCGGTCTGAAATCAAGATGGCCGCTGGTGACCATTTTGTACAAAATTAGGTGCAATCAGATTTTTGCGCAGAACTTCCATATGAAAGCGCTGATTTGAATAATTTTGTGTGCGAATGTTTAGTACCATGGGATACATCACATATAATACAGATTTTTTTCTCGTGCGTAAATTATGCAAATTAGACTAACTTTGATTTATTTAGTGTTACTTTCTGCACTGTAAGTGCAAATGCTAATACGGCTCGGGCTAGAGGCCGTATTTATGAACCGATCTTTACGAAACTTCTTGGGCATCTTTGTTATCACCGTGGGACGAGAACGAGTGTTTTTGGGTTCGGTCTGAAATCAAGATGGCCACTGGTGACCATTTTGTACAAAATTAGGTGCAATCAGATTTTTGCGCAGAACTTCCGTATGAAAGCGCTGATTTGAATAATTTTGTGTGCAAATGTTTAGTACCATGGGATACATCACATATAATACAGGTTTTTTTTCTCGTGCATAAATTATGCCGATTAGACTAACTTTGATCTATTTAATGTTACTTTCAGCACTGCAATTGCCAATACGGCTCGGGCTAGAGGCCATATTTATGAACCGATCTTTACGAAACTTCTTGGGCACCTTTGTTATCACCTTGGGACAAGAACAAGTGTTTTTGGGTGCAGTCCAAAATTCAAGATGGCTGCCAGCGGCCATTTTGTACCAAAATTGGTGCAATCAGTTTTTTGTACAGAACTTTTGTATGAAAGTTCTGATTTGAATAAATTTCTGTATGAATGTTTAGTAACATGGTATACATCACATATAACACAGGTTTTTTTCTCGTGCAAAAATTATGCAAATTAGATGAACTTTGATTTATTCAGTGCTACTTATACACAGTAAGTGCACATGTCAATACGGCTTGAGCTAGAGTCTGTATTTATGAACCGATCTTCACGAACCTTCTTGGGTACCTTTGTTATCACCTTGGGATGAGAACGAGTGTTTCTGGGTGTGGTCCAAAATTCAAGATGGCTGCCAGTGGCCATTTTGTACCGAAATTAGGTCCAATCAATTTTTTGTACACAACTTCTATACAGCTCAGGCTAGAGGCTGTATTTATGAACCGATGTTTACGAAACTTCTTGGGTACTTTTGTTATCACTGTGGGACAAGAACGAGTGTTTTGGGGTGTGGTCCAAAATTCAAGATAGCCGCCAGTAACCTTTTTTGTACCAAAATTAGTGCAATCAGTTTTTTGTACAGAACTTCTGTATGAAAGTTCTGATTTGAATAAACTTTTGTAGGAATGTTTAATAACATGGAATACATCACATATAATACAAATTTTTTTCTTGTGCAGAAATTATGCAAATTAGATGAACTTTGATTTGTTCAGTGCTACTTATACACAGTAAGTGCACATGTCAATACCGCTAAGGCTAGAGTCTGTATTTATGAACTGATCTTCACGAAACTTCTTGGGGTACCTTTGTTATCACCTTGTGACAGGAACAGGAACGAGTGTTTTGGGGTGCCTTCGTTATCACTCTGCTATGAGAACAAATATTTTTGGGTTCAGTCAGACCCACTCTGAGACTCAAAGATTTCTTTTCAAGTTTAGCATCTAACTGTCGCCCACCTTTACAATACTTTACCTAAACATTTGTTACAGACTAGGGTCAGCATTTATGTACAGACCGTTACAATACTTTACATGTACCTTTGTTATCAGGTCATTACCTAGATGTTTGTCATTGCTGTGTCACATACTATACATGTAAATGTCTTAAACAAGTTGAGCTACAGTGTCATTGACACTTTCATTTCTAGAATTATGGCCCTTTTTTACTCTTACGACTTAGAAATTTTTTTGTGGCCATGTGCATTATTAGCAGCACTTTGCGATGCAGTCCTCTTCTTATAACAGTCAGTTGATCTGGGTTCTCAATGGGAACCTCAGGAAGTGGATCAGTGCTTGTTTACTATGGTTTACAAGTTCTTCTTTACTGGTAAAATAGACATGGAACCAATGTGAGGGATGGAAGTCCACTAAAATGGGCAGCATAGGCATAAATGATTGACTAATCTACACCTCATACCTATGTTGTGATCATGATATAGCCAAAGATGCTGAAAGTGACCTTGAAGACCAGTAAATAAATAATCAACAAATTGATAAGGATTATATTACATTGAGTTGACAAAACCAGATCAGTCTGATCAAACAAGATGCCAGAGGCATCATGTTTGATCTGACTGGTATGGTTTCTTCAGCGAGATGGAAAATGACAACCAGATCAACTGACTGCTGTAATAATTTGTTTATTATATGACAGTAGCAAGCCTGGAAATAAATAGACTGTCATCTGCAGAATGAGGTCCCCAGAGGGTGAATTGGGTGATGCTACCCTGCACAGCAGGGTAGCATTACTAAATTTACCCTCTTTGAACCTCAATTTGAATCAAGGTCTCAGGCCTAAACAGAAAGAGGTACCCAGAGGATAAATTGGAGGATTCTAGCCCACTGTTTGGGATAGCATCAGCAAATTAACCCTCTGGGGCCCTCATTCTGCAAATGACAGCTTAGTTCCAGGCTTGGACAGTGGATATTTAATAATGGATATGAAACCTAAAGTGTAAACAAAAAAGAAGTATTGGCATGTTCAGTGCAGAGGCAATCAAAATTGACGCAGAAGGACAGATCTTGTTCATACTTCACACAATGTTTGCTCATTACTCAGGTGTGTGTCATGACCTTGACCCATGGTCATAACTCCAAGGTGAAAGTCACAGACCGTTCTTCTGTTCTACCATTATCTGGTTTATTAAAAGGGATTTGATGAACAGATCTTGTTTGTTCTTCACACAATGCTTGGTTATTACTCAATAGTGTGTCTTAACCTTGGCACAAGATCATAAGTATGTAACAAAATCTACTAAGTTCATATGTAACAGTTTTGTCACAATTATGACTACATGCAGTATTCAGTAAACTGGAACAAAATAATCACTTACCAACAAATTCTGACACCTAAAATTAATCTGTTACTAACTACACTTATGTTTGATTGCGTTTCAATCAGATTGCCTGTTGGAAGAAAATTATTTTAATAAATCAGTATGCAGGTTTTATCTTGTTATAAATTATTTGGATATTGTATTTGCTGATAGTAACTAATTTTTACATAACAACTAATTTTTACATAGCGTTGACGAATTTATACAGAATAGTTAAGAAGCTTAAGACCAAACAAAAATATACATTTGGTTCACAGGCATTTTTACTTTTTTAAATTAACAAGGGAAGGAAACTTTTATTTTTATTTTGTTATATTTATCCACCTTTTTCAAAAAATAAAAACCCTTCACACCCCTCCGCAAATTATTTGAGTTATTTTCTGCAGAACAGAGCAAACTAGATGTTTACAAAACAATTCTAATAGACGCTGTATGTTGATCATGCTTTGCTGCAAACATATGGAAATAAATATACATCAATCAAAAAAGATAAAAAGCCAATAAAAACATTTTAACGAGGAAGAAAATATTGGTGACAGATTGACATGAACCAAAACCCTTTATTTTTTAACCTTCGATGCATAATTACGGTTTCATCTATTTTAATTTTGTCTGCTTAATAAAATGGAATTCAATGGACAGATCTTATTCAAAGGTGTGTCATGTCCTTGACCCAAAGTCTCCAAGGTCAAGAACATGGATAGTTCATCCATTCTAACTTTGTCCAGTCCATAAAAAATGATTTCATGTTCATACTTTACACAATGCTTGCTCATGACTGGAGGGTGTGTCATGGTCTTAACCAGACATGTTAACTCTCCCGGAATGCCTGGGAAAATCCCGGAATTTCAGTGTAGGTCCCGGCCTCCCGGTTGGGAATCAGTTTTGGACCAAAAATCCTGGAAAACAACAGTCAAATATTTCGTTCCCGTTGTAACTTATGAAAAACGTCCGGAGTCAAATCACATGCATTTCAAACTCTGGTAAAAACTCACGAAGCAGTAAAATATGGATTTAAGTTAAATTTATTTAAGAAAAGGCTATTTTATGATATATATTTCAACTGTGTTCATGTTTATTTCTGGGGTTTTTCTTCGGAGATTCGTGATCAATGTGCGAGTGTCGAAGTGAAAATAGGTGACTTACTTTCAAAAAATTGAAAACTCCACCTTCATTTAAATGCAGTTTTTGGAAATTAAAATATATGAAAAGGAATTAAATAATATATATTTATTTATTCCTTCATAGAATAGCTTTAATTCTCATCCCTTTTCCAAAATCAAAACGTAAACAACAACTATTCAGCACAGCTTAAAAGTAGGTTAATGTCGCTTAGGATGCCGAAAAATTATGGCAGCATATTTAAACACAATGGACTTTTTTTCTAACACCACATTTATTCTGTTGTGCTGACTACAGAACTGTTAACTGTTGGCCATCTGTAACCAGGAAACTTTGAATGGAATTAAACAAAAGTGCTTCAATGATGAAAAGAAAAGTTTTGTGTAGGGCACAAGCGTCCCACATGCATGAAGTTTGATAAAGATACTTTCTGAGTACTAATGTTCTTGAAGTAACTGAACATCAGGACATCTTTTCCTGTTAACATTTCCAGACTTGGGAAATTATTAGCTAAATAGACTTTGATAAGAGCAAACCACAGGTGGATGTGCTCTGTGAGACAGTGTGGGTGGGTGGGAAGAGGGGGGGGGGGGCTCATGAAGAAGAGGATTGGGGGGGGGGTCAGATCAAATAAATGCATCAGCATAGTTGGCAACTAGTTCTGGATATAACCTGGTGTTAATAGTGGTCTGTGAGCTGAAAATTCACAAGTTTTTTCTTTTATTTTGCCCCCGCGCGAACTTTTCCCTGAAATCCATCCCATTTCCCTGAAAATCACCCTCAGGTTCCCTGAAAAAGTATTCTGGAGGTTAACATGTCTGGTCTTAACCCAAGGTTATAACTTCACGGTCAAGAGTACAGACATTGTCTGCTCTAACTTTGTTCAGTTCTTAAAAAAAATGAATCTGCACACAGATCTTGTTCACACTTCACAGTTCTTGCTCACGCTCAAGTGTATGGCATGACAATTGTATGGCATGACCTTGACCCATGGTCATAACTTCAAAGTTACAGGCAGTTTGCCTGTCATGACGTTCACCAAAACAAAAAATATTTGCAGTCTTTTAATCAGTCTATTTTTATACACCCGTTTTGAAAAAAAGGGTCATATTATGGTATACCGCTGTCTGTCTGTCCGTCCGTCTGTCTGTCCGGTCACATGTCGTACGATAACTCAAGAACGCTTTGAGAGATTTTCGTGAGTTTTGGGTAGGTGGTGTATATCGATGGAGGGAAGCTCCCTTTCGTTTAGTGTTTCCATTCGATTAGTCATTCCAGAGTTATGGGGCTTTATTACTTAGAAAATTGTTGATATTTTTATACTGTACCAATGACCCAGACTTAGCTGGTGCTAACTCCAACAAAACCAGGGCCAAACACAAATTTTGCCCCCCAATCCCCAAAATTTGCATCCAAAACAAAAAGAAATCATGTCCTAAAGGACCTCCATACTATGCCTCTACTGCGCATGCACAGTGACGCAGTCGTCCCGAAATTGGCGCCAATTATCATTCTCTGTTTGGCCCTTCATCAGTCAACATCTCACTGATCTTTGTGCTTGTAAATCTCAGTTTAAAGGATGCCAGACACGTAATTTTTGGAGAAAATGTGATTCTAAGGAGGATAGAAGGAGGAGAGGAAAAAGAAGTGGCAAAAAATAATCAGGGCTGTACTTAAAATTTTTTGATGAAATTATGTTAAGTTGCCTATTTTCGAGGCATGGGCCTCTTGTCGTCATTCTTGCTAATTGTTGCACTGCTTATTCAGTGTTTCCTCTCCCCTAGCCTTCTAAAGTCCCCCCTGGCAACTCTCCCATGCTTTTGGCATATTTTTTAAAAATTTCATTTCTAAAATTTCCTGGGAGAGTTGCTTGGTTACAGAATGTTTTCTGTTATTTTCCCCATAGTTACGTTTTCACCCATGGGTGTATAACGTTTGTGTTCTGCATCTTCCATCTGATGTTCTACAGATTCTCCCCTGGGAGTCTCTGTTTTGCATCAGATAGAGTGTAATTGATGACTGATTCCGGGCCAGTTGTTTCAGTGCCTGGAGTCATGTTTTCTAGTGTGTTTACACTGTTTGTTTTCATTGGCAACAGCCTTTTTTGAGGGGGGCTGTTTGCCTTTGTGGTAGTTTATCTCATTATAAGATACATTTATATTATCCGAAAGTGTCTCATTAATTATTTTATATAAATTTAAAATTTTTGACCACACTTTGCAATCGGATCCATCGGGGCTCAACGTTACTTTTCAGCAACTTGGGCTTCTCTGAAAAAAATATTTTTTCAAAATTATTTTGTTTTGCAATTGTTTTTTCATTTATTAATGGATCATGTTATTATGTATCTTTGTGTCAGGGGTTTTTGCGAGTAACTAGGACTTATTGTTGTTCTTTCACAATGAAGGGACGTTGTTCAAATTGTAATAGGAAGAAATCTTCCTCTGACTTTCATGATCATTGTATTAATTGTAGTCAGTGTTCTCGCATTAATCCCTGTCCTATATGTGAACATTGGGATGAGAAACATTGGAAACGTGTGTCACGATATGTTGTTTCTGGAGAAAGAGCGATGCCGGCTCTTTCTCCACAAGGTCACTCTACTCTCTCAGTTTCTATTTCAGAGGAACCAGAACAGGGTGATGTTTCCATGTTATCTTCTTCAAGTGTGCGTCCGTCGTCACAAATGAATTCAGAGCTAGCGGCAAAAGTGCTCATGGAGATTAGACAAATGTCGTCCGCTAGCTCGCCCGGTGTAGCGTCCATTCACCGAATGGTTCGGCAGCCGGGTTCGTCCGATGCGGTCCAAGAGGAAATTTTGGGTGATGCGAGCACTATAAACATAATAGATGCACACCCAGTGACGGCGGATAGTAAGCGAGAACGGAGGAAGCCTTTTAGTCCGGTTCCTAGCTCGTCCAGGTCCAGCCGGGCCGCGAGCGAGAGAGGTCCCTCTCTCGTACAACAACATCTGGGACCAGATGTTGTGGTACAAAATGTGTCTTTAGCGGAGCATACGTCCGTCGCTCGGGACGCTCCGTTGTATAAGCAGTCCGCAGAGACTGTTAAGGCTTCCTCTTCTCGTCAGCGCACACGACCGCACCTTGGCTGCGTGACCGCCGATATATTACCAGCTTCGCCGATGAAGGATTCTTCGGCGACCAGGTCACACCATCCGGCAGCCAGGGATTCGAGACCGATGGACTCCGGACGTTCGCATAGGAAAAGTATGCGGGAGCCATCTGATGCGGAGCTGCCCTTGGCGAAGCAGCGAAAGACTGCGCCTCCGCAGGTCTCGACGTCGGACATTCTTGTGCAGATAGCACAGCTTATCACAGCATCCCAGCAGCCGACAGAAACGGTGTCGGATCGAGAATTATCCGACGGCGCTGGGTCGGTACGCTCCGCCGAAGCATCGGGGGCGGACGACCGGGAACATCGTGAGGTCCGACCGGATGGTGAAAGGGATACGGATGACTTGGAGCTATCCCTTTCGGAACAACATAAAGCTGCCGTGGACTTCATCCGGCACTTTCTCCCTCAAGTTGTTCCGTCGGGCCAGACTGCTGCGCTTCCGGACAAGAGAATTATAGCGTCATTGGACTCTGAATTTTTTGAGCGGTTCAGGGACATCGCTCCCGAGTTTCCGTCGCAGTCCAATAATGTTGCTAGAACATTTGAATTATTGAACGACGCTATATTTAAACTTGCTTCCAGGACGGGGAAAGCAGGTTTCTTGTCTGCTAATACTCTCAACCTGCCTTTCATTAATGCAAGGAATAAATTCGATACGGCAGGACAGGGTATACCGAGAGTTCCTCTGCGTATGGACGACGAGGCGGAAGACTTAGAGCTATCATTACCGTCGTCAGCTTCTATTCCAACCGCGGTGTTGGAAACAGCTATTGCGTCTAACAGAGCCAATTTAGATGCCTTATCTTACGCAGATCACCTTACTAAGGCGTTATCACTGCGCCTTCAAGGGGAAGAGTTTCAGGATATACAATCCTCTTTAAGACTTCTTTCAAGGGCAGTAGCTTATTCCACGTGTAACTCCGCCCTTTCAGTGGCAAATCTGGAGTTGGTTAGACGTGACGCAGCCCTAGCTACATCCACACTAGTGGATTCTAAGGTGAAGAACTCTCTTAGAGTCGCTTCGGTCTCAGGAGAACTTCTCTTTGACGGCAAGCTTTCCGCTATTTATGATAAAATTAAAAAGAAAGCTAATGATTCTCTGTTGTTCAGATCGGCTCCTAAAAAGTCGGATACAGCAGACACGAATAAAACAGGCACTTCTGGGTCTAATGCGCCCAAGAGAGGTTCCTATAGAGGTTCCGGTGCGTCCTCTTGGTCTTATTCGAGAGACCGTCAGGATAGCGACTCTCGTTCGGGACGTCCTTCAGGCCGGGACAATCGGTCGGACGCCCCGAGGTCGACGAGGCGAGGTGCGGGTCGTGGAAGACGTGGTTTCTCCTACCGCAGGCCTCGCAGGTCCAGGAGGTGATGGCTTAAACCTCTATCGCGTTCCGGTTGGCGGAAGGTTGTCGAGTTTTTCACAAGAGTGGGCGTCGATTACGGACGACCCTTGGGTGAGAGGAGTGACTTCGGAAGGTCTAAAGATATCCTTCAAACGAAAGCCTCCATTAACTCGAAGTCCAAAGTGGACTCATCTTCCGTCAAATCCACAGAAAAGAGACGCTCTGTTATCAGAGGTGCAGTCTCTTTTAATGAAGAACGCGGTAGAGGTCGTAGAAAACCAGGAATCTCTGGGATTCTACAGCCATCTGTTTCTGGTTCCGAAACCAGACGGCTCGTTCCGTCCAGTCATAGATTTGAGCTGGATAAACAAGCTGATCGTCGCTCCGAAGTTTTATATGGAGACGATTCGATCGGTCAGAGCGAGTATTCGGGTGAACGATTATGCAACGAGCATAGATCTCAAAGATGCGTACTTTCACGTCATGGTACATCCGACATTCCGAAAGTATCTACGCTTCGCAGTCCTAGGAGTGGTGTATCAATTCCGGGCGATGTGCTTCGGATTGAATCTAGCACCCTGGGCTTTCACTCGGGTAATGAACTCGGTAATGATCTACTTCCGAACTCATTCGTCTGCGGTAACGTTGGCCTACCTGGACGACATTCTTCAGAGGTACGGCAACGAGTCAACGCTTCGGAACGATGTTCAGAATCTTCTTCTATTGCTCCGACGTCTCGGTTTTATAGTAAACGAGGAGAAGTCGGATCTGGTGCCGTCCAAGTCATTCACTCATCTGGGAATGAGCTTCGAGACGCACAACAATCTCGTTCGTCTGCCGTTAACCAGAGCGAAATTAGTCAGTTGTTACGCTCGCTATTGTCTGCACGCAGACAAAGTCACGGCGAGAGAATTTATGAGACTGATAGGTCTGTGCGGAGCCGCCGCGGATCTCATTCCGATGGGGCGGCTACGCACACGTCCTCTTCAAATTTTCCTGACTCAGAATTGGAGTGTGAAAATTCATTCGCTCGATGTAGACGTTCTCTTGTCAGATCAAGTGAAACAAGAGATTCAGACTTGGGCAAACATTCAGTGGTTAACTCAAGGAGTTCCGCTGCAGTTGCCGGATCCGAGTTTTACCGTTATGACGGATGCCAGTCAAACAGGTTGGGGTGCATCATTAATCCCAACGGATTCGAGATGCCAGGGTCTTTGGGATCCGCAATTCCTGTGCAAGCACATAAACATCAAGGAAATGATGTCAATTTGGCTTGCGTTACGTCACTGGATGGACATTATTCACGATGCTCATGTCCAAATCCTATCCGACAATACGACAGTAGTGGCGTATATACGGAATCAGGGAGGCACTCATTCAGTTCCGTTGTTCAATCTAACGGAAAGAATCCTTCTGTTTGCGTTAGAACATCACGTTCTTCTTTCGGTCCCTCACATACCGGGTCGTCTGAATGTGCTAGCAGACTCCCTTTCACGAAAGGGTCGCTTGTTGCCGTCGGAGTGGACTCTCAACAAACAAGTATTCAATCAGATTTGCTACCAATGGGAACGGCCAATGATAGACTTATTTGCGACACATCTCAACAATCAGTTGCAGACGTATGTGTCTCCGTGTCCGGATCCAAGAGCATTTGCAGTAGACGCTCTGTCGATCCCTTGGGACGGAATGATAGGATATGCGTATCCTCCAGCGCCGTTAATTCAACAAGTATTGCTAAAGATAAAACAATCTCAATGCAAGATTCTGTTGGTAGCATCTCTGTCGCCACAGAGACCGTGGATAAATCTACTCAGGTGTCTGTTGTGGGACCTACCGCGGAAGCTTCCTCCACGAGAGGATCTTCTTTCGCAGGGGAAATCGCGCCAACTCCATCACAACCCGCAAGGTCTCAACCTTCACGTTTTTCCGTTGTGCGGTCCTTCTTGCATGGCAAGCACTTTACAGGACGAGCAGTGGACGCGATTTCTAACTGTAGGAGGACCTCCTCTTCGCTAAACTATGCGGCTAAGTGGAAAGTTTTTCGTCGTTGGTGTAGGGATCATTCTGTAGATATATTTGATCCCTCTATACCAGACATTGCAAACTTTCTAGTATACTTGTTTGACGAAATCAAACTGCAGCCTGTTACTATAAAGGGTTATAGATCTATGTTATCTGATACCTATGCACATCATGATAGTTTACAAATTGGATCTAATGTCTCTTTATCGAAGTTGGTTAGAAACTTTTCGATAAATAGACCCAGAACTCTTAGATTAATTCCTAAGTGGAATTTAGCTTGGGTTCTCCTTAAATTGAAGGAAAAGCCATTTGAACCTCTTGGGACAGTAGATTTCAAATTCTTATCTTATAAGACAGCTTTTCTCTTAGCTTTCTCTTCTGCCAGAAGATTCAGTGAGCTTCATGCACTATCGGTGGATGATTCTCATTATCGTAGTGTTGGGAACACTATCACCTTCACTACTAATGTGGGTTTTTTAGCTAAGAATCAGGCTCCTAATAAATATCCGGAACCTATTGTTATTAAGGCTCTTCCGTCTTCAGACGGGCGTAGGCCTTTACTCTGTCCTGTTAGAGCACTACGTATCTATTAACAGAGATCTCAGTTTATCAGAAAGGGACGGAAACGTTTCTTTCTGTCTTTGATGCCTAATAGAAAGGACATTTCAGTCCATTCTATTGCTAGATGGATTCAGTTAACTATCCGTACTGCTTATGAAGATTTATCTTCTTCTCAGCAGTCTGTGCTTAAGATTTCTGCTCATGAAGTAAGAGCTCTCTCTACTTCCTGGGCTTATGCTAATAGTGTTGCTATTACAGATTTAATGAAGGCTGCTTATTGGTCTCAGCCATCCACATTTACAAATTTTTATCTCAGAAATATTGAGTCCATTTCTGGAGACCTGCATTGTTTAGGTCCGTTATCTGTTGCTCAGAATGTCGTCCACTAAACAGTTGCAACTATAGTTATGCAGGCTTTCTGTTCCGGCAGTGACTCCGTCCGGCTGCCCTCTTCGCTCTGGGCTATTTGACCAAGGGGAAGGGGGGGGGGGGGGGCGGGTGTTCCCTTAGGTCACCTGCTTTATAGTGAAAAGCAAGGGAATGCCTCCTCCAAGTCAGTATTTCTGAGTCGCTTCCGGGATGGTTTTAAAGTGTAATATTAATGTTTAAATTCATTCATGTCTTATTTTTAAAGTGTAGCTCGGTGTGAAGCATTTGTATATGTCAAGTGTCAAACGGGCTTTAATATACAATACTCGGACACTTTTAAATGATTATAAAGAGTCTCAATTCTCTGGACTACTTTATTTATTGGCTTGCTTTAAAAATAATTAGTATAAGGGTTATACTGGATGTTAATAGAGAACATGAATGTTATTGTGCTCAATTATTAAGGGTAGTGTATCTTTCTAATTTAATATTAAATAAGAAAGATACATGTAAAGCCTAATACTCCTTCTCTCCTTAAGGGGTTACCTCTTTACTATATAGTTGAGCTTATTGGATTTTCCTCTATGTTCTAGGCCCTCCAGCCTGTTTACTATTCAGCTAAGTCTGGGTCATTGGTACAGTATAAAAATGTTAAAAAATTTATAGTAATTTATATATTTTTTATACTTACCAATGACCCAGACGGGGATGGCCCTCCCTGGAGTTGGGAACTTTTGCCTCCCCGCTGAGTACATAGCGCTGACCAGGCACTGCCAGTAAGAATGATAATTGGCGCCAATTTCGGGACGACTGCGTCACTGCGCATGCGCAGTAGAGGCGTAGTATGGAGGTCCTTTAGGACATGATTTCTTTTTGTTTTGGATGCAAATTTTGGGGATTGGGGGGCAAAATTTGTGTTTGGCCCTGGTTTTGTTGGAGTTAGCACCAGCTAAGTCTGGGTCATTGGTAAGTATAAAAAATATATAAATTACTATAAATTTTTTAACTTTTTACACGTCGAACAATAACTTGAGAACGCTTTAAGAGATTTTCGTGATTTTTGGGTAGGTGGTGTATATTGATGGAGGGAAGCTCCCTTTTGTTTAGTGTCGCCGTTTGATTAGTCATTCCAGAGTTATGGGACTTTATTACTTAGAAAATTGTTGATTTTTTACATGTCGTACGATAACTCGAGAACGCTTCGAGAGATTTTCACGATTTTTTGGTAGGTGGTTTATGTTGATGGAAGGAAGCTCCCTTTCGGTTGGTGTTGCTGTTCGATTAGTCATTCCAGAGTTATGGGACTTTTTTTTTTCACATGTCAAACAAGAACTTGAAAATGCTTAGAGCAATTTTCATGATTTTTTGGTTGCAAGTATATGTTGATAGAAGGAATCTCCCTTTCGATTTGTGTCGCTGTCCGATTTGTCATTCCAGAGTTATGGGACTTTATTCATCAAAATATAGGCAATTTTTCACATGTTGGACTTTGAGCATTTTTCATGATTTTTTGGTTGCAAGTATATGTAACCTGACAAGTACACATGTATACTCATATTGTGTGGTTCCCTCTTGTAATTAATAACGGGCGTATCATGCGCTCATGGCACAGCTGTTTATTTACTGAAAATTTGACAGCTGCTCTTGTTTGATAGAGTTTTTCTCCATTGTACTACAAACTATATGTCTTCTGTTTTTGCACCCATCAGGTTTTCTGATATTTTCTTCTTGTAATCAACACTGGGAACTCTGATGCAGTAAAAACATTCATGATCATACCTTGATAATCAATCAAGTATTTAACTGATATCTCTTTTGACCGGTCTGTGTGGGTACAGTCAAAGAAACTATCTTTGGTTGAATTTGATAAATGCATTATGAGAAGATTTTTTTCTGAAAATACTTAAGAGTGCAAGGAATTAATGAAGTTTAATCTAAAACCCTGCCAGTTCTTCTTTCAGGTGGACACACAGAAACCACAGGTGCAATTTTGACAAAAATTTTAATAAATAAATATGAGATGTTCTGCCTCAAGTCCCTGAACGTTTCCAAATTTTGTGAGGAAAAGATATATATAGTCAGCTGCTTGAAATGTCTTCTTGCCATATCTGACAGTGCCAAAACAGCTGGTTTAAATAGTAAGTATGAAATATTAACTCTTTCACTTAACATGGTTAAAAGGTGATACTTGCAAAAATAATGTTTGGATAAACAAAAAAAATTATTTTTTTCCCCTTAAAAACAAAGCGTATGACCATTTGATGAGCTTGTTCGGAAAGGGATCATAAACTATGCTTTAGAGGCAAACCATGAACCAAAAAAATTAAAGGCTGATTATTGAGAATTTTGCCTATCATATATGCCAGTTAGTTGGATAAAGGTTTAAAATATGTGAGTTTGATTTTTTGCAGATATGTACAGTGTAGCATTATTTTTGTTCAGAAGTATTTAACTTGTGAAAAATTACATGTTTCTTAAATGGCTAATTCTTGCCCCCATAATTTTTCATGGCTATAACTTGTCCACTGGTGATTTCTTATAATTTATTTATTTATTTGCATTTAACCCTTTACCTAACACGAAAAGCAGATGACACATGCAAATAAAATTCTTGAAACACTAATTTTTTTTGCGTCAAAAACATAGCTTATGACCCCTCATTGGAACGTTCTTGTTGATCTTGTTCCAATGGGAGGGGCGGGGGGGGTCATAAGCTATGTTTTTGTTACAAAAAATGAAAAAGTAATTTGGTGAATAGCATTGGCCGGTTTTGGCTGTTATGTTGGGTAAAGGGTTACCAACACTTTCAACAGCCAGGGTAACTTTGTGTCGGACAGTTTTATGGGTGGAGGAAGCCGGAGTAAGCAGAGAGAACCACCATGCAGTGGCGAGCAATGTCCAACTCGTCAATGGACGGCAAGTGCTCCATTGCAGTACGCCTTTGTACACAGCCTGACCGTGACCCCATGTGGGCAATCGAGATTAAGTGCCTTGCGATTTCTTATAATTATACCACCCCCCCCCCCCCCCTTGCACGAATTGGGGGGGGGGGGGGGTAGGGGGGGTATACTGAAATCACCTTGTCCGTCCATAGAAATAATTTTGTCCTGAGATTTTCTCAGACGTTTATGGACCAATCTGCTCGAAACTTGGTAAGAATGTTTACCACCATGGGAACCTGTGCATCTGTGATTATAGTTCCGGTCAGATTATTTTTCCCAGAATTATGCCCCTTTTCGACATGAAAAAACAGGCCTAGAATTTGTCCACAGATTTTCTCAGATGTTTATTTGTTGATTCCTTTGAAACTTGGTATGGTTGTTTACTACCATAGGAACCTGGGCACCTGCGATTATAGTTTCGATCAGACTTTTTTTGGACAGAGTTATACTCCTTTTCAGCTTAGAATGTCTGAAGTTTGTCTGGAGATTTTCTCAGATGTTTATGGGTTGATTCCTTTGAAACTTGGTATGGATGTTTACTACCATAGGATCCTGTGCTCCTGCGATTATATGTTCGCTCAGACTTTTTTTGTCGGAGTTATGCCTCTTTTTGTCTTAGAATGTCTGAATTGCCTAGAATTTTGTTAGAAGACTTTCTCAGACGTTTATAGGTTGATTTCTTTGAAACTTGGTATCTGTGTTCACTACCATGCGAACCTGTGCACCTATGATTATAGTTTCGATTGTACTTTGTTTTCTAGAGTTATGCCCCTTTTTGTCTTTGAATGCCTGAATTTTGTCCAGAGATTTTCTCAGATGTTTGTGGGTCGGTTTCTTTAAAACTTGGTATGGATGTTCACTACCATGGGAACCTGTGCACCTGCGATTATAGTTTACTTTAAGAATGCCTGAATTTTGTCCAGTGATTTTCTCAAATGTTTATGGGTTGATTCCTTCGAAACAGTGTTGTGCCCCTTTTCATCTTCAAATAATCATGGCGGCTGGGACCGCAGGGGTATGGACAGGCCCATCTTTGACAGTCACACCTCAAGTTAGTAACAAAAATGTTATTCCCAGTCATGCATTGGCTGTTTTAGTATTAATTAAGAACCAAAGAATTACTTTCTGTTTGAGACTATTTTTAACTGTTTTGGGCTTTATATACCCGAGATATGTTTTGTTTGTGGTTATGACCATTTCTATGGTCAATATGTCTGACAGCCAGTATGATCATTTGCCAATTAAATGGTACAGTGCTAAGGGTATTAAAAAAAATACTGGGTTCTCAGGCACCGCCCCAGTCACTGAAAAGCTGCCTCATCACTCCATTTTGTCACTCAGAAATCTTCTAACTATTTTGCACTTGCTTATTAAGCTCTCTCAAACAAGACATAGTTGGTTAATTTTTGCAACTGCATCTTTTTCCACAGAATACAGCATAAAAGATAGTGTAAGTAGTTAAATTTCTAATTCCAACTATTTTCAGGACTGTTTGTGGGTTAACAAAAATAAAAAAAAAATAAAAATTCCTCCGCCCCTTATCATGAAATTGAGAGAAAATTGCCTCAGCAACAAGTAATAGGCCTAACTTGATCTTGTTTGAATTGGCAACTTCACAGTCTTTTGAAATGGTCTGTTTCAAAAAGCCATATGAATGCACAACAGGCAAAAAGACTTACAAATATAAGAATTAACTTACAAAGTCAAGATAAGCTATTGCCATCTCGCGTGTGGAAGTCTGTTAGTCTCTGAGTCTGTCAGTCTGTTCACATTTTCGTTTAGCACAGGCTACACCCTGTACTTCTTGTCCGATCGTAACAAAATTTCATATGCAGGTTTGAGGTCAGGTCTAGATGAGAACGTCCCCTTTTGGTCTCGATCGGTCAACTGTGATGGCTACCCGAGCCCAATCCCCGCGGGAATCCGGGAAGTGAAGCAGTGCCTGTTCACTGTGGTAAACAGGCTCTGTTTACTGGTAAAATAGGACCCAGTCACCAATGCTTGGGAGGTGCAAATCCTCTCTAAAATGGGCAACATGGCTTATTAACGCTCACCCCCTGGTCTTGAGTGGATACTCATGTTGTGGTCATGATTAGCCATTGTGCAAAAATATGTGACTTTAACCCCCTGCACACTGATGTCAAAAAATCTAAAGTTATGGGTGCAAATGTTTCCCATGATGCAACTAGAAATTTAACCAATTCAATCTTGTTTGACAGAGCTCATTGAATTGGTTAAATTCACAGTTGCATTATGGGAAAAAAATGGCTACTTGAAATTTAGATATTTTGACATCAGAGTGAAGAGAGTTAAACACCAGTATATATATATACCCGAGCCCAAACCTGAAAAACCTTTAGCACAGTCTACAGATTGTATTTATGAAGGGATTTCATTGTAACTTGGTAGGATGACTCTGTTTAATGTCTAGATGAGAACGTCCCCTTTTGGTCATGATCTGTCAACCCTGACACCTGCCCAAGCCCGAAACCCAAAAACTTTTAGCACAGTCTACAGGTCGTATTTAATATGGAAGGATTTCATTGTAACTTGATAGGATGACTCCGTATGGTGTCTAGATGAGAACTTCCCCATTTGGTCGCGATCTGTCTACTGTGATGGCTGCCTAAGCTCAGAACCCAAAAACCTTTAGCACAACCTACAGGTCATATTTATGGAGGGATTTCATTGTTACTGGTAGGATGACTCCATATAATGTCTAGATGAGAACGTCCCCTTTTGGTCGAGATCAGTCAACTGTGATGGCTGCAGGGGCCCGAAGTCAGAAAACCTTTAACACAGTCTACAGGTCAGATTTATGAAGGGTTTTCATTGTAACTTGGTAGGGTGACTCAAGATAATGTCTAGATGAGAACGTCCCCTATTAGTCTCAATCGTTCAACCGTGACGGCTGCCCGAGCCCAAAACCCCAAAATCTTTAGCACAGACTACAGGTCGTATTTATTAAGGGATTTCATTGTAACTTGGTAGGATGACTCAGTATAATGTCTAGATGAGGACGTCCCCTTTTGGTTGCGATCGATCAACCATGATGGCTACGCAGGCCCGAAGCCCCAAAACCTTTAGCACAGTCTACAGACCGTATTTATGAAGGGATTTGAGGGTGTAGCAACCGCGTTATGTCCTTGGGCAAGACACTTCACCCCCCATTGCCCACGTGTGGGCACGGTGGCGTATACTGCACGTTGATGGTGAACCTGTCTTCAACCAGTGCTAACCCTTCTTGTGTGGAGTTAGTATGTTGGGGAGCTGACATTTGCTCGCCATTGCTTGGTGGTTCTCTCCATGTACTCTGGCTTCCTCCACCTGAAAAACTGTCATGTTCATGATTATCCATTGTGCAGAAATATGTGACCTTAAACACCAATAAATAAATAAATAATATGAAGGGATTTCATTGTAACTTGATAGGATGACTCGGTTTGGAATAATTTCACTGTAACTTTGGTTGACATACATTAACTGTGAGGGCCACATTAACCCACCCCTCAATTTTTTAGTACAGTCTACACCTCAAATTATTTTTATTGAAAACATAGCATACAGGAAACAAAAATTAACATATTCTCAATTATCATAATTCTTGTCGTATTTCATGATCTTTTCATAAACATTGAACATTATCCTTTTCATCAAACACAACACACAGTCAAGTTAAGCTACAGCGTCAGTGATACTTTCATTTTAAATTCATAGGATTAAGGGAAAAAAAAGCCTCCCAGCCTCATCTGTTTTTCAGAGCAAAAATGCCTGAGAACACAGGAGAACACTGCTTTTTTATCCCCGCATTTGAAAAATTGCGGGGATATATTGGTTGTCTCTCTCCGTCCGTACGTCCGGGAATGGTTTCCGGCGAAAAACTCCTAGGGGTTTCAATTTGAAACATTGAAAGTGTGTTCATGTTCATTCATAGGGTCTGTAGATGTGCATAAAGGTTTTGGATTTTTGATTTGGCCCTCGGGGGCGTAAGGGGCACCACTTTTGTCGTTAGAGGAATGGTTTCCGGCGAAAAACTCCTAGGGGTTTTAATTCGAAACATTGAAAGTGTGTTCATGTTCATTCATAGGGTCTGTAGATGTGCATAAAGGTTTTGGATTTTTGATTCGGCCCTCGGGGGCGTAAGGGGCACCACTTTTGTCGTTAGAGGAATGGTTTCTGGCGAAAAACTCCTAGGGGTTTCAATTCGAAACATTGAAAGAGTGTTCATGTTCATTCATAGGATCTGTAGATGTGGATAAAGGTTTTGGATTTTTGATTCGGCCCTCGGGGGCGTAAGGGGCACCACTTTTGTCGTTAGAGGAATGGTTTCCGGCGAAAAACTCCTAGGGGTTTCAATTCAAAACATTGAAAGTGTGTTCATGTTCATTCATAGGATCTGTAGATGTGTATAAAGGTTTTGGATTTTTGATTCGGCCCTCGGAGGCGAAAGGGGCACCACTTTTGTCGTTAGAGGAATGGTTTCCGGCGAAAAACTCCTAGGGGTTTCAATTTGAAAGATTGAAAGTGTGTTCATGTTCATTCATAGGGTCTGTAGATGTGCATAAAGGTTTTGGATTTTTGATTCGGCCCTCGGGGGCGTAAGGGGCACGACTTTTGTCGTTAGAGGAATGGTTTCCGGAGAAAAACTCCTAGGGGTTTCAATTCAAAACATTGAAAGTGTGTTCATGTTCATTTGTAGGGTCTGTAGATGTGCATAAAGGTTTTGGATTTTTGATTCAGCCATCGGGGGCATAAGGGGCACCACTTTTGTCGTTAGAGGAATGGTTTCCGGCAAAAAACTCCTAGGGGTTTCAATTCGAAACATTGAAAGTGTGTTCATGTTCATTCATAGGGTCTGTAGATGTGCATAAAGGTTTTGGATTTTTGATTTGGCTCCGAGGGGCACAAGGGGCACCATTTTTATCGTTAGAGGAATGGCTTCCGGCGAAAAACTGCTAGGAGTTTCAATTCGAAACACTGAAAGTGTGTTCATGTTCATTAGTAGGGTCTGTAGATATGCATAAAGGTTTTGGATTTTTGATTCGGCCCCAAGGGGCGGAAGGGGCTCCATTTTTGTCGTTAGAGGAATGGTTTCCGGAGAAAAACTCCTAGGGGTTTCAATTCGAAACACTAAAAGTGTGTTCATGTTAATCAATAGGGTCTGTAGATGTGCATAAAGGTTTTGGATTTTTGATTCGGCCCCGAGGGACGCAAGGGGCACCATTTTTGTCGTTAGAGGAATGGTTTCCAGAGAAAAACTCCTAGGGGTTTCAATCTGAAACACTGAAAGTGTGTTCATGTTAATCAATAGGGTCTGTAGATGTGCATAAAGGTTTTGAATTTTTGATTCGGCTTCGAGGTGCACAGGGGGCACCATTTTTGTTGTTAGAGGAATGGTTTCCGGCGAAAAACTCCTAGGGGTTTCAATTCGAAACATTGAAAGTGTGTTCATCTTCATTAATAGGGTCTGTAGATCTGCATAAAGGTTTTGGATTTTTTATTTGGCCCCAAGGGGCACAAGGGGCACCATTTTTGTCGTTAGAGGAATGGTTTCCAGAGAAAAACTCCTAGGGGTTTCAATTCGAAACACTGAAAGTGCGTTCATGTTAATCAATAGGGCCTGTAGATGTGCATAAAGGTTTTGTATTTTTGATTCAGCTTCGGAGGGCGCAAGGGGCACCATTTTTGTCATTAGAGGAATGGTTTCCGGAAAAAAAAACTCATAGGGTTTCAATTCGAAACACTGGAAGTGTGTTCATGTTAATCAGTTGGGTCTGTAGATGTGCATAAAGGTTTTGGATTTTTGATTCGGCTTCGAGGGGTGCAAGGGGCACCATTTTTGTCGTTAGAGGAATGGTCTCCGGGTTTCAATTCGAAACATTGAAAGTGTGTTCGTGTTCATTCATAGGGTCTGTAGATGTGCATAAAGGTTTTGGATTCGGCCCTCGGGGGAGCAAGGGCCACCACTTTTGTCGTTAGAGGAATGGTTTCCAGTGAAAAACTCCTAGGTGTTTCAATTCAAAACGCTAAAAGTGTGTTCATGTTAATCAATAGGGTCTGTAGATGTGCATAAAGGTTTTGGATTTTTGATTTGGCCCTGAGGGGTGCAAGGGGCACCATTTTTGTCGTTAGAGGAATGGTTTCCAGAGAAAAACTCCTGGGGGTTTCAATTCGAAACACTAAAAGTGTGTTCATGTTAATCAATAGCATCTGTAGATGTGCATAAAGGTTTTTGATTTTTGATTCGGTCCCGACAATAATCACAAATGCGAATGCGGGGATATACTATAGTGTGACACCCCTCTAGTTTCTTTGGGGGGGGGGGGGGGGGTAGGTGAGGGGCCTAAATAACATTTGTAATATTTATTTAAAAAATAGTAATTTATCTTGAGGTCCCCAACGTCATAGGGTCAAATAAACATTTCTCACCACTGTTTTGTCCTGTATTTGTAGCCTTGTGTTTCAATCATTTTCTCAACACCAATTGGAATATTTCAACCATATTTGATCAGAATCCTACATGGATATGTCAAATTTAAACCTTTGAACCCCAGAGGCCATTTTTCCGGCCCGGGTCACAAGCTACGTCATAATGTCATTAAGTGGAATGGTAAATGTGTGGTGCAGACCAATCAATATTTCACGTTGAAAATATTAATTGGTCTAACCGCAAATAATAAATATGAACTCTTCCAATTGCTGCCATTGAACTGATATGGAAGATACCACCAATGTTCAATGGTTACGGCATTCCTGAGGAACCTACAAATGTGAGAAAAAAAATTTCTAGACTCCTCATAAGCATATGTTGTCTATAGCAGCATTTTGCACCGTTGAATTTTTTGTGTCCTTGGATGTGGAAAAGAATGTCAAGCTTAACAGAGCATATACTAAGATTTAGGTATTTGTCTTATGGTTTCTTGGCAAACTCTGTACAGAGAATTTGTTCTCTTCTCATTGGAACAAGGACATCAAGCTATTTATAATGATGGTCGCAGGTTATGTGTGTTTCAGAATAAAAAAAATCAGTTTGTTTGGTTGTTTAGAAATAATGCCAAGTTATTTGCAAGTTATGTTGTGAAAGGATTAAACTTAGCTTTACTTCAGTAAATGTCTTGATGGTGTTTCATTTAAGAAAATTTAGGCCTGTTAAAAATGAATTCTCGTTTCTCCGGCAATTTTCTCTCAATTTCATGATGAGAGTGGCAGACCTTTGGAATTTCACTCCCCAAACTACTCTGGTGAAAAAACAATGTTTTCAGCAGTGAAAATTTCCCATACTGCAGTTGCAAATTTAACCAACTATATCTTATTTGACAGAGCTCAATGAGTTATGTCAAACAAGATATAGTTGGTTACATTTTAAGCCCTATAAGTGCAAAATAGTTCCGTTGAAGGAATTCTCAGGTAAAAAAATTAAGTGATGAGGCTGAGTTTCAGTGATTTTTGATAGTCATATTTCAGTATTTTATTTTTAGTGGGCATAGTTGAGAATATTACAGAACATATTAAGCAGATTAATTCACAGTTGAAATTGGAATCTGTTCAGATTGGAAAACCAATACAGAGGAAGAAGGTAACTTTTTAAGCAGTCTGCCTTTGTTTTGATATTTATAAAAAATGAATATGCTGTTGATGATGGTTCTAGTAAACAATATGTTGATTGTGGTTAGACAAGTTTCAATGACTTTACAACTAACCCTAAAAAAATATTTTAGTTTTCAAATATCAAGATTTTCACCAGATCTGATTGAACATTTTTCTTCATAAATTTTGAAAAGTACTGCTATTTTATATTGGTCCTTGTCCAGACATTGTTTGATTATCTGTTTAACTTCAAAGCTAAGATTAGAAGTGTTGCTAATATCAACCAATGTATATGACCTTAAACACCAATAAATAAATAATAACATCAACCAATAATTTGTCAGAAATTTGATGTTCTCTTACAGAGATTCTTTTCGAAGTCTACAGGGGCCAAATATGGGACCCTTTCCCAATGGCATTTGGGCCTGATTTTTCCCAGTTCAAACTCAATATTTCCCAATCTCAGACCCCATTCAAACAAAAATTTACTTCACAATTGATGTCCAGAACTGAGCAAGTCATAAGCCCTCAGAAAAATCAATAAATTCCAAACTAACAAAGCAAAGAAAACATCTAAATATAAGGGTAAACACCTGTTTTTTCTTTAATCCATAAAGGCCTAATTCTGATTTTGATAACATTTTTCTACAGCAAAACAGAAGCCCCAGTAGCAGTTTTTAGATACACTTGCAAATTGCATTCTAAGAACCTAATCAGTTGTTTTTAGGCAAGTATCGGCTGCCTATATAGCATGGCAACAGCCTGCAGACTGTCAAACTGTTCTCAGTTTAATTTGAAGATAACATTTCTTATTCTTTGTGTCTCCTCCAAAACAAATACCCAATGGGAGCCTTCAAGATGCAAATTTCCCTGATGAATCGGCTTCAGACTCCCAACAACGACAGAAGATTTTCTGTCTAAGATTTTTCTGATGTTAAAATATCCAACATGACTGCTCTTTATCAGAGTCATGAAAATTGTGTATTCTTGTCTTTACGATCATTACCCAACACTCTCCTCTGTAACTACAAAATTCATCACAGTGTCTGTTCCACAGTCACCCAATCAAGTTAGACAGCCACCCACACTACTTAAATAGAAACAGAGATTTAGGACTTGAATTGCTGAAATGTGTATATATTTATTGTTGTTTTCTACTACCAAGTACTCCCACTTATGATGATGATACTTGGTGACAATGTATATAACTATAATATTATGGTTATGTTTGATAGACATTTCGAAATGACCTTGTAGAAACACAAGTGTGGGCACTGACTTAATTAAATTTCTCATATTTTTTTATGATTTAGTGTCATGTATGCTATTTGAGTATGTGCTGCAAGAGAGAGGGGATTGAGTTGTGAATATAAGAGAACATGAAAGCAGTTTGACTCTCAGCTAAATTTTGAATCATTTCAGATTATTTTTGCACCTTTGTTTTTACATAAATCACATGTTAACCTCCAGCACTCTGGTAGTGCAACAGATTTTTCTCCAATCACTCTGTTTTTCTCTTATTTAACTATGAATTTAACCAATTACATCTTGTTTGACAGGGCTTACTGAGATCTGTCAAATAAGGTATTTTGGGAACCTTCTCCTTTCCGTCAGCAGTCGGGGTCAACTGTTTTTGGTGCGAGAAACTTTAGTGAGTTGGGACGCCTGTTCATGCTTGCGATTCAGGACGCTCCTTCCACACTGCAGCCGGATTCGGTGGCAGCTATGGCATCTTCCCTTGCTTCATTAATGAAGTATGTTGACCACAGCCTATCTGACTTCGCAGGTTTGGGTTGAAAGCTAGTCTTTTGACACTGGTACTACCATTTAACAGACTCCGATGGTGAGCTGTCAGACGGTGCTGCATTGGTCCAGTTATCCGTTCAGTCTGATGGAGTTGACCATATTTGCGGATGGAACATTTGGATGGTGAGAGGGATACGGAGTGTGAGTCTCCATCTCTCACAGAAGGGCACTTTAAGACTATGAAAAGTCTTAAGCTCTTAAGAATATTGTTCCATCTGAATATAAGTCTGCGTTTAGATGAGTAGGCCGGGGTTGAAAATATGTCCCTACCTGCATCATTTAATATATGCTCGGAAATGATGGAATGTGCTATTTCATTGAAAAGAGCAAATCTGGGTGCAATGTCTTAAGCTGATCACCTTACCAGAGCTATGGCACAATGTCTCAATGGAAAGAAATATGAGGATGTGGTTCCTCACTAAGAGTTCTTTCCAGGGCAGTCATGTATGCCAAGTACAACTCTTCACGGACAGTGGAATTTGGAGTTGGTAAGATGTGATACTGCCCTTGCGTCGTCATCACTAACAGATGACAAGATGAAAAGCTCTCTCTGAGTCGCTCCAGTTACCAGAAATATACTATTTGACGACAAGCTTGCGATGATATATGAGCAGGCTACAAGAAAACTTCCAGTGCTCTGCTATTGAAGTCACTGTCTCATCAAAACACTTCAGAAGACTGGGGTAAGCCACTTCAGCAGACTGGGGTAAGCAAGGCCGTTCTGCTTCTAAGAAAGCATCATGAGAATGTCTCGCAAGGGTACAATAACCCTCTTATATTTACTCTGAAAGTCGTTATTATAGTGACTCGGGAAAGGGGCATAAGTCAGATCAAGGCTATGGATCAGACCCCCCTAGGCCGACGATTAATGGGAGGTTATCATCTTCACGAGAAACTGGACGTTAATCACGGAAGTTCCTTTCAAAGAGAGTCGCTTCTAGTGGAGGTAAAGGCACTCTTATTGAAGGGAACAATTAAGGTCGACAAGATGAGCTTCTTTGTGTGGAGGCCATAGTTTCTCCTCCCGTAAGCATCGTAAGTCGTACAGGCGATGGACATGACCTCTATTGCTTGCCAGTTGACGGAAGGTCAGCAACTTCACGAGAAACTGGACGTTAATCACGGAAGTTCCTTTCAAAGAGAGTCGCTCCTAGAGGAGGTAAAGGCTCTCTTATTGAAGGGAACAATTGAGGTCGTCGAGAATAGATTTTGGTTGTTGCTTTCCACTTGGCGGTAGGTTATCAACCTTGCAAAAAGTGGATAAATTGCGGAAGATCAGTGGATGAGAATGTAGTCTCGGCAGGCCTGCGCCTATAAGCCTGAGCAAGCTCCACTTACAAGAATACTTGTTAGACAAATCTTCCAAGAGAGGCGTTCCTTCTGGAGGTGTAAGTTTTCCTATTGAAGAAAAGAATAAGACGTCGAAATTATTCTCCAGTTTTTTATTATCACCTGTTTCTCGTCCTGAATCCGGATGGATAGTGCATAGATAGGCTGAGATATGCCTCGGCATCAAGACAATTTTGTCATTGTGGACACCATAGTAGCCTTCTGTACGGTTACAGAGGTCTCTTGGGTTAGGCTCTGTCTGCTGTCTTTTGGGAATAAAATAGAAAAAGATACTGTGCTTTTGTGTTTGTTTTTCCTAGGTGTCATAGACTTGAGTCTTATTGTTACACCATAGTAGCCTAGCTAAAATCATGAGTGAGATTTATTTAGTATTATGCAGTGGCATAACTGAATTTATTATCTCTTGGGACTGCGGTCTCTTTGGGAATTCAGGGCTGTTTATATAGCGGCTCTTCATTCCCTACCTTGCGACGATAATTGTAAGTCTCCATTAAGTGAACCTTCAGGGTCGCAACTTTACACAACTTACGCAACTTACACCGATATATCTCTCTTCACCAAGATGAAGCCTTATAAACTATGGCTAGCATTGTAAGTCTCCTTAGTGAGCTTCTAGGGCCTCAGTTATCAGCTTTTAATTTTTTACAGGAAGACCTTTAGCTGCTTCAGCTAGGCTGAGTTAGTTGTCCTATCAGACATGATACCATTTGTTAGAGGAGGTTGTTCTCTTCAAACCGGTATGGTTTGGCGTGAGTTATTATGTTAATACGGTGTATTGTTCATCACGTCATTCTCCGCCCTTAGTGGCATTATGGAGTTGGTCAGATGTGAGGGAGCCTTGCAGTTCCGATACTATTTGACGACTAACACAAGAACGATTCAAGTAATGCGGGTGAGGGGGGTTCGATATGATTTTGAATTCCCTCCCTACCACCAATGTGTTAAGAGGCGATTACCGGGCAAGACATAGTTTTCTTCCTGTAAGCCTTGTATGCATTTAAGTATATACATGCATTTGATGACTTCTCGATTGGTGGCTGGGTCATGTTCTATGGCGACCTCATGGGCACATCCACTTTTTAGTTGGTTTGTTTCCTGTGGTTGTTCGTTTATATGTCATATATGAGCATATGATTCATCATCAATAAATTGCTAACCTTTGGATACCTGTAAGGCCGTCTAGTCAGTTAACTGGTATCCAGATGATTGCATGTGGGATTTCAATGCTCGCGTACATAATAAGTGTATTATTAGGCGGCCGCATTATTGTATGTTATGGACCTTAGAAACAATGAATTATTTCGTGACGAGTCTGTTAATCATAGCTTGTTCCATTTCTAAATCCAGATTTCTATAAATTTTGGTACCCAATCGAATATAACTTGTCTATGCATTCTCGTATATTCACACGTGTCTGGGAGCATAGATATCGGATAGAACACGTCTGGGAGTGTTATTTATTGGAATCTATTGTACACCTGAACGGGGTCGCCAGTGGGTTACCTCGAAGGTGTGTTTACTCTCCAGAGATTGTCCATTGTGATTCTATTGGACGTGGGTATATTGTACATATTATATCACCAGTTTTCGACCTATCTACGTATGCCGACTCCAGTACACGTTACAAGCGGGCGCTATTAATTACCGGGATCGCCGCGAAAGCCTTAGCTTCTGAAGTGGCTTTAAGCACCAATTTATTAATAATAATTAATATCTGGAGGCCTGTTCGACGAATATATATTGTTATTTGGTACCGCTTTTACTGATTCCAGAGTGCTCCCCTCTTTGTTTTTGAAGAAGATTCCTTCAAAATGGAGGGGGGGATTTTTTAAATCTCCTCCGGCTTGATAAGTGTGTAACTATGAGTTAAGCTGTTTTGTCTGTAGATTATATACTGGATACAGCTTGTGTATTATTGTATATGGCGTATGTTTGTGGGGGTTAACCTCTCACTCTCAAATACGCCATCCTGATTTTTAAGGCTTAGTCCAGACTAGCCTTAAAGTTGGGAACTTGTTACATCCAATTAGCATAGTCATTCATGCTAAGAATACGGAATGACTTGAATTTGGCTCCTTATTTATGATATGTCTTCTCTATTATTGTATAGAGAGACATACATGTAATTCCTTTTAAATTTAATTTCCTTTCACCTTGGAACGCATGCTTAGGAGCAAAATTTGGTCTGCTAATTGTTAAGTCCTAGGCACTCCGCCTTTTTACAATTCAGCTAAGTCTGGGCCATTGGTTTATAGTATAAAAATATGATAAATTTAAAGTAATTTGTATATTTTTATACTGTACCAATGACCCAGACATAGCTGGTGCTAACTCTTAAAAATCTAGGGCCAAACACAAATTTTGCCCCCAATCCCCAAAATTTGCATCTAAAACCAAAAGAAATCATGTCCTAAAGGACCTCCATACTTTGCCCCTACTGCGCATGCGCAGTGTCAAGGACGTTCCGAAATTGGCGCCAATCATCATTCTTTGTTTGGCCCTTCATCAGTTAACATCTCACTGATCTTTGTGCTTGTAAATCTCAGTTTAAATGATGCCAGACACATAAATATTGAAGAAATGGTGATTCTAAGGAGGATAGAGAAGGAGGAGAGGAAAAAGGAGTGACAGAAAATATTCAGGGCTGTAACTTAAAATTTTGTAATGAAATTATGTTAAGTTGCCTATTTTCGAGGCATGGGCCTGTTGTTGTCATTCTTGCTTTGAAGTTGCACTGCTTATTCAGTGTTTCCTCTCTCCTTATCCTGTAAGTCCCCCCTTGCTATTCTCCCATGCTTTTGGCATATTTTTGAGTAAGATTACTACTAAAATTTCTTGGGAGAATTAGCTTGGTTACAGAATGAATTCTGTTATTTCCCCCATGTTTACGTTTTCACCCATGGGTGTTTAGACGTTGTGTTCTGCATCTACCATATGATGTTCTGCAGATTCTTCTCTGGAAGTCTCTGTTTTGCATCAGATAGTGTGTATTATTGATAACTGATTTCGGGCCAGTATTGTCAGTGCCTGGAGTCATGTTTTCTGGTGTTTATACACTTCTTGTTTACATTGGCAACAGTCTCTTTTGAGGGGGGGCTTTTTGCCTTTGGAGTAGTTTACTCATTACTAGATACATTATTATTATTATCCGTAAGTGTTGCATTAATTATTTAAAATAATTTTAAAATTTTTGACCACACTTACCCTTGGGATCCATTGGGGCTCAACGTTACTTTTCAGAAACTTGGGCTTCGCTGAAAAAATATTTTTCAAAAATTATTTTGAATTTCATTTGCTTTTTTCAATGTTAATGGATCATGTTATTATGTATCTTTGTGTTTAGGAGTTTGTGCGAGTACTAGGACTTGTTGTTGTCTTTTCACAATGAAAGGACATTGTTCAAATTGTAATAGGAAGAAATCTTCCTCTGACTTTCATGATCATTGTATTAATTGTAGTCAGTGTACTCGCACTAACTCCTGTTCAATATGTCAATATTGGGATGACAAACATTGGAAACGTGTGTCACGGTATGTTGTTAGTGGAGAAAGGGCTATGCCGGTCCTTTCTCCGCAGGGTCACTCTAGTCTGTCAGTTTCTATTTCAGAGGAACAAGAACAGGGTGATGTTTCCATGTTATCTTCCAAGAGTGCGCTTCAGTCGTCACAATTGAATGCAGAACTAGTGGCAAAAGTGCTCATGGAGATACGACAGTTGCCTAAGAGGTCCCGAGTAGGATCGACGGCGCTGTCGTCTGCTAGCTCGCCCGGTGTATCGTCCATTCACCGAATGGTTCGGCAGCTGGGTTCATCCGTTGCGGTCCAAGAGGAAATGTTGGGTGATGCGAGCACTATAAACATACAAGGTACACACCCAGTGACGGCGGATGATAGGAGAGATCGGAGGAAGCCTTCTAGTCCGGTTCCTAGCTCGTCCAGGTCCAGCCGGGCCGCGAGCGAGAGAGGCCCCTCTCTCGTACAACAACATCAGGGACCTGATGTTGTGGTACAAAATGTGTCGCAAGCGGAGCACACGTCCGTCGCTCGGGACGCTCCGTTGTTTAGGCAGTCCGCGGAGACTGCTCAGGCTTCCTCATCCTCTCACCAGCGCACACGACCGCACCTTGGCTACGTGACCGCGGATATACTACCAGCTTTGCCGATAAGGGATTCTTCAGCGACCAGGTCACGCCATCCGGTAGCCAGGGACACGAGGCCGGTAGACTCCGGACGTTCGCATAGGAAGAGTATGCGGGAGTCAGTTGATGCGGAGCTTCCCGCGGCTAAGCAGCGAAAGACCGCTACTCCGCAGGCCTCGATGATGGACATGCTTGCTCAGATAGCACAAATTATCGCAGAATCCCAGCAATCGACAGAATCGGTGTCGGATCGGGAATTATCCGACGGCGCTGTGTCGGTACGCTCCGCCGAGGCATCGGGTGCGGACGACCGGGAGCATCATGAGGTCCGACCGGATGGTGAAAGGGATACGGATGATTTGGAGCTATCCCTTTCGGAACAACATAAAGCTGCCGTGGATTTCATCCGGCACTTCCTTCCTCAGGTTGTTCCGTCGGGCCAGACTGCTGCGGTACCGGACAAGAGACTGATAGCGTCATTGGACACTGAATTCTTCGAGCGGTTCAGAGACATCGTCCCTGTGTTTCCGTCTCAGTCCAATAATGTCACAAGAACATTTGAATTATTGAACGACGCTATTTTCAAGCTTGCTTCCAAAACAGGCAAAGCTGGTTTCTTGTCCTCCAATGCTCTTAACCTGCCTTTCATTCATGCAAGGAATAAATTCGATACGGCAGGACAGGGTATTCCGAGAGTTCCTCTGCGTCTTGACGATGAGGCGGAAGACTTAGAATTGTCATTACCGTCGTCTATGTCCGTTCCAACCACGGTGTTGGACACGACAATCACGTCTAACAGGGCCAGTTTAGACGCTTTATCTTACGCAGACCACCTTACAAAGGCGTTATCACTGTGTCTTCAAGGGAAAGAATTCCAGGATATACAATCCTCTTTAAGACTTCTTTCAAGGGCAGTGGCTTATTCCACGTATAACTCCTCGCTCTCAGTGGCAAACCTGGAGTTGGTTAGACGTGACGCAGCCCTAGCTACATCCACACGCGTGGATAGTAAGGTGAAGAACTCTCTCAGAGTCGCTTCGGTCTCCGGAGAACTTCTATTCGACGGCAAGCTTTCTGCAATCTACGATAAAATTACTAAGAAAGCTTCGGATTCTCTGCTGTTTAAATCCGCTTCCAAAAAGTCGGATACGGCAGATAAGAATAAGACAGGCACTTCTGGGTCTAATGCGCCCAAGAAAGGTTCCTATAGAGGTTCCGGTGCGTCCTCTTGGTCTTATTCAAGAGACCGTCAAGGCAGCGACTCACGTGCGGGACGTCCTTCGAGCCGGGACAATCGGTTGGACGCCACGAGGTGCGGGTAATAGAGGACGTGGTTTCTCCTCCCGCAGGCCTTGCAGGTCCAGGAGGTGATGGCTTCAACCTCTATCGTGTTCCGGTTGGCGGAAGGTTGTCGAGTTTTTCAGAAGAGTGGGCGTCGATTACGGACGACCCTTGGGTGAGAGGGGTGATTTCGGAAGGTCTAAGCATATCCTTCAAACGAAAGCCTCCTTTAACTCGAAGTCCAAAATGGACTCAACTTCCGTCAAATCCGCAGAAAAGAGACGCTCTGTTATCGGAGGTGCAGTCTCTTTTAATGAAGAATGCGGTAGAGGTCGTAGAAGACCAGGAAACACCGGGATTCTACAGCCATCTGTTTCTGGTTCCGAAACCAGACGGCTCGTTCCGTCC
Organism: Pictodentalium vernedei; assembly: GCA_031216915.1. Taxonomy (NCBI): domain Eukaryota; kingdom Metazoa; phylum Mollusca; class Scaphopoda; order Dentaliida; family Dentaliidae; genus Pictodentalium; species Pictodentalium vernedei. The sequence goes on from CM062295.1 coordinate 156,417,006, forward strand.
AGTCATAGATTTGAGCTGGATAAACAAGCTGATCGTCGCTCTGAAATTTTATATGGAGACAATTTGGTCAGTCAGAGCGAGTATTCGGGTGAACGATTATGCTACAAGCATAGATCTCAAAGATGCGTACTTTCATGTCATGGTACATCCGACATTCAGAAAGTATCTACGCTTCGCAGTCCTAGGAGTGGTGTATCAATTCCGGGCGATGTGCTTCGGATTGAACCTAGCACCCTGGGCTTTCACTCGGGTAATGAACTCGGTAATGATGTATTTCCGAGCTCATTCGTCTGCGGTAACGTCGGCCTACCTGGACGACATTCTTCAGAGGTACGGCAACGAGTTAACGCTTCAGAACGATGTGCAGAATCTGCTTCTATTGCTCCGACGTCTCGGTTTTGTTATAAACGAGGAGAAGTCGGATCTGGTGCCGTCCAAGTCATTCACTCATCTGGGAATGAGCTTCGAGACGCACAACAATCTCGTTCGTCTGCCGTTAACCAGAGCGAAATTAGTCAGTTGTTATGCTCGCTATTGTCTTCATGCAGACAAAGTCACAGCGAGGGAGTTTATGAGACTGATAGATCTGTGTGGAGCCGCCGCGGATCTCATTCCGATGGGGCGGTTACGCACTCGTCCTCTCCAAATTTTCTTAACTCAGAATTGGAGTGTGAAGATTCATTCGCTCAACATAGACGTTCTCTTGTCAGATCAAGTGAAACAAGAGATTCAGACTTGGGCAAACATTCAGTGGTTTACTCAGGGAGTTCCGCTGCAGTTGCCGGATCCGAGTTTTACCATTATGACGGATGCCAGTCAAACAGGTTGGGGTGCAACATTGATCCCAACGGATTCGAGATGCCAGGGTCTTTGGGATCCACAGTTCCTAAGCAAGCACATAAACATCAAGGAAATGATGTCAATTTGGCTTGCGTTACGTCATTGGATGGACATTATTCACAAAGCTCATGTCCAAATTCTGTCCGACAATACGACAGTAATGGCGTATATACGGAACCAGGGAGGCACTCATTCCGTTCCGTTATTCAATCTAACGGAGAGAATCCTTCTGTTTGCTCTAGAACATCAAGTTCTACTTTCGGTCCAACATATACCGGGTCGTCTGAATGTACTAGCAGACTCCCTTTCACGGAAGGGTCGCTTGTTGCCGTCGGAGTGGACTCTCAACAAACAAGTATTCATTCAGATTTGCTACCAGTGGGAACGGCCAATGATAGACTTATTTGCGACACATCTCAACAATCAGTTGCAGACGTATGTGTCACCGTGCCCGGATCCAAGAGCATTTGCAGTAGACGCTCTATCAATCTCATGGGACGGAATGATAGGATATGCGTATCCTCCAGCGCCGTTGATTCAGCTAATATTGCTAAAGATAAAACAATCTCAGTGCAAGATTGTGTTGGTAGCATCTCTGTCTCCACAGAGACCGTGGATAAATCTACTCAGGTGTCTGTTGTGGGACCTACCGCGAAAGCTTCCTCCACGGGAGGATCTTCTTTCGCAGGGGAAACCGCGTCGACTTCATCACAACCCGCAAGGTCTCAACCTTCACGTTTTTCCGTTGTGCGGTCCTTCTTGCATGGCAAGCACTTTACAGGACGAGCAGTGGACGCGATTTCTAACTGTAGGAGGACCTCCTCTTCGCTAAATTATGCGGCTAAGTGGAAGGTTTTTCGTCGTTGGTGTAGGGATCATTCTGTTGATATTTTTGATCCCTCCATACCAGACATTGCAAACTTTCTAGTATACTTGTTTGACGAAATCAAACTGCAGCCTGTTACTATTAAGGGTTATAGGTCTATGTTATCTATGTTAACAAATGGTTTACCAAAGTCAAATTCCCGAATATCTAACTCAACAAGAGACGTTTATCTCCTAAATAACAGATGAAACTTACAAAAAAAATTCTTGAACAAGTAAAAAAAATTTTTAGTCTTAAAAACACAGCACCCTCATTGGAATGATCTTGTTGAGTTTGTCATTTATTTATTTATTGGGATTTAACGACATTCAACAGAGATGGTGATATCATGTCAGACAGTTTTACAACTTGTGGAAGCTGAAGTACCTGTAGAGAACCACTGAGTAGCAGTGATTAATTGTCGGACATTCCGACTTACTAACTCTGCACAAGCAGAGTTAGAATCAGTTGCAGACGTATAGTATCAACATGCAGTACGCCATTGAACATTGTGCCACCATGCCCCCACTTGGACAGTTGTGATTAAGTGTCTTTCATATGGACACAGCACAGATGATGTGGGTTATGATTGAACCAATGACCTTTCGATATGAATTAGGGCTCTAACCAGGGTGCGCACACATGTCCTGGAACCTTGAAAGTCATGGAATTTGGCGTTTTTAAATTTCAGGCCTGGAAAGCTCTGAAAAAATTAATGTTTTGTTAGGCCAGTCCTTGAAAGTTCTGGAAACCGGTCAAAATTTATGGGCATTATCGTGCACCAGTCGAAAGTCAATGTGTGCTTTGTTGCTTCTGTTTGCGTGTTTCGTCTGATATTGTTGGAATTTCTGTACTTAGCTTCCAATTCTTGTTTTACACAAATAGAATATACAAAATGCCAGGTAAGTGGGTCTTTTGAGATAAAAAAGTGGCTGGAGAGAAAAAGAGTTTTGAGTGGCTCGAGCGTGCCGTAAAACATGGCTATCGAGCAAATTGTGTCAAGTCGGTCGATATTGCCATTAATAATGGCATTAATTTATTGGAAATACATGTGTGGGAGAATCTGTATAAAAATGGTCTACAGCCATAAGCTTAAATTTTTCCATAGATCAACATGTTCAATGCAGTTTGACCACTGGCAATGTAACAACAGTTCAAGCTGAGTCTGATACTAGTGACTGTATTTGTGCTTCATTTCACATAATATTATGGTAAATGGCAAGAAAAAATACACACACCAATCCTCTTAAACACCAGAAGACCCGCAGTGACAAAATATATTACTACTCTGTGTATGTTCAGTAATATATGGAGGATGTTTTTTCTTGGCATTATCAAATGGACTCATTTTTTCATCAAATGGTCTCATTATTGTTGCAAAAGGGTTGGATTTCATAAAAAATACATGAAAATCTCCCCCAAATTGTTTGTTCTTTATCTCCTCCTAGGTTAATGGTCCAATTGTCACCAGACTTTGATAACCGGTGAACATGGATCTCACAATTAAAACTAGATACTGGACTTGCTCTCTCTACTGTAAAACAAAAACAATTACCCCCTCTCATGTATATGCCAAGTATCATACTTTTTGAAAGGCTGGCTGTGAGAATAGGCCTAATTGACTGACCGAGCACTTAATTGGTTTCCATCGTACCTTAATGGTTGGCAGTAAATCGTCAGACTAAGTCATACTACATTTTGGCATCCCTCAAGGATCGGTGTTGGGTCCCGTACTGTACACTGTCTATGTCTTACCTCTCGTTGACATTATCCGAAGCCGTGGCCTTGATTTTCATTTTTACACAGATGACACACAGCTGTATATTAGTTTTACTCAAGCCTTTGAGCCTGAAGTATGCAGTAAGATTGAACTTTGTATTTCAGACATCAAGGCATGGATGACTAAAAACTTTCTGAAATTGAACGATGACAAGACAGAAGTAATATATATAGGTCTGCCCCATCAACTTTCAAAAGTTGACAATGAGCTGAAGGAATAAACAATAATGGTTGGGTCAGGAAATATCTTACTTAAACTGGTCTGTGAAAGAGAATAGCTGCATATTTATTAACTTGCCCAACTTGTCGTCAATGTGGATTGCAATCACAGTCATCATGGTCTGCTGTCTCTCTCCTTCCCCGCCCCCTCCCCCCCCCCCCCTTTTGAGGCATTATCGATCAGTCAGCGAGCGATTAGATATAGACTGTGTATAAGTATATAATTCTGAGTTGTATGTTTTAGTTTCTATGCGAATATGTTATTGTACTGTTCACATATGTACATATGGACGTGTAAGCTATGTGCTGAACCAAATCTTTTATAATTAAGAAAACATTTTGGTATTCATCCAAAGTGTGGTACAATCTATTATGCAATTCAGAAAACATAGGTACTCCTTTTATATTTTGTAATATTGAATTGAAACCAATTGTAAGCAGAGAATGAAACTCACTCACTCAGTCTGTCGGTCGTCGGTTCCTCCCTCTCTCTTTCTCACACCTTCCCTCTCTCTCTCTCTTTCCAGCCCTCCCTCTACCCATCCATTTTTCATTAATTATACCGCAAATATCATTTGCTATTTAGCAGTCATGGTATGATTTGATGAGCACCCATGGCATAGTCTTGGTCACTGACCCAGTTTTTAAGGGTTTTGAAAGTGATGCGGAGCACATAATTGTGCAATCGTAGCATGTATGTATGCTCATACATCTATGGTTTTCATACAAATTACTCAAGACTTGAGTGTTTTGCCCTGAATGAGCTCAGGAGAGCCACACACTACTTGCTCTATCTTATTATTAGACATATTTCTTAAGCTTGACTATGTCTTGAGTTCATTGTCAAATTGACTCATGGCTGTTTCACGGCAGCCATGATTGTAATTTGACAATGAACTGAATGAATAAACATTAATGGTTAGGACAGGAAATATCTTGCTTAAATTGGTCTGTGAAAGTGAATAGCTGTATGTACATATGGATGAAAAAGATATGTGCTGAGCCACATCTTTTATAATTAAGAAAACATTTTAGTAGTTATCCAGAGTGTGGTACTATCTATTATGCTATTCAGAAAATATAGGTACTCCTTTTATATTTTGTAAAGTTAAATTGAAATCAATTGTAAGCAGAGAATGAAACTCACTCAGTCGGTCGTCGGTTCCTCCCTTCCTCCCCCAACCCTCCCTCTACCCATCCAGTTTTTCATTATTTATACCGCGGATATCACAGTCTGTTAGAGATATTCCTGCTGGTTCTCTACACCCCCTCATACATTTAAGCATTCCACACACTCACAAGGTTATAGGGCACCTGTTTCTGTGTTTGCCCCTTTGTTATTGCTTTTGTTTACCCAAAAATGTGAAAATATTGACATACTTCCATGGACATCTCATCTATTCAACTCGTGTTTTATGTACAGAGCAATCTGCCTTGCTGATTGGTCACAGTAACTTGAATTCAAAGCACCCATCATGGATAATTTAAAATTTGAAAGTGTAAATTGTCGGGGTCTGTCCTCAGACCCTGTGAAGCGGAGAGATATTTTCTCGAGATGCATACAATGTCACATTCCTAGTAGATACACACTCTTCCCGTGAGACAGAAAATGCATGGAAGCACGAATGGAGCTTCGAGGCAGTTTTCTCCTCACACTCTAGTAACAGAAGGGGTTCAGCAATCTTGTTTAGAGGGAGCGCGGTGGCTCAGTAGGTAGAGGTGCAGGCTGCAAGCCGAGAGGTCCTTGGTTCGAATCCCACCTGCGGCAACCGCGTTGTGTCCTTGGGCAAGACACTTCATCTCCATTGCCCGCGTGGGGGCACGATGACGCCGTGTACCAAGGCGTACTGCACGTCGATGGTACGCATGTCTTCAACCAATCTAACCCTGCCTGTGCTGCAGTGCGGAGTTACGATGTTGGGGAGCTGGCAGCTGCTCGTCGTTGCTCGGTGGTTCTCTCCGGGTACTCCGGCTTCGTCCACCCGTAAAACTGTCACGGTCATGATTAGCCATTGTGCATAAATATGTGACCTTAAACATCAATAAATAAATAAATAAATATCTTGTTTAGAAACGATTTTTCTTACGAAATTAAAAATAAAAGTCATTGATGCAGGTGGAAACTTTGCCGTTTTAGATGTGATGATTCAGACTGAAAGAATAACCATTGCGGTGGTATACGGACCCAATAATGACGAGCCAAATTTCTACAAGGAATTTTTCAATACTATAGAAGTTATGGCCAAAACATCAGTGTTAATCGGAGGAGACTCGAATGTAGCCTCGGATCAAGATATGGATACTCTAAACTATAAAAAACAAAATAATGTTAAAAATAACCAGTGTCTTCACTCATTTATGGAAAAACTTGATATGCATGATGTATGGTGTTTGGAAAACCCTGGTAAGAAAAGATATACATGGAAAGGTCCACATAAAAAATTATCGCGACTGGATTACTTGATTACATCTAACCTACAGGCCGCAGTACAAAAAGTAGATATAGGGCTAATGTACAGATCAGATCATGCACCGGTAACAGTCTCATTAAAATTCATCAACCAAGCTAGAGGCTGAGGCTATTGGAAATTTAATAATAGTCTATTAAGCAATCCAGAGTACATACAAATTGTAAAGGATACTATTGTACAATATTCGCATGATAATGATTATGTAAATAAAAATAATAATAATAATAATAATAATAACAGCAGTAGTAGTTGTAGTAGTAACAAAAATGACAATAATAATATTAATAATAATAATAATAATAGACCCGTTTTAAAAATAAATGACCAATTAATCTGGGAAACCCTGAAACTGATGATCAGAGGTAAGACAATATCATACTCATCCTTCCTGAAACGAATATCCCAAAGTAGAGAATCCGTAATTGAAAAAGAATTAAAAACTCTGAATGAGCAATTAGAGCAAGGAAAGGAAAACCTGTTAGAACATATTGATTTGTTAACTAATGAGCTTCAAGATATACGGAATAAGAAGGTACAGGGTATGATATTACGATCAATAGCACGTTGGAAAGTTGAAGGTGAAAAGCCAACTAAATATTTCTGCAATTTGGAAAAAAGACAATACACAGAAAAAATTATACCCAAACTGATAAGAGACGACGGGACAGAGTGTACAGACATCAAGGACATATTAACAGAACAACCTCAATTCTACGAGACACTTTATAAATTCAAGATAAATCAAAATTACAAAAAAGAGGAATTGGAAAATTTATTTTTTGATTCAGAAAACCCCTTTTTGACCAAGCTTGATACAGATGATAACTTATTTCTAGAAGGCACTCTAACTCTGACCGAATGTTATAGATCACTTCAGGACATGAATAATCATAAGTCACCTGGTTCAGACGGCTTCACTTCGGAATTCTATAAAACCTTTTGAAACGATTTAGGTCAGTACTTAGTAAATTCTCTAAATTACGGTTATACCATTGAAAAGCTATCAATCACACAGAGACATGTATACCAAAGGAAGGGAAACCAAAAACGTACATAAAAAATTGGCGACCAATATCTCTTCTAAACGTTGATCAGAAAATTGGTTCTTCGGCAGTCGCAAATAGCTTAAAAAGGTTCTTCCAAAATTAATCTCTGCAAGTCAGCTGGGATTTATTAAAGGAAGATAGGTAAATTGACTAGGCTAATATCAGACTTAATAGAAAGAACTGAAACTATGAAGCTTCCTGGAATGCTCGTTCTGGTTGACTTTGAAAAAGCTTTTGACTCCCTAAAATGGCAATTTATTAGGAAAACACTGGAATTCTTTAATTTTGGTAGCTCCACAATTCAGTGGTTCAGTACATTTTGCGGCGATGTTTCCAGCTGCATCATAAATAATGGACATTGTTCACAATTCTTCAGCATTGAAAGGGGCGTATGTCAAGGGGACCCATTGTCACCTTATTCATTTATATTATGCGCGGAAATTCTCAGAGCGTCTCTAAAATTTAACCCAAATATTAATGGAATTAAGATCAACGACTCTGAATATGTCATCAAACAATATGCTGATGACAGTACCCTGTTTTTGGAGGATAGTGAAGAAACATTAAATGCAGCTTTAGATACCCTTGTAAACTTCGCAATAATATCAGTCCTCAGTGTAAATTTTGATAAAACCCAAATCGTATGGATAGGATCTCTCAGGGGTTGTGGACAAGAGTTAAATACTGTCAAACCCATAACATGGAATCACAGTGGATCTTTTACTATTCGCAGTATAACGTTTGAACTGCTAAGTAATAACTGTTTCAAAAAACATTTTTTTTAAAAAATGAATAAAATAAAAAAACTTCTAAATGACTGGTCATTTAGAAATTTTACTCTGGTTGGGAAAGTTACAGTAATTAAAATTTTGGCTATTCCAATTATTATACAGTCACTAACCATCCTACCAGACCCGGCAGACGAATTAGTTGACAAAATTCAAAATATATTTTTCAGGTTTCTATGGTCGAATAAGAATGATAAAATTAAGCTTGAAATAGTCAATTTAGTGAAAAATGGAGGTCTTAAACTCCCTCATGTAAAAACACTCTGTTATTCGTTAAAATTAATATGGATAAAAAAAACTAATAGACCCTGAAGTAATGGCCCAATGGAAAACGCTTGCTTCAGATCACTTCGAAAACTTTGGGGCAAACAACATTTGGTTCCTGACAAAAGACGGCTTATTAAAGGTGCAGAGCATTTTAATCCTTTTTGGAGATGTATCATCAGTTTCTGGTCAATTTTAAAAGAACCTGAGCCCACAACCCTGATCGAGATACTTGCACAACCACTATTTTATTATAAATATATAAAAATAAATAATAGGTTGTTTTTCTATGCCTGCTGGTGTAGCTGAGGAATATTTTTTATAAATGACATTTTGAATGAAAGAGGCTCTTTTATTAATTTTAATGATTTTAAACAAAAATACGATCTTGATATACCATTCACCACCAACTTTGGTGTGGTTAATGCTATACCGGGATCATGGAAAAATAAATTAAGAAATAATAAAAAAAATTGAGTATATCTCAGACACACTGATTGACGGCCTAAAATACTGTAAAAAGGTAAACCCTAAGTTTTATCCTACCTTCCTCATGAAAATTTCAAAGGAGCCAAAACATACCCAGGAAAAATGGAATGACCTATTAAATGACACAATTTGTAATGAAGATTGGAAACATATACATAAACAAACATTTACAGTAACAGATGATACCTATTTACAAACATTGCAATTCAAAATTAATCATAGAATTTTATTTACAAACTCTAAACTTTTTAAATGCAAGCTGTCTGAAACAGAACTTTGCTCTTTTTGCGGAAATGTTAAAGAAACTATTACGCACTTATTCTACAAGTGATATACCAGTCGAAATGCTTTCATATTTGGTATACAACAAATTTAAGGGGTTCAGATTCAAGTTTGTTAAATTTGAGTGCCTGGGTTAATATTTGGGTTCCATATGGGAACCTGAAATTTAACTTAGTACAATATGAGGGAATTTCTTAAAAAATCTTCTTCAGATTCACCTGTCAGAATCCTTTCATTTTGGTTTACAACATCTCTAGGGGAGTCAGATTCAAGTTTGTTCAAATTTGTACCCTGGGGTAATATTTGGGCTCCCCATGGTAGTCCAAATTTTAACTTAGTGCAATATGAGGAAATTTCTTTAAAAATCTTCTTCTTCAGATCCACCAGTCAAAATGAAGTCATATTTGTTATACAACATCTCTAGGGGGGCCCGATTCAAGTTCAAATCGGGTCCGTAGGTTAATATTTGGGCTTGCTATGTAGCCCAAATTTTAACTTAGTGCAATATGAAGACATTTATTTAAAATTTTTCTTCTTCAGATCCAAAAGTCAAATTGCTTTCATATTTGGTATACAACATCGCTAGGGAGGTCAGATTCAACTTTGTTCAAATCGAGAGCCTGGGTTAATATTTGGGCTCCCTGCGGGAACCGGAATTGGCCATGTAGCTGAAGAATTAGAAATTTTGTATTCAGTACCCTCTAGAGGTGTGTAACTAAGATTAATCCACATAGGTTGTATCAAGGGGCTTCATAGAGGATCTCCACATTTTACATTATGATCAACTGAAGAAAAGGCATGGTGCTCAGATCATTTTTGGCACTCCTGAGGGGCTCAAGGATTGACAATGTATCCTATGGAGATGGATTGCTTTATGTACACTCATTCTTGGACTGTGTTTATGTCATGTTCTGTTCAAGGTGTTGGGCCTCTTGTTTTTTTTTCAGGTTCTGTTGCTTTTATCGCCATGATATGGCCTTGGTTGCTGATGTGGTAATCGGCACCAATGATAATAGTGATCCATGTATCAGTGTATCTGTGAGAGAATGTACATGTGTGTGCAATTATTGTACAGCCATTGAGCACCGTGTGTGGATTCTAGGCTTTAAAATTATTTTTATTATTATTATTATTATTATTATTATTATTATTATTATTATTATTATTATTAAAAATATGTCCATCTTGGCTTTATGGGAGGGGACATATGCCACACCTTGGTATAGCTCTTGTTAAAATTCATGATCTCATTTTCCTTGTGTTGATAATTTCAATGGCTGGGATCAGAATTTCCTTCAGCTTGTCCTACAATGTATTCAGCTGGTAGTGTGTTTCCACAAATCATATAAAACACTTTCTTAGTTGCACTTGCACAGTTATTGATAATAATGTACATTTACTTGTTCATAGATTCACGTATATAATTTTTTATGTTTATTAGTCGAGTTTTGACGAAGTCAAACTCGACTTATAGTTTGATGAAATGACGGGCCGGCTGATGGCGGCAGGCGGCGGGCATAAACAATTGGTTTCCGGGCAATAACTTTAGTTCTATTTGATGCACCTTTACCAAATTTATACCAAAGGTCACCCTATAAGAAAAGAAGACACCTATCGATTTCAGAGTCTCGCGCCCCAAGGACAAGGTCACTGTTACTATAAATAGAATATTTTGTGAGAAATCTGTTTCCGGGCAATAACTTAGGTTCTATTTGACGCACCTTTACCAAACTTATACCAGAGATTACCCTACAGGAAGGGAAGACACCCATTGATTTTGGGGTCTGGAACTCCAAGGTCAAGGTCACTGTTATTATAAATAGATTATTTTATGACTAATTGGTTTCCGGGCAATAACTTTAGTTCTGTTTGAAGCACCTTTACCAAACTTATACCAGAAGTTACCCTATAGAAAGGGAAGACACTTATTGATTTCGGAGTCTGGGACTCCAAGGTCAAGGTCACTGTTACTATAAATAGAATATTTTGTGACAAATTGGTTTCCGGGCAATAACTTTTGTTCTATTCCGTGTATCTTCACCAAACTTATACCACAGGTTACCCTATAGGAAGGGAAGACACCTATCGATTTTGGAGTCTGGGGCCCCAAGGTCAAGGTCACTGTTGCTATCAATAGAATATTTTGTGACAAATTGGTTTCTGGGTAATAACTTTAGTTCTATTTAACGCTCCTTTACCAAACTTATACCAGAGGTTGCCTTATAGGAAGGGAAGACACCTATTGATTTCGGAGTCTGGGACTCCAAGGTCAAGGTCACTGTTACTATAAATAGAATATTGTGTGACAAATTGGTTTGTGGGCAATAACTTTAGTTCTATTTGAAGCACCTTTACCAAACTTATACCAGAAGTTACCCTAGAGGAAGGGAAGACACCTATTGATTTCGGAGTCTGTGACTCCGAGGTCAAGATCACTGTTACTATAAATAGAATATTTTGTGACAAATTGGTTTCCGGGCAATAACTTTAGTTTTATTCCGTGTATCTTCACCAAACTTATACCACAGGTTACCCTATAGGAAGGGAAGACACCTATTGCTTTCGGAGTCTGGGACCCCAAGGTCAAGGTCACTGTTACTATTAATGGAATATTTTGTGACAAATTCGTTTCCGGGCAATAACTTTAGTTCTATTTGACGCACCTTTATCAAACTTACACCAGAGGTTACCCTATAGGAAAGGAAGACACCTATCAATTTTAGAGTCTTGCGCCCCAAGGTCAAGGTCACTGTTTCTACAAATAGCTTATTTCTCCAGAATTTAATGTCAAAACTCGACTTCTGGATCTGTGATCCTCTTGCTGGATTTTTAGCTCAACTTGACAAAGTCAAGCTGAGCTATTGCCATTACTTCTCATCCGTCGGCGTACATACGTTAGTATGTTAGTACGTTAGTACGTACGTCCACAATTTCCTTTGGCACACCTCACAGGTCGCATTTATGATCAGATTACTTTGAAACTTGGCTTGCTTATTTGGGGTGACCTCTAGATGGGAGCTATCGATTTTCTTCAATTTCCATTAAAAAATATTTCCCTTTGGCACACCCTACAGGGCACATTTATGATCAGATTGCTTTGAAACCTGGTATGCTTGTTTGGGGAGACCTCTAGATGGGTGCTATCGATTTTCTTCAATTTCCGTCAAAACATGTTGCCGCGGCCAACGTTCTTAGAACTTAGTTTAGTCAGAAGACTCAATATTTCCCTTTGGCACACCCTACAGGGTACATTTATGATCGGATTGCTTTGAAACCTGGCATGCTTGTTTGGGGTGACCTCTAGATGGGCGCTATTGATTTTCTTTAATTTCCATCAAAAAATGTTGCCACAGCCAACATTCTTAGAACTTAGTTTAGTCAGACCACAATATTTCCCTTTGGCTCACCCTACAGGGCACATTTATGATTAGATTGCTTTGAAACCTGGTATGCTTATTTACGGTGACCTCTAGATGGGACCTATCGATTTTCTTTCATTTCCGTCAAAAAATGTTGCCACGGCCAACATTCTTAGAATTTAGTCTAGTCAGACCACAATATTTCCCTTTTATACACCCTACAGGGCACATTTATGATCGGATTGCTTTGAAAGCTGGCATGCTTATTTGGGGCGGCCTCTAGTTGGGAGCTATCGATTTTCAGTTTCTGTCAAAAAATGTTGCCACTGGCAAAAAAAATGACATTGGTACCAATGATCTTCAATTTTGCCATTTCATTTATAACTTACCAAGTTCAAGGTTGTCAAGTTGAGCTACAGTGTCATTGACACTTTCATTTACACATAGAATTACAGATTATAAGGACTTATTACATAATAAAAATTTACTGAATCTGAAATATAAAATAAAAGAAATTAATGAAATAAAATTATAAATAATGTAATAAAGTTTGGTTGGGAGGAGGAGAGGAGAGTTCCCCAATTTCAGTAAGGGGAGCTATAGTGATCACTCACTGGCTGTCGTCCGTGAACATGGTGTTTGCGGGGAACTGTTTGGTAGACTGTTGGACGTCTGTGCTTGAGGTCCCGAGTTCGGTCCCCGTCCGGGATGACCCGTGTTGTGTCCTTGGGCAAGGCACTTTATCCTGGTTTCCTACATGGGGCACGATGATGCCGTGTACTAAGGCGTACTACACGTCGATGGTGCTCATGTTTTCAACCGCTGTAACCCTGCTTGAGCGGAGCTTGAACATAGTTAGAATGTTGAGGAGCTGACAGTTGCTCTGTGGTTCTCTCCAGGTACTCCGGCTTCCTCCGCCTGTAAAACTGCCACGGTGATGATTAGCCATTGTGCATAAGTATGTGACCTTAAACCACAATAAATAAATACATGGTGTTTGCACCTTCTCCAAAACTCCTGAACTGATTTAATTGAAATTTGAGATAATAGTTTGTTATGACATCGCATTTTGATTTCGTTCAAATCAAGTTGCCTCGCCCCTTGGTAGGGCCACACCCAAAAAGTGTGCTTAAATCTTAAAAAATCTTCTCATGAACCAGCAGTAGCAGAGACTTGACATTTGGTGTGCATCTTCCTTTTGAGGTGTTGACTCCGATTTGTTCAAGAAAAGTTTGAGGATCTATATTTGCTGTGGTTATGGGAGGGGCAAGAATTTTTGCCCCGCCAAAAATTTCTATATTTTTATACTGTACCAATGACCCAGACTTAGCTGGTGCTAACTCTTAAAATTCAGGGCCAAACACACGTTTTCCCCCCCCAATCCACCAAATTTGCATCAAAATCCAAAAAATAAATGTCCTATATGGTGTTCCATACTTTTGTCCACTACGCATGTGCATTGTCCAGGAAGTACCGAAATTGGAGCCAGATCTTCATTCTTTGTTTGGCCCTTCAATCAGTAACTGATATCTGTGCTTATAATCTCAGTTAAAATGATGCCAGACACAAAATCATGAAGGAAATGGTGGATCCAAGGATGAAATAAGAGGATGAGAGGAAGAAACAGTGGAAGGATGTGTTCAGGGCTGTAACTTATAATTTTTATGTAAAATTATTTCATGTTCCCTAATTTCGGGGCATGGGCCTGATGTTTTCATTCTTGCTATGAAATATCCACTGTTTGTTCAGTGTTTCCTCTCTCCCTTTCCTTGATACCCCCTTGCTAATCTCCCATACTTTTGGTATAATTTTTTTAATTTTTTTATTGAAATTTCTTGGGAGTTTTAGCATAGTTACAGAATGTTTATTCTGTTATCCCCATGGTTATGTCCTCACTCTAGGGGTGTTTGAGCGTTTTGGTCATGCATATGTACTGCAGATTCTTCTGTGGAAGATTCTGTTTTACATCGGATAGTGTTTTAAAATTGGTTACTGATTTCGGGCCATATTTTCAGTGCCTTGAGTCTTGTTTCCAGTTTTTTATTGACTTTTGTTTACGTTGACAACGGTTACTTCTGACAGTGATTCCTTTTTTGGCATCCAGTTGGGCTGATTGTTCCCTTTGGGAACTTGGGCTCATGTAAACATTTTTTCAAAAATTTTTTCTTTTGAATTATTTTTCGAAATTTTTGTAATGGATTATATTATTATTATATATCTTTGTATTTTCAAGAGTTAGTGCGAGTACTACGGCTGTTTAATATTTTTTTAAATATGAATGAATATTGTTCAAATTGTAAATCGAGGAAGTCTTCCTCTGATTCTCATGCTCATTGTATTTGCTGTAGTCAATGTACTCGCACTAATTCTTGCTCAGTGTTTCACGATATATTGTTAGTGGTGAGAGGTCCATGCCGGTCCTCTCACCATAGGGTCACTCTAGTTTTTCAGTCTCTTTTTCAGAGGAACAAGAATAGGGTGATGTGTTTGTGATGTCTTCAGGAAGTGTGCTTCTGTCGTCACATTCAAATGAAGAGCTAACAGCAAAAGTGCCCAAGGAAATTCGACAAGTGCCTAGATCCTTAGTAGGATTAACGACCTTATCACCAGCTAGCTCGCCCCGGTGAAGCTATCAATCGTAGATCGGGTGATGTGACGCAGGGTTCTTCCGTTGCGGTCCAGGAGAGGCGAAGGGGTGTTGCGAGCACTATAATCTCGGATCACACACACCCGGCGACGACGGATCGGAGAATGAAACAGAGGAAGCCAGTCAGTCTGGTAGATAGCTCGTTCAGGTCTACTGGACCGCGAGTGAGAGAGGCCCCTCTCTGTTACAACAACATCTGGGGCCAGATGTTGTCGTACATAACGTTCGTCAGTCGGAGCATAAGTCCACGCCTCCTGCTCGGGATGCTCCGTCGCATAGACAGCAGCTAGTCTATTGGCTTCCTCTTCCACACGTCAGCACACATGACCGCACCTTGGCTACGTGACCTCGGATATCCAGTCTGCTTCGCCAATCAATAATACCACGTCGACCAGGTCACTCCATCCGGTAGCCAAGGACACAAGGCCTTACCAGTCGGGACGTTTACATAAAAGAATTATGCAAGAGGCACCATCCCAGGAGCTTCCAGTGGCTGAACAATGTAAGACCGCAGCTCCACAGGCCTCCGTGACGGACTTGCTATCGCAGATAGCACAACTTATCGCAGCATCCCAGCAACCTTCGGAAACTCTTTCAGATCAGGAACTGTCTGAGGAAGCTGGGTCGGTACGCGCCCCTGCAGTGTCAGATAGGGACGGCCGAGATTCACATTTGGTCCAGTCGGATGATGAAAGGGAATCTGCAGAGCTGGATTTTTCCCTTTTAGAACAACATAAGGTGGTCGTAGATTTCATCTAGCAACACCTTCCAGAAGTTGCTCGTTCGGACCAGAGGGCTGCGATACTAGATAAGAGACTGATAGCGTCACTGGACACAGACTTTTTCGGCCGGGCTAAGGACGTTGCGCCTGAATTCCCGGCCCAGTCCAGCAATGTCTCACGAACGTTTGAATTGCTGAATGACGCTATTTTTTGGCTAGCCTTTAAGCCTGGCAGATCCAGTTTCTTATCGTCTCATGCTCTACATCTGCCGTTCATCAACAGTAGAAATAAATTTGAAACGGCAGGGCAAGGCATTCCGAGAGTTCCTCTGCGTTTAGACGACCAGGCAGAAGATTTGGAGTTGTCATTGCCGGCGTCTATGTCGATTCTCTCCAGTACGTTGGAGACGACAATCTCGTCTAACAGAGCCAGTTTAGCCACCTTATGTTACGCAGATCACCTTACCAGAGCGTTATCACAACGTCTCGATGGTAAAGAATTCCAGGATGTTCAAACTTCCTTGAGAGTTCTTCCGAGGGCAATTGCATATTCCACATATAACTCCGCCCTTTTAGTGGCAAATTTGGAGTTAGTCAGACGTGATGCTGCCCTGGCTTCATCCATGAGGGTGGATTCTAAGGTGAAAAACTCTCTTTGAGTCGCTCCAATTTCAGGAGAGCTTCTTTTCGATGGTAAGCTTTCACTAATCTACAATCAGATTACCAAGAAAGCTTAGGAGTCTCTGCGCTTTAAGTTAAACAGACTCAGCAGAGAGGAGTAAGTCAGGGACTTCTGGGGCGAGTACGTCCAAGGGTAGTTCCTACAGAGGATCTAAGAAAGCCTCTAAGTCTTACTCAAGAGACTGTCAGAGTAGTGACTCAGGTAGGGGACGTAATGCTGGCCGAGACAACCGGTCAGATGCCCCTAGGTCCGACTGGTCGAGGTGCGGGTTGGGGAGGACGTAGTTTCTCCTCCCGCAAACCTCGCAGGTCCAGGAGGTGAAGGTCAAAACTTCTATTGAGCTCCAGTGGGTGGAAGGCTGTCGAGATTCTTAACCAATTTCTTGTCAATTATGGACAAACCTCGCAGGTCCAGGAGGTGAAGGTCAAAACTTCTATTGAGCTCCAGTGGGTGGAAGGCTGTCGAGATTCTTAACCAATTTCTTGTCAATTATGGACGACTGATGGGTTAAGGAGGTTATTTCGGAAGGTCTAAATTGTCCTTCAAGGAAAAACCTCCGTTAACACGAAGTCCACGATGGACTCAGCTTCAATCAAACCTTCAGAAGAGAGATTTGCCTCTATCAGAGGTGCAATCTCTTCTGGAGAAGAACGCAATAGAGGTCGTAGAAAAGCAGGAATCTCCCAGTTTCTACAGTCACCTGTTCCTGGTACCAAAACCAGATGGCTCGTTTCGTCCAGTTATAGATCTAAGCTGGATAAACAAGCTGATCGTGGCTCCGAAATTTTATATGGAGACCATCCGATTGGTGAGAGTGAGCATTCGAGTGAACGATTATGCTGCGAGCATACATCTCAAGGATGCGTACTTTCACGTCATGGTACGTCCGGCGTTCAGAAAGTACCTTCGCTTCGCTGTCCTAGGAGTTGTTTATCAGTTCTGAGCAATGTGCTTCGGACTGAATCTAGCGCCCTGGGCTTTCACTCGAATAATGAACTCGGTAATGACTCATTTCCGAGCTCATTCGTCTGCGGTAACGTCGGCCTACTTGGACGACATTCTTCAGAGGTACGGCGACAGATTAATGCTTCAGAACGATGTTCAGAGTCTGCTTCAGCTGCTCCGACATCTCGGTTTCATTGTAAACGAAAAGAAGTCGGATCTAGTTCCATCCCAGTCGTTCATTCACTTGGGAATGAGCTTCGAGACGCACAACAATCTGGTTCGTCTGCCATTACCCAGAGCGAAATTAGTCAGTTATTACGCTCACTTTTGTCTACACTCAGATGTAGTAACAGCAAGAGAATTCATGCGACTGATGGGTTTGGGCAGAGCCGCCGCAGACCTTATTCCGATGGGGCGCCTACGCACTCATCCACTCCAAATATTTTTTACTCAGAATTGGAGTGTGAAGATTCATTCGCTCGAAACGAACATCGTCTTGTCGAACCAAGTAAAACAAGAGATTCAGACTTGGGCAGATATTCAGTGGTTAACTCAGGGAGTTCCACTGCAACTACCGGATCCGATTTTTACGATTATGACGGATGCGAGTCAAACAGGTTGGGGTGCGACTTTGAGCCCAACATATTCGAGGTGCCAGGGTCTTTGGGATCCACAATTTATGAACAAGCACATAAACATCAAAGAGATGCTGTGTCAATTTGGCTTGCGCTACGTCATTGGATGAACATTATTCAGAATTCACTTGTTCAAATTCTGTCCGACAATTCGACAGTAGTAGCGTATATTCGGAACCAGGGAGGCACTCACTCCATTCCGTTGTTCAACTTAACAGAAAGATTCCTTCTGTTTGTCCAAGAGCATCAGGTTCTTCTGTCGGTCCGTCATATTCTGGGTCATCTGAACATTCTAGCAGACTCCCTTTCTCGGAAAGGTTGTATGTTGCCGTCAGAATGGACTCTAAACAAACGAGTATTCAATCAGATCTGCTACCAATGGGATCGTCCAATGATAGACTTGTTTGCGACGCAACTCAACAATCAGTTGCAGATGTATGTGTCGCTATGCCCAGATCCTCGAGCATTCGCAGTAGACGCTTTCTCGATCTCTTGGGATGGAATGATAGGATACTCGTATCCTCCAGCTCCGTTGATTCAACAGATATTGCTAAAAATCAAGCAATCTCACTGGAAGATTCTGTTGGTAGCATCTCTGTCACCCCAGAGACCATGGATAAATCTACTCAGGTGTCTGTTATGGGACATTCCTTGGAAGCTTCCTCCATGGGAGGACCTTCTTTCGCAGGGGAAATCGCGCACACTGTATCACAACCCATAAGATCTCAACCTTTACGTATTTCCGTTGTGCGGTCCTTTTTGCACAGAAAGCAATTTACAGGACGAGCAGTGGACAAAATTTCTAACTGTAGGAGGACCTCCTCTTCGCTAACTTACGCTGCTAAGTGGAAGGTTTTCTCTCGTTGGGGTAGGGATCATTCTATTGATATCTATGATCCCTCCAGTCCAGACATTGCTAATTTTTTGTTCTACTTGTTTGACAAGATCAAACTGCATCCAATAGCTATTAAGGGTTATAGGTCTATGCTATCAGATACTTATGTTCATCATGATAGCTTACAAATTGGATCTAATGTCTCTTTATCTAAGTTAAAAACTTTTCGATAAATAGACCTAGAACCCTTAGGTTAATTCCTAAGTGGAATTTAGCTTGGGTTCTTCTGAAGCTAAAAGAAGCGCCATTTGAACCCCTGGATACAGTAGACTTCAAATACTTATCTTATAAGACAGCTTTTTTCTTAGCCTTCTCTTCTGCTAGAAGAGTGAGTGAGCTTCATGCTCTATCTGTTAATGATTCTCACTATCGTAGTGTTGGTAATACTATCACCTTCACTACTAATGTTGGATTTTTGGCTAAGAATCAGGCTCCTAATAAGTACCCTGAGCCTATTGTTATTAAGGCTCTTCCGTCCTCAGATGGCCATAGGCCTTTGCTATGTCCAGTTAGAGCTATGCATATTTGCAAACGTAGATCTGAGTTTATCAGAAAGGGACGAAAACGTTTCTTTCTGTCTCTGCTGCCTAATAGAAGGGACATCTCGGTCCATTCTATTTCCAGGTGGATTCAATTGACTATTCGTACTGCTTATGAAAAATTATCTTCTTCTCAGCAGTCTGTGCTTAAGATGTCAGCACATGAAGTTAGAGCGCTGTCTACATCTTGGGCTTATGCCAATAAGCCAGTAGTATTGCTATTACCGATTTTATGAAGGCTGCATACTGGTCTCAGCCTTCTATGTTCACGAATTTTTACCTTAGAAATATTGAGTCTATTTCTGGCGACCTTCGTTGTTTAGGTCCGTTATCTGTTGCTCAGAATGTCATCCACTAAACAGTTGCAACTATAGTTTTGTAGTCTTTCTGTTCCAGCAGTGACTCTGTTCTGCTGCCCTCTTAGTTCTGGGGTGATTGACCCAGAGCAAGGGGAAAGGGGGGGGGGGGGGGGGGGAGGATGGTGTTCCCTTATATCACCTGCTTTATAGTGAAAAGCAAGGAATACCTTCTCTGGAGTCAGTAATTCTGAGTTGGTGCTGGGATGGTTTTAAAGAGTAAAGCTAATGCCTATCTCATTTATGTAATATTTTTAAAGTGTAGCTCGGTGTGAAGCATTTGTATATGTCACGTGTCATACGAGCGTTAATATACAGTCCTCAGACACTTTTAAATGAGTATAAAGAGTCTCATTCTCTGGGCTATCTTTATTTATTGGCTTTCCTTTAAAAAAATTAGTATAATGGGTTATACTGGATGTTAATAGAGATCATTGATGTTATTGTGCTCAATTACGGATTGGTAATATGTCTTTCTTTTTTGTATAAACAAGAAAGATATATGTAAATCCTGTTTCTCCTTTTCTCCTTGAGGGGATAATTCTGTTTATATGTAATTGAGCCTATTGGATTTTCCTCTATGTCCTAGGCCCTCCAGCCTTTTTTCTATTCAGCTAAGTCTGGGTCATTGATACAGTTTAAAAATATGAAAAAATTTATAGTAATTTTTTTATACTTACCAATGACCCAGACAGGGATGGCCCTCCCATGAGTTGGGAACTCATACTTCCCTGCTGATTATATAACATTTACCAGGCACTGGTTGTAAGAATGAAGATTTGGCTCCAATTTTGGTACTTCCTGGACACTGTGCATGCGCAGTGGACAAATGTATGGAGGACCATATAGGACATTGATTTTTTGGATTTTGGGGATTGGGGGGGTGGGGGGGGGGGGGCAAAATTTGTGTTTGGCCCTGAATTTTAAGAGTTAGCACCAGCTAAGTCTGGGTCATTGGTAAGTATAAAAAATATATAAATTACAATAAATTTTTTTATTTTCCAAACCGAGAGACTGATTTGAACTAAATTTGATATGAGGGCTTTTTGTGTCATAAGTATTTAATTTATGCTAAAAATAGAAATAATTTAAAATGCCCATATCTCCAAAACTTCACGGCACTGAAAATTCTTATTTGGTGTGAAGCTTCCTTAGGACCAACAGAATGGAATGGTCTAAAAAAATTGCTCTTGGTTTTATCATAGGGTACTTTTTCGGGATTTTGAAAAAGTTCTGAGTCAGTATATTTTAACACTGTGGGTAATTAGGGAAAAACATTTCTCACTACTCTTCTCCCAAACCACAACTCCAAAAGCTTTAAAATTTCACATATAACATCTTTGGAAGATTGTTTCAAATGTTTAGTGAAAGCAAATCCCTGGGTTCATATTTGGGCTCTCTATGGGAGCCCAAATGTTTAAATTAGTGCAGTATGAGGAATGTTCTTTAAAAATCTTCTTCAGATCCACCTATCAGAATATTTTGATATTTGGTATGCAGTATCCTTAGGAGGGTGAGATTCAAGTTTGTTCAAGCCAATTCCCTGGGTTCATATTTGGGCTCACAGTGGGAGCCCAACTTATGACTTAGTTCAAAATGAGGAATTATGTCTCCCCTTCCCAGAAGGGAGACGTATTGTTTTAGTGCATATTCTTCTTCTTCTTCTTCTTCTTCTCATACAAACTTTGTCCGGGCCATAACTTTTTTGTCTTTTGACCTACACCTTAGATACTTGGCATGTGGATGTATCACCATGAGCCAGTGTGCAGTGTACCATAGTGACCTTCATGTGACCTTGACCTTTGACCTGAAGGTCAGATTTATGTGTTTTTTTAAAGGGAAACATCACACAAACTTTGTCCAGGCCATAACTTTTTTGTCTTTTCACCTGCACCTTAGATACTTGGCATGTGGATGTATCACCATGAACCGGTGTGCAGTGTACCATAGTGACCTTCATGTGATCTTGACCTGAAGGTCAGATTTATGCACTTTTTTAAGGTAAACTGTCTGGACCAGAACTTTTTTGTATTTCGAGTCAGGGTTTAGATATTTGGCATGTGGATGTATCACCATGTGCTGGTGTGTAGCGTACCATTGTGACCTTCATGTGACCTTGACCTTTGATCTGAAGGTCAGCTTTGTGCTTTTTTCAAGGAAACTGTGTCCGGACCAAAACTTGTTTGTCTTTTGAGCCAGGCCTCAGATATTTGGCACGTGGATGTATCACCATGAGCCGGTGTGTTGCATACCATTGTGACCTTCATGTGACCTTGACCTCAAGGTCAAATTTATGTACTTCAAATAGGGAGTAATTGTCCAGACCAGAATTTTTTTGTTTTTTGACCTAGGACTTGGTTATTTGACATGTGGATGTGTCACCATGAGACCGCATGTCGTGACCTTCATGTGACTGACCTCAAGGTCAAATTTATGTACTTCAAATATGGAGTAATTGTCCAGACCAGAATTTTTTTGTTTTTTGACCTAGGACTTAGATATTTGACATGTGTATGTGTCACCATGAGACCGCATGTCGTCTGCCTCAGTGACCTTCATGTGACCTTGACCTCTGACCTTAAGGTCAAATTTATGTACTTCAAATAGGGAATAATTATCCAGACCAGAACTTTTTTGTTTTTTGACCAAGGACTTGGATATTTGACATGTGGATGTATCGAAATTAGACCGCATGTCACATGTAATCATGACCTTTATGTGACCTTGACCTCAAGGTCAAATTTATGTACTTTAAATAGGGAGTAATTGTCCAGACCAGATTTTTTTTTTTTTTTTTTCGGACGTGATGTGTCACCATGAAACCGCATGTCCGCTACCTTGATGAACTGCATGTGACCTTGACTTCTGATCTCAAGGTCAAATTTATGTACTTCAAATAGGGAATAATTGTCCAGATCAGAACTTTTTTGTTTTTTGACCTAGGAGTTAGATGATTGACATGTGGATGTATCACAATGAGACCACATGTCATCATGACCTTCATGTGACCTTGACCTCAAGGTTAAATTTATGTACTTTAAATAGGGAGTAATTGTCGAGACCAGATTTTTTTTTTTGACATGTGGATGTGTCACCATGAAACCGCATGTCCGCTACCTTGATGAACTGCATGTGACCTTGACCTCTGACCTCAAAAGGAAGGGGAGACATATGTTTTAGCGTGCTAAAACACTTTCTAGTTTTCCTTAAAAATCTTCTTCTTCAGATCCAGCAGTCAGAATGTTTTGATATTTGGTATACAGCATCTTTATGGAGGTGAGATTCAAGTTTGTTCAAGCCAAGTCCCTGGGTTCATATTTGGGCTCCCTGTGGAATTTTCTTTAAAAACTTTCTTCAGATCCAGCAGTCAGAATGTTTTAATATTTGGTATACAACATCCTTACGGAGGTGAGATTCAAGTTTGTTCAAGCCAAGTCCCTGGGTTCATATTTGGGCTCCCTGTGGGAGCCCAAATTATTACTTAGTTCAGTATGAGGAGTATTCTTTAAAAATCTTTTTTTCTTAGATCCACTGGTCAGAATCTTTGGATATTTGGTATAAGCTTTTCTTAGGAGGGGCAGATGCAACTTGTTCAAATCAATTCCCTGGGTTGATGTTTAGGCTACCATGTCAGGTGTGTGCCCTCAGGCCCCCTGGGGCCTCTTGTTTTCTGTGCACAAGCAGTACACCAGGTCACATTAAATGTAACCCTACTTACCTGTAAGAATTATTTTTCTTGTTGGTAACTGCTGCATGGCTATCAATCATAATATTTGTTGATCTTTTCTCCTCTGTCAGATATTCCTTCTGTATAATTTTTAAAAAAAAATGTTCTCTGTCTTTCAGGATGATCCTCTTATTCATGACCTCATGCAAACATTTGAAGTACTCAGAAATCTGATGTTCCAAAAAGAAGATGTGAAGGTAATACTTATTTTCTGTGTATCCATCTCATATTTCATCGCATGTGAGTGTTGAACTAAATTTGGAAATTACTATAAATACAGTCGAAACCCGTTAACTCAAAGTCTATTATCTCAAATACCCTGGATAACTCGAAGTCTGTCATCCATCCTGAAAAAATCTATGTGCAGATAGCTTTAAAAAAAACCTGATAAGTCCAACATGGATAACTTGAATAACTGGTATAACTCAAAGTAATAATCTGGTCCCAAATTAGAAAGTCAGTGGAAATTACAATGGGATGACTCGAAGTCGGTCGGAAACGCGAAGTTTTCCAAAAATCAGAATAGCCATTGTTTGGGTGTTGACTCCTTTTGAGGAATTGGTGACAAATCAATTAGCGGAACAATAGCAGTAGTCAAACAACGGATTACTGATGTTCCTGAATTTTGACAGTGTTGGGGGCATAATTGGTCAACAAAACATTAATCCAATGCCTGTGTTGTTTTTTGTGATCAAAGTAAACAGGACTCTTTATGAGTTGAAATTCGCTGATTAATTTTCAATAAACAAATTCTCTCATGTTTGTACCATGTAGTTGGGCTGGTATCATCAGTACAGAAATGGAAGAAACAATTTCTTGCAGAGAAGTTTTTCTCCCGTGTCCGTTCTGAAAATACCAGCCGGTATCATCGTTACAACAATATTTTTTCTTTCAGTTATCCTACAACTTATATCCCCTGCTATTTTATATGTTCTATTCCATGTTATCTCAATTTATAATGTTCAGTCCTTTAACTCAGTATATATTGTCTGCATTCATGCTGACCCGCTTTCCTGTTGTACATTCCTATTTTTTATACTTTAAAATAAGATAAACAAACTGCGAGTTAATTTGTGATTTATTTTATCAATTACAAAGCAAAGTACATCTCCAAAATCAGTTTTGTGTACAAATAATTTAGAAAGACTGAAAGCTGAAATAATTGTTCAAAGCATATGAAGATGCTGCACATCCAAACAACATAATGGTGTCCCATTTCTCTTTGCTGGTCAAAAACATTGAATTACCCAAACCTGAATAACTCGAACACCTGGATAACTCGAAGTTCACTGGCGGTCCAGCGAATTTCGAGTTAACGGGTTTCTACTGTACCTGTTAATATTTTTATACTGTACCAATGACCCAGACTTAGCTGGTGCAAACTCCATTAAATTCAGGGCCAATCACAAATTTTGCTACCCCCCCCCCCCCCCCCCCCTCAATCCCCAAAATTTGCATCAAAAACCGAAAATTAAATGTCCTGGTAGGTCCTCCATACTTTTACTGTACTGCGCATGCGCAGTGTCAAGGATGTCTCGAAATTCCCGCCAAAATGTCATTCTTTGTTTGGCCCTGTAAACAGTGTCACCTCACTGATATTTGTGCTGTAAATCTCAGTTTTAATGATGCCAGACACATAATTATGAGAGAAATGGTGGATATGAAGTGCATTTAGGATGAGGAGAGGAGAAAAACAGTGATGTTCCGGGCTGTAACTTAAAAAATTTTTATGAAAATTTTTTCATGTTGCCTATTTTCGAGGCATAGCCCTGTTGTTGTCATTCTTGCTATGAATGTTCCATTGTTTGATCAGTGTTTCCTCTCTCCCTTTCCTTCATTACCCCCTAGCTATTCTCCCATGCTTTTGGCTTATTTTTTGTAGTGTTTATTACTAAAATTTCTTGGGAGTTTTGGCTTGGAAGCAGAATTATTTTCTGTTCTTTCCCCATGTTTACGTCCTCACCCTAGGGGTGTTTAGGCATTTTGGTCTGCATCTACCATCTGATGCTCTGCAGTCTCTTCTGGGGAAGGCTCTGTTTAGCATCAGATAGTGTTTAAATTAGACACTGATTACTGGGCCAT